>CM077234.1:13331114-13931114 GCA_039654775.1 Spinibarbus caldwelli
TCACCACATTGCCGTGCCAGCTCATATGCTGGATGGCCTCGCTCTCCCATGAGCACCCTGCTCCAGACCGTTACACAACCCAACAACCACCCCACGCACGCACACACATCTCTTCCAACACCCCCCAGGTTAATATATCACATTTAACACTCTGACAGTAACAGTCTATAATGTTTCAATTCTACAAAATCACTCTGCCAACTCCAGGATAGCTGAGCGCAGACTGAGGAAAATAAATAACCCCCTCGGCCAGCCACAGTCCATTTCAGAGAGGGAAGAAAGAAAAGAAAGGGAGGGCAATTTTAGCCCTCATAGACTTTTCCATTTCCTGTATGAATGATTACAGCATGCTGGCAAAATGAAATGGGGTAATTAATTTGTCACTCGGTTTGTTTCGGCAAGATTTGGCACCTAAAGTCAAGCAGGTTCTTGAGCGAGCGACACAGGAAGGATTCGAAAAGTGCAAAGCGAATAACTGGCTAAATACACGTTGAAAGGTTGAATAAATCAATAAACGCTCGCTGAGGAGGTGAAAACGGACTGTTGCTTTAGCTATTGTTATGTTTACACAAAGGTTTCCATTCATAAAAAATCCCCACAAGCTCATGAGGACTTTGATATCCTTTCAAAACATTGAAACCTTCCAAAACAAGACTGTTTAACCGCTAGACTTTTAAAAAAATTTGTAGATTTGCGTAGACTAGGCGACAAGCCGTTGCGTATTTCTCGTTTTCTTGTCGCATTTTTACGTTGCCAACCTGGGAAGATTTACCTTGGCTAGATTCAATCATTCCAGCTGTACACAAGCTTCCTGTGTTTCACATCTAAACCCAAAGATTTGTTTTGCTCCACAGGAGTATTAACATAGACACATTGTCAACTGCTCCTGCTCTTAGGAGCCATTCATTTAAATTCGCCCATTTGAAACACTTCAGTTTGTCACCATTATTCATCCCTAGCACACCACCAAGTCAACAGCAACAATGGCCCTATTTTTCAAGCTAATGGTAGGGCTTGCTTGCCATTAGCTAAAAAGGCATCTGCTTTTGAATAAGCCTCTCCAAATGTGACTTCTGTTTAAGAACAAATTTGAATAATTAATTATACGATAAACCAGGCACAAGCAACAGAAACGGAGCTTCAGGGCTCAGACGGTGAGTTTGAACTCTTTTTTCCAGCCCCAAGGCCAAAGGGATTTCATTTGAGAGCTAATCTTCAAGGATAGTAATCTCAGCCGAATTTAATGAAACAGAAGTAAAAGATAACGTCACATTCGATCATGTCAACTCTCGAGCACTTCCTGTGCTGTGCTTTTGAGGTGGCACTCATCCATAATGGGTAAAAATGTGTGATTTCACCGTAAAGAGATGAATTTGCCTGGATTGCTGGTTCTCCACTTCAGTCCAGGGGGTTATTTGCTGACTCCTGACCTGAGGTCATAACCTGCACTCCAGCTATCAAATCAAAGAACGGTCAACTCACAATTATGAGGGCTACACTCCAATGAGGATGTGATTCATATTCTGAATGAGAAATCCAATAACTAGCCTACAGTCATCTCTACATATGCATGTTTAATAAGTTTTTGAAAAATATTAAGTCAACTAGTGAGAATGACTTAATCTACTTTATATATATATATATATATATATATATACTTAATCTAAATTATATATATATATATATATATATATATATATATATATACTTAATCTAAATTATATATATATATATATATATATATATATATATATATATATATATATATATATATATATATATATAATTATATTTATCATACTGCCACCACTAAAATATAAATTTAAAAATGTATACATAAAATGCAATTATTTAATGAAAAAATAAGTAATACTGTGAAATATCAATACAATTTGAAATAATAGATCTGATAACTATTTTAATATATTTTAAAATGCAATTTATTCCTGTGATATAAAGCTGAATCTTCAGCACTCATTACTCCAGACTTCTGCGTCACATGATCCTTTAAAAATCATTCTAATATGTCGATTTTTGCTCAAGAAACATGCCTTTAGATTGTATCAATGTTTTTGTGGATATTTTCATACTTTTTTTTTTTCTGGGTGTTTTGATGAAGAAAGCTCAGGACAGCATTAATTTGAAATAGAAATCATTTTTTAACATTATAAAGGTCTTCCCTTTCACTATTGATTAACTGAAGGTGTCCTTGCTGAATAAAAATATAAAATAAAAAAAATATATAAAAATGCTACATACAATGGATTTTATGTAAATGCCTTCTAAGAAATGTGTCCAACTGAAGTCAGGTGAACTTGAACCAGCCTAATTACACAATGCTTCCTTGAAACAGATTAGTCAACAACTAGTTGAGCCAACCCACTGACTAGCTGTGCACATCCCTATTCTTAAACACAAATCTGTTTGGAGCCATTCTGTAATCGTATTCCAGCCCTCCCGCCACATATTAATGCATAAAACAATTTCACCACCATAACACATTCATATCTCTCACCCGATCTAATACGGCCCCGCCAGCGCTCAGCATATCAGCCAGACCCAAGTTTGTTTAAACCAAAGCTAATATCCATTTATACCTTGAGTGTGTATTTATTTAATAAATCATTCAGCTCTTCGGAGGCTAACAACCCGCCAGTACCAGACTTCAGGTCATCCCGCGAGCTTTTATTTGTTTACCCCCTTCTCTTTATTCTTGCACAGGGCCGTATCTGCGGGTGCCGGCGCTCCATTATACATGAGCCATCCTTGTTCCATTCCTTTGCAGGGCCACACTGTCTTTATTATTTAATTAAGTCGCAGAGTCGTTACATTAATAATTGAGTGCGAGGGGACCCAGTGCAGCCCGCGGCTGTGGCGGATGGGCCTTTCCTGGTGTGGAGTGTATTAAAAAATGTGTGTATTTATGTCCTCGGGGAGTCTGTCCTGGCTGCATAAAATTGAATTGGTTATATCTAATATATCCACCCCCGAAGGGAAGGGGGGAGATCGAGGGAGAGAAAGGAGAGAGAGAGTGAGAAAGAGGATGAGAATGAACAGTGGAGGCAAGGAGGGAGGGCTGGATGAGTAAATGAGGTGCTTGAATCCAGCCATTGGGGAATAGAAAGCTTGGCTTGGCTCTTGGATTTGGCAAGATGCACAGGGCCTTGACGTTAATGTCCCTGAATCAAATCAATGGATGTCCAAATCCTGAGTGTGTGGTGTGTATCGCCTTAAGGCTGAGAAGGAGAGAAAGACAGGGCAGAGAGACAGACAAGACGGACAGAGAGAGAAAGAATCAAGAGAGCAAGACAGATTAAGCGCATTCGTCGCCGGGCCTCTTTGTTCTTCCGGGATGTGTGGATACGAGGACGGCTTTGTGCGAATCAATAAGACCAAGAGGTGGATCGGGTCTTAAAAAGGATTAGCGGCAAAACAAAGCTTGCATAAACGCGTTAAAGACTCCTCGGTAGGAGCATGTTGAGGAGCACAATGCTGACATATACGATAATGTGCGGCTGAATTTGAATATACCAATAGCGCGGCACACTTCCGAGGGAGCGCGGCTCAAACAAGCCATTCAAAAACACACT
Source organism: Spinibarbus caldwelli (assembly GCA_039654775.1). NCBI lineage: Eukaryota > Metazoa > Chordata > Actinopteri > Cypriniformes > Cyprinidae > Spinibarbus > Spinibarbus caldwelli. The sequence continues at coordinate 13,334,705 of CM077234.1, forward strand.
TGAAAGGAAAACGTCTCACGTTTGTCCTTATGAAGGGTTTTACGTCATAGTCCATTCGTTCTGCGCTCCACCTTTAAGCAGCCTAGCCTGCGGGCTTCCAGACGTATGAGCTTTTAACGCTACCATTAAGGCCAAGGCCTAAATTATTGATCCGCTGCCTCCATCAGCATAACGGTCACGTCCCCGGTATCACAACCTAACCAGGCCGTGCCGGGCCATTCCGCAGCCGCAGTCTCTGATCTCTGGAATAATTAGGGGTGTTGGACGGAGAAGTCTTGTGGTCTGGTGGGGGTGGGGTGTTTAATATCCCCCCCCCTCACATGTCTGCAATATCTCTCCAATCAAAGGCGCCGACAGTGCCTAAAGATGGCAGGTCTCATCCAGGCCCAAATACAGCAGATAAGGCGGCGGTAAAGAAATAATAAAAGAATAATGTGAAAGGAGGGAAAGAGGAGAAGAGAGTGCCGAGCAGGGGCATAAATAAAGATGTGGCGCAGTGGTGTAATGAATTCTGAAGGCCGGGATCAATAATATCAGCACTCTGACACTACCTTATACATACACAAAGAAGAGCGAGAGCGAGAGAAGGGCTGCTCACATACAGTCAAAGAGATAAGACTCCACTGGATGACTGTTCGCTGAAAGACATGCTACGAAAGAGAAAATTTGAAATCACTACTGAAAAGAAGGAGATGGTCGGAATGGTCGACTAGCAAACAACCGGAATCACTGGAAGTGATTTTATTTCAATTAAACGTTTGATTTCTATCAGCCTGGCAACAAGATGTGGATTTATACAGGAACTTGACAACGTAAAGAAAAGTTGAATGCAATCTGATCCCAATACTGAACATCTTATTGCAGATAAGCTGATTATTATTTCCATATACTTGATTAAATGGATAAGTGTGTACTAGTGAAAAAGAATAATGAAACTAAAAGTATGCACGCTTCAAGTAAATGTAGCAATCACAACATTATGTATAGAACGCCAGATATAAAATATTTATTTTATCGTATAAATTTGTTATAGATATGCGCTACTTGAATTAAAAATAAAAGGAAACATTCTAATTGTCTTTACTATCACTTTTGATCAAATTAATACAAATCCCCTCCCCCCAGACAATACTGCTTAATGTTGAGTATTGAGGAGATGGAGAAAGAGTCAGGCAGCCTGCGACAGTGACACACACACACACACACGCTGCTGATGAAGTGAACCGGTGTGGGGGTGGGGTGCTCTTATCTGCAGCGGTGAGATCAGACAGAGAAAGACCAAACGAGCAGTCAGCACTGATGGTCTCCACTAGAGAAAGGCAGACAGAGCGAGGGTTGTCACGAAAACCAGTACTGGAAAAATTACATGTTTCTTGATGGCAATTCTGATATCACAGCAAAAACTAAAATGCTAATTATTAGTAGAGATTGGAACTATTCTGTTTGGGATAGTTCACTCGAAAATGTACAGGTGCATCTCAATAAATTCGAATGTCGTGGAAAAGTTAATTTATTTCAGTAATTCAACTCAAATTGTGAAACTCGTGTATTAAATAAATTCAATGCACACAGACTGAAGTAGTTTAAGTCTTTGGTTCTTTTAATTGTGATGATTTTGGCTCACATTTAACAAAAAACCACCAATTCACTATCTCAACAAATTAGAATATGGTGACATGCCAATCAGCTAATCAACTCAAAACACCTGCAAAGGTTTCCTGAGCCTTCAAAATGATCTCTCAGTTTGGTTCACTAGGCTACACAATCATGGAGAAGACTACTGATCTGACAGTTGTCCAGAAGACAATCATTGACACCCTTCACAAGGAGGGTAAGCCACAAACATTCAATGCCAAAGAAGCTGGCTGTTCACAGAGTGCTGTATCCAAGCATGTTAACAGAAAGTTGAGTGGAAGGAAAAGTGTGGAAGAAAAAGATGCACAACCATCCGAGATAACCGCAGCCTTATGAGGATTGTCAAGCAAAATTGATTCAAGAATTTGGGTGAACTTCACAAGGAATGGACTGAGGCTGGGGTCAAGGCATCAAGAGCCACCACACACAGACGTGTCAAGGAATTTGGCTACAGTTGTCGTATTCCTCTTGTTAAGCTACTCCTGAACCACAGACAACGTCAGAGGCGTCTTACCTGGGCTAAGGAGAAGAAGAACTGGACTGTTGCCCAGTGGTCCAAAGTCCTCTTTTCAGATGAGAGCAAGTTTTGTATTTCTTTTGGAAACCAAGGTCCTAGAGTCTGGAGGAAGGGTGGAGAAGCTCATAACCCAAGTTGCTTGAAGTCCAGTGTTAAGTTTCCACAGTCTGTGATGATTTGGGGTGCAATGTCATCTGCTGGTGTTGGTTTATTGTGTTTTTTGAAAACCAAAGTCACTGCACCCATTTACCAAGAAATTTTGGAGCACTTCATGCTTCCTTCTGCTGACCAGCTTTTTAAAGATGCTGATTTCATTTTCCAGCAGGATTTGGCACCTGCCCACATTGCCAAAAGCACCAAAAGTTGGTTAAATGACCATGGTGTTGGTGTGCTTGACTGGCCAGCAAACTCACCAGACCCGAACCCCATAGAGAATCTATGGGGTATTGTCAAGAGGAAAATGAGAAACAAGAGACCAAAAAATGCAGATGAGCTGAAGGCCACTGTCAAAGAAACCTGGGCTTCCATACCACCTCAGCAGTGCCACAAACTGATCACCTCCATGCCACGCTGAATTGAGGCAGTAATTAAAGCAAAAGGAGCCCTTACCAAGAATTGAGTACATATACAGTAAATGAACATACTTTCCAGAAGGCCAACAATTCACTAAAAATGTTTTTTTTTTTTTTATTTGTTTTTTTTTATTGGTCTTATGAAGTATTCTAATTTGTTGAGATAGTGAATTGGTGGGTTTTTGTTAAATGTGAGCCAAAATCATCACAATTAAAAGAACCAAAGACTTAAACTACTTCAGTCTGTGTGCATTGAATTTATTTAATACACGAGTTTCACAATTTGAGTTGAATTACTGAAATAAATGAACTTTTCCACGACATTCTAATTTATTGAGAGGCACCTGTAAATGCTATCATCAGTTATTTACCCTCATGTCATTCTTAACCTGTATGCCCTTAATTTTTCTGTGGAACAATGGAAAAAATATTCAGAATTTTTTTTTTTTTTTTTTTTTGTCCATACAATGGAAGTTAATGGGATCCAATATTGTTTTGGATGCATTGACTTTCATTATATGGACAAAAACTTTTCTGTTCCCGGAGAAGACAAGTTATACAGGCCTGAAGGGTAAGTAAATGAGTAGAAATTTCCCTGATCCACACAGAAACTCCACTGAAAAGGATTTTCCTTGTATCCAAATGATTGAAGTTTGCCATGACCAAAGTCATTCATCTGAATATGAACATAAACCAATATTTAACTAGTTAACAATGGGGCTAGTTCACTCTGCCCCAACAAACAGCAACAAACACCTATAAATACAGAATTTTAGCAGTTGTTGAATTCCTTTGGGTCAGTGTGTTCACCCTTTTGGTCTCTGTTGTGGTAGTGTGAAATGTTTTCCAACCAAGTAACAACCAAGTATCCTACTGTGAACTTCAGAAAGTGCTGTCGTTTGATTTGACAATGTGACGCAGCCTTAAAGAAATAGTTCACTCAAAAATGACAATTTTGTCATCATTTACTCACCCCCATGCCATTTCAAACATGTTTAAGTTTCTTGCTTATGTTGAACACAAAAGAAGATATTTTGAAGAATTTTGAAGAACTAAACAGTTGTTGGTCCCCATTGTCTTCCGCAGTAAGGAAAGAAATACTATGGAAGTCAATGGTGTTTGATTACCAGCATTCTTCAAAATATCTTCTTTTATGTTCAACATAAACTCATACAGGTTTGTAATGACATGAGGGTAAGTAAATGATCATTCATCAATCAATCATTTTTGGGTGAACTATCCCTTTAAGTCTCCTTCTTAAAGACTGAATGGATTTCTGTGGACAGTAGTTCATTGACAGACTTATGTTCAATTATATGGAAATTACACAAACCATATATTGATTTCTTAAGCCACTTTTTGTCATGCCTATTCAATGCTTTCTTCTGCCACATCAATCTAATATATCTTTGAATTATATTCATTTCACAGCTCTTCTCAGGAAATATTGATGCAATTAATTGAGAATAATTTGATTAATTACCAGTCAATAGGTTAAGAAAAATAAATTTAAAAGAAAAATATTTCCTAAAAATATGCAACAACATATTTTACAAAATAAAATTTGTCAAGTAAATGTAATATTTTGTACTCAAAACCACATATACATACAAGTACATACAGGTGCATCTCAATAAATTAGAATATCACGGAAAAGTTCATTTATTTCAGTAATTCAACTCAAATTTTGAAACTCGTGTATTAAATAAATTCAATGCACACAGACTGAAGTAGTTTAAGTCTTTGGTTCTTTTAATTGTGATGATTTTGGCTCACATTTAACAAAATTGATTCAAGAATTTGGGTGAACTTCACAAGGAATGGACTGAGGCCTGAGGCTGGGGTCAAGGCATCAAGAGCCACCACACACAGACGTGTCAAGGAATTTGGCTACAGTTGTCGTATTCCTCTTGTTAAGCCACTCCTGAACCACAGCCAACGTCAGAGGCGTCTTACCTGGGCTAAGGAGAAGAATAACTGGACTGTTGCCCAGTGGTCCAAAGTCCTCTTTTCAGATGAGAGCAAGTTTTGTATTTCATTTGGAAACCAAGGTCCTAGAGTCTGGAGGAAGGGTGGAGAAGCTCATAGCCCAAGTTGCTTGAAGTCCAGTGTTAAGTGCATTGTCATCTGCTGGTGTTGGTTCATTGTGTGTTTTGAAAACCAAAATCACTGCAGCCGTTTACCAAGAAATTTTGGAGCACTTCATGCTTCCTTCTGCTGACCAGCTTTTTAAAGATGCTGATTTCATTTTCCAGCAGGATTTGGCACCTGCCCACACTGCCAAAAGCACCAAAAGTTGGTTAAATGACCATGGTGTTGGTGTGCTTGACTGGCCAGCAAACTCACCAGACCTGAACCCCATAGAGAATCTATGGGGTATTGTCAAGAGGAAAATGAGAAACAAGAGACCAAAAAATGCAGATGAGCTGAAGGCCACTGTCAAAGAAACCTGGGCTTCCATACCACCTCAGCAGTGCCACAAACTGATCACCTCCATGCCACGCCGAATTGAGGCAGTAATTAAAGCAAAAGGAGCCCCTACCAAGTATTGAGTACATATACAGTAAATGAACATACTTTCCAGAAGGCCAACAATTCACTAAAAATGAAGTATTCTAATTTGTTGAGATAGTGAATTGGTGGGTTTTTGTTAAATGTGAGCCAAAATCATCACAATTAAAAGAACCAAAGACTTAAACTACTTCAGTCTGTGTGCATTGAATTTATTTAATACACAAGTTTCATAATTTGAGTTGAATTACTGAAATAAATTAACTTTTCCACGACATTCTAATTTATTGAGATGCACCTGTATATAGGCATATACATATTGATATGAGTATGCCCGTTTGTGTCATGTATGCATCTCACTATCACCATCTACAGCCCACGGTTCAGTCACGAATGGGAACAATGAGTGTGGAGGGATTTTCAGCAGGCCTCTGGTAATAACAGACCTCATTATGTCCTCATTATGCCGCCAAGCCAACGTTATGATGATGTTTCAGAAATGTTATGAACCACTCCGCCACTCCTATAAAACTCCCTCAAGTAGGCCTCTGCTTCGGGTTACGCTCCCATCTGGCTACGGGAGCAGACATCATGTCCGACGCCTGTCGCGTGCGTGTTGAAGCCATGTAGTGGAGCATCACCTGGCCCGTGCAAATTCCTCGCCGCGTTGTGGAAACAGGGTGATGCTTTTGCCAGTGGGAGGGGTTACGCTATGCAAATGAAGGTGCTGGAGCTGTATCAAGGAGGCCCGGAGGCTGTGATCATTTTCTCCCACCATGCCAGCTCGGCTCCCCGATCGCTCATACAGCACCACAGCCTAATGGCAGCCCATTAACATAATTGCCAACACAACTAGTGTTCCGTGTCTGAGAGTCATTCCCTATCCTTCAGGAGAAAAATACGGAGCGAGAGAGAGAGACAGAGAGAGGGAGAGTGCAGAAAGGGGGGAATAAATGGATGCAGGGATGGAAGGTGAGTCATACTGCTAACCAGTTAAACCATTATCATATAATAATTGTCTATTGTCTCATTCAGAGGGGTAAGAGTTCGTATTGAAAGCTTACAGAAGATCTGGATGAGTGTCTGGATGGGAAATGAAGAAACAGAGAGAAAGAAAAAAATTTGTAAAAAAGAAAGACAGAAAGCAGAGAAAAAGACCTTTAAGAGCAGAAGAGAGAGAAAGGAAGCCGAATGGAGGTGGGAGGCCGGTATTCAGTCAGGCGAATGTGCCAGACGCATACTAGAGCACAAACCAACCTGCCAGGCAAAATGAAATTCCCATTATTTTTAATTAATCCCTAATTAAAATATATTACTCCACAGATTCCGCAAATCTCTCTTAATATGCAAATGCAGCCCACTGAAAGATATTTACATATCATTAATTAAAGTAGTGCATTCTTTTAGTCTAACGAGCTGTGGTCCAAGTCTGCCAAAGAAAACCTCAACCTACACAGCAGAGAAAAAGAGGAGAGAGAGAGAGAGAGAGAGAGAGCAACAGAGTGCTGGACGCCAACTGAAGCAGGAAACTGGCAATATGGCTGCCACCTCACTAACAAAATATAGCTACATATTAGGGCTTGACATTATAGCTAAAAGAATCATATCTCAAAACTCTTCAACCTTTTGACAATGTGTGATAAATATGGTGGAATCTAAAGGGGTGTTATTTACAAGTAGCCAAACAGCCATTGTAGCCAGTTAGATTAAACAACAACAACAACAACAACAATAATAATATTAACAATAATAATAATAATAATAAGTGTTTTATATATTTACTATAAATCAATCAATAAACAATAATAAGTATTTTTTTAAAATAAATGAAAACACGAATTCAATTAAAATGCATCAACACATTTACTAAAACATTTTGGTCACACTTTGTTTTAAGGTCCAATTCTTGCTATGAACAAACCATTAACTATGACTTTTGTCTCAATAAACTCCTAATTACTGCTTATTAATAGTTAGTAAGGTAGTTGTTATGTTTAGGTATTGGGTAGGAAAGGGATGTAGAATATGGTCATGTACAATATGTGCTTTAAAAATACTGATAAACAGCCAATATGTTAATAATAGGGACACTAATAAGCAACTAGTTAATATTGAGAATTGGTCCCTATAAAGTGTTACCAACATTTTAATATACAATATTGACAATTCTGGGAACAGCAAACAAATCTTTTTTCTTTTTTCTTTTTTTATTCACTGAAACTGACAGTTTGAACTGATTTATGTAAATTATTAGAACTTATCAACTCTAATGCTTGTTTCTTTAGTTAAAATCACAGACACTTTATAAAGTCACAAAACACCTCCATCTTAAAGCTTTCACACAAGGAAGAACAGGAAAATTTATCTAACGACACAGTCTTTAGGAAACTTATCAAGCACATAAAAAGTACCTTAAAATGGTTGCAATATTCACAATGTTGAATTATTTTTATTATTTATTTAATTTTTTTGGTGAATTGTGAATCATTGTGAATTTAACATGAATATTCATTATATATCACTCAGCCCTGCTATACATATATCATAGTGTCAGATAAATCCAATAAAAATCCATATGGAATATCACCTGATGTTATAAACTATGTTTCTGCTACAAAGAAAACTGTTACGAAAACCCACAGATGACATTTCCCTTAAAACACGGACATGGACAGGGTGGTTCCTTGGTTTATATTGTGCAAATGTGCAGCCAAATTCAACATACACACAATGTAACTTGCATTTGAGAGGGGGCACAATAAATGGAGGCGACTGGGCAGAATTCATTAAGTTGATAACCGCGGGCTCCATTACACAACTCCACAGCACTGTAATGACTTCTGAGGATTGGGGGAATGAGAAACACGGCAAAAAGAGTAACATGTTGAAAAAGAAAATGAAAGGTTTGACTGAAAAAGAGAAAATGACAGAGACAGAATGGATGGTTGGCGGGTTTCTCTTTTGAACCAAAAGTCATGACAGCGAAAAAGTTTGCTAATGCTAACTGTACATATATTGTGATAACATACAGCTTCCTGGTAAATGAACTTGGTAGCAGAATATTGGTTGACCCACAGAAACATAAAAAAACGCTTCAGTTAACAAGCATAACCTCCGCTCACCAAACAGTCATCTGATACCAGCAGGTTAATTGCTAAAACAGACATAACATGCAGTGGAAGCGCTAGCATAAAGCATAGGAAAAATGATCATGACACTTGCAAGACTGATTTATAGAGTGCTGTCGGTGCTGTCCATGACATATTATGATGCTCGTGAACATCCTGTTCAGCATGTGAAATCATGCAACCTTCCTGTCTCAATCAAAGGGTATTATGCTCTTAACTTATCATTCTACATTCTTTTATTATTTAAACAGTGATTAAACACTTATGTTAAAAGTAAAGCCGTAATTACCATTGTGGAAACTCTGAATTTAGTTTAAGCCCCAAGTTTAACATTAAGTTTAGTGTCAATTAAAGAATTACGACAAAAGCAAATTGGTATTGAACATAAGTTGATGTACACTGTAGTCTGCAACCATTTAAAAATAATATATATTTTTATGGCACAAAACCAGCTGTGGTTGCTAGAAATTAACTGTAAAAAATATAATAACAGTGTTTAAGGTATTATGAGATGGCATATTGGTGACTTTGTTTTACAACTTATAACTGTATATTTTAATAAGTGAGATAATATTACTACTACAACTTGAACTATCTAAATCTGCTTACACCTAACAATTGACTGATAAGCACTTAAAAATACAGGTGGTAAAATAGAAAGCCACATCATGAATTTAAAGTTCATTGTAAGTGGTTTGTCTATAAAACGGTCAGTACTCATACAGTAGCCTATACATGACACACAGGGTCACATATCATAACATCATGACATGATGGTACATAAATGCTTGAAATGTGATTTTACGGCTTTTCTCTATAAACAATATGATAATTTTACAATTAGATATACTGTAATGCAATTTAAATCATTTAATGTTTTTCACAATATGGTACGTTGTAACTTGCAGTTAACAAATTAACAGGTTTTTACTGTAGCTGTCCTGTAAAAATTGCATTAAAATATTTTTTTTACAGTGAATAATAAAGAACAGTGATAAACATGGCAGAAAACACTACAAAAGTAGCTGGTTTATGAGAAGACATACCCATCAAGACACTTGCCATCAGTCACTGTACCATGAAAATGATAGAATATACATATAAAGCATTAATTACACACCAAATGTTCGTTCTTTTGTTGTATTAGTGCTAAAACAGCCCAGCAAGTCTGCTGTATTCAAAAAATCACTTCAACATACATCATGCAACAATTAAAACTTTCAAATACATAAGTAGGATCTTTCCAGAAGGTCTTTAACACAGCATGCAAAACTACTGCAGGAAACAACTTAGAATATTCCCAATGATGAGACTCATCTATCTGAGTTTTGGTAGAGAAAGACTGGCATTCATAGTCTTTGAATGATCCCTCACCAATCTATCGTGTGGACCTGGCTAATGGTAATCATGATTCTTAATGGCAGGCCATTCATTTCACAAATCCTGTCGGGCTTGATTGCTGAAGAAGCTTTAAAAACCATCCTTCATTAATGTTAATGGGCTTTTTTAGTGGAGGCCAGTTGTGGTTAGGTCTACATGGCAGGTTTCCCAGGCTTGTTACATTGATTCCCTCCACACCCAACCCTGATTGGCACAGAGATCCATCAGTCATGACTAAGATCCACCCCATTGGTTTATTTCGGTCCTCCTTGGGCAATACAGCGAGTGGACGGTTGACAGCTCGTGAAGCGGAGAAGCTAACAGCTCTCAAGATTCATTGTTTTGAACGCTTGCTTATTGAAATCGCACAATGGATCGTAATAGCTGCTATAAACTATAAGCTCCTATAAAAAGAAATTTCGGTGACATCTCAGAGGAAGCCAAAATTACAAAGAGTAGAAATTTACTCCCACTTTCTAACTACATGGCAATTACAAAGGAACAAGGCAGATACTTTTTTAGGATCAAATTCAATAGCCACTACAGTGAAAATGTCAACATACCAGCCTCAGGATCATCATGAGTATCATAAGAATCGTAAGAAATGATTGAGATGCTACACTCAATTAGCATAATATAAAAACTTGCAGTAACAGATATGAGCAAAACAGAAAAACTAGCTCAGAAATAAACTCTGAACCCTGACTTGAAAAGATCTCAGCGTTTACTTCTAGTAAAACTATTCGCTATGTGCAGATTGTTTCACAGATAACCGATTTAATTTGTTTTTCATTACTCCCTTTAGCAAACTGCAAGTAAACAAAGAAGCAAGAGGTGTCAGATTAATGTCAGATATGCAATAAAAACGCATTGTTTTCACACTTTATTTTCTGCATTAGTGTCTTTCTTGTGACCATGGTATTCTGGGACATTAAGCATTATAATTATAACATCTCCTCACTCCCTAATTAACTTAAACATCCATATTTCACAAACAGCTAATAATACTCACATTCGTTACGACCCACTAACATAAATAAATGAGTTAATTTGGCATGGGAATAATAGTATTTCTTGGAAATGTTCTTGTTATTGTTGTCAGAACATCCGCTCACATTTTATACACACCGGACACACATGAAAATGCGTGTGTCTCCTCTCACACTTTATGCTGACACATTTGAATATGAACAATGCGGCAGGCACGAGAAAAAGGACGTTATTAATATTTTATAAGTCAACATGCTTCTAGCATTCTGCTGAGAGTAATGGGGGGCTAGTCTGGGTATATGTGTGTGTGTTTGTGTGTGGAGTGGGGATATCTGTGAAGACACACTAAATTTGGACAGTAAAGAGTATCACCCTGTCAGCGCGGTACACCGCACATTTGAAACGGCCCATTTAACGGCAGCACGCGCCTATCCGCTGTGCTCATTTGCATACTTCAGTGAGGCCCTGATGGATGAAGATGGATGAGAGAAAATCAACCTCACTGAAACAACTGTTATATCAAGGTTAAACTATCCACAAAGCTCTTAACCTGTGCAGCTTTATCTCCCTGCTGCCTCCACCGATATCAATTCATCAATAGCGCCTTATCAGGAGGATTTCCGAAAGACGCGCACTATGAGGTGTGGTAATAGGAAATCAAATGAAGGCGAAGTGTATGCAGACATAAGGAGGCACATGCTTACGATGCTGTCAGGGGATATTACCTAGAAAAACAGTGGGCAGCAGCAACAGGAGACGCCAGACAGCTGCTTCAGCTCTGGGTTTAATGCTAAAAGGGTGTTTTGTTTTGTTTTTTGGTCAGAGAGGACAAGAAATGACTATGAAAGAGAGGAGGAACAGGATCAGGTAATGTTGCAAGCCAAATTCGAATATGTTTACCTGCCTGAACAACATAGCTAAAAGTGTCAGAGCATTTGCAAAAGGGATAGTACTTCCTTACCTAGTCGATCCAAAAAAAGTTGTTCTGTTAATTCAGTTACACCTTTAATAAAGTGTTCATTCTGATAATATGTTGTTTTATATGGAAAATATTTAAAATAAGGCTGCACCAAATAAATAAATATATTAAAAATAAATAAAATATGGCTCATATATTATATTATATTATATTATATTATATTATATTTTATTATATTATATTATTAAAAAATTAAAACAGAATTATATTAATTTTGGAAAACTGCTATTCTAACATAAAAACTAAATATAATATAATAAATAATTAAATTAATTTAATACAATACAATACAATACAATACAATATAATATAATATAATATAATATAATATAATAATGATGCTTCAGTGTGAGATGTTTACCATGTTTATCTTGATTATAATATTTCAAATTATGATTTTTGTCCAAATCACGCAGTTTTATGAATTAGATGTGCTTCAGTGTGAATGTGCATGAACGATATTCTTTCACATACTGTGATGTATGTGGGTCAGTTTGCAATATGTGACAGAAATATAGTGCAATATTAAGGTAGAAATATATTACTTTTGTAAAACTCCTATTCTAAAAAAAAAAAATAATAATAAAATAAAATAAAATAAAATAAAATAATCACTGTGAGATGTTATATGTTTATCATAATATGATTTTTTTTGTCCAAATCAAGCAGCTCTACTTTGAATTGGATGTACATTCTGGGAAAAGACAATCACGTCAGAGTAAGTTCCTGTTTAAAGCAGATATAAATAAAGAAAGGCCATCAAGTCTTTCATAATGGCACTCAGAGCCTCATCCTCTAAAAAAAACACAGTCAGTGGGGTAGAGAACACAATGTCACCAGCTGGCCTGACGACACAAGCCTCCGATGAGACTTCTCCAGTCGATAAGGATTCGATGGCGGAGGTTTGGCTTCAGGTCGAGGTAAACCTACTGCACATGCCTTGACATCTCACTGTTCCTTTTTCTGGCAGGAGGCTTGAAATGCAATATATCACTAGAACAGCCTTCTTCCTCCCCTACTCCCAAATGCACACACACACACACACACACACACACCTGCCACCCATGTTTCCGTCTGTGCTCTCAGCAACGGAAGACCTAGACAAGAGCTGCTAAAAGCGGTTATGTAGGACAGCGGAGCACAATGCTGATTATGCAAAAGGCAAAAAAGGAAAATGACAGTCATTAATAGGATTCCAGGAGTTAACTGTCCATAACTAACGCTGCCAAAGGCGAGCTGGCAAACAGAGACAATCGGGAGTGTGTGTGTGTGTGACAGTGAGTATACACTGTACAAACAGTTCTCAGTTTAGAAACGAACTATAATAGCAAACACGCAATTAACCGAAAGATGCGAGACCTGCGTCTTCAAGGTCAGACGCTATTGAATTTTTTGTGTTTAGCGTACAGGAAGTAATTACCACCCACATAATTACAGAAGGTGACTGTGTTGCAATTCACAAATGCACCATATTGCCTTCGAATCATTTCATTCTTCATCTAACGCATTTTCGAGGGGAAGCCCACTGAGCTATTCCAAGACCTTGAATTCCTTGCCACATGAGGGGCTCTTTGTTTCCCCTCGATTAAGCTTGCCTGAGTGTTCAGGGCAGAGTGTGTCACGGTTTCTCAGTGTGTGTGGTGTTGCCAGGCGGCCGTGGTGAGCGCTGACCCCTGCTAAAGCTCCTGCTCCTCACCCCGCTGTGCTAAAAGCTACCTACGCGCTCACTGGCCACCATGTTGGGAAGTGATCCAAATCCACCTCCTCGTGCTCCCCTTGCACGCTCTGCTCCTCCGCAGCCGGGCCTGCATTCGGTCACATCTGCTGTGTGTTAAAACACTTTCTCCTATCACAACTTAAAGTGTATGTCAGCCAGTCGTTGATCATTTTCTCCTAAAAATGTAAACATTCTGGCACTATCAAAATATTTCTCGACCTGCCTGCCATGCCAACACTGGTTCAACCAATATTGTGAGTATGAGGCGGGGCTATCTGTTTGACTGACCGATGACAGATGGGGGAATGTTTGGGAAATCTGTTTGAAAACAGCCATTGTTTTTGCAATTTTATTTGCGATGCTAGAGAAACAGAAATTTTCATTTAATTTAAGCTCTAGAACTTTGGAAATTTTGACCCTAGAACTTTAACTCAAAGTAATCTTCAAAAGTAATGTATTGAACTCATGTTCATTTTCAGAATAAAAATGTGTACAAAAAATATACATAAAAGTATATGAGTATATACAGACACTTTTTATTAAAATAATAATAATAATAATAATAATAATAATAATGATGTAAGTTTTCATTATATATATATATATATATATATATATATATATATATATATATATATATATCCTAACATTTAAGAGTTTTGAGTCAATAAGATTGTTTTTGAAAGAAAGACTATTACAGTTTAGAATAACTGATTCTATTTTAATATATTCTATTCGATTTCAAAAGTTCATATATAAATAAGTTCTCAGTGTGTGTGGTAATATATATGAACTTATAAACATATAAGTTCATATATATTTTGAAAAGTTCCTTTTCAAAAGTTCATATATATATATATATATATATATATATATATGTGACCCTGGACCACAAAACCAGTCTTAAGTGTAAATTTTTCTAAATTTAGATTTATACATCATCTGAAAGCTGAATAAATAAGCTTTCCATTGATGTATGGTTTGTTAGGATAGGACAATATTTGGCTGAGATACAACTATTTGAAAATCTGGAATCTGAGGGTGCAAAAAAATCTAAATATTGAGAAAATCGCCTTTGAAGGTGTCCAAATGAAGTTCTTAGCAAGGCATATTACTAATCAAAAACTAAGTTTTGATATATTTACAGTAAGAAATTTACAAAATATCTTCATGGAATATGATCTTTACTTAATATCCTAATGATTTTTGGCATAAAACAAAAATCGATCATTTTGACCCTTACAATGTATTTTTGGCTATTGCTACAAATATACCCCAGCGGCTTAAGACTGGTTTTGTGGTCCAGGGTCACATTGAACCTTTTTTTAATAGTTGTGTTTGAGTACCTCAATTGTCCTCAGTGTGAAAAGATGGATCTCAAAATCATACAGTCACTGCTGGAAAGGGTTCAAATATGCAAAAGATGCTGGAAACCTGAAGATTCCGCAGGACATGAAGGATTTTTCTGAAGAACAGTGCTCAGTTTAACTGTTCAGAACAAACAAGGGACTCATGAACAACCATCACTAAACAAAAAAAACATTCGTGGATCATCCAGGTAACCACACACAGTATTAAGAACCAACGGTTCACAAACTTTTGCATGGGGTTATTTTAATAATTTCAGCTATTTTTTTGTCTTGTGGACTAAATGTAAACATCTTTTATGTACTAAATAAAAAAAATAACATGCATTTTGTATGATCTCTCTTATTTTGTTACAATTACTCACATTTTCACAGATTCTGCAAGGGGTTCACAAACATTCAAGTGGCACTGTATATATATACACAGTGATTCTTTGATGAACAGAAAATTCAAAAGAACGGCACTTATTTGAAATAGAAATATGTTGTAACATTATTAATTTCTTATAGTGTATATACACATTAAATCAGCTTTTAGTCTGAATAAATCAGAATAAAACATAAAAAACAAAAATATATACTGTATGAAATTTTGTTCAGAAAAATAGTATATATACATTTACTCTACATGAACTTAATTTATTAAAGCTGTTACATTTCCATTTAGAAATATATATTAAAATGCATTAATAAAATGTACTGAAGTATACTCTGTATATACCAACCACTTAAAGTACACCTCATGAAAATCCACATGAACAAGTTTTTCATGAAAAACTGTTGGTAATTCACAGTTCATCATTCACCCACAAAATTCTATCTATAACCAGACCTAAAACTATGTTTTGTCCGCTTTAAAGTCTTGCCAATCAGATAGGAACGGTGGCTTAATTCATCATTTCTCTCCTTCCCTCTCGCAGAGAGAAAATATGTCCTCTCATGTATGTGTTCACGGGGGGGTTACGCAGGCTCATAGCCAGCCCTTTTGTTTCTCAAGGCAGTGCCAGCTTCATTAGCATAAATTAGAATATTTCACGGCAAGAGAGCGACTCATAGCTATGCGTTACCTTCACATAACGACACACGTCCTCCCGCACCCCTCGACTCTATCTCCTCGCCCGCTGTAACATCTAACCCCCCTGCTGATTAAAGAGAGTGGAGGGGATCTTTAGCACAGCCACACCACGCCAATAGCATTACATTAATCTACATTAGAAACATTCATTACATGCTAAACCACTCAGGCAACATGCCTCTTCCCCAGCACACTCTGTATATCATATCATTAGCTTAAAGTATATGGAATGAATATGAAAATACACTTCCCTGTTGAGACATTCCCTCAAGTAAAATACTAAGACGTGGCTGAGGCAACACTATAATTGTATGGTGAAATCTAAGAAAGGTAGACAATATCAGTGTCATTTTATTACTCTAATACACACTATCTATGAAATGAAAACGTGTGTAAAAGTCATTTTTGGGCTGTGAATAGAGTCTACAGGATGTTTTAGGTCACACAGCTACTCAGTGTGAGTGTGTGTGTGCAGGTCCTCAATCTCTCCACGTTTCCCTGAACACAGGATACGACAGCGAATAAATGTTGATCAGTGTTGATTCCATCCAATGAGTGCGTGTCGACTGACAGTGTTCCTAAGCTGCGGCGAAAGGCGGCCATTAATCTTGGTCTGGTTTAAGTAGCATATATTAATTTGTGTCATTTTTACTAAGTCGAGACAGGAAGGGGCGCTCGCCAGTCCGTGTTTGACTGCTCACAGCAGTGGGAGAAGGGGGGGAACTGATGGCTGGGGGGAATATAGGGGGGTCTTTTATGTATTGCGCCGCTACCGCCGCCGCTGCTGTCGTCAAAATCAAACAGCGGGACGCGAGAGAGCGGCAATCGCCGGCCTTTGAATTAAACTAAATGAACTCCTGGGGTGTTGGTATGGCAACCGTAGCTGGAAACGGCACCGCCTTTTACACTTAAGGCATGTAAGGAAATGAATGAATTGAAATGTGTTTGTAACGATGAGGATTTGGTGGCAGAGAGAGCCCTAATGCTGTTATATGGATCACGGCCATTGACTGCACCACTGAGGGGCTGAGTCTGACTCCACAGAGACAATAATAGCATCTGCAGAGCCTTTTACTGTAATTCGCTTTTTTACATTGAGCTACAAACTGCACCACAGACTAATATCAGACAGAAAAAAAAGAGCTCCGTCGCATCTGCAAGCAAATTTCCTCTCTAAAGCAATTTTTAATCCAATAAGTGAGTAGATGTTTTCGCTGTAATGGCTCTGAATATGATATCTGTCAGACAACTATGAACAAAGCTCAGTTTGCAGAATGGCTGGCATTGATGCTGTAGATATCCAAACCGGCCAGCACTGCCATGCTTTTATGCACTTTAGATTCATTCAAATCTTTTGAAAGGAAATATTAAATGACCATTATGATTATTGTGCCTTACACTAAAACAAACAATGACTAACAGTTTGTATTGTTCGCCAATTCATGCAAAAATGAGAAACGGCGTATTCCTTGTTTAAAATATAATGATATATTCAGTGTAGGGCTGCGTGATTAATCAAAATAAAACCAAAATTGAGATATATGTGCTGCGTTTTTTAGTTTATAGTGTGGCACTGTGCTCTTTTTACACGAGCAGCTCAAAGCGTGTCTCAAAGCGGCTTGAATGCAGTAAATGCTGCTTCACACAAACTCCATCTCTGCATCCGCTCTGAGTTTGGATCGCTTATAATGTTGGGAATGCAACATATGCCAACCATCTTCCCAAACTTGTAATGAGAAGCACTTATAAACCAGTTTTGGTCAAAAAAAAAAAAAAAAAAAATAGAAGCTTTAAGGGCCCTCTGCGATTTTCCGCCAAAATAAAAACTTGAGAGTTTAACATTTCAAAATGAAGATATTAAGACAGCCATAAAGAATCAGTACTCTAATTTTACTAGTCCTGTCAAACGATTAATCGCGATTAATCGCATCCAAAATAAAAGTTTTTGTTTACATAATAAATGTATGTGTACTGTGTATATTTATTATGTATATATAAATACACACACATGCATGTATATATTTCAGAAAAATATGTTATTTTTTATATTAAATATATTTATTTTACAATATAAATTATATGAATATATAGACATGCAAACACATGTAAATATTTTAAAAATATATACTGTATGTGTGTATTTATATATACATAATAAATATACACAGAACACACACATATATTATTCAAACAAAAATTTTTTTATTTTGTATGCAATTAATCGTGATTAATCGTTTGACAGCACTAAATTTGATATTTGTACTTATTATTTTTTAAATGCTCTCTCTCTCTCTCTCTCTCTCTCTCTCTCTCTCTATATATATAGGTGAAATATTAAAAATAGTAATATTTTTGTTTTATTTTGTATTTTTAGTAATAATAATTAATAACAATATTAATGCTATATAAACACAAAATTGTGCAGCCCTTCATAAAGCACAGCAAATATGGAGCTTTGAAAAAAATGTGATTTAAATCACAATCACAATTTTTATCACATAAGACACGATTAGACTTTTTCTCCAAATCGTGCAGCCCTACTTCAGTGCAAAATCCAACAATAAGGCTTGAATAAGGCTCAGTTTGCCACAAATTAGAGTGCTGATGATTAATTTCATGTATTGTGATGCCTTTCATACAGGAAAGGAAGAGGGGTGGGTTTAAATAAAGGTTTTGATCCTAAAGCAATGTGAAATAATATTAACAAGATGTCATCAGCTAAGACTCTGTCCTGAATGCAGGTACGAAACGCAACAGTTTCAAACAGGCCCAGCTTAACCTTAAGCCATGTCAATAATTATTCCATAAAATGAGGGTTTGGGTTCCTTTATTGACCATCCGCAGGAGGAAAACACCTCCCACACAAAAAGCGCTTCTTCACTATTCACACGGGCAACCTGTTATCAGAGCTAATTAGAGACTCCCACCTCCGTTATACATTTCTGTAATTAGGCTCTTAAAACATGATTAACATGTCTCAATTACGCCAGTCATCATTTGCATAATTTATAAGGAGCTCTAATTGCGAGTGAGTTTAGACTTGAAGCTGGGTAATAACAGAAACACACAGGAAACATTATGCTGCTACTGAGGCATGTCCGTTCCAACGGCCCTAAGTATGATTAGCAATCACGTTCCAAATAA
Source organism: Spinibarbus caldwelli (assembly GCA_039654775.1). Classification (NCBI taxonomy): domain Eukaryota; kingdom Metazoa; phylum Chordata; class Actinopteri; order Cypriniformes; family Cyprinidae; genus Spinibarbus; species Spinibarbus caldwelli. The sequence goes on from CM077234.1 coordinate 13,353,720, forward strand.
AACAGGAGGAGGAGAGACTCCCCTCATGTAGCTGTAGCAAACACAATATTTCTCCACAATTCACCACGACGGTCGTTAGATATCTCGCCAGCTCTAAAATTACGTGGTGCACGAAGAACAAATGAGTTAAGGAATGAAGCCCAAACTTTATTAAGCGTGGTGTTGCAAGCATTACTGCTACAATAAAGGTAAAAGAGCACTGTGAATAAATATGTGAATATTACAAGAGTAATACATCAAAATACAACCTTTACAAAATGTACTCTGTTTACTTGTGTTTTCTCATCTCATCTCATTATGGCTATATTAATATATGAAAGAAAGACGTTTATTTGAAGTTGAAAGATATTTGGTAAGAATTTTGCAGCTGAATCTTGTGTTAAAGGTAAATGAATCACTTCTCTTAGACAAGTGTGAGATATGTATGAGGTTCTATCACTCATTTGACATGAGATACAAGCAAGGACAAGCTTGTTGCGCACGTGTCAGGTTAGATCATAACAGTGTATCAAATATTTCCATATTGCTTTTAGCATCATGCACATGCCAGAAAGCATCATTTGCTGAATGCCACCTTAAAAGAACTCTTGAAGTCTGCATGAAATGCAGCATTTTGATTTAGAAAAATTTATATTTTCTAAATATGTGTTTTTGATCTCATTGTAAACAGTTCATCCATGCATATGTTTTTTTTTTATTCGTTTTTTATTATTTTTTTGTCATAAATCTTCCCGTGAAACAACTCTGTCTGGTGGTGGATGCCAAACCTCTCCAATCACTTAGTTTGCTTAAACCCCACCTCTTTCTCACAATCGACTGTAAGCTTGCATTCAGATCTACCTCCAGCCAATCAACAACCAATGAATAGAACCCAAAAAGTCCCCACCCTATGTTTTTTTTTTTTCTTTTCAATAATCTGTTTCAGAAAGAAAGAAAATATCTCTCGCTACTTTTGTTACAGTTCGACTTAATTCACCATAACTGACACAAAGTTGCCACATTTAACACTCGCCAATAAATTAGAATCATGACACTCATTTTTGTCTGTCTATTATTAAAATACATTAAAAATATATTTCATAGGTATTTTTTAATTATAAATGTTTTAGGGCATAAAACCCCAGCAGACCCACACTGTGTGTCTAGGCCAATACATTACTTCAAATATCAGATCATTTTTATGACAAGGCAACGTTAGTTCTAACTGTAAAATGTCATGTGGTCCAACTGAATCCTCAAAAACGTAATGTTATTTATTAATAACACATCACAATATCTGGAAAAAACTTTTACCTTGAAAAATATATTTTTTGAAAATGTGTGTACTCACATGTATTGAATTTTAAAGGAAAATGTTTTACTTGTTAGTTACAACATGACATTTTTAAAAGAAAAAAAAATAAACTTTTCTAAAAGTTTTTACGGTTCAGCGAGTTCAAGCTAAGTTTAAGTTTATTTTTCAAAGCTCTGTTCATGATCGGGCAAATGTATGTCCATGTGAAACAGGCCTGATGAAAGCCTCAAGGGTAAAAGGAGCTGAAACCCGATACAAACAAACATCCAAGTTAATGTCAACGTTTCCATACGCGACCATCTATATGTGCCAATCATCCAATTCAAACACACACACAGCGGCCTTGCATTTCCAAGAGCATGCAATACACACAAATACACAAAGGCTTTAAATAATCCGAAACACTTGCGGCGCTAAAGCAGCCTTGTTTAAAAGCCCCCACCCTGCATCACATCCTGTTCCGTGAGCCGCAATACTTGTTTATACTCGCACGCCGGCCTGTGCCGTGTTAGCTCGGTCAGGCCCTGTGTAAAAATACACGGCGAGGTCAGGAGTTCAGGCCGGCTCTGTCTGCTGCTGGCACACCGTACTGCCCTGCTTGTCAGCTGCTTGCCAGAGGAGGGCTCATCACCACGGCGTCCCCCCGCACGGCTGTCAACACCGCGACGCCACTAACACCCGCCATGCAACACGTGGTGTGTGCCGGGCAACTCGCAGCCGTGTCAATCTCGGCAAGACGGCCGTAGGTTACGAAGAATTACAGGAGCCGTGTCATTTCATGCACTCTCAACATGTCTGCAGATGAAATATATTAGCAGAGTGAAAATTTATTGTTCCTGTCGAAGAAACTGTGTCGTGTCTGAATAGGAATTACAAGTTGCGCTTAAATCAGCAGGCGCCTGAAGTGCCTGAGGTGACGACGCAGTTGATCCAAACATTCAAAGTTCTTGTAAATCAAGGTTATTGTGAGCACAAAAAGTTCATTTTTTTTAAAACACAGAGCAACTGTTTCATTGAGGCAAGGCTCCATGACCTCCACAGTCTGTTATGAAAGCTAAGACACCACTGTTCCACAGCACGCTACGCCATTTCAACAAAACAGACCTGCTATGGTTTTAATAACCTCGCTTTTCTGGATTCCACCTGGGACTCTACGGCTGCAACAATGTAAAACCATGAACGAGGCTGACTCTTTATTAAAAAAAAAATTAAAAAGGCCTCGACAAAAATGGTGGCTGCTCTCGTTTGGGCGCTCAGCACATTTGCAGTAAATGTCACGGCAGAGGTTTGAGCCATTTTCTCCGTGGCGGCACTGGATTTTTAGTGGTGTCTGTCTGTGCAGTGTGAAATTACACCCTCACATTAAAAAGAGACAGAAGTGAACCGAGGTACAGCTCACGGCTAATTCTGTAGGAGAGAGCACAGGGGGGTTTAATGTACAAGGACCTTTCAAATCAACCATCGGGGCTTGAGTTCATTTATTTTCAGTGTTTGCTAAACCATATCCCCGACAGCATTTTCAATAGTATTAGAAACTGGCACCTAAAAACAATGAATCTTTTTTCCTTTCTATTTTCGGAGTGTTTTCTTAAGTCACAACCAGGCTACTATCAATAGAATCTACTTTAAAAGCATCAAAAATCCTTTTTTCTCTCTCAATTCCCAGGCCAGGGCTCAAAAAAACTACAGAAATAGTTTGCAAATGTTTGTGGCGGAATGTTTGATGGTGTAAATAAAACAAATATATTTCTATTTTACATATATATATATATATATATATATATATATATATATATGCCCTCCTGATCTACTTGACAATATCCTTCCTCCCACTTCCTTCAACAACTGGAAAGCCCAAACTTTTTTTAGTGTTTTCAAAATGAAACAAACAAAAAAACGGGAATCAGCTAATGTTAATATTTTTATACAAACACTGATCAAATGCAAGTAGGATTGATTCTGATGATCTGATGCACCTAATGAAGTCCTGAGAGAGAAAAGCAAGCGTGCAACAACTGAGGAAGCTGAGATGAACCCCCCTTGACAAAAACAACACCAGGGCTGCGTTCAAACACAGACAAAAGCTCAACATGAAGTGTGTGTGTGTGGGGGGGGGGCATCTCACATTGTACACTGAGATAATATAGACGATACAAACAACTAATTCACACACTGCTCGTGTTGGGAGCAATATCACAGCTATAATTCGACCAAAAAGCCCTATTTTCATAATCGAACATTTTTTATAGCGTGTTTAGAGTCTAACCGGGTTCATCTCTCCAGTTAAAAGCCCTGCAAGTTCCTGGTTGCCAGGAACTGTGGGAAGAGAAGCAGGAGCAAAAAGCCAGGAAGAGGTCCAAGTCACTTTGTTCTTCATCTTGGAAACGAACTTTGAGTGAACCCCGAGTGACGCCAGGCAGTTCAAAAGAGCCAGGCATAACTCTTTCCCTCCTTGGAGAACCTTGCTAAACAAGAGGAGGAAACCAAAGTGCCATGAGGCCCCTATGATCGCTGACACAGTGGCCCTCCGAAGCCCTCTTCAGTCGGTCAGAATCTCACTGAGGAGGGGGGAACCTCTCCAATGCAGTGCCTTTTAGACAGTGTGGCAGAGAGCCAAATTCAGCTTCCATGTAATGAAATCTTTGTAAATTACACTTTGGGGCTAATTAGAAGGAAGATACGGCAGTGTTTTTTTTTTATTTGTTTTTTGGTTTTTTTTACATTTGTTGTTGTTTCTCACTGTAGCAATCTGCCTCGGAAAACCTTCACTCAGGGACGATCGCATAATCAAAACAGCATGTTCATTTCACTCTAATGAATAGCACTTCTGGTGGACTTTTTTTAACTGCTCTTAAAGTGCCTTACTCAACCAGCTACACTTTATGCACACAAAAACTTCAAAATGTATCCATTAACAATTTAGAATCTGCATCTAGCCAGACAGTGCAGCAAAAAAAAAAAAAGGTATGTCGCAATAAGTTGAGTTTATAAAACTCAGATGGGCATTATCAAAACTATGAGACAGAGCAACTTAAAGCTAACAGTCAAAATCGCAATTTAATGAGTAAAATAACATTCTAAAATCCTATTTTCAAACTAAAGCCATTGATATTCTCATATACTGTAGGCTATAAGAGTAAAATAACATGAGAAAAAGCCTCATCATTAGCGCTCAATGCAGCATAACATAATGACACAATACAATGTAAAATGCTGTATTAAGTAATACACTTCAGCTCAGCTGCAAAAAATTATAATCCTAGCACACAAAATAATAATAGCTATCTATTTGAAGAATCTGAATGTGGTATGAATCACACATTATTTGAATAGCATGAATTTTTGTGTTATTATTGTAATATCAGAACTTTGACATGGTGCAGTCTTGACTCTAACTGCAAAATCTAAATATCTAATAATGCACATTCTCACAAGACACGCAATACATCACTGTATTAAAGAGCTCTGTAGCAAAAAATAAAAAATAAAAAAAATCAATATTTCAATATTCAGCTTAATGTGATAACTGGATTTAAACAAAGGGTAGCACTTGCAACTTTTTCTTTCTGTTCTCTATGTACTGTAAGATAGGAAAACCCACCTGTTTTTTCTTTTATTTCACACAGGACGTTGAATAGAGCCGGCTTCATTCTGTGACAATTCAGTGCATGTTTCCTAAAAACACAAACAGAAAATAAGTATCAAGCCGTCACTATGCATGACCTGTCAAAATTGTCAAAACACAGACATTAGGCTTAGAAGGAATGTCTGCTATGTCTGATGGAAATGTGTTTTTGAGTATTTTACAAATGGTATTTGATAGAAGATAGCTGACAAATGGCCCTAAATTGTGCAGCACTTTTTGGGAGTGTTGCATGTGTTAAATGAGCAAAAAAACTGTCAGAATATTTCATGTGCATCATAGATGGTAGCATAAATTGGATTGCAAAGTGAAATTACGATCAAATTCTCATATAAGGGGACTAGTTACATTCCTTTTCCAGAAAATAGCACAACACAAATTGAATTAATATTAAACCACAAATATAAAGTACATATCAGCATAAGAGTACTTTAATATGTGTGGTAATTACTACAAATCCCATTTCAAATATTATTCAAAAAGTAAAATGTCTGCATTTTTTCAAAGTATTTTATAAACACCTGTGTTGACAGTTGCTAAGGCTAATAGGGTCAAGTAAATTAATTTTTGTCAACACTTCAGTCATATAAATTAGTCTTCAACTAGCTACACTATTGATTTTAATTACTATTTAATTACTACTAAGTTAATGTGTTTTATTGCATAGAATATTTATATGGAAAGTAACAGATTTAACAACGTTGCTTCAATACACAACAAGTAGACGACAGAAAGACAGCCACTTTGTCATTGTACAGTTATGGACTTTCTTATAAATACGTACGAATAAAAATGTTTAAATATGCATACTTGGTAACATTTATTTCTTTGCTCAGTTCTTAGGTGCTTGCAGTCCAATAAATAAATAAACTAGGACTGAATCCACCCGCAACATGTAGTAAGTCTATATGGCACTGAATCAATGCGCTTTCTCATTTGTAACCTGCGAGATCCGGAGCAATTGGAAATCGAAACGATGCATCTGGGAAGAAGAAGACAGCTGAGATTGTGCACAGAAGCACTCGGAGGTGACTGTAACATGTTTGTAATGCAAGATAAAAATTTACGCCAGGATAAAAGTTTGAAAGAAGACGCGGAAAGAAGTCGGTGCGCTTCGGGTGGCGCGTAAAAATATAAAGCAGCTGACTTGATCAACATTGTCGACGTGTTTCAGTAGCTACTACGAAGTTAATAACACAGAGACAGCATGCATACATTCTTGGATATATACCTGGCTTGTGCCTCGTCCAGACTTTGGTCGGTTATGGTCATGATTTGTTGTAATATGTCTCCAATGTCCTGTTTTCTTCCCTCGCCGTCCGCTCCTCCCGTGCCATCCTGCATATGCTGCGCCAGGCCGGGGTGTCCGGCCATGCCCACCCCGTGAGAGGAGTGCATCAACCGGGGCTGATCATCCATCCTCGCCGCTGTTCTCTAGACTCTGGTGACTTTTTCAATTCTCGCCTAGGAGAAGGAAAATTCCTTCAGGAACTCCCCCTTTTCTTTCTGGATGTCAGGAGCGCGCTTACAACATGGAGAGAGGGAGAGAGGGGAGAAAAGGCAAAGCTCCTTCTCACAGCTGGTTTGGGTGAAATCTGATCTTGAGAGCTGCTTTAAGATCAAGCCACTCCTGCTCTTGCCACCAAAGCCAAGACAACAGAGCCCAACTTTGTTTAAGGGCTGCTGTAATCCTGTGTAATCTGCGACTCTGCCGAGTAACTCCTTGTTTCCTTTGACAGCTTTACGACTGAAACAGCTTTAAAACGTGATTTGAAGGCGTTAAACGTTGGGAGAGAAGTGCTTTTGTTTCGCACAGGTCTGCTGGCAACACTGACACATAACGAGAGGCTCCGCCCACCAACACTGGCACATAGCGGTAGGGCGCCGCCCATCGGCCGTGATTGGACGAGAATGCGCTGTTGGCCCCGCCTCGCTTCTTCCACGATACGTCAATCATATTCCCGAGGAAGGTGGGTCGCCGTAATAAGCTTTAAGATGTGGCGTTAGAGCCGGGACTGGACAGGGTGGTAACACGGTGATGGATAGGGGTTGAACATGAAAATAAATAATGGTGCTTGGCGTAAAGCCTCTGTGTCCGCTCTTTCCCACTGTCAACCAGGACGGGACTGGATCTCCATGTCATCTCATTCTGTAAACGAATGTGATCATTAATGACATCTTTCGTATGATTCCATTAATGTAAGTATATGGCCAAATTCGTTTATTAATTTATTTAGTTAGTTTGAAGGGTCTGAACTGAGTTGTTAATGCATTTTACACATAGCTGTCAATAAAAAATTAAAGTCAAATGTCAAATGTGAACATTTGTAGATACATGGCTGGTGTAAACATGAGGAGAGCTGTTTAATTCTTAAATTTTACCCATCTGAAAGATTATGTCTGTGTCAAAACCACATAAAACATGTCATAACACAGATAGGGCTGCCATGTTTGATAGGTTACATGCAGTATTTAAAGGGTGTATTAAAGTATCATGCAGATTGCTCTGTCAAAAAAATCATAATCATATTACATGTAAACGTAGTGTAAAGACGAGGGATATATATATATATATATATAAAATATTCAATCCTCCTCCACCATGACCACTCAATGTGTCTTGGAAAAATGATCAGACAGGCAGTTTGCTCAGCCATGTGGTCTATTTAACGGTATTAAATTCACTGGCTATTGACATGGAGCTCAGATTGTGGCAGAAATGTCACGCTCTGGCTGCAGGTGCTGGGAAAAGGACCAATAAAGAGAGTGTTAAAGAGGCCGTTTCTAATGCCTGAGTACCCATCACTGTAGCAAATATTCGAGAAGCACCACTCCAACTATTCATGTGATGTCTCATCCCCGTGCTCAACTTATGAGGTGTGTCACCTTCCATTATGTTCCTTATGAGAAATGACACCACTTTAACCTGTCCTACTTAGGAAGTGACTACTGACATATACTGGTCGTATAGGTAATATCGCAACTTTTTATTGCATACAATATCATCAATTTCAGAGAGCAAAAAAAGATACGTGAAGGATAATGTAGAAATCACTCAATGCATTATGACTATATTCAGAGCTCATGCATTACATTCATGTATTACACTTTTTGTTTTTTTGATTGCAATTATAAATGGTTTATTAAACAAAAACTTTTACCAACAAGTGCAAAATGTAAATAAATGAATAAAAAAACTAAATATAATATTTAGTCATGCTTTAGTTTGGGGACAAACTCTCACTATTAACTAACTATTAACTATAACTCTTGCCTTAATAAACTCCTTGCTGCTTAGTAATAGTTAGTTGTTAAGTTTAGGTTTGGGTAGGATTAAGGGATCTAAAATATGGTCATGCTGAATAAGACATTAATATGTGCTTTATAATTTAAGTACTAATAAACAGCCAATATGCTAGTAATATGCATGCTAATAGGCAACTAGCTAATAGTGGGGATTGGTCCCTAAACTAAAGTGTTACCTTCAATTTCCTAGCCTAGTCTGTCCTATTTAACATTAGCAACAACCAACTCAATATCATGAGAAAACAAATATTTTACAAATCACATCATACAAATAAAACGTATGATTTTTTGAAAAAAAAAAAAAAAGCATGAAGTTCCATCCCTAAACCTAACCATCAGTGAAGTGTAAGCAGATTTTACGAAAATGAATAAATAAGATTGTATATATTTATATGAATTAGCCAACATTTCGCCAAAAGTAAAATAGTTACTGTTACGCAGATGAACAAGTAGGCAGAGGCGAGGATCTAAGTGCAAGGAGTGTTTAATGAAGAAACGGCAAAACATACAGGACACTAGGAGGTGGGGAACGCAAAGACGAATAAACACGAACATAAACATCGACTCACAAACCACGAGTGGAACACAAGCACTATATATACACAAGGGGATGAGCTTAACAAGATAACAAGGGGGCGTGGTAAATGGGAAACACCTGGGGAACCTAATCACAGGGAACCAATATGCAAACGGACTACAAACAGACTACAAAAAAGGCACAGGAAACACTTCAACATAAACGTCCAGACAGAGCACAGAGAACATGTAACATAGCCCCCCACCTAAGGAGCGGATTCCAGACGCTCCAAAAACATAAGACAGATCATACGCAACAAAAGTCCAGGAGGGTGGTGGAGCGGAGGCGGAACAGGGGAGGGATGGTGGGCAAGGCCAAAGGAGTGGAGAAGAGGACCAGGGCGGAGCCGGTAGGGCCAGAGGCAGATGACCACCACAGCAGAGCATATGGGAGCAGAAATCTCCACGGTAGAGCAGGTGACCATCAAGGTGGAACAGGAGCAGGGATCACCGAGGGGTTAACAACGGCCTTTCTGGCTGTAACGAGACAGTCAGAGGGCTCACCGGCGGCCTCCTTGGCCGTGGCTGAACCGGCAGAGAGTTCATAGACAGCCTTCTTGGCCAAGACATGGCAGACAGAGAGTTCAGAAACAGTGTCAGCAGTCATAATGGGAGATTCAATGGACACCAAAAGTTCAGAAACTGCATTCGCGGCCATAACAATGCCATCAGGGGACACAGAGAGTTCAGAAACAGTATCAACAGTCATATTGGGGGATTCAATAGATACAAAAAGTTCAGAAATAGCATTAACGGCCGTATCAGTGACCTTAGGGAAAACAGAGAGTTCAGAAAGAGATTCCAAATTCGTAACAGTGGCCACAGGGAACACCGAGAGCTCGGAGGAAGCCGCCACTGTCTCGGGAGAAACTGGCGAGGTGTGCACAGCCCAAACACACAAAATGGCCGTAGCCATCACAGGGAGCATAGAAAACAAAACGTCTACCTCTGAGACAGATGGCGCGGCGGCCATCAAACCTGAAAGCGCAGCGGCGGGCGGGCTTGAAAGCGTAGCGGCCAGCGGGCTTGAGAGCGCAAAGACCGGCGGGCTAGAGTGCGTAGCGGCCGATGTAGCCCTCGGAATGCCGGCTGCTCATGCAGTTGTCAGCGGCAGATCCGCTACACTGGACGCCAATCCTCTCCGCCATGAGACGGGTCCAGTGGCCGAGCTAGCACTGGATGCCGGCGAAGCCTGTGATGGGTCAGGCTCCGCAGCCAACGGCGTTTCGGCCATATAGCTCCCCCCAAAAAAATGTTTAGGCAGCGGATCCTCCTCTACTTCCCCACAGTTAGAGGGGATCCACACAGTCGGAGGGCAAGGTCGATGTACTGAACCAGGGTCCAGCCAGAATTTCCCCCTGGTATCAGTTGGGCGATGTTGCCGTCCAGCCCAGACCAAAAACAGTCACCCTGGCGTCATCCAGGGACGCGAGATGGTTGTATCGTAGGAACTCCTCCACGAAATGTTCAATGGGGCGACCCTCTTGAGAGAGGGAGCAAAGTACGCTTAGAGGGTCCTGATTAACTCCCGCTAGATCCATTATTGGTGAGTCGATCTGTTATGCGGATGAACAAGCAGGCAGTGGCGAGGATCTAAGTGCAGGGAGTGTTTAATGAAGAAATGGCAAAACATACAGGACACTAGGAGCTGGGGAACGCAAAGACGAATGAACACGAACATAAACATCGACTCACAAACCACGAGTGGAACACAAGCACTATATATACACAAGGGGATGAGCTTAACAAGATAACAAGGGGGCATAGTAAATGGGAAACACCTGGAGAACCTAATCACGGGGAACCAATACGCAAACAGACTACAAACAGACTACAAACAAGGCACAGGAAACACTTCAACATAAAAGTCCAGACAGAGCTCAGAGAACATGTAACAGTTGCGATGGGACAATAAATAAATAAACCATTTATTAAGCAAAAAAAAATAATAAAAAATCTTACCAACAAAGATAGATAAAAAGTGTGCAATTAAAAAAAAAAGAAAATGCTAAATTTAATATTTAATTTATTAATTGTATCCTTATTTCCATTAGTAGCAACCAACCCAATATCATGAGGAAACAGCTATTTTATGAGGTGTCATTTTAGTATCAGTTTGTACGAACTGGATCCTACAAATTAATGTGCAAAAATGTAAGATTTTTAGAAAAACAAAAAAAAATAATGAAGATTCATTTAAACGGTCAGTTGGACATAAGCAGATCATATGAAAACATGCAAATGAGATGAGAATTCCTATGAATTAGCCAAAAATTTAACAAAACGTAAAATATTTACAAATTGCCATGATGAGATCATACTGGAAATTCATGTTCCTTTGTGAATGATGGCGAAATGTGATCTCTACTCTTGGTAAAATAATTTTTTTACACCACAGTAGAAGTTAAATCGATCCATCAGATTTCTCATTAGCTGAAGAAGAAGAGGAACTAGTTAATGATAAAAGGAATTGGCCCTGCTGCTGTGATAGTATCTGAAGACTGCTGGGCTGGAACAGATGTATAGGCTAAGTGACCTTCCTCTGTGGAACCAGACCTCAATGATTGTCTGACCTCTTCACAGCTATAGCCTACAGCCAGAAAAGACTCTACAGCATCACGTACTATAACCACACAGCTCAATGTCAAACATCTTCTGAACCAAACGGGAAAGAATACAGTATTTTTGCACAAAGTATTGACTCACAGCAGTTGACTGCTTGTTTATTTGTCTAGAAATTTTAGTACAAACATTGCAAAAATGAAACTGCTGCATAAACAGTATGAACATCTCTTATTAATGAAGAAAAATGCAACATCAAGCTTGAATATTAGCCTTTTGATATAGTTTGCCATATTTGAACATTTTCCGGTCATTCTAGCAGTGTCAGAAATTGCCCGCACATTAAAAAACTGATGCCCAGTCTGAATTTACAATGAGCTTCACGCAGCAAATAACACACTTACAGATATTTGACATTCTCTTGTAGACGCTTGAACTCTTGTGGTTTGAATTTAGAGTAGTTCGGTTTTCCCTACCGATCAGCAGTTCTGTATTCCCAGCGGTGAGAGGAGCACATTGTGCTGCTGCTGAACACTTTTCTAGCTCACTCGTTTCATTCATATTTATGCCAGCTCATCTAAATTGTCCTCTCTAATAACGTGTGATCTGCATACTCTCACTTATATCATGCACATTCATCTTTTTCAAAGCTTTGGAAACATTTAAATAGTTTTAAATGGTTGTGTGGCAAGAGGCTGACTAGTTGGGTCAATGAAAAATAAGAGCGTCCATGAAAAAATAAAATAAAATAAAAAATAAAATAAAATAAAACTCTCTATATAATATATAAACACGTCAAGTTCTTAGAAATGTAATCTTTGGATTTACTGGTTTCATATGGTTTTGAAAGTATTTTGTAGAATTTTAAAGGGGTCATGAACTGAGAAACCAAAACTCTCTTGATCTTTTGACATATAAGAGGTCATTATACTATAAAAAACATCCTGTAGTTTTCAGAACTCAGACTTTTCTTGTTAGTCTAAAAACAGCTTACATTGAAGCCAGTCTACCAAAACCACAGTTTGTGGAATGAGCCACTTTATGACGTAATAGTGTGGATAAATATCACCTCCACAGAAGAAGATCAACGCCTGCTTCTACATCATTGCCTGTTTAGCCCCGCCCACTGATTTCATGCATGTAGTGTAAATAATGAGAGGCAAACGCAGGTCTAAGCAGAAACAATACGATAAAGATGCTCCAAAGGCAACAAGATACTGTGCAGTGCCAAGTTGTGGAAAAACAGTATTTGCATTGCATTCCTTCTGATCCCAATGATAGGAAAGTGGATAAACTTTATTTTTAATGAAGATCCAGACCATGTCAGTAAGAACTCGGTCCTTTGTTCACTTCATTTTACCACAGATTTGTTTACAAACAAGGCACAATTCGATGCAGGATTTTCAGAAAGACTGAAACTGAAAGACAATGCTGTGCTGACTATAGTGGATCTGATAGTAATGTCGCACCACACAAGTGTAACTTTTTTTTATTAAGTGGTCACTATTGCTTTGTCTGTTAAACAAATCGTTTGATATAAATATTTATGCGTTTTTAGTCACTGCAGCGTCCATCTATGAAGATGTATGCTGTCAAACATACACAAGTGTTAGCCAATCATAGCAGTGGGCGTTTACTTCCAAGTCTACAATCCACGCCTATTCAAACAGAGCGTTCCGATGAGGGGGTTAAAAACATGACAGAAAATAGCCTGTTACTTCTAAAATATTATATTTTTTAATGTAAAAATCTCAATAACATTATAAGTGGATCTCAGAGAACAGTACACAATAAAAAACAAAGGCAGTTCATAACCCCTTTAAAGAAAAAATTCAATTTGATGACTCTAAAAATGTCATGAGTTGTTATCATCAAATAAAAAGTGGTAATACATTTTTCTGTACACCTTGAGTACGTGTGAGTGTAAGTATCTTACTCATATTTTTTAATTTATTTTTCAAGATAAAACTTTTTTATTTTTAACAAATATCATGAATAATAAATATATACATTTTTGTGGAGTTGCACCACATGCCATTTTGCAACCAGAACCTTTCCCTTGAATTTTGGGTTGAATTAATTAATTAATTAATTAATTAACTTACCTAAAATGTCAAATTATAATTAAAATAATTAATAATTAAGTAGGGTTTTCTGTCCACTGACTTTCATTTTTGTTACTTTACTAAGGTTATATATATATATATATATATATATATATATATATATATATATATATATATATATATATAACCTTAGTAAAGTAAAAAAAAAAAAAAAAACCATAAGCATATATATATATATATATATATGTGTGTGTGTGTGTGTGTGTGTGTGCTTATCATATGTGTTTTTAAGTCATTGTTTATATAGAACTGTTTTTCAATAAATTAATAGGTGAAAAAATGAGGGGCACATTGACCCATAAGCTCTCAGACAATTGAATATTAGTCAGTTTGTTTGCCTTTTCATTTTTAATGTCATGTTGCACAATTAGCATGTTACAAAATACGAAAGTGTTTTTATTGCGTGCAACTTTGTGAAGGATTTCCAGAAGCTTTGTGTTTCATGTTAAAACCCCTTTGGGATTTAATCTGCATCCATCATTTATTATTCTTAAGTAAGACATTAGATTCTCATCACCTCTGTCATGCCACAGTGTAACAGAGGCTGAGTAAAGCACTTCATGACACGTCTATTGATCACTGTTGCATAGTGAGTGCGGACCAGGTTGAGAAGACATTGCAGTGCTGCAAGCTTCAAGTACATCTCTCAGGGGGAGGCTGTGATGAAATATTCAGTTGTTTGGGGCGTCGTATCCCCCAAGCATGTATAAAAGGCAGTGTGAAATAGAGAGAACTGGACACAGCTCGAGTCTGCATCAAGTGCAAAGCCGAAAGCCTCTCCATCTCTCAGACTTAAGACGAGGCTAGAGGAATTAAACTTTCATTGAGCTTTAAATGGGTTACAGGTCAGCGGTTGATTCAGCATTTTGCGCTTTTCTAAAGCTTTGGGGATAAGAAGAAATCTACCTGTTTACTTAGCATTGCAGCTCTGAGGAACAAGTGAGTTTTTTTCTGTCATTACCTTTAGAAGTCATGTTATAAATACAGCAAACAACCAAATCAAAAGCGGGAACAATGTCACCCTGCTATTTCATATGCAAAAGGCTGTTTTCCATAGTAAAATGCTGAAACGTTTGTTACTGGTAAGTTTAACTCATCTAAATGTCTCTTTCTGAGTGTTTCTCCCGAGCATCCCTCCACAAACCTGTCAGTTTCCTAGGCCATTGTGAGGACACACACCACGCAGCAGCTCCTGACCACAGGAAAAAGGGAGCGGGACCTGTCATAAAGCATTCTCATTTACGGCTGCAGGGTGGATGCCTGGAGGAACAGAGAGAGAGAGAGAGAGAGAGAGAGAGAGAGATAGAGAGAGAGAGTGAGAGAGAGAGAGAACACTACTGTAAATGTCAAGAGATGCTACTGGAAGGCCACTCAGCACCTCCCAGCCTCCCATGTGAAAAGGCCACTTAGAGCAGTGGGCAGATAGCAGGCTGAGTTTATGTGCTGACCCAGCGCTCCATATCAAACTTACAAATAGCAGGGGCTGGGCAGGCTGGGCCGGGGGTGGTTGGGGAATAAGAAAGACATTGAAGGAGAGAGAAACTGAAAAAAAGAGAAATAAACAGGACTAACAGCGACCTACATATTTAGCACTGCCAATACATCATCCACCGTAAATGTAGGATTGGAAAACAAGTACCTGAATAAAAACTCAATTTTCATTAAAAAAAAAATATAAACAAACTGGCAGAAATGAAAGAAGTTTGTTTATATTTATGGTCATTGCGGAAAAGTAATCTTTCCTGCATTGCATATTTAGTGGTGTGCTACACTGCTGCTAAATTTACATTACGATCAGTGAAGTTTGAACAAACAATTTCTGAATGAACAACTTTCATGGGGCAGTACTTTTTTAGGGTATCTAAACTACAGAAAACAAATGTTGTCCAGCAAGCAAACAAACGAATTAAGTTGCCTTTCCACTATCTCCAACAAATAACAAATAACAGGAAAGAGGTCTCTCATTTTCAATGTAGAGTTGTACAGGAACTGTGTAGAGTTCAGACAATCTGCAAATATGTAAATTTCAGATCCAATTTGAGCTTCGGATGCACTGAAATATTTGAACTTATGCAGCTAGACCATATGCGACTGCCTGACTGGATGTAACGTATCTTAATTAAAAATTTGAGAATTGCCATTTTTTTTTTTTCTTTACTAAAATGTTAAACACTATTTGTGTAAAATGGTGGTTATGACTATAATTTATGTTGATTATGTTGTTTTTAAAGACGTATTGGGTTCATCAAATTCATCAGATAATTCATTTAAATTATTCATTTTATCGTGGCATTTTATCATTTTATCAAAAGCAGTGGGTAACAATCTCTTCACAACCAATTTGTATGTTCCGTGAGGGGCGAAATGTGACAATCATATGTGACTGACATGTACAATTGTCGCATTGATTGCCCCCTAGTGGCAGTCGCACAAAACATACAAATACGTCAGGAACAAGTCAAAATTCAGCATGGTAAATCTACCCATTTTAAACACTGTAAGAATTAAATATTGGTAATTGTAACATCACATTCATAGTTTCAATTAGAATACATTCCGTTCTGGTGGTCGCCAACGTTTTACCGCAAAATTACTTCAGATATATTTCAATATACCCGAAGCTCACATCGGAGTTAAAAATGATGCATATAAATCCACACGCTCCCTAAACTTGTCTTTATTGGAAATTAATGACTTGCATTCTGTCATTTTTCATTAGTCTGAGATAATGAAAAGGTGGCTTTGCGGGATGGTTCTTGTAGTGAATCAGTGAATCAGTCTGATTCAGCTTACGCAACCAGTCTGATTCACATCTTAAAGCTTGTGTAAACACACATTTTTCAATAATTGTTTAACATTTATTAATTTTTGAAATTATCTAATGTAATCTGTAACAGAACTCTGAAGGAACCAGAATCATCCATAGAAGTCAAAACCAAAATTGTTCCATTCTTTACAATTTCTATCCTTAAATATATCTGGTTAACATGATTTTTTATACCACGATAGTCAAGACTTCTTTTTCTTCTTTCCTCTTTAAAAAGTGTTAGGAATGGAAAATACATAACTAATGCAGGATTTTCAGTACTGTTCATAGCATTTTTCAGGCTTATTTGCATTAATGAAATGGCTGTTCCTTGTCACAGTATGTTGTCTTTTATTCTCCCTCCCTTTCTTTATGCCGTCTCTAAAATCCCTGTGCGACTCCTCGCGGGAGTGCTGTGGGAAAATCCGACTGTCAGTGACGACAAGACAAATGAATCGCGGTGTCAGGCGCGCGTGACTTCAACGATGACAGATTGAGAAGAACTGTCCCTCCGTCGACAGGCATGCTTCAGTTTTGAATTAATAAATCTGAATAAAATATTTCCCCTCTCATCACAAGGAGCTCTACCATATGTTTCCATTCCCAGTGAGTATGTGCTTCGAGGTGACCAATGTGGACAGTAAAGACAGCTAACCGTAATTCTATTTTACCGTAAATTTACCGCTAACCGTAATTCTAAATGCCAATCCGTCTGTTTGTGTTTCTCTGGGAAGAAGAAAAAAAAAAAAAAAAACAAGCAAAGAAGAAGCTCCGCTCTGGTTTTCCACAGCATCCAGCAGTGAGAGTCAAGTGTCAAGGCCTAGAGCAGCTGCATTGTGATTTCTGCATTTTCTAATACTCAAAAAAGGAAGAAAAACACGAAGATAAAACAAATATTGTTAAAGAATTGGCTATTATAGTGCAGGAATGCTATTATCCACCATAGGCGGAGCGTGTGCAAGGCTGGGGAAGGCTTAGCCTTTCCCTGGACATGGGGACTTGGGGCAAAAATGACACTAAATTGGACAAAAATGCCCCTGCACAAACAAATGAAATCTATTACGTTTGTTGCTAACAAAGTGAAAATAAATAGACAGTGTCGATTGTGGCATTAAATTAAGATCTGCTTGTGTTATTTCATTTTAGGCATTTTTAAAGTGTTGCGCATTTTAAGCAATCACACACAATTCTGTTGAGCTTAGGAATGCAATGGCCAATCAGAGGCGTTCAGATTAGTCATCGCTGAAACTCATCAGCTTTGAGTGCTTTTGAGTGCTCATCAGCTTTTCTATTTTTTTTTTTTTTATTAAATTGTAATCACGTTAAATACAAATTCAGTCCCATTAAACATATTTTATTAGCCTACATGACACCCATGTTTGGTTCTTGCCTAAACAGGTTTATGATGTTTAATACTTTTGGCTGCTTTTAGCCTTTCCTTGGAGTTGGTTCACCCTCCGCCTATGTTATCCACTATTTTTGCACAGCAGTGTTCTGTTGTGTCAGATATATCTTCTAGAATAAGAATGGAACTTAATCAATTTACTTAAAGTTTCTATGACATATGATGTCCTTAATACATTTATTTTGTGGTCATTTCATAAAAGCAATAAGGTCCCTATGGCTGAGGCTATTCATGTATAATATAATATAATATAATATAATATAATAAAATACGTAAGCAATAAGGTACATTTTGTATTATATATTATTATATATTTTCAGTTCTGTAATGACAAAAATAGGTTTTACAGTATAAAAAATACTGTGCAAGTGTAATGAGAAATGAATAACCATTGAAAATAGTCAAAATTCTATTATTTATTTATTTTTTTACAATTTCTTATCATCATCTTCACATTAATTGGGATACATTAATTAGGATACATACAGATTTGGGGGGGGGGGGGGGGGGGGGGGGGATTTCACAGATTTTCAATGAGTGTCCAAAACGATTTCTTAATATAGCATGATAACATCACACAAAAACAAACAGAAGGCTTTATATCTGTCTCAATGATTTTCCAGAAACCGAATTGATTTATTGCAGAGAGCAGCTGCTTTAATCGCTGTAACTAATGACCTTTTAGACAGGAAAACAAAATCCCTTTAAAATGAGGAAAACCAAGCAGTCGTATTGTTAAATAGGTGTAAATGGTGCTGGAACAATAGGGAAAGCATCCCCTGGAATCTGTGGCCCACAAGGAGCAGGATAATGTATGTGAACATCTGGTGTGTGCAGAGGGCTGCCAGGACAAGACAAAGCCATGTGTCCAGGCATGGATGCACACACACGGTCCCCGGCGTCACACACATGGACACCTCACCTGGCCAGCCTCAGAAATGAGGAATAAAGACTCAGAGGAACAATGGCTCCTGTAATAGAACTGGCTGGGGCTGAAAAGAGCGGAGGATAAAAGAGGAAATTCTGAGAGAAATGAGGGAAGGAAGGAAGCAAAATGGATAAAAGAAAGAAAGAAAGAAAGAAAGAAAGAAAGAAAGAAAGAGAAAGAAAACACATCTATGCCTATAGGGCAAAGAGTATATAGCTGGTGATGGAAAGGGAATCTGCATCTAAATGTGACAAATCTTTATGCTCAAAGGCTTAGCAAATGAATATGCATGAGAGAATAAAATTATATGCCTTTAAGCAGGGCACTTATTCTGTGTGTTCACCCTCGGAGGATTTTCAAAGGTACAGCTGAATATGAAGACAATATACTGCGGAATCAAATAGCAAAAACGACCATATAAAAAAGCCCTCGGCCAAGTATAAATGTCATGACACCATTCAATGTCATCCTGACTGGAGCCTTAGAGGGTTCAGGCAATGCAGAGAAAGATTAGATATTTGCAATTGCAATCCATAAAATTCAAGTACAGTTTTACCAACATCTGCCATAGATACAACAGTGAAAACATATACATTTTTTTATTACACAATTCTTTGTAATACTTGATTCTGGTTGGTCAATCATAACATTCAATGTATGTTATTTTTCAGTCTCTCTCTTCTCACATAATAAAATTAATATTTAAATGTGCACTTATTTATTAACTGATCACCCTGTCAGAGTTTGGGATTATGACTGGCTGATTATTCATTAACCCTTAAATATTGTAATTTACTAATTTAATGAAATTTATGTATTATGTACATTATAAATTGAATGTAATGTATGTCCTTTTAAATATGTACAAGTATAAGCTATTAAAGGGATTTTTTTTTCAAAACTTTTATTTCTGTCAACATTTACTCATAGAAGATATTATGAAGAATGTCTGTGTCTACACTGTAAGTCACCCCATTGGCTTTTACTGTATGCATATAAAAACACTGAGACATGCTTTTGAATATGCTGAAAAATGGTGTACACTGTTAAAAAAATAAAAAAAAATAATAAAAAATAAAATAAAAATAAAAATATATATAAATAAAAAAATATATATAGACAATGAGACATTTTTTTTTCAAAAGTTGTAAATAAAACAAAGAGTATAATTTACAAGAAAATAAATCTTATACTTGTTTAATTCAATGTGTCTGAGCGAAATGTGTTTCTACATCAGTGTAGGATTTACTTTGAAACAATTTTCAATCAGATATTTCACAAATAATTACAAAGAAACAGCAATTCATACATCAAAATACATTTATACAGTGTATAAAGACTGAAATAGTATTTTCTTGTAAAACATACTCCAATAATCTTATTCATACATGTTTGGAATGATATAAGGGTGAGTACATGAATTTTCATTTTTGGTAAGGAACTGTCATATAGGAGCAATAAAACCTTCACTGTTTGTTCCCAGGTACAAGGAATGAAGAGAGTTTTGATCCAGATGGGGTCTGGCAGCTGTGGTCATCATCCACAACCATTTTTGGTTTAGATTGGGAGAAGAGGCTTAAGAGGACAAGGCGCTTGCTATAATGGACTATGTGATGCAAGGTAGACCATGAAATGTCTTACCCTCAGGTGAGAGCTGAAGAACATCTAGGTACTGGGCAAAACAGACATGGCGGGGGAGGGGAAGTTAGAGATGAATGGGCCATCAAATACTTTAGAAATGTCAGATGAAGACAAGAAACATCATTTGAAAAAGGCAGTAAATATGCATCGAAATCAACATTAAGTTTGAACACACTGAAAACGAATTTGGGCTTTTGTTGGCATTCTCCATTATCTGTCAGCATGCAAAAAGCCCTGGCTAAAATCATGCAGTGTGTGGGCAGCATAAAATGAGAGGAATAAAGATTCATGTCATTTCTCTGTTTTCTTAGTCTATAGAATATAAGAGTCATATTGCGGAAGTAAAAATCCCTTTCATTTTCTCTATAAGGAAATGTATTGTTTTTTATTTCAACTTAATTTTTAAATAATCGTGATGTAACCGTGAAATTCCTGGTGAAAAACTACATTACATTCAGAAAATCGAAACAAGCAAATCACAGCTAAAGGATCTCTTTAGTGTCCCTCAACTCTTTTTTAACACAATGACAATTCCTCTCATATACTAAATTGCTTAATAATTCACCCGAAACTGAAAATTTTGCTGTTATTTCACTCACCATCAGGCCATCCAAGATGTGACTTTATTTATTCAGTAAATCAGTAAAGAAGATTTTTAAACCTTCAATGTGTGGTCCTAGGTGATTCATAAAATGCAAGTAAATAAAAAGAGAATATTAGGGAACACAAAATTAATACTCATGGTTCATGATGACATATTGAGGTCTTATGAAGCGAAACAAATGGTCTGTGCAAAAACTGAACATTATTTACATCAGTGGTGGTGTTGAAATTCTGCAGCAAAGCGATGATATCTCAGATCATTATCTAGTCTTGTGTAAACTCCATATAGCTAAAACTGTAAATTCTACTCCTTGTTATGTTACGTCCCAGGTCTAGGGTCTAGGAGAATAACATAAATAAATGTCTTTGCACCGGAGTGTTGTGATCTTTCGTTCTTTCTTTCTTTTTTTTTTTACTGGTCAAGTTCAATGACAATGAACAGCACACAAAAAAAAAGAATAGGAAGCGAATGGGCTTCAGGGTTGGGCCAGGCCAAAATAATAAACAAAAATTGAAACTACCTTTTTACCCAAAGAATCTTAACACCCTAAAAAGAAAAAGTTCAAACAAAAATACAGGGACTGAACTAACTCCCTGACTAGCCGAAAAACAGGAGAAAACGAATATTACCAAAAGAAAGTGGCACCCAACCCCTACAGCTTCCGTGCAAAAGTGAAGTAACTTAGTATTTACAGTATTTACAACAACGGGCGAAAATACTCAGCCACGTTTAAAGAGAAAAAAAACCAAAAACAATCTGTTGAAAACTTTACAAAAAAACAACGAAAACACTTGGTGGGTAAAGTGAACAGAAAAGAAAAAGATCAAGCCGAGTTCACAATATTTACACCAAAAAGTCACTACACAGAGTTTCTCTCTTTTCTTAACAAACACAATCTCAAACAGCAACACCATCAACAACATCCCACACCCGGACCAGCATCGCTGCGTTTTTGAAAGATGCAGTTCCAGCCTCGACCAACCACGGGGCACGTACCGGCGTGTTCAATTAGGGCGGGGCCATCTGTGAGAATGATAGAGAGAGAGAGAGAGAGAGAGAGAGAGAGAGAGAGAGAGAGATGCATAGACACCACATACGTCTCAACGTAACACCCCCACCCGTAAAAGTCAAAATCCCATTTTGACAAAAACAAACGTCAACAATATTTTTTCTTCAAGTTCTAGAAAGAGCATCAGCTATAACGTTTTCAGTACCCTTCTTGTGGCGTATGTCAATGTTAAAACCCTGAACTACTAAAGACCACCGCATCAGCCTTTGATTCGAGTTGGCCATGCGCAGGAGGAAGACCAAGGGATTGTGGTCAGTGTAAACGGTCACAGGTAGGGAACTACCACCAACATACACCTCAAATTGCTGAAGGGCAAGCAGTAATGCCAAAGCCTCCTTTTCAATGGTGCTATAACGCTGCTGTGTTTTAGAAAATTTTTTTGAAAAATAACACACAGGGTGGTCGATTCCAGCTTCACTTTCTTGTAACAAGACCGCACCTGCCCCTAACGCACTGGCATCCACCTCAAGTTTGAAGGGTCTTGAAAAGTCAGGGGCAGAGAGGACTGGGGCACTACACAGGAGGTCTTTGGCAGCGCAGAAGGCGTTATCACATTCGTGAATCCAATTGAAATCCTTGGACGTGCTCAACAAATCTGTCAAAGGGGACACAACAGAGGAGAAATTATTGCAGAACCCACGATAATAACCGACCATACCCAGAAAACGGCGCAGTTCTCTTTTAGATTTGGGGATGGGGAAATTCACAATTGCCTCAACTTTGGCATCAATAGGACGCACCTGTCCTTGCCCAACCTGCTTACCTAAGTAAGTGACCACAGCTTTCCCGAATTCACATTTTTTTAGATTCACTGTTAAAGATGCTTTTGCCAACCGAGCAAACACTTCACGTAGAGAGTTTACGTGGTCACTCCATGAATTAGAATAAATTACGACATCATCAAGATATGCTTTGCAGTTTGCCACACCAGACAATACTTTCTGCATCAACCTCTGAAAGGTTGCAGGAGCGTTTCGCATCCCAAAAGCCATCACGGTGTATTGAAGGAAGTTATCTGGTGTTACAAATGCAGAGATATCTGAGGCACGCTGTGTAAGTGGCACCTGCCAGTAACCTTTTAATAGATCTAACTTGGTTACAAAGGATGAGGAACCAACATGATCGACACAATCCTCCATCCTAGGTAACGGAATAGAGTCTGGCTTGGTGACACTATTCACCTTTCTGTAATCTGTACAGAACCTAAAGGAGCCATCCGGCTTCGGCACTAGCAGGCATGGTGAGCTCCACGGACTCGAACTGGGAACCGCTAGACCATGAGTAAGCAGATAATCTACCTCGTTCCTCATCTCTTCTCTCTTCCGGGGATTAACACGATAAGGATGCTGTTTTATGGGTGAAGAGTTTATAATTTCAATATCATGAAACAGAACATGGGTCTGGCTGGGGCTGTCTGAAAAGAGAGAAGAGAATTTCTGAATAAGAGAAACAACATCTCTACTCTGAGACTGTGGAAGATAAGACAAATGCTCTTCTATATTTTGCAATATTTCAGAGTTGGACAGTCTAGTGGTGGACACAATTTCAGGGGCAACTAGTCCATCATCCTCAGACTCGACAGCAGAGGACAGAGGAGTAACTGTCACTACAGGTGCCACATCCACAGAGGGCTTAACAGGCATGGTTCTACTAACGTAAGCCTTGAGCATATTAACATGACAAACGCGATTTTTCTTTCTACGCTCAGGAGTACGAATCAGATAATTTGTCTCATTCAATTTCTTTTCCACCACATAGGGCCCTGAGAACCTAGCCTGTAGCGCAGAACCTGGAAGTGGAAGAAGGACTAACACCAAATCTCCTGGATGAAAAGTTCGCGCTACACAGTTCTTGTCAAAACGTTCTTTCATGTGAACTTGTTTTGAAGCCAAATTTGATTTTGCGATTTCCCACACCTGATGTAAGCGCCGACGCATTTGAGCCACATAATCACATACTGTCACAGGTAATTCGTTTTCCAATAACAACTGTTCTTTTAACAGTTTAAGAGGCCCACGCACGGTATGCCCAAAAACTAATTCGGCCGGACTGAATCCCAAAGATTCCTGTACTGTCTCACGGACAGCAAACATCAACATTGGCAGACCTTCATCCCAGTCCTTCCCCGTTTCCACGCAGAATGCGCGCAGCATGGACTTGAGAGTCTGGTGGAAACGTTCGAGCGCGCCCTGAGACTCGGGATGATAGGCGCTCGAAAGTTGATGCTTAACAGCCAGCTCACGAAGGACTTGAGAGAACAGTGTGGAGGTAAAATTAGAACCTTGGTCGGTTTGAATAATTTTTGGTAGACCAAATGTAGAGCAGAATTTAATTATTTCTTTTACCACGGCTTTAGCCTTTATACTGCGCATTGGAACGGCCTCCGGAAAACGCGTGGCGGCACACATCAAAGTGAGTATGTATTGATAACCCGATTTAGATTTTGGCAATGGTCCCACACAATCAATGATGATGCGCTCAAAAGGCTCACCTATTACAGGGATCGGGTGTAGAGGAGCGGAAGGAATATTTTGATTTGGCTTACCGGCCAGCTGGCAAACATGGCAAGACCGGCAGTGAGCAACAACATCAGACTTTAGACCAGGCCAAAAAAAATATCGCAGCACACGATCATAGGTTTTCTGTATTCCCAAATGGCCAGAAAGGACATGGTCATGAGCGAGACTTAATATTTGAGAACGATAACCCTTGGGAATAACAACCTGACGAACACTATCGCCGTTTTTCCACTGTCGCATTAAAACGTTATCGTCAACAAAATAAGTTACCTTTTCGCTAGGAACTTTTGTTTTGTTAGTTACAGCCACAAAACATGTCTCTAACGATGGATCAGCCTTTTGGGCTGCCGCCAATTGTGACCGACCGATCTGAAAGGGGGCACTATCACAGGTAGAAGAGGCTGGTTCTACATACAACTTTCCTGACATACCTGTAGACTGCAGAAAAGAATCAGATATGTCGACCACCTCTTCAAATTTACGTGCCTGGGCACGTGTAACCACACATGAAGAGAATACGGCTGGAAACTGAGAAGACAAGTCATTTTTCTCATCTGTTATGGGATGGTTAACAACAATTGGGGGTGGGAAAACTGTACCCCCTGCTAGGTCGTTTCCCAAAATAATATCCACACCTTCAACAGGGAGTTCAGGGCAGATTCCAACACACACATTACCCGTAACTATATCCGTTTGAAGATAGACATTATGGAGGGGAACTCTGACACAACCTGCTCCTATGCCCCGCAAAATTACATCAGCCCCCGTATAGGTTCTCTGGGACAAAGGGAGAGTACCAGCTAGCATCAAACTCTGGGCTGCCCCAGTGTCTCGCAACACAGACACTGACTTGGGAATGCTGTCAGCGCTGTAAGCTACCCACCCCTGCAGCATAAATAGCTTATATCCTGCTATATTTTGATCAGGTAAGCCTAAAAGTGTAGGTTTTGTTCAAAACCTACACTTTTAGGCTTAGCTAATGCACTCTTTTTCTTCCAGGCCTCGCAATCTGCAATAAGATGACCAGCATCAAGGCAATAGAAACAGACCCTGCCTCCCCCTGGGCGATACTGAGCACTTCTATGAGCTCCAAAAGCTCCTCCCCTCCCAGGCTTCACAGCAGCCGCTGACCCCTTCACCTGTCCTTCAGCAGCATGGCCAGCAAACTTATATCTCACTACAGGAGAAAAAATTGTTCGGTGTGTCAAAACAAATTCATCAGCCAGCACAGCGGCCGCTGAGAGGGTCGTGACTTTCTGTTCATTTAAATGTACAACTAAATTTTCAGACACACTGCTCTTAAAATCTTCTAATAAAACTAACTCTTTTAAAGCTTCAAAAGTAGTAGTTTTACACGCAGCACACCACTTGTCAAAAAGAGCTTGCTTTTCTCTGGCGAATTCTACAAAAGTTTGTTTGTCTGCTTTCTTATGGGCTCTAAATTTTTGCCTATACGCCTCCGGCACCAACTCATAAGCACGAAGAACAGTCTGCTTTACCACGTCGTAATCAAGACTCTGTTCTATCGGCAGCGCAGAGCAAACCTCTTGTGCCTTGCCAATTAATTTACATTGCAGTAGAAGAGCCCACATCGCTCTCGGCCACTGCAGTGTAGCTGCAACACGCTCAAAAGCAGTAAAATAGCTGTCAATTTCAGCTTCCCGAAAAGGAGGCACTAAATTAATGTGTTTGCTTACATCAAAGTCAGGCGAAGAAATCGCCGTTGGAGGTGGAACGGGACTGGAAGAGACTGGCCTAGGACCTGTAGGTAAACGAGCAAATGAGGGCGAAACAGGGGAACTCTCCAGCGCGCTCTCAGTCGGGTGAAACCGGCCGCGATCCCGCCGAAATCGCTCCCTTTCCAACTCAAGCTCTAGTTCCCTTAACCTAAGCCTTTTTGCCTCACTCTCCTCCCGTTTAATTTCCAATTCTATTTCTTTTGTTCTTAAGATTAACAGCGGGTCCGAATGGGGTACTAACAAAGCACTACTGGGTGGCGCAGCTATTGCAAACCTGGAAGGCGCAGGCGAGAGCGGCGCAAACGGAGGCTTCTCATCGACCTCCGCCGGCGTAGAAGCTCTTGCATCTACGGCACTCATTCCAGACTCATCAGGCAATATCCACTGCCTAACCAACTCTTTGTACAATAGTTCTTTAACTTCCTTCTTAGAAGCATTATGTGGTACCACAATTTTAAAAAATTCCGCGATTTTGAACAGACCGTCCTTACGACAGCGATTAAACTGTTCCGTGCTCGGAGCGAGTGAAAAGGCGATCAAATCAAAATCCATAATAACCCTACTGTCTACTACTCCTTCACACACCAAAAAGAAAGCAGCCAAACAAATAATAAATTGGAATGACTTCCCAACTGTACAGCCACAAGAAGGGTTCATGGATGAAGAATAATCCGTTTCTATGGATTAAAAAAAAGACGAGCCCCCAATTTATGTTACGTCCCAGGTCTAGGGTCTAGGAGAATAACATAAATAAATGTCTTTGCACCGGAGTGTTGTGATCTTTCGTTCTTTCTTTATTTTTTTTTTACTGGTCAAGTTCAATGACAATGAACAGCACACAAAAAAAAGAATAGGAAGCGAATGGGCTTCAGGGTTGGGCCAGGCCAAAATAATAAACAAAAATTGAAACTACCTTTTTACCCAAAGAATCTTAACACCCTAAAAAGCCTATTCCCTATTCCATCTAAACTACTAAAAGAGCTGCTTCCAGAAGTCATAGATCCTCTTTTGGCTATTATTAATTCATCATTGTCTTTAGGATATGTCCCCAAAACCTTCAAATTGGCTGTTATTAAGCCTCTCATTAAAAAACCACAACTTGACCCCAAAGATCTAGTTAATTACAGACGAATCTCAAATCTCCCTTTTCTGTCAAAGATACTAGAAAAGGTAGTATTCTCACAATTATATTCCTTCTTAGAGAAAAATGGTATCTGTGAGGAATTCCAGTCAGGATTTAGACCGTATCATAGTACTGAGACTGCTCTCATTAGAGTTACAAATGACCTGCTTCTATCATCTGATCGTGGTTGTATCTCTTTATTAGTTCTACTGGATCTTAGCGCTGGGTTCGACACTATCGACCACAACCTTCTTTTGAATAGACTAGAAAACTTTGTTGGCATTAGTGGAAGTGCCTTAGCATGGTTCAAATCATACTTATCTGACCACCATCAGTTCGTAGCAGTAAATGAAGAGGTATCATATCGATCACAAGTGCAGTATGGAGTACCTCAGGGCTCAGTACTAGGGCCGTTACTTTTCACGCTTTACATGTTACCCTTGGGAGATATTATCAGTAGACATGGTGTTAGCTTTCACTGTTATGCTGATGATACGCAGCTCTATATTTCTTCACGGCCCGGTGAAACACACCAAATTGAGAAACTAACGGAATGTATAGTCGATATAAAAAACTGGATGACGAGTAACTTCTTACTGCTAAATTCTGAAAAAACAGAGGTGTTAATTATCGGACCTAAAAACCCCACATGTAATAACCTAGAACACTATCTAACACTTGACGGCTGCTCTGTCAATTCTTCTTCATCAGTTAGGAACCTAGGTGTGCTGTTTGATAGCAATCTTTCATTTGAAAGCCATGTTTCTAGTATCTGTAAAACTGCATTTTTCCATCTCAAAAACATATCTAAATTGCGACCTATGCTCTCAACGTCAAATGCAGAAATGCTAATTCATGCATTTATGACCTCAAGGTTAGACTATTGTAATGCTTTACTGGGTGGTTGTTCTGCACGCTTGATCAATAAACTACAGTTGGTCCAAAATGCAGCAGCTAGAGTCCTTACTAGAACCAGGAAGTATGACCACATTAGCCCGGTTCTGTCAACACTGCACTGGCTCCCTATCAAACATCGGATAGATTTTAAAATCTTGTTAATTACTTATAAAGCCCTGAATGGCTTAGCTCCTCAGTACTTGAGCGAGCTCTTATCACATTATAGTCTTCCACGTCCATTGCGTTCTCAAAACTCTGGCCATTTGATAATACCTAGAATATCAAAATCGACTGCGGGCGGCAGATCCTTTTCCTATTTAGCGCTCAAACTCTGGAACAATCTACCTAACACTGTTCGGGAGGCAGACACACTCTGTCAGTTTAAATCTAGATTAAAGACACATTTCTTTAACCTGGCTTACACATAACACACTAATACACTTCTATTATTCAAATCCGTTAAAGTATTGTTAGGCTGCATTAATTAGATCAACCAGAACCGGGAACACTCCTCATAACACACGATGTACTCGTTACATCGTAAGAAGAATGGCATCTACGCTAATATTTGTCTGTTTCTTTCTTATTCTGTTTCTCAGTCCGTGTCCGGATCAGATGGTGGATCGGTGCCGGGAGATGATGTCTGCGACCCTGATCGTCAGCAGAGGCCGGACACCTGGATGAGCCCCGGGGACATATCCCCAGTGAAGACCTCGACTTAAATGCAATAAAACTTAAAATTAAACAAAATAACTATAATATAATAAAATACCTAACTACATAATATTATTATTGTTAGAAATTGCAACAATATAAAAAATAGAAATATAATACATTTATACATTTAAAATTTAATTAAAACAATAAGTAAAAAAATAAATAATAATATCCTGGCCAGAGGAGAACTGGCCCCCCGACTGAGCCTGGTTTCTCCCAAGGTTTTTTTCTCCATTCTGTCACAGAGGGAGTTTTGGTTCCTTGCCGCTGTCGCCTCTGGCTTGCTCAGTTGGGGACACTTAATTTCTAACGATTATCGTCAATTTGATTTCATAGATACTATTTAAACTAAACTGAGCTAGACAATGACATCTCTGAATTCAATAATGAAATGCCTTTAACTGAAAATTGAGTGTTTAATCTTATTATTATACATTACTGACACTCTATCCTCCAATTTGATTACTGTTAAGTGCTTTGACACAATCTGTATTGTTAAAAGCGCTATATAAATAAAGGTGACTTGACTTGACTTGACATCACTGTAATCCATAGCCTCCATAGGGAGGGATGTAGGGCCAGGTCCTTGTAGAGGTGTAGGACCTTGGGACCTAGGCAGGACTGGTGGAGCAGGGAACCAGGGCGGAACTGGCAGCGCAGGTGGAGCTGAGGGCCACCACAGCAGAGCAGATGGGTCCAAAGATCCCCATAGCGGAGTAAAAGACCACCGGAGCAGGACAGAAGAGCACCACGGCAGAGCAGACGGAGCAGAAGACCACCACAGTGGAACAAAGACCACCAGAGCAGGACAGAAGACCACCACGGCGGAGCAGACTGAGCAGAAGACCAAAAGAGCAGGAAAGAAGACCACCACGGTGGAGCAGATGGAGCAGAAGATCACCAGAGCAGGACAGAAGACCACCACAGCAGAGCAGATGGAGCAGAAGACCACCGGAGCAGGACAGAAGACCACCATGGAGGAGCAGACGAGACAGACGACCACAAAAGCGAGACCAGACGAATCAGGGACCCATGACTGGGACCTAGGGAAAACTGAGTCACAAGAGACAGACAGTGCATATACGGCCTTTAGGACCAAGGCAGGGAACACAAAAAGTTCATCAATATTTTCCCTGGTGACAACTGAACGGGCAGACAGTTCATCAACAGGCTCACTGACTGAAACTAGACAGACAGACAGTTCATAATCGGGTCCATTTGCTAGAATTGGATAGACAGACTGTTCACACTTAAGCTCAGTGTTTGAAACTGAACAGACAAATAGTTCAGAATCAGACTCCTTAGTAGGAACTAGACAGACAGATTGTTCAAAATTAGACTTATTGATTGAAACCAGCACGACCCATAGCTCAAAACCAACCTCAACAGGAGAATCCAGACAGATAAACAGTTCAAAATTGGATGGATTATAAGAAACTGGACTGGTAGACATTTAATTGACTGAAACTGGACAGGCATTAATAGAATCTGGACAGACAGATGGTTCAAAATCAGACTCATTGAGGGAAATGGGACTGGCAGGTAATTCAGAAACAGATTCATTAGCAGCATTTAGACAGACAGACAGTTTGAAATCATACTCATTGACTGACACAGGAGTGACAGAAAGTTCGTTAGACATATTACTCAAAATGGGGCCCACAGATAATTCAACGTCAAGAGCATTGATTGTGGCTAAACGGGCTGACACTTCACACTCAGGTTCATTAGTGGAAACTGGATGATCAGGTAGTTCACTTGTGGCCTCTCTGGTAATGACAGGGTTTACAGCACATACAGGAAGTTCATTTACGGCCTTAGTAGCCAAGACAGGCAGGGTTGAGAGTTCCCGAACTGACTTTACGGCCGGGTGGAGACAAGACGCAAGTTTATGGATGACCTCCGTGGTCAGCTCAGGACAGGACGAGAGTTCAGGGGCAGCCTTTCTGGCTGTGACAGGACAAATTAAGAGTTCAGAAACGGCCTTCCTAGCCATAACGGGACAGGCAAAGAGCTCAGAAACGGCTTCCTTGGACATGAAAGGGTAATTTGAGAGCTCATGGTCAGCCTTATTGGTCATAGCAGGGCAAACAGAGAGTTCAGGAAAGGCCTCCTTGGCAGGTTCAGAGTGGGACAAAAGTTCATAAACGGCCTCCATAGCCATGACAGGATAAACAAGGAGTTCACAGACAGCCTCTATAGCCGAGACAGGATAAACAGGGAGTTCACAGGCAGCCTCCACAGCCGTGATAGGACAAGCAGAGAGTTCATAAGTGGATACCACTGACACCTCTGGAGGTTCTGCAGTGGATGCCGCCACCTCTGGAGGTTCTACAGCAGTACCATCAGGAAACAAGGAGCGTTCATGTGACTCTGGACAGTCAGCTGTGACGTGACGAGACTCTGGACGGTCAACTGTGACGTGACGAGACTCTGCACGATCAGCTGTGACGTGATGTGACTCTGGACGATCAGCTGTGAGGTGACAAGACTCTGGACGATCAGCTGTGACGTGACGTGACTCTGGACAATCAGCTGTGACATGACGAGACTCTGGACGATCAGCTGTGACGTCACGAGACTCTGGACGATCAGCTTTGACGTGATGAGACTCTGGACGATCAGCTGAGACTTGACTAAACTCTGTTGTTGCCATCATCTTGTGAGCACGCTCTGGAGCGGCTGCTATTTCACGAGCAGATTTGATCACCGGAGTAGCGAACAGTATACTTGAATGTTACGGAGATTGTGGTTGACTAAACCTCGCCGTCACCAGCACTGACGCAATGTCGTGTTCCTCCGCAAAACCGACAGTAAACGAGGAGCCAACAGATAACAGAGCATAGTCCAGAAACTTAATTAGCGATGACCGGGGACCCTCATGAATTAGTTTAGACTTCAGAGGTTCATTAATGCTATAACAAAAAATATATATATATATTAATACACAATCATGGAGATCTGAATAATGAGCAGTGGCCAAAAATTCTTGAGTATAGCTTTCCAGTGATCGTGTGCCTTGTTTAAGGGTTAATAGTAATCTTGTAGTGTCCATACCTAGCCATTGTCCATTTCCATTTGAAAGCTACTGGATCCTTGTTTGGCCGATTATTCTGTTACGGACTGACAGAGTTGAGAGGCGTGCAGATCCCTCTGCAAAGCTTTATTCTTAAACATGGTCAAAACAGGCAAGGGTCAGACAATGGCAAACAGGTACTTAGAGGGCAAGACAGAAGAGTACTCTAGTAAACAGGCATAGGTCGATCGATGGCGAACATAAGCCAAAGGATGAGGCAAGCGAATAATCCACAGACAGACAATACTCCAGGCAAGGTACAAACAGAGTCCAAATGACAAGACGAGAGAGAAATCCAAGACAGGCAGGCGATCAGGAAACAGATAATCAGGCAAAACTTGACATGACTAAACTGGACTAGAGCAAGGAACCAGACAAAATTCAGACAGAATACTGGCTCTGTAAAATGCTACCACTAGGAGAGCGATAAATGCAAACAATACCAGGGCCTTGAATAGTGGTTAGGGCTTCGTATTTAAAGTGTGTGTGATTGCCTGCAGGTGAGACTGCAATCAGTGCAATGGAACATGTGAAATGTAGTCCAGGGTGACGTGTAACAGTTTGTGTAGTGTGAGAGTCAATGTAATTGGAAGGCGACCTCTGACGGTGAGCAGAAGGAAGACCACGGACAGGATTCATGACAGTACTGTTGGAATAACTGTTCATAAGTTTATAATGTTGTGATTCACCCCATAGCTGGTTGATTTGGTTCAAGGCTTATAAATCTTTAACGACTTTTTAAAAATACCTATGAGAAAAAAAAAAGAATAGGAAAAATAATTCCAGAACCAAGTCTGCTGAAAAGGTGGGTGGGCACTGTTGCACTCTTTTATGAATTTCATAAATTATGTACACTCTTATATAGCCTACTGCTGAATTGTATATATTTTCAAAATTTATTATTTTCAAATTATATTATTTTTTTAATGACTACAAGTCAAATTTTCAAGACAAGTGAAAATTTTATTATCTTTAATAATTATTTTATATTTTATTATATTATAATTTTTGTTGTACAGTGTTTTTAATTCACAAATCCTTATTGGAATTCTCTCAAAAAATAACACTTTTGTGTCTTCGTCTTTGTACCTTCGTCTGATTTTCATATACTTGTTTGCTTTAAATTAAAGATTGTAGTCATGTGATTTATGAGGTGGTTGGTTTAATTAATGGCTTTAACTTTATTGAATATTTTTTGGAATGGAAAAAAAAAAAAAATGAATGAGAAATATAGTTCTGCATCAAGGCTGCTGAAAAAGCGGGCAGTCATTGTTCCCCTACTCAGAATGATGTCTCAATCAGCCCTTGATTAACACCTGAGGTCAGCGTTTGTCCAGCAAAATTATTTACTTGATTTATGGTGATACAATAGCGCAAAAAGCAGGCCTTCTCTGCTGGAAGTTTTCATCTCTCATACGCCACCACATTTAACTTAATAATGATGAAGCCAGTTCCCTGTTGGCAAAATATTTCCTCCACACAATAAGGTAATATAAAAGAGAGGGGGAAATACAAGGAGAAAAAAGGGAGGACACAGGAAGAAAAAAGCTGCAGGAGCCCAAGCAAAATGTCTCTAGTCAGGAAAGAGTTAAGGCCATAAAGATGTACCTCAGCCCTGACCCTTCACACTCCAAGGTATCCCCTGCGTGGAATTCTTATTCCCCACCAAACTGACAAAGTGTTTTTAATCTTTTCTTGCCCTCTCTCCTGGAGATTGGGGAAACAAAAATCAATACTCGCTGGCAGGCGATCTAGCAAGCAGGTGAATTACAGAGGCCGCACTCCGGCCACAGCCGCACAGAGGGAGGCCTTGGAGGCGAGGGACCTTGGGAGTGGCGTTTGAGATGCAGGGGTCAGCGGTTCAGCCCAGGTCCGCAGTCTGAGGAGCGTCGTATTTACTGCAACGGCTCATCGTAATGAAAAATAACTCCAGGAGAGGAAGAAAGCTAGACAGAGAGAGAGAGATGGAGAAAGGAAGAGAGAATGGTGGGTGAGGGGGTGTTTTATGTCTGTCAGCACTCAAACAAAAGCTTAGGAGAGAATCGCAGGTGCAGGTTGGGTCATCACACATAAACACACATGACCATATAGTAACGTGTAGGGGTGTGCCCAATTCGGAAAGACACGAATAACGGATTTATCCGAATAACAGAAAAAAATATTCGGCAGACACAATCACATGTTTGCTGGAACAGCACTACATTAGTGAGGTCTGCGGTTGTTAAGCTTTGTGCAATAATAATGGCTAGTACTGCTCCTTCACTCCTGCGTTTCGCAGCTGCTGTGAGTCAGCCACATGAATTTATTCAGCGACATGATTTTAAATAATTTTTCATGTGTTTTAAAATTTTATTTTTGAACATGAAACATTTACGGAGGTCTGGACCTCATAGCTGGCTAAGGGCCTGGGTGTGTAAAGTGAATGAGTGTAAACTATAGCCTATGTGAATGAAACAAGCGCAAATCAATAGCCTCTTTGGGGTCTATGCGCGTCTCTCAGAAATCAGAGCTTTGTCTGGAGTTATATCAACTCGACAAAAATATCCTAAAAACGGTCCTAACTTCAAACCTTTTCGAAATCCAACTGTACACCCCTAGTAACGTGTTAGTTTAGATTGGTCATTATCTATTCACCCTACCAATCATATCCCTGAAATGTGAATAAATTAAACTTTTAAAGGTATAGTTCTCCCAAAATAGAGCATAATTTGTTCACACTCTTGATGCACAGAAACAAAAAAGAAAAAAAAAAGTGAATTTTTGAAGATGATGAAAGTGAACAAGAATTGAGATTGTAAATCTTAAAAAAAAAAAAATCATAATAATAATAATCATAATAATATATATATATTATATATATATATATATATATATATATATATATAGCCAATAGAATACCGTAAGAGTATCTCAAAAGTGGTTCATATGACATTATTAGTCATTATTAACTGAAAATCTTGACAACATCGGTAACACTTTACAATAAGGTTCATTAGTTAACATTAGTTAACAACATGAACTAAGAATGAACAATACTTCTACAGCATTTATTAATCTTAGTTAATGTTAATTTCAGCATTTACTAATGCATTATTAAAATCACAAGTTGCATTTGTTAACATTAGTTAATGCACTGTGAACTAACATGAATAAACAACGAACAACTGTATTTTCATTAACTAACATTAACAAAGATTAATAAATAGTGTAATAAATGCATTGTTCATTGTTTGTTCATGTTAGTTAATACATTAACAAATGTTAACAAATGACACCTTATTGTAAAGTGTTACAACATACAAATTAATTCTGCTTGGCGCCATCAGTATGTCAGATTTGTAAATAAATCACTTTTTCAATTGAATCTTGTTAATGAACAAAACTATTACAAATTGTTTTTGTTAATTGAAATAAAATAATGTTAATATTAGATAAAAAAATAGATGAAGATTAGATGGGGGGCAATAACATAAGTTTAAGTTGAATTATGCTCAAATTAAAACTGAAAAAATAGACAAAAGCATGCAGCAAATTATTATAAAATACTAAAATTTAAAGAAAACTAAAACTATAAAAAACTAATTCAAAACAATAATGACTATAATAGTAGGTATACTGTAAAAAAGACAAAAGCATGCAACAACATTACTATAAAATATTAAAATTAAATGGAAACTAAAAAAATAAAAACTAATTAAAATAATAATGAACATAATATGTATACTGTATAAATAATACTAAAACAACATCCAGTTGCAACAGTTAACACTAGAATTTTTTTTTTTTTTTTTTTTCATTTTGGACCTTGACAACTCCAGTCATTATATTAAAAAGATTTGCCAGAGTATTCTACAAACATTCTCCTTTTGTGTTCCACAGATAAAAGTCATACCTTTGTGGATTAACGTAAGGACAAGTAAATGTTGACAGAATTCCTTTAACTGTGTTTCTCATTGGTATACAAAATGTCCACCTGAAAGCCACATCAAATAGTGCTGATATTAACAAACTGAATAATAAACCATTAAAAGGCATGGATTAGGAAATTTTAGCTTTAACTTATATTATTCTGTGTTATCAGTGTGACTGAAAATATTTCCCATTATATAACTTGGGTTTGTCATATTCAAAATACACTCAGATGCTGCTCAACAAAACAAAGCACTTAAAATTGAACAGCTAAATTTAGAAGTCTGTCACAATCAATAGGCTGGCTTGGCACCTGTCGATTTGTTTCTTTCTCTGTTAATTATCCACTCTAGCCTAGCAGCTGTCGTTAGCAAATCAAATAAAGCCAAATTACTTTATGTACAATAAATCTGCATTTCTTTTCTAATGTGCTTTAAAGAGTTCAAAAAAAAAACCCTGATAAAAATCTGCCGTTTTAAATTAAGCACACAGTAGCACAATAGCATTCTTGAAATGCACAAATTAAGTTTTGCTCTATGAGATTAGTACATCAAAGACAGTGAATATTCAGCCTCGTTACTGATTATTAAGATAACTGTATATCTGCATTTATAAACCATTCTAAATATTCTTTAACGAGGTGAAAGAGCATATCAGAACATACTTTTCCCATTTATTTGATGCCATTCACAGAAAGCTCATTTGAGAGCGACAAGGACAAGCTATATATTACCAATTCACCAAATGAAGCCTTTTTTATTTTCTCTATATGAAATAAGCACCTCATTTAGGTAAACAAACATTCTGTGTTGATGGGGAGATTGTTTCAGGAAGCTGTTGCAAAAATGTCAGATTACTCAATTATCCCACCACCCGACAGCTGGCAGGCAAAACAATTAGGACTGTGAAGATGATAATGATGATGATGATGAACTGAATCTATAATGTCTTTATTTTTTTTAAAACAAAGCAAAAGAATTTCTGTCATGACCCTGGGCTTGTGGGCCTACAATAGGGCTTGATCTGGATCATACAGTCTGATCGTTGGGGCAAACAGAAGTTAATGCTGGGATTACAGACAATGGTAATTATGCTATGTTAATTATGGCTGTCGTTTGATGGTATGAATTTAGTATTGAGGCCACTGCAGAATTTCTATTGAACATTTTGGAGCCTTGGGAGTCCATTGCTCTAGATTGATTTAGACAACAGGAAGGAGGTGAGTCTTTCTGTGATCGATGATTGAAAGGTAGCTGATTTGTTCACTCTCAAAGGGCTCCCTTGCCCTTTTTCTGAGGTGATAGTGGAAAAAAAAACTGTTCTCACAAAAATGTATTTAGTAACATGACATTAAAATCAACCAGACAGGGTCCATAAAAAAGAATATAGGGGGAAAATATCTGATATATTGAATTTTATATACAGTGCTGCTGGAAAGTTTGTGAACACTTTAGAATTTTCTATATTTCATGCATAAATATGACCCAAAACATCATCAGATTTTCGCACAAGTCCTGAAAGTAGACAAAGAGAACCCAATCAAGACAAAAATATTTTCTTTGTCATTTATTTATTCAGGAAAATGATCCAATATTGCATATCTGTGAGTGGCAAAAGTATGTGAATCTCCTGGATTAGCAGTTCATTTAAAGGTGAAATTAGAGTCCATCTGTGCAGAGGTGTTTTCAGTCAGTGCAATGACTATCAAATGTCAGTACATGACCTGCTTTATTCAAAGAACAGGGATCTATCAAAGTCTGATCATGTTTGTGGAAGTGAATCATGTCACGAACAAAGGAGATTACTGAGGACCTTGGAAAAAGAGTTGATGTTGCTCATCAGGCTAGAAAAGTTTACAAAACCATCTCTAAAGAGTTTGGACTCCACAAATCCACAGTCAGACAGATTGTGTACAAATGGAGGAAATTCAAGACCACTGTTACCTTCCCGAGAAGTGGTCGACCAACAAAGATCACTCCAAAGCAGAACATGTAATAGTCTGTGAGGTTGCAAAAGTTCCCAGGGTAACTTCTAAGCAACTAAAGGCCTTTCTCACATTGGCTAATGTTAATGTTCATGAGCCCACCATCAGGAGATCACTGAGCAACCATGGTGTGCATGGCAGAGTTGCAAGAAGAAAGCCACTGTTCTCCAAAAAGAAAATTGCTTGCTAAAGATCATATGGACAAGCCAGAGGAATTTTGGAGAAAGGTTTAATGGATGGATGAAACCAAAATAGAACTTATTGGTTTAAATGAGAAGCTATTATGTTCAGAGAAAAGAACAAACTGCATTCCAGCTTTAGAATCTTATCCCATCTGTGAAACATGGTGGTGGTAGTATCATGGCTTGGGCCTGTTTTGCTGCATCTTGGCCAGGACAGCCTGCCATCATTGATGGAACAATGAATTCTGAATTATGCCAGCAAATTCTAAAGGAAAACGTCAGGACATCTGTTTACGAACAGAGTCTCAAGAGAACGTGGGTCATGCAGCAAGACAACAACCCCAAGCACACAAGTCATTCTACCAAAGAATGGTTAAAGAAGAACAAAGTTAATGTTTTGGAATGGCTGAGTCAAAGTCCAGACCTTAATCCAATTAAAATATTGTGGAAGGACCTAAGCAAGCAGTTCATAGGAGGAAACCCACCAACATCACAGAGTTTAAGTGGTTCTGCACTAAGAAATGGGCTAAAACTCCAACATGTTATTGTGCAGGACTGATCAGCATTTACAAGAAACTTTACCTTCAGTTACTGCAGCAAAAGGGGGTCACACCAGATACTGAAAGCAAAGATTCAAATACTTTTGCAACGCATAGATATGTAACACTGGACAATTTTTCTCAATAAATAAATGACAAAGAATTTTTTTTTTTTCTCACTTGTTTGATTCGGTCCTCTTTGTCTACTTTCAGGACTTCTATGAAAATCTGATGATGTTTTGGGTTGTCACGAATCCGGTTCGTGGTCTTCCGTCCACTCGCCATTAGAGGTCACTCTTCCATCATATTGACTCTCACACCACACAGACTGTTACTCCGGACTACAGTTCCCATCATCCATTGCACTGATTACACATACACAGCTGAATGCACTGATTACACATACACAGCTGAATCCCATCAGACACGCTTTATAAGCCTTGGACTTCCTCTTTCTCACTGCCGAGTATTGTCTAGCGTTTATCACTCTCTTAGCGATAGCTACTCTACGGAGCCTCTTCTAGTTACCATAGTTTAGTCTTAGTTTTGCCTTGTCTGTTTTCCCGTGTTCTGACTCTCGCCTGTGTATTTCAGATTACCCCTTTCGTCTTGTCGTTTGGACTCTGTTTGCTCCTGCCTGGACCTTTCCTCATGTCCCTGGATTATCTCTCTTTGTTTTGCCCTGTTGGATTACATTTGCCATCGATTGACGCTTGCTTGTTTTCCGTCTACTCTGTGTCTTGTCTTCTACATACCTGTTTGCCATTGTTTGACCCTGCCTGTGTTTTGACTATGTTTATAAATAAAAGCTTGCACTTGGATCCGCTTGCCTCACGTCTCATCGGCTCCGGTACAGAATACTCGGCCACACAAGGATCCAGTAGCTGTTCAAGTGTACATTGGTCAGGTATGGACACAGCAAGAAAATTATTAGCACTTAAACAAGGCCCACGATTGTTAGAGAATCATATTAGAGAATTTATAGCCATCGCAAACTATTCTGAACTACCGGACTATCTTCTGATAGAGATTTTTTGTGAAGGTATTAATTAACCTCTACGATCTGAGCTTAGACACGAGGGTTCGCGTTCATCACTCGCTCAGTTTATGGATTATGCTTTGTTGACTGTTGACTCTTTGTTTACTGTGGGTGTCACGGAGGAAGAACGCGACACCCCATCTGTGAATGAAATGGTGGCTGCACCAGAGCACACTCACAAAATGGCTGCGACAGCGGAGCCTGATCGCAAAATGGCGGACACAACAACGCTCCGTTATGTCACAGCTGATCTTCATGAGTCAAGTCAAGTCATAGTTGATCTTCATGAGTCAAGCCACGTCACAGTTGATCATCCTGAGTCTCGTCACGTCACATCACAGCTGATCGTCCAGAGTCACGTCACGTCACAGCTGATCTTCCAGAGTCACATCACGTCACAGCTGATCGTCGAGAGTCATGTCACGTCACAGCTGATCGTCCAGAGTCTCGTCACATCTCAGCTGATTGTCCAGAGTCTCGTCACGTTGCAGCTGTTCATCCATTCCTTGTCTGTTGCACCCAGATCTTCGAGGTCAATTCTTCAGTACTCCAGGAGGATCCACCACTGGTGTCAGTACGAGCAGCTGGTATACCTAAACCAGCACCTATCCCTTCAAGTCCCTCTGTTCCTGAACTGATTCCCCTTTCTGAAGCACTTCCCATGATGGGGATCGCTTTTTGGTGTGTTTGGGCTGCATACATCACCACAGAATCTCCAGAAGCGGTGGTATCCACTATGGTATCTTTAGAGGTGGTGGCTGATGCTGCAGAATCTCCTGATGTAGTGGTGCACATTGCTGTGTTCCCCGAGGCGACAGCGCCCAATGCAGTTTCTCCAGAGGTGGTGGCACATGCTGCAGAACCTCCCAAAGCGGCTCGCTTCAACTCCTTGTATGGTGGTGGCGCCTAACAATGCACTCTCAGCCTGTGATGTCGCAGTCAAAGAGACTGTTAGTGAACTCTCCCTGTGTCCTGAGGTTACTACTGTAGAACCTCCAGAGGTGGCGGCAACCACTGCAGAACCTCCAGAGGTGTCAGTGGTATCCACATATAAATTCTCGTCTTGTCCTTTCACGGCTATGGAGGCCGTCTGTGAATCCTTGTCTTGTCCTGTCACGGCTATGGAGGCCGCCTGCGAATCCTCGTCCTGCCCTGTCACGGCAATGGAGGCCGTCTGCGGATTCTCGTCCTGTCCTGTCATGGCTATGGAGGCCGTCTGCGAATCCTCGTCCTGTCCTGTCACGGCCATGGAGGCCGTCTGTGAACTCTCTGCCAGGCCTGTCGCGGCTATGTATGCTGTCTGTGAATTTCCTGCCTGTTCTGTTGTGGCTACAAGGGGCATTCTGGAACTCTCAACCCTGCCTGTCGTAGCTACTAAGGCCATAAATGAACTTCCTGTATGTGCTGTTAACCCTGTCTTTGCCAGAGAGGCCACAAGTAAACTACTTAATTGTCCATTTTCCACTAATGAACCTGAGTGTGAAGTGTCAGGCCGTTTAGCCATAATCAATGCTCTTGACGTTGAACTGTTGATCTGTTTGTCCTGTTTCTATGAATGAGTCTGACTGTGAATTGTCTGCCAGTGTAGTTTTACTCAGAATCAGAATCAGAATGAGCTTTATTGGCCAGGTATGTTTACACATACGAGGAATTTGTTTTAGTGACAGAAGCTCTACAGTGCAACAGAAAGACAGCAACAGGACAGGACACAGATAATAAAAGAATAATTTACAAATATACAAATAGGCAATGTACAAATAGCAAAAACGCAATATATAATATAGACAATTATGGTGTACAGGTCTGATATGTGCAAATCTGAAATGAAAAAATAAGTATGTGTGGTGAATAAATAATTTATAATAGTGTTGTGTGTTCCACGTTTAATGTCAAGTGTTCATGAGATGGATTGCCTGAGGGAAGAAACTGTTCCTATGTCTGGTCGTTCTGGTGCTCAGAGCTCTGTAGCGTCGACCAGACGGTAACAGTTCAAAGAGGGAGTGTGCTGGATGTGAGGGGTCCAGAGTGATTTTGCCAGCCCTTTTGCTCACTCTGGATGAGAACAGTTCTTGGAGACTGGGGAGGGTTGTACCAATAATTCGCTCAGCAGACCGGACTACCCTCTGTAGACTTCTGAGGTCAGATTTGGTAGCTGAGCTGAACCAGACAGTTATTGAAGTGCAGAGGACGGATGCAATGATGGCAGAGTAGAACTGATTCAGCAAGTCCTGTGGCAGGTTGAACTTCCTCAGCTGGCGAAGGAAGTACAACCTCTGCTGGGCCTTTTTCACAATGGACTCAATGTGATTGTCCCACTTCAGGTCCTGAGAAATTGCGGTGCCCAGGAATCTGAATGACTCCACTGCAGTCACAGTGCTGTTCATGATGGTGAGTGGGGGGAGAGCAGAGGGATTTCTCATGAAGTCCACGATCATCTCCACAGTTTTGAACGTGTTGAGCTCCAGGTTGTTAAGACTGCACCAGACAGCCAGCTCCTTAACCTCCTGTCTGTAGGCAGACTTGTCACCGTCCTGGATGAGGCCGATCAGTGTGGTGTCGTCTGCAAACTTCAGGAGCTTGACAGAGGGGTCTTTAGATGTGCAGTCATTGGTGTAGAGGGAGAAGAGCAGTGGGGAGAGAACGCAACCCTGAGGAGCTCCAGTGCTGATGGTGCGGGTGCTGGATGAGAATTTTCCCAGCCTCACTAGCTGCTGTCTGTCTGTCAGGAAGCTGTTGATTGTGGTTGTATGCCCTGGGTTGTGCTTGGTGTGTCTCTCTCTCTCCTGCTCTCACTCTGTTCCCTCTCAGGCTGAATCCCCATCACCTGGTGCTCGTTATCAGAGCGTGCCTGTGACTGAGAGTGGAGTATATGATGGCAGTCCAGTGTTTGCTGCGGGAGACACACTTCTCCCCTGCTCCAGACTGAACACCTTGGTGGATTGGTGTCTGTTCCCCGATTTTGTGTTGTGTATTAGCAAGTGGCTAATAGTGCTTCTGTGGTGAGCTGTGACTTAAGATAATACCTGACCCTGTTTTTGCTTTGTTGAAAGCCCTAAGACAAGTAGCAGATAATATATTCTTTTTCTGCATATTGGTGTGAGTTAGAAGGGAAGCTGTAGGGAGAGAGTGCCTTTTTCTTTGTATACTACTTTCATCCCTGTTTTTGGTTCAGTTAAGGAGTTGAGGGAAGTTTTATGTTGTTTATTTCCTTCTTTTCTTTGAGCATTTGAGGTAAGTTAGCGGCTCCTAAATTAGTTAGCTAATGGTTTTGTTTGTTATTTTAGGCCTTGCTCTCTCCTGAGCCATCGCTCCCTATCTCCTTATGTTAAATTTCCTGTCCTTTCTTTTTGTAAATAAAACTCAATTTGTAAACATCTGGATTGGAGTTGTCTTCACTCTGGGACAGGGGACTGAAGTGTGTTCTTGCCAGTTTCTTTCTAATTTTATGCGTTTTTCTTTGCTACTTCCCCCTCGTGAACCCCTAGACGGGAGGGGAATGTAACAACTGACAGACGGAGGTGGGCACGGAGAGGTGTGTCAGTTTATTCTGAAGGGTGTCCGGGATGATGGTGTTAAAAGCGGAGCTGAAGTCTACGAACAGGATCCTCACATAAGTCTCTGGTCTGTCCAGATGCTGCAGGATGAAGTGCAGTCCCATGTTGACTGCATCATCCACAGACCTGTTTGCTCTGTAGGCAAACTGCAGGGGGTCCAGTAAGGGTCCAGTGGAGGCCTTCAGATAAGCCAAAACCAGTCTTTCAAATGATTTCATGACCATAGACGTTAGAGCCACAGGTCTGTAGTCATTAAGTCCAGTAATTTTGGGTTTCTTTGGGACGGGGATGATGGTGGAGCGTTTGAAGCATGAGGGGACTTCGCACAGCTCCAGTGATCTGTTGAAGATCTGTGTGAAGATGGGGGCCAGCTGGTCAGCACAGATTTTTAGGCAGGCTGGTGACACACCGTCTGGGCCTGGTGCTTTGCTTCTTTTGTTCTTCCTGAAGACCTGGCGCACCTCGTCTTCGCTGATCTGAATTGCAGGTGTGGGGGAGAGGGGGGTTGCTGGAGGTGTGAATGGTTGTGTGGAGAGGTGTTCAGGGCGGGTGTGGGGTGTTTTTTCAAACCTGCAGTAGAACTCATTCAGATCGTCTGCCAGGTGTTGATTCTCACTGAAATGTCTACTGGTTCAGTTTCAGTTGATGCACCCAATTTTGAACAATCTATCTGTACAAATATAGCTGTTGAATCTAACTTTGACCTGTCTGCTGATCTGGTTTCTGTTAACGCCAAGTCTAATTTCGAACTATCTGTCTGTCCCATGTTAAGTGATGAACCTGTTATCTGCCACACTAGTCCAGTCACGACCCCAGAAACCTTACCTGAGATCCTTGTAGGCTCTAGTAGTCTTGTCACAGCCCAAAGACCTGCCTTTGAACTCTTAAACCGGCCTGTCATGAGCTCAGAAACTACAAATGCACTCAATGTCTGTCCCTTTAGCCCTGTCAGTGCCAAAGAAACCATTAATGAACTGTCTATCTATCCTGTCTCAGTTAATGAGTCTAATTTTGAACCATATGTCTGTTCCGTTTTGACCAAAGAACCTGATTTTGAACTGTCTTCCTGTCCAGTTCCAGACAATGAGTCAGATTATGAACCGTCTGCCCGCTCAGTTGTCACCAGGCAAAATATTGATGAACTTTTTTCTGTTCCCTGCCTCAGTCCTTGAGACCATATGTGACACGTTCTGGCAAAATGAGTCGGAATGTGCAAATTTTCAAAAATGAGTTATTTTTGTTTTCACATTCTCCATTAAAATACCTTCAAAATGATATATGACTTGTTGGAATCGGACAAAAAATGACTGAGCTACAGCCGTTTGAAGGCAATAGAGGCAGCAGATCTGATTCCGAGAAAAATCTAAAGATTACAAAGCAAAATCACCAAGCAACGTTGCATATTTTCCTCCAATTCTTTTCTTAATAATAATTACTATATTATTAATCACAATATAGCTATTTTTTATTTTATCTTTGTTATTAAAAATAAGAACAAAGATACAAAT
Source organism: Spinibarbus caldwelli (assembly GCA_039654775.1). Taxonomy (NCBI): domain Eukaryota; kingdom Metazoa; phylum Chordata; class Actinopteri; order Cypriniformes; family Cyprinidae; genus Spinibarbus; species Spinibarbus caldwelli. Next base: position 13,398,466 of record CM077234.1, read on the forward strand.
AAACAGTAGTTTAATCAAGAGCAGCGAGTGATTCCGTCTTTTCTTTTAATGTTTGATTAATATTGAGACAGATCTATAGTAAGACCTACTGTAATGCATGGATCAAATATAATGTTAAACATCAGATTTTTCCCCAACCATTAACTAAACGTTCATGTAAGACATAACAGATTATGTTTGTGTGAATCTCACCGACACATATTTCGCAATAATGTACTTTATAAGGGAGATCGCGCGCTCGCGCAAAGGCGCATCTTATGCACACGCTTTGCAAATATCAGTCAGCGCGATCGTTTTGTTTTCATCAGCATGGGTTTGAAATATATTTCACTGGTTTGGACTCATGTCATCGAGAATTCGATATGAATATTCACAAAGCTGGAATGCTGCGTTTTGCAACAATAGACCTACAACTTGTGGTGAGAAGCAGCAGCAGTTGTCCAGAAGTGAGCAGAGAAAAGGTACTTCTCTCAGAAAACACACAAATAAAGATAATTTTAGATGTTTAATTACTATTTGGAGCATTGGGATCACTAGAAGAGGGCTTAATGAGCTCATTTTTGTGAAAACCTCAAATTCGACCAAAACTGACATTTTTCACTGCTTTTAGCTGTAGCTCAAAATTAGTCCGTGCGACTTCCGACTCATTTCACCAGAACGGGTCACATATATGCTCTCTCTGTTTCTTGTGTCTCAGTTTTCCCTAGGTCCCAGTCTCTACTAAGGGTTTCTGCTCTGTCATGGTGGTCTTCTGCTCTGCCTGTTCCGTCTGCTCCACTGTGGCAATGTCCTGTTCCGTCTGCTCCCCCCTGGTGGGCTCTAGTTGCGTCTGCTCCGCTCTGGTGGGCTCCAGTTCCGTCTGCTCCACCCTGGCTTCCTGCTCCGCCGGCTCTGCCCTGGCTTCCTGATCCGCCGGCTCCGCCCTGGCTTCCTGCTCTGCTGACTCCGCTCTGGTTTCCTGCTGTGTCGGTTTCACTCTGGTTCCCTGCTCTGCCTTGGTGCTCTGCTCTGCCGGCTTTGCCTCAGTTCCCAGTCTCTCTACTTCCACATAGACCTGGCCCTCCATCCCTGCCCCTGTTCCGCCTCCGCTCCACCGCCCTCCTGGCTTGTATTAAGTTTGGAGCGTCTGGAAGCCACTCCTTGGTGGGGGACTCTGTCATGAATCCGGTTCGTGGTCTTCCGTCCACTCGCCATTAGAGGTCACTCTTCCATCATATTGACTCTCACACCACACAGACTGTTACATGTCACTCCGGACTACAGTTCTCATCATCCATTGCACTGATTACACATACACAGCTGAATGCACTGATTACACATACACAGCTGAATCCCATCAGACACACTTTATAAGCCTTGGACTTCCTCTTTCTCACTGCCGAGTATTGTCTAGTGTTTATCACTCTCTTAGCGATAGCTACTCTACGGAGCCTCTTCTGTTTACCATAGTTTAGTCTTAGTTTTGCCTTGTCTGTTTTCCCGTGTTCTGACTCTCGCCTGTGTATTTCGGATTACCCCTTTTGTCTTGTTGTTTGGACTCTGTTTGCTCCTGCCTGGACCTTTGCTCGTGTACCTGGATTATCTCTCTTTGTTTTGCCCTGTTGGATTACGTTCGCCGTCAATTGACGCTTGCTTGTTTACCGGTCTCCTCTGTGTCTTGTCTTCTACATCAGTGGTTTTCAAACTTGTTCCTGGGGACCCACAGCTCTGCACATTTTGCACGTCTCCCTAATTTACACACCTGATTCAGATCATCAGCTTATTGGGAAAGAGCTCCATGAACTCAAATGAGTGTGTCAGATAAGGGAGACATGCAAAATGTGCAGAGCAGTGGGTCCTGAAGAACAGGATTGAAAATCACTGTTCTACATACCTGTTTGCCATTGTTTGACCCGTCTCATCAGCTCCGTTACATGGGTCATATTTATGCAGAAATATAGAAAGTCTTTTGGGTTCACAAACTATATATATATATATATATATATATATATATATATATATATATATATATATATATATATATATTATTATTATTATTATTATTATTTATTATTATTATTATACATTATTATTATTATTATTACAAATATTGATTACACTTTAGTTTATAGGGACCAATTCTTACTATTAACTACTTTCTAATTAGCATGCATATTACTAGCATGAAGCACATATTAATGCCTTATTCCACATGATCATATTTAAGATTTCTTAATCCTACCTTACAACTGTACCTTACTAACAATTAGCAAACAGCAAATTAGGAATTTATTGAGGCAAAAGTTGTAATTAATAGATAGTTAATAGTGAGATTTGGTCCCTAGACTAAAGTGTAACACAAATATTTAGTATCTGCCCCAAAATTGTATTTTACATTGCATTTTACAATTACATTTATGCATAATCCACAGTGATTTACAATACAAATATCTTTATTTATAATATTGTCCATATTACAGAGAAATTCATTTGTTTTTCCTTACATACTGTATGTGTGGTACACAACCAACCAGTTTTAGTTGGCACTTGTAACAAAAAGCAGTTAGATGTAATACGATTTTGCTTGTCATAATTTTTCATACCAGCCAACTGGCAGGTTTTATTTACTAACTAAAGTCGAATTTTACTTGGCAAATGTTCACTTTGGACCCCACAACCATATTTTGCCAATATCAAAAGCAATACCAACTAGGTGAATCATCAAACAATAGTTAATAATAATAGGAGTAATAGAAGGATATGCATATATACAGCGATATTCACATATTTTCCGCTCAGCTTCAGTTGCCCACTGGGGTTTCAACTTCAAAACAACCAACTCCTACACAGAGACTTCTCAAAGATAGTTTTGCACTTCTGAGTTTTGCAATCTCGTCTCCGTTTGTTAAAAATTTCTTGTAGCACCTCAGCACTTATCCGAACACTCTGTGAAACTAAACGACCTGAACTCTGGGCAACCCCCCGCTGAAGGGCTTTCTCTTTTCTGTCTCTCATTTGCATTAGCATATTAGAGTGTTTTCTGGGAAAATGAGCTATAGAAATTAATTCAGGATTAATTGGTGCCTTTATCTCGTTAGGACAATCTAATTTGGGGGATGATGGAATTGTTTAGACTCCCTTTTGCATAATTGGATTGCAGTGAATGACTGTCATTATCGTCTCTTTAGCGGTGTCTGTGGACCCCCTCTTCCTGGCCTCCACCTCGTAAAGAGCCATCATGTGTTCAGCCAGTATTTTGCTAACCCCTGAAACACAGCAATGAGCCAGAGACGAGCATGTGGCTAACAGCACAGCAGTGATTAGCTCTCATATAAAACCATTAGTGCACAGTCAAAACTGTTCATGGGCTAGTTTGTACTCCATCCCATCTGACACACAGCATATAGGTGCGAACAAAGGAGACAATGGATTGAGCGTAAGCAAAAATAGCTGTGTATATTAATGATGTTAATCATTTTTTATACTATTTCAAGTTTTGTATATGGTTGTGTATATTAATGTTAATCATTTTTTATACTATTTCAAGTTTTGTATACGAGTTCTCAGAAGGCAAGTGTACTAAAGTAGCAGTTAAATGTGCTAAAGGTGCATTTCACCATTACTACATTCTTTTACTAGCTATTTTGATTGGCAGCGGCTTTTGACATTAGCCGAATTATCCGCCTACAACCAGCTTCATCTACGCTATCATGCTAACAATAGTATCTATTTAAATTTTCCAATTCCTCATCCATCAACCTAGATATGAGCCTCTAAAGAACTAGTAATCATATGCAGAAAATAGGTATAAAAACAAATGATAATCATAAAAAAATGTTTCTTGAGCACCAAATCAACATATTAGAATGATTTCTGAAGGATCATGTGACTGGAATAATGACTGGAATGATAATAGATTTATGTGCCCTCTAGAAGCTTACGTTCTGCAAGTGAACGTTGCTTTATTATGCCATCCCAAAGAAGCACAAAATCACATACACAGACTTTTAAATTAAATGTTCCCTCCTGGTGGAATGACCTGCCCAATTCAATCTGAGCAGCTGAGTCCTTAGCCATTCAAGAATCAACTAAAAGCACATCTCCTCCATCTTTATTTGACCCTCTAACTCTAGCACTCTCTACTCTAATTCTATTCTTTAAAAAAATAAATAAAAAATACTAACACTAGCTTTTCTCATCTTTTTGTATTCTATTTGTTTTCAAAAGGGCCGTGCTCTAGCTTGCTCTATTCTTTTTCTATTCTATGTTTTCTTTTTATTTATTATATAATAAAAAAAAAACCTTGTTACGTGTACTGCATTAAGCTAACTGAGTTATAGCACTTGCATATCATTGCAATTTGTAAGTCCCCATTTGTAAGTCGCTTTGGATAAAAGCATCTGCTAAATGACTAAATGTAATGTAAATGTTAATAAAATAAATAATATTCAATTTTATGATTTTACACATAATTTTACACATTGTATATTAGAGTTAACAGAAATGTCTGTAACATTAATGGAAAATGTTGTGTGTAATGAGCTGCCAGTAATTTTTCTGTTATTTTACGGATTTATATTTTTACAGTGTATTTTACAATATTACTGTTTTTACTGTATATTTTATCAAATAAATGCAGTCTTGGTAATCATAAAATACTTATCTTACCAAGAATTTATTTATTTAGAAAACAAAAAATATATATATAATGTTAAATAAATGTGATGGCACTTAACATTAGTGTTGGGAAAAGTAACTTTTTAAAAGTAATGCAATACAATATTACGTTACTCCATAAAAAAGTAACTATTTGTGTTACTTAGTTATTTTTAATGGAAAGTAATGCATTATGTTACTTTTTGTCACCTAAGCTGGACTTGCTTATTAACCAAAAAACCCAAAAGTAATATGTTTGACATCTGTAAAGTAAAATAAGCCTCAGCCTGAAGGAAGCGCCTCTGCACCTCTGATTTCTCTCAACAGATGGGAAAACAAAGTAACTTGCATTACTTATTTGAAAAAAGTTACTCAGATATTTTCTTGAAAAATTTAAAAGTAATGTGTTACTTTATTAGTTACTTAACTGATTACATAACTCACATTACTTGTAATGCATTACCCCTGACACTGTTGAACATATTTAGTTGTCATTTATTAAATACAATAAATCTGTTGGCACCGATATCCTCATGGTTAGTGTGAGTGTGACCCGAGTTCAATTCCAGTCTTGAGGTCCTTTGCCAATCCTCACCCCCTCTCTTTACCCAATGCTTTCTGCTCTCTGCCGTCCTATCAAATAAAGGCAAAAGCCCATTAATATAACTTAAAAAAAAAAATCTATCTATGAAACCATGAATTCAGTATTTAATGAAACTAAAAAGAATTGTAAACATCTCTGAAGTTCTTCATACAAAATTCTACAACCCGAATTCCGGAAATGTTGAGACGTTTTTTAAATTTGAATAAAATTAAAACTAAAAGAATTTCAAATCACATGAACCGATATTTTATTCACAGTAGAATGTAGATAACATAACAAATGTTTAAACTGAGAAATTTGACAATTTTATGCCCAAAATGAGCTCATTTCAAATTTGATGCCTGCCACAGGTCTCAAAATAGTTGGGACAGGGGCATGTTTACCATAGTGTAGCATCTCCTCTTCTTTTCAAAACAGTTTGAAGTTGTCTGGGCATTGAGGTTATGATTTTCTGGAGTTTTGGTGTTGGAATTTGGTCCAATTCTTGCCTGATATATTTTCCAGCTGCTGAAGAGTTCGTGGCTGTCGTCTGGAGACAGACGTCGTCTGGAGGGGAGCATATGTTGCTCTAAAACCTTTATATACCTTTCAGCATTCATAGTGCCTTCCAAAACATGCAAGGGGAAGTCATGGCCTAATGGTTAGGGAGTTGGGCTTGTAACCTGAAGGTTACATTGTAACCTGAAGGTTGCCGGTTCGATTCTCGCACCGGCAGGAATTGAAGGTGGGGATTGTGAATGAACAGCACTCTCTCTGCCTTCGATACCATGACTGAGGTGCCCTTGAGCAAGGCACCGAACCCCCAGTTGCTCCCCGAGCGCTGGAGCAATAGCTGCCCACTGCTCCGGGTGTGTGTTCATGGTGTGTGTGTGCGCGTTTGTTCACTATTCACTGCTGTGTGTGTGCACTTGGATGGATTAAATGCAGAGCACCAATTTCGAGTATGGGTCACCATACTTGACAATACGTCACGACTTTCACTTTCAAGCTGCCCATACCGTATGCACTTATACGCCTCCATACCATCAGTGATGCTGGCTTTTGAACTGAGCACTTATAACACACTGGAAGGTCTCCCTCCTCTTTAGCCCGGAGGACACGGTGTCCGACAAGATTGTCAAATTTGGACATTTTAAATGAGCCTTGGCCCACAGGATACGACGGCGCTTCTGGACCATGTTCACATATGGCTTCCTTTCCGCATGATAGAGATTTAGTTGGTATGTGCAGATGGCATGGCAGATTGTTTTTACCGACAGTGGTTTCTGGAAGTATTCCTGGGCCCATTTAGTAATGTCAATGACAGAATCATGCCGATGAGTGATGCAGTGTCGTCTGAGGGCCCGAAGAGCATCCAACAAAGGTCTTTGGCCTTGTCCCTTACGCAGAGAGATTTCTCCAGTTTCTCTGAATCTTTTGATGATGTTATGCACTGTAGATGATAAGATTTGCAAAGCCTTTGCAATTTGATGTTGAGGAACGTTGTTTTTAAAGTATTCCACAATCTTTTTACACACTCTTTCACAGCTTGGAGAGCCTCTGCCCATCTTTACTTCTGAGAGACTCTGCCTCTCTAAGACATACCTTTTATAGCTAATCATGTTACAGACCTGATGTCAATTAACTTAATTAGTTGCTAGATGTTCTCCCAGCTCAATCTTTTAAAACTTTCTTGCCCCCGTGCCAACTTTTTTGAGACCTGTAGCAGGCATCAAATTTGAAATGAGCTCATTTAGTGGATAAAAGTGTAAAATTTCTCCGTTTAAACATATGTTATGTTCTCTATGTTCTATTGTGAATAAAACATTGGCTCATGTGATTTGAAATTCTTTTAGTATTCATTTTATTCAAATTTAAAAAAAACGTCCCAACATTTCTGGAATTCGGGTTGTAAATATTGACCATACGTTATGTGTGTGAGAACCATGTTTTATCTTTAATAAGATCATGTTGAATATCCTGATTCACTCGGAAACAATTCACATAGCAGAAGCAACAGGGGTTGCATGAAAAGGGTTTCATGTTGACTTTAAATGCTCATTTATACATGGTCAGATTCCTGTTCTTTGGCACATATGAATGTTTTTTGCTGGTTTTTATCACTGTGCAGTTCTCAGAGCTGCCGCATTAAGACGTTCCATAAACAGCGATCGCTGATGGAATGGGGAGGTCACTGGAGTATCAGTTGATTCACTGTTGTCAGCACCCACAATTCTTGTCTGCCTAAACTGCTTGGTAACTATGGCAACAAGGCTGGAGGGCCCACCATTGTCTCACATGTGGTGAAAGGGAATCAAGGATATTTTTTACACAGCAAGAATGAGTGTGTGACAAAAGCGAACAGTAGAAATGAAATGATACACAGCCAAAGATCGATATAAGATCACAAAGCACTTATCAAATTTTATGGGCTCATAATAACTTTTTTTCACCCACACTGAATGTTGATGACTGAACCTTCCGATGAAGTTTGAAACCCTCTTCGCCTGTCTCCTATCTAAAGCTTGCGAGCTGAATCATCAGTGATGTGCAATTTGAAAGCATTATTATTCAAGCACAGCTCGTAATGCTATTATACTGCGAGTCATTCGAAGTTGTAAACAACAGTGGAAAGAGAAATTAAATTCAATGTGTCACTACCAGGCAGCATCCAGTCCATAAAGTCTATCCTATGGAGAGAAAGGAATTTTATAGGTATTTTTCGGGAGAAATCTGTTGGGGTTTGTTTTGTGCTACACAAATTGTCATTTGTCGCCACTATCATGGTTAGCTAAGCATCTAAAAAGTCTTTAAAAAAAAAACATTAAAGGAAAAGTTTACCCCAAAATTTAAATTGACTGAAAATTGCTCACCACAGGATCCTCTGCAGTTAATGGGTGCCGTCAGTGATAAAAACATCACAATAATCCACAAGTAATCCTCACGACTCCAGTCTATCAGTTAACATCTTACTGAAGCAAAAAGCTGTGTATTTGTAAAACAAATCCATCATTAAGATGTTTTAACTTCAATCCATTGCTTTCGGCTAAAATTCAAGTCCTCTATCCATAATATTGCATTCTCCATTGAAAAAGTTGTCTAGTACGCACAAATCAAGAATCGTTTACAAATGAAAAGAGTCCAAAAAAGTTCTAAACAAATATGTCGGTAGATTTTGATGTCAGAGGACAACAGAGGATGTACTTTTTCACCGGAGGAAGCATTGTTATGGATTATGGACTTTGGCCAGAAGTAGTAGTTTCAAGTTAAACCCCTTAATGATGGATTTGTTTCCTACAAACATGCAGTTTTTCACTTCACAAGACATTAACTGATGGACTGGATTAACTTGTGAGATGGGGTGAGAGGGTGATTTTTCTAAATTGCCTAAAATGTCCAGGTTTAGGCTTTGTTTTCCAATTGACGTGCTACAGTCATTATACATTATATTTGTGTATTTGACCGGTTTGACCGTTCTCAGTCAATCCCAACTTCTCACGTGCCATGATTAGTCGATTCTATATGATTATGCCTGCACACTATTGGTCAAACTATTTTTCAGTTACTATCTTCAGCAAGTATGAAAGCAATAGAAAAACAACGCCAAATCCTGGACATTTCGAGCAATTTAGAAATATTGGCAAGGGCATGACCAGGAAAAAGAGGATGTGCTGTATGGTCACCCTACATGTGGATTAATGTGATGATTTTTTATCAGTTGTTTAAACTCTGGCAATCATTGACTGCAGAAGATCCACTGGTGAGCAAGTGATGTGATGCTAAATTTCTCTAAATTTGTTTTGATAAAGAAACAAACTCATCTTGGATGGCCTATAAGGTGAGTGAATTTTAATTTCTGGTGTATGTGTGATGTATAATAAATCCATAATGTAAATCTATGATCTAGTTATAAATACTAAACAAATTGATTATGTTTTATCCAAATAATGTCTGACAGTGTTTGGCAAAAGGTGAATACACAGCCTATATGTACATCTTTGTGGTTATGGAAACATTTGGAAAAAAAATAATTTGTAGTTTTAAGACCCTTTCTTTGGGAGTTTCAGGTTTTAAATAAGGAGTCAGACCCCCAAACCACTAATCATGTTTCTGAAAATGCATGATACAATCTATAATTTCAAGAACTGTAAGATATACTAAAATGTCAGCGATGAGGTTTCCATTTAAAAGTTAATTGTCTGTAAAAATACTGAATAGATAGTAAATATTAATAACTTTGATTGAATTGTAAATGTCTTTTAGGTCACTGGCAGTCCACACATGTTGAGGAGCAAAGAAGCACAAATAAAAGAAAGAAAAAAGAGGAAGAAAAGCAAAAATAGAGAGAGAGAAGAGAGCAAGTGAAGGAGCACTCCTACGGGAGTTGGAGACATTAGGACCCATCAGCTTGACATACGAATCATTCTCTCATGTAAACATAAATATGAGAGTGTGTTCCTGAAGTCGTGGCAATTTCTGTTGCTAGGCTACGTTGCATTAAGCAGTGTAGCTGTCCCTGTTCATTTCGCTCCAGGGATTTCAAAGATAGCAAAAGAACCTGCCACCTATAATGAAGATTTTCTCCAACTATACAGCCTTTGCTAGCTCATAAACATGGCTTTAAATGCATCAGTATTAGGTTGTGAAAGTACTTTTATTGTTGCATGTTACTAGACCCAGTACTGTGCACAGAATTAACTTAAAACTTCATTAAGAGTGCACAGATACTCAACTGGGGCTGGTGAGTTAGGAGGAGGTATATCATATAAGTACAAAATATTTGAATATCAAAGACCAAAAAAGTGTTGTATGCAGCTAAAATGTTTCATTATTTTGTGATGAGCTTAAACAACATACCATTCCTGAAGTTCTAAGGTCTAAAGCCATATCACCATTAACAGAATTATTATATGAATATATAAATGTAGAGAGACAGAAAGTGACTCTATGACTTGGAAGAAAGGAACTTGTGTGATGTGAACAATCATTTGCTTCCATTAATATCTTGTTGACATTTGACTGTACAATCAGAAATAACGTTAATGGGATTGTTAGCAAAACATTCTTGGAACATATTTTTGTTAGCTGGTTAATTTAAAGATGTGCTTAAAGCCAATTACTAAATATCTAATCTAATATCTAATAGCAAATAACAATAATATCTAATAGCGAATAATAGCGAATAAGAAAACGAAAGAACGAAAGAAAGAAAGAAAAAGAAAGAAAGAAAAATAAATGTTGGACTCATCAAATAAGGATAAAGCAATATTTTAATAAACATATTGTCTCTGTTACGTATGTAACCCTCGTTCCCCGAAGGAGGGAACGGAGACGTCACGTCGGTGACCGACGAATTGGGATCTCGCTAGAGAGACCAATCCACTTCGAGTGTAACTAAACTAGCCAATGGACATTGGTATGCGGTATTTTGCATCTGGCCGCCACACCCCGCAACGCGGGCATAAGAGGCAGCAGGTGCACCGCATTAATTAATGTTTTCGCTGAGGAGCTGAGCCGGTGACCCAGCAGCTCAGCTGTGGTACAACGACTGTGGCGACGGGACGTGACGTGACGTCTCCATTCCCTCCTTCAGGGAACAAGGGTTACATATGTAACCGAGACGTTCCCTTTCAGTCGGTCACGCCGAGTCACGTCGGTGACCGACAAATTGGGATCCCTACCAAAGTGCCACAGGAGCTGCCCCCTCCAGTGCCCTGTGTAGGCCTCCTGGACCTTCCTATAAGGCAGGCGATAGGACCGGGCTCTACACAGAGAAGGTCAACTACTGCAGTTCCTCGAGCAACCCAACAATAGGACTTGGATAACACTGGGAAAGCATGCCCTTCCACCTGGAAGAGGCACACTGCGGAGTCACCTCCTCCCAGAGGGGGTTAAGTGACATTTACTCATGTGAGGTAACCCCGTAGGGCCCTATTGCACATGGAAGTCTCTGAGATGGCTCAGGCTGCATCATTTAGAGATGGCAGAACGTGGTCTGCTAGGGAAAACACGGCCCTAGTAAGTGTACCGTGGAAATACACATGTGGGATCCCAACAGGGTCACTCATATGGGCACTAGCCTCACACCAGATTTCAAGAATTCATTGGCTGAAGGCCTGGCGCCAGACACTCTGCCACGCCTGGCCGCCGGAGTGCTGGAGGACTCGACAGAGTTAGCCCGGTAGGGAACTCTCTGGAGAATTTAGGCGTTAAGGACGCAACAAGCCGACTCTGAACTAGGCCTCTCAGTGCCACTACCCGTTTGAGGTGAGAACACAGGAGGAAACCAGTTCGACGTGCAGGCTATAGAACCTAGTGAACGTGTTAGGAGTCGCCCAGCCGCAGCTGCAGTCTGCTAGCGAGGCACCACGAGCCAGCTCCCAGGATGATGCAACACCCCTAGTGGAGTGAGCACGCACCCTGAGTGGGTAGGGCACACCTTGTGCTTCATAGGCCAAGGTGATGGCATCCACTATCCAGTGGGCCATCCTCTGCTTGGAGACAGCCTACCCCTTCTGCTGTCCTCCGTAACAGACAAAGAGCTGTTCTGAGGTCCTAAAGCTCTGAGTTCTATCCACGTACTGTCGCAGTGCGCGTACAGGACAGAGCAAAGCTAGGGCTGGGTCTGCCTCCTCCAGGGGCAGCGCTTGCAGGTTCACCACCTGGTACCTGAAGGGAGTGGTAGGAACCTTGGGCACGTAGCCGGGCCAGGGTCTCAGTGTTGCACTGGAGTCAGCCGGCCCAAACTCAAGGCACGATTCGTCAACCGAAAATGCCTGCAGGGTGAGTTGCGACATGCGACGGGAGCATAAACCACGTTGCCGGTTGATATACACAACGGTCGCAGTGTTGTCCGTGCGGACCAGAACGTCCCTGCCCTGAAGGCACCCTCTGAGGCGGCTCAGGGCAAGGCGTACTGCCAGCAACTCAAGGTAATTGATATGCCAGCGCAGTTGGGGACCCTTCCATACCCCTGACACTGCGTGTCTGTTGTACGTGGCTCCCCAGCTGGTGGCCGAGGCATCCGTGAATACCACAGCATGCATGGATACCTGCTCCAGGGGCACTCCTGCCTGAAGGAATGAGGGATCTGTCCACGGGCTGAAGGTTCTGCGGCAGGCCAGTGTAATCTGAACCCGGTGAGTACCGCATCACCATGCCCACCTCAGGACTCGGCCATGGAGCCAGTGCTGAAGCGGTCTCATATGGAGCAGACCGAGCAGAACTACCGCCACAGCTGCCGCTATATGCCACAGGAGCCTCTGAAAAAACTTCAGTGGGACCGCTGTCCTGCCTGATAATGTCTTGAGGCAGTTCAGCACCGACTGAGCACGTTCCTGGGTGAGGCGTGCTGTCTGGCTGACCGAATCCAACTCCATGCCGAGAAAAGAGATCCTCTGCGTTGGCACGAGTTTGCTCTTTTCTCAGTTGACCCGAAGACCCAACTAGCTGAGGTGTCTGAGCACCAGATCTCTGTGTGTGCGAGTATGAGCCAGTCGTCGAGATAGTTGAGGATGCGCACCCCCCATTCTCTCAAGGGAACAAGGGCTGCCTCTACTACTTTGGTGAAGACACGAGAGGTGACAGGGACAGCCCGAAGGCTGATCGCTTCCTCCTGTTGAGATCGCTTCCTGTTCCTGCCTGCCGTGCTGCTGTTTGTAGCTCCATGTAGCTTTATTTATCTGAAGAAATCTCTATCTTACTGTATCTGTTGTTTAAATCGCTAAAGTATAATTTAATTCTCACCATATTTCTGATTTAAGACTAATTTGATATCATCCGCCTTTAATCTCTTAATCTAAACCGTGAGTGCTGCGCGTAGCAGCGCGTTAGCATTCCGTTAGCATATTAGCTTGTCAATCGCACCTGCATTCACAACATACAACATACAACATAGTTGTGAGGATACTACCTTTTCTAATATCTTTGAAGCAGACACACTTTGTCAGTTTAAATCTGGATTAAAGACCCATCTCTTTAACCTGGCTTACACATAATACACTATCGCATTTCTATAATTCAAATCCGTTAAAGGATTGTTAGGCTGCATTAATTAGGTCAACCGGAACAGGGAACACTTCCCAAAACACCCGATGTACTACCGCCGCAGCTGCCGCTATATGCCACAGGAGCCTCTGAAAAAACTTCAGTGGGACCGCTTTCCTGCCTGATAATGTCTTGAGGCAGTTCAGCACCGACTGAGGACGTTCCTGGGTGAGGCGTGCTGTCTGGCTGACCGAATCCAACTCCATGCCGAGAAAAGAGATCCTCTGTGTTGGCACGAGTTTGCTCTTTTCTCAGTTGACCTGAAGACCCAACTGGCTGAGGTGTCTGAGCACCAGGTCCCTATGTGTTACGAGACTGTGCGAGTATGAGCCAGTCGTCGAGATAATTGAGGATGCGCACCCCCCATTCTCTCAAGGGAACAAGGGCTGCCTCTACTACTTTGGTGAAGACACGAGAGGTGACAAGGACAGCCCGAAGGCTGATCGCTTCCTCCTGTTGAGATCGCTTCCTGTTCCTGCCTGCCGTGCTGCTGTTTGTAGCTCCATGTAGCTTTATTTTTCTGAAGAAATCTCTATCTTACTCTATCTGTTGTTTAAATCGCTAAAATATAATTTAATTCTCACCATATTTCTGATTTAAGACTAATTTGATATCATCTGCCTTTAATCTCTTAATCGAAACCGTGAGCGCTGCGCGTAGCAGCGCGTTAGCATTCCATTAGCATATTAGCTTGTCAATCGCACCTGAATTCACAACATACAACATACAACATAGTTGTGAGGATACTACGTTTTCTAATATCTTTGAAGCAGACCACACTTTGTCAGTTTAAATCTGGATTAAAGACCCATCTCTTTAACCTGGCTTACACATAATACACTATCGCATTTCTATAATTCAAATCCGTTAAAGGATTGTTAGGCTGCATTAATTAGGTCAACCGGAACAGGGAACACTTCCCAAAACACCCAATGTACTTGTTACATCGTTAGAAGAATGGCATCTACGCTAATATTAGTCTGTTTCTTTCTTATTCCGAGGTCACTGTAGCCACCCGATTCAGTCCATATCCAGATCAGATGGTCACTGCAGCCACCCGGATCCAGTCCATATCCAGCTCAAATGATGGATCAGCACCTAGAGATGACCTCTACAGCCCTGAATGTCAACGGAGACCAGGACAACTAGATGAGCCCCAGAGACTGATCCCCAGTGAAGACCCTGTCTCCTAGACGGCAATCGGGACAAGACCACAGGAACCAGATGAGTCCTTTGCACAATCTGACTCTGCTGCAGCCTAGATTTAAACTGCTAATTTTGTCTGGCCAGAGGAGAATGACACTATTTTGACACACTATTTCCCCGTCTAAATACTGTAAAGCTGATGTAAAGCCACCCAGCTTTATATCAAGCTGATGTAAAGCTGCTTTGACACAATTTGCATTGTTAAAAGTGCTATACAAATATTAGTGACTTGACTTGACTTGACTGATATGCCCGACCCTCAAACGCAAATCGCAGGAATGGCCTGTGTCGTGGGAGTATCGAGACATGAAAGCACACGTCCTTCAGGTCGATCGCTGCAAACCAGTCTTGGGGACGGATGCACCTGAAAATGCGTTTCTGCGTCAATATAAAACCCTGACCTCATATCAGCTGGAGGGACCGGCTCTATCGCATCCTTCGCCAGCAGGACTTCGATTTCCGCACGCAATACAGGGGCACTGACAGCCTTGACTGAAGTGAACCGGATGCCACTGAACTTGGGTGAACGCCGGGCAAAATGAATCGCGTAGCCAAGTCTGATGGTCCGCAGGAGCCACCGGGACGGACTGGGAAGTGCTAGCCAGGCTCCGAGAGACCGTGCCAGCGGAACCAACGGAGCCACCGACGTACTCGCGGTGGGGCAGCGTGGTGGAACACAGGGATCCGGCCCGGGGCCTGTGACAGCAGGGGGCGGGGTCTGAGTGTGAAGTGTAACACTCACCTGATTCCTCCTCGTGCAGGAGGAAACGCAGGAACCTGTCTTGAGGCTTGTGACAGCCTGGCGTGTGACGACATGAAGCGGGGACTCGAGTGTTACAGCCCTTACCTGGTTCCACAAATAGGCAGAAGGGGTGCTCTTGGGCAACCCACTGCTGCCCGCTGGCGAGAGAGGAGGAGGGAAGCGAACCCATGATGCACAGCTCACAACTCTCCTCCTCTTGAGACCCAGAGACTGAGGAAACCACTCTTTTATTGAAGTTTTGGGTACCGCTGGCTCCTGGGCCAGCGACAAAACAAAAACAAAACGAAACAAAAGATTCTCCACCCGGCCCTCCTCAAGGGGAGGGAGAGGTGCGGTCACCATCTCCCGATGAGCAGTCTCCTCCATCTCTGGGTCATCTGTCTCAGGGCCTCTTGCACTTGCGCTTGCCGCCAGGTTTGGCGGGGGCCTAGAAGGGCTGGGTGTCCTGCCTGCGACCGGCTCCACGATGCTGCCTGGTGGAAGGCTGCTGCAGCTGCGTGGTAGCAGGGGGCGGCCACAGGGGGGCACCCACGGCGGCGAGCAGGCTGAGGGGCTGCAGCCGGAGTGGAAGCAGCAGATTTCCTCCGGCGCATGATGTGTTTGATCGCCTCAGTCTGCTTCTGTGCTGCCGAGAACTGTGGGGAAAAGCTCTCGACAACGTCAGGAACTGTACCTTCTCATGCTACTTCATGTCAGCCAGACACAGCCAGAGATGGCGCTCCTGGACCACTACCATGGACATTGCTCGACCCATAGGCTGTGCGTTCACCTTCGTCGCTCGAAGCGCGAGGTCCGTCGCAGCACGCAGTTCATGTAGAACTGGCAGGTCATGATCACCCTCGTGTAGGTCTTTCAGGGCTTTGGCCTGGTGGACCTGCAGTAACGCCATGGCGTGGAGGGCAGAAGCCGCCTCCCCACAAGCTCTATAAGCACTGCCAGTTTGATCTGATGAATACTTACAGGCCCGTGAGGGGAGACACGGGTCATCCCGCAGAGTGGTAGCAGCTGTTGGACATAGTTGCATGGCCATAGACCGCTCCACCGAGGGGATGCCCGCGTACCCCAAAGCGCCCCCACCATCAAGGGTGTGAAGGCAGAGGAGCTACAAGATTTGTTTCGGGCAGTAAAAGGTGCCTTCCACAATCTTGTGAGCTCCTCATGCACTTCCGGGAAGAATGGCACCGGAGGGGGGTGCTGAGAACCAGCGCGACCCCCACCGAGGAACCATTCATCCAGCCTCGAAGGATCGGGACGCGGTGGAGGATTCCACACAAGCCCGACATTCTCTGCGGCCTGGGAAAGCATGGCCGTTATCTCTGGGTCTGCCTCGGACAATGCTACCACACCCGAAGGGGGCGATGCAGCCGAAGGAAATGTGTGGTGCACTCTGTCCAGCAGAGGGCCCAGCACGCTCCCTCGGCAGCTCCACTGGCTGCGGAGTGCTTGAGGGGTGAGGACCTCCACTTGGGGAAGCCCTCACCGTGATCCTCAAATCACCTCTGACTCCACCGGACGTAGCGCCGCCCCGGGTGCCGGGACGAACGCTGGATCGCGACAGAGGCAGAGGGACTCTGCCATGTTTGATATAGCGGAGTCTTTTATGCAACTCCGAGATGGTCATATCCCCACAAGAAGAACATGAAGCATCCATGAAAGCTTCCTCAGCGTGCTGAATGCCCAGACACATGAGGTAGCGATCGTGATCGTCCTGATGCGCCAGGAAATGAACACACCCAGAAACGCACGGGTGATAAGACATCTTTAAAAAGACTTGATCACCTGTGTTGCTCTTTTACAGAAATGCTCTTTTAGAGAAATGGTCTTTTAGTGCTGAAGCACGCAGGGGCACTGGCCACCACACACTCCTGGTGTGGCTGTCAGCACAAACTCGATAGCCGCAACCACAGTCGCACTCTCGTTCTCTCTGCAACACCGAAGTAGAGAGCAGTAGTGAAGCACCACCACTCGGCTCCGAAGCGAAAAGAGGAATTAATGCGGAACACCTGCTGCCTCTTATACCCGCACTGTGAGGTGTGGTAGCCAGATGCGAAATACCGCATGCCAATGTCCATTGGCTCATTTAGTTACACTCGAAGTGGATTGGCCTCTCTGGCGAGATCCCAAATCGTCGGTCACCGACGTGACTCGGAGTGACTGACTGAAAGGGAACTAAAATCATAGCGCAATTCTGAACCTTATGAATGAAAATACATGAAGTGTTACTCAGAAAGCTTAAACAGCCTACAGCTTACTCTATTACTTGGTAAAAAAAAAAAAAAAAATATATATATATATATATATATATATATATATATATATATATATATATATATATATATTCTGATTACTATTAATAAATATTTATTATTGCAAAAAAAAAAAATTAGTAATATATCAACGTAAAAATGTAAATGAAAAAAGGTAGCAATATTTAAAAATGCTCCAGTATTTAACTTTTAACTGATCTGTTTTCATTTAGTTTTCTATGTCCCCGTCATCCTGCCTAGTTTGTTTCCATGGTAATTAGTTATTTAGCTCCACACCTGTTTCTGTTTCCCCTTGATTAATACTTGTTTCTAGTATTTAAAGCCTGTGTTCTCCCCTGGTCTTTTGTCTGCTATTAGTTCTACGTTTGGATTTGTGTTTGGTTGTGGCTTTTGCCCCTGAGGATTATTAAAAAGAACTCTTTGTTTGTACTCCTTCGTCGTGCGCTATTTCATACACCAGACACGTAACAGAATAGCAGACCACAAGTGAGTAATATTAGCAGCGTTTTTCTTTCTGTTAATTTTTTTTTTATTGATTTTTTCACTCCTCTCCAGTAATGGATCTGCCCGCCGTCCAACTCCTGTGCCTGGAGCAGATGGACCGTTCGCTGGAGGACCATACCAGGTACTTTCTCGATCTGGCGTGCCTTACCCACTTCCCGGACCGCTCGCTCTGTGTCTTCTACAGATCCAGCCTGAGCGAGCGGTGTAAGGCCCGCCTGCCAGCGAATGGTCCCAAAGAGGATTTCGCCGCTTTCGTGGAGTGGGTGTTGGAGAGTAATGGACTGTGTTTCTCCATCTGCCCCGCTGAGGAAGACATCTCCAGCCCCACTCCCGAACCAGAGACCAGTCAGCCGTCATCCTGCTGCACGGAGCTAATGCCTGAGCCCACCACAGATGGAGAGCCTGAGCCTGCCGCGACACGTGAGCCAGCGCACAAACCCGCGACTGAGCCGATCATCGCCACGGAGCCTGAGCCACAATCATCGTCTGACCAAGTGCGTGAGCCGGCAACATCGCCCGTCCCTGATGGAGTTTTGGTGGTGTTCGAGGGCTTGGAGGGAAGCCCCACCCACACTCCCGCAACTGAGGGTGAGCTGCAACTGGTTTCTGGAGTTATGAGGAACTAATGGACATCTTTGAAATGGACCTAATAGACTGGTTTGGAGAAGTATTACCCGGTACTCCTGAATCTCTTGTGTCTCCGCTGGTTCCGTCCAGCCCTGAATCTCCTGCATCTCCGCTGGTTCCGCCCAGCTCATGTCCTCCTGTGTTCCCTCCCAGCCTCCCTCTCCCGCCTCCTCTCAAACCAGCCAGTTCCTCAGCTCCATCTCCGCTGGTGCCTGTCAGTCCCTCAGCTCACCCTCAGTCAGCGCCAGCTGGGCGCTCTGATCCGCCGCCTCGGGACTTCCAGCCTCCAGCTCCGGCCAGGCGTGAGGATCCCCTGTCTCCACCTCCAGCCTCCGAGCCCTGGACTCCACCTCGGTCCTTCGACCCATCAGCTCCGCCTGGGCTCCTAGCTCCCTCGTCTCCACCGTGGCCCGTCATCCCACTGGCTACACCGGGCTCCCTCGTCCCTCCGGCTCCGCCTTGGTCAGTCATCGACCATCCGCTGCCTCGGGACTCCACTCCTCTGGCTTCGCCTCGTCACTCTGTCCCTCCGGCTCTGTCAGGCTCCTCCTTCCCTTCGGCTCCACCTTCATCCTCAGTCGCACCGGCTCCACCACGGTCTTCCGGACCCCAGCCTCCGCCTTGGTCACTTGAGCCTTCAGCTCCACCTAGGCCCTCCGGAGCCTCAGTGTCACCCTGGCTCTCCGTCTGCTCAGCTACATCCTGGGCTCCTCGTCCATCGGCTCAGTCTCCGTCAGTAGGCCCCCTGGTGTCAACGGTCCCTTCTCCACCATGGCTCCTCCCGCCGTCGACTCCACCGTGGGCCACCATCCTGGCTGGCCTCTGGATTTCCACCTGGCTCCTCCTGCTCCGGGCTCCTCCCTGGCTTCTCCCTCCATCTACTCCCCCTTGGACTTATTTTTTGGACTCTTTTTGCCCCTTTCCTATTGCCTGCCCTTCACCTGCTCCACACCCACCTCCTGAACCCCCACCCTCCCTCCTCTGTTGGACTATGTTTTTCGGTGCGAGGACGCACCGTTCCGGGAGGGGGCGAACTGTCACAGTTATGATCTGTTTTCATTTAGTTTTCTATGTCCCCGTCATCCTGCCTAGTTTGTTTCCATGGTAATTAGTTATTTAGCTCCACACCTGTTTCTGTTTCCCCTTGATTATGTTTCTAGTATTTAAAGCCTGTGTTCTCCCCTGGTCTTTTGTCTGCTATTAGTTCTACGTTTGGATTTGTGTTTGGTTGTGCCTTTTGCCCCTGAGGATTATTAAAAAGAACTCTTTGTTTGTACTCCTTCGTGCGCTATTTCATACACCAGACACGTAACATTAACATTGTTAAATGGCTAAATAATATGTAATTTCACTGTAAAATAGTGCAAAATTCATATTGCTTAATAGCATATAAAGTTGTAAAATATACAGGCAACAAAATGCCATTCCTCAATACCTGAAACATCGTCACTATTTATTTCAATGAATTTATGGCAACTACGGCTACCACTTTTTACTGAAAAATTAACAGGGGATTTGTTTTTAATTACTGATGTATTTTGCTATATTTGCTTGTATTATTTTGCTACATCACACAATGCAGTGTATTCCAAGAATACCATGGAGAATACGATTTTGTACTGGCGTTTCCTTTGCTGTTAGTCAGAAATGCAACAATCAAATTTATTCACATATTGTTGAGTTGTGTTTTCTGTTTGTCACATCGCTGTCATTTCTTCCTGTCTTTCTCAGCTCAGGGCTTTAGGGATATCCTTTTTGCTGGCCTTGCATACTCATCTATTCCTGGATTAGGACCGCTGCTCATACAATTTCATGAACTTGGCCTGTAATAGTAACCTTATTTCAGCCCAACAATGCTGAGCACACACACTAAAGAGCGGCAGCTCATGCTAAAATAAAACCACAAAGATACTCTGACTGTACCGGTGCAGATATCAGTCAGAGTTATGAGCAAATAACACCACTGAGACAGTTAAAGAATTACAGGCAAGCAAACACATCAACCACTTTTTTATCTCCACACGTTCAGCGTTTATCGAATTCAGCCTGTGTTCTTCAATATGTTGAATTGAGGTTGAAATTAAAGATAAGCAAATCACTTTGATAATGCTGTTGTGAACGTACAGGTTTGTGTGCATTTAATAAATGCATATAGCGGCATTGCAGCGATGCTTCAATGCAATTTAAGCACTGTGAAATTCTATATCCCAGTGTTGAATGTTGAATCTGATGTGCTGCGATAGGCATCCGTTTATGCGCTGAACATCACATTAGGTGAGGATGTGAAATGAGAGGCATTTTTTTAAACCACATGCCCACGGCACAACAGTTCCTCTTCAGAATATAATTTTCTCCAAAATCTCTTGTTGCTGTGGTTGTTTCACCAGGGTAGGCAATACACAGGCCCATGAATCCTTCGGAACTAAAATTGTTGAAGGACATTTTTACTAAATCAACAGGATCTTGTGATACCTAAATTCACATTCAGTTACTTTCAGCAGCATGTTGCTACTAGTTGCCCATGTTTGTGACTAGCACACACATATTCGTGTATAATCTTGTTTGGAGATATATAGCGTATTTTTGTAGCAAATACACGTTTTTATTACAATACACCATGTGAGAAATTGTATATATATAACAATGGTTATTTATTGATTTATTAATTTTTATGTGATTATAATTTTTTAATGACATTATAATTATATAAATCTAAAATATATACAAACAAAATGGAATGTGCTTTAAATAAATAAAATATAAAATATAAAACTGAAATGTGTGTGTGTGTGTATGTGTTTGTGTGTATTTGTGTGCGTGCACAATATATTTGTATGTAGACTGCTATTTAGGATCAGTAAGATTTTTAAGAAGTCTCTTATGTTAAGACGTCTCTTATGCTCACCAAGGCTGAATTTATTTGATTAAAAAATACAGTAAAAACAGCAATATTGCGAAATATTATTATAACTTTAAATAACAATTTTCTATTTTAATACACTTTAAAATATAAATGATTCCTGTGATGGCAACGCTTGAATTTTCATTAACCATACTACAGTTGCAAGTGTCACGATTCTTTAGAAATCATTCTAATATGCTGATTTATTATAAATTTTGGGAACATTGATTGATTGATTGATTGATTGATTGATTGATTTACAACCTGTGATACTTTTTTAGGATTTTTTTGATTAATAAAAAACAGCATTTCTTTAAGTATTAAAAAAAAGTTTAACTATTTACTATCACTTTTTAGCAATTTAGCATATCCTTGCTCAGTAAAAGTATTACTTTCTTTTAAAAAGGAAGAATTCTGACTCAAAATTCTATTTTGAATAAATGCTGTACGTTTTAACTTTTTATCAAAGAATCCTGAAAAAAGTTATCACATAATTATCACAAAACATTAAGCAGCAAAAGTGAATCAAATGTGTCTGAATATAGAGATTTGTGCTGCACGCTGAAGGTCTGCCTCATAGTTTGCTGGATGGTCCAAGAAAAAATCTGCTATCATCAAAGCAGTAAAAACGGCACACTACTCCACATCATTTCCTCTATTTCTAATCATCTTTTCTTTCCTAAGATTTGATCACTGCCAAGTCCTGATGCTCGAGTAGGTCTTCTACACAATAGACCAATATGGTTTCGGAATATGGAGGTGAGTTCAGTGATCAATAATGCTTACAGCCCCTAAAATGGCAAGAAATAATATCTGAGGCTAATGTGCCTGAAATTCTCATTTAAGAGTCTGTGAGCTAACCTCCTTAGCACGTCCCCTTGAGGAAACGGGGGATATGATTAGGAATTCGTTAGCAGGCTTCTATTTTTATGCTGATGACACACTTTTCTCTCCTCTCTCCCAATGTTGCTGGCTCTTGACTTTCTCAACGCTTCTCAAACTAGATCAGCTCTTTGCCACAGCGTTGAGAAATGTGACACGCTGTTCATTAAGAAAAAAACCAATGGCCTCAGGGAGACGGTGGCAGTGGCATAATGGATGAATCTGATTTGCACTTTACATTGTGGAAAATGGTTAAATTTAAAGTTGCTTGATTATGCCTCGAACTAGAGATTGAAGGATTTGTTTATAGATCAAGTTTTCTGGAGGTTTACACTTAACTTTTAAAGGGTTAAGTTCGCCCAGAAATGAAAATTGTGTCATTAATTACTCACCCTCATGTCGTTTCAAACCGGTAAGACCTTTTTTCAAACCCGTAAGACCCATCACAAATTAAGATATTTTAATATTAAGATGTTTTTGATGAAATCCCTACATAGACAGCAATACAACTGACATGTTCAAGGCCAGAGATGGGCAGTATTTCAATTAAATGTATTTGAAATACGTATTTAATTACTAAATATGTATTTTGTAATTTGCATTTTGTATTTGGAATACTCGAAATACATAATCAAGTAGGCCTAGTTCTTTTTTTTCTTTTTTTTCTCAGATAATACAATATCTTTCTTCACACATACACACACACACACACACACGCACAAAAAAAAAAAAAAAAAAACAAAAAAAAACTTTTTATTTAACACACCAAGCTTCTTATTTACATTTCCTTGCATTTGTACATAACACACCTGTACACACAAATACCATATAATTTTTATTTTGTATATTGTGGTCTTTCAAAAAATTATATATTATTTACTTATTCTATTTTTATTATCTGTCTTGTCTTGTCACTGTCATTCTGTTTGTGCTGTGGAAGCCTCTGTCATCACCATAACAAATTTCTTGTGTGAGTAAACATACCTGTGTTAATAGTACTGCCAACTATACCCATAGATTTTGGCTAGATACAAGTGAATTATGTCCTCTTGGATCCGTGTTAGTTGGGGTTAGATATTTTTGCTTTCTGTCCCTCTACAGTCAGTCATGCAACTTACACATTCAAGATCCAGAACGGTAGGATAGACATCAAGCAATCCATGTCATTAAGCATATCATTAATTAATCCATTTTATTAAGTGACGAGTGCTTTTTTGCACACAAAAAAACTAAATTTACCACTTTATTTCCAAAAATATTATTCAAACACATGTGTTGTGGTAGTGAACACTCACTCGTGTGCATTGTGATGACGCGAGTCTTCTATGGCATGAACACAACACAAATGCATTTTAATGCTCTCGTGAACACAATGCAGATCAATATATTCATATATAAAGTTGTAAATTGTGTTTTTTTGGGGGTTTTTTTGTGCAAACAAAGCACTCGTTGCTTAATAAAACTGAGGTTAAACCACTAAAGTCACATGGAGTACTTTAACGATGTCTTTCTTACCGTTCTGGGCTGGGAATGTGTAAGTTGCGTTGCTGCCGATGGAAGGAAAGCTCTTGGATTTCATCAGAAAGATGAAAGAAGGTCTTACAGGTGTGAAATGACATAAGGGTGAGTAATTAATGACAGAATTTCCATTTTTGGGGGAAATAAACCTTTAATTTGACCATGCTTCCAACTGGAATAAAATGAAAGAAACTGTTTTGGTGCTCAGTGCAAACTGGCTAAGTATGTATGAAAATGTACACTATCAGATATTGCTCACTGAATGTTATTACAGGACAGAAGAAAATGTTGTAGCTACTTGTTTCTATAAACAAACTAAAATTTTTCAAGTTTTAAATTAAAATAAATATTATTCCTAATGTCTGAACAGCATGCAACAAAAATGTTAAAAAATAAAGCCTGTAGACTAATTATTATGTGAATGACTCAGGGTGGTTTTGCTTGTAAAATCCAAGGGAAACTGTCATTACAGTGTAATAATAATGAACCTCATCTGTCGAAGTGATGTCGGTGAATCTCACTGGCTGTTGCTCGCTGGCATTACTATGGAGTGTGTGCAAGAGCATGAGCACTCATTACTGACCACAGCTCACTTAACGGCCACCGGTGTCACTAATAACAAGGGTTTCTGTGTTCTACATAGAGCCCTTTAACAGCTAAATATCAACATTTTCAGGAGTTAATCTTTACTGTTGACAGTGAAATAGCTTGAGCCATTCTCTTGAGTAGGATTAGGTGGTATGACAATACAGTTTCACAGGACTCCTTAATTTTTGACATGCTTATAAAGAACCGATAAAGGAGCGATAAAGGAACATGAAAAAATAAAGTGTGGAATTGCTTGATGGTATTCAAGTAAACAGAAATCAGAAGAAATATGGATCAATATATTGTATATATTGTGTAGTGTTAGGGTTAAAGATTATGTTGTTTATAAATATGTTGTTTATAAGTTGTTCAAGGAGGGGAAAGCATTTGTCTTTGTCTTATATGTGTATCTAAATGTAATGACATTGTCTCTTGCACTTGATTGCTTGTAAATATTGATTGTATTTTTGTATTTTCAAATCACAAATTGATTGTATTTTAATTAAATACATTTCTCACACCAGTATTTTTGTATTTTAATTAAATACATTTGATGAGCTTGTATTTGTAATTTGTAACTAAATACTTTTTGGTGTAATTGTGCCCATCTCTTTTCAAGGCCCAGAAAGGTAGTAAGAACATCATTAAAATAGTCCATGTGGCATCACCTTAATATACAAAGCTACGTCGTGGTACTCTTGATTATGGGAGAGGACGGGGATGTGGAGGAGAAGAATTGTTGAATAACAATTGTTTTCTTTGTGCACAAAAAGTATTCTTGTAGCTTCATAAAATTGTGGCTGAACCCCTGATGTCACATGGACTATTCTAACAATGTCCTTACTGTGTTTCTGGGTCTGGGAACATTTCAGTTACAATGCAATCTATGGAGGGTCAGAAAACTCTCAGATTTCATTAAAAAAAATACCTTAATTTGAGTTACAAAGATGATCGAAGGTCTTACGGGTTTCGAACGACATGAGGGTGAGTAATTAATGACAGAATTTTCATTTTTGGATGAACTATCCCTTTAATGTTAACCTTTTAAAGGAATAGTTCACCCCCCAAATAAGGACAATTCTGTTTTAAGACTTTTTGGATGATTTGTTTACAAATCAGACATCATTAAAACAAGAAAGTAAAGAATATTAAAAAGTTTACTTTTATATTTTATTTTTATTAAAAAAAAAAAAAAACCTTTAATATTAAACACAATTCCAGCAATATAAGCGATGCGTAATTATAACTGTTAATTTTTGGGTGAAATATAGACTTAAGGCAGAAATTAAGAACTTCACACCACACTAACAGACGCAGACCAATGCCAACAGACAACCATTAGCTACAGTACGTCACAACAAACCTTGATTCAACATGTTGAATCAGCAAAAACAAGTGGCTAACAAGGCCAACAGACACCGACAGGTGTACCACACTGATCCAACAAAACTTGTTGAACGTGTCTGTTGTCGTTTGTCTGCATACGACGGTGCCGTGTGTATTATCCTTCACACATATTAACATATTCTGAGAATTCTAGACATTTTGAAAATGAATAAAGCATCTTACATTTTTAAAAACGAAAGGTTCTTCTGATTATTAAAATGTCCTTCACGCTAAGAACAAAAAAGGCTTAAAAAAAAAAAAAAAAACTGTTTTTGTACTGGCATCTATGATTCTACGAGAAACCTTTAACATCCATTGAACAAAAAGTGCTGGTAACACTTTAGAATAGGGAACACTTATTCACTATTAACTACGACTTTTCCCTCAATAAATTCCTAATTTGCTGCTTATTAATAGTTAGTAAGGTAGTTGTTAAGTTTAGGTATTGGGTAGGATTAGGGATGTGGAATAAGGTCATGTAGAATAAGGCATTAATATGTGCTTAATTACTACTAATAAATGGCTAATATTCTAGTAATATGCATGCTAATAAGCAACTAGTTAAGAGACCTTAAAATAAAGTGTTACCAAAGTGCTTTATAATCAAAAAAAGGTTTAGATGTTCTTTACACTAAGAAAAAAAAAATGTTCTTTTAAGATCTGTTCACTGAACGGTTCTTTGGGGAACCCAAAATGGTTCTTCTAAGGCATCGTTGCAAAACCCCCATATTGGAACCTTTATTTTAAAGAGCGTAATTCGGTTTTGCAGCTTCTTGTTCCTGTTGACCATAAAAAAACTGCTTCCATTAACAAAGCTGTACCCCAATTCAGTAAAAGAATGCCCAGATGCAAAATCTAAACAAAAACGCATCTAATATTTATAATTTCTCCGGCTAGTTAAATTGAAAACGCGTATAAATAGACGCAAAGGTTGGGGCTGAACGACTGTATCTGTAGCGCATCCCCCTCCATCCCCTCCTGCCCACTGTGGCTTCAGTATTGTGTTCGTGTAAAGAGGACTCAGGGCCCTTGGACAGGGTAGGTCTGGAATCTACTGTCTCCGCATTTGTTTTTCATTGAAAAGGGGATTGCGAATCCTGACGGGCATGATTAATCACCACACGCCAGACATGTGAATACGGCTCGGGAAAGGTTCAACTTTTTAATTCATCCTACACGCAATCTATTCAAACCAGCTGCTGCTTTTCCTCATGCTCATTTTCACTCTTTTCTCAGTGACCACTGCTGCTATTCTCTCTCTCCTTCTCTTTCTCTTTCCTTGGCTTTCATAATTATCAGGGGAGAAGGGGCACTGAAAGCTGTTGTTTTTGAGGAGATTTCGGTCGTGTCAACGTCTCGAGCCACAGCCAACTATCTTCCTCTCTCCGTTCTGTCGAATTATTATTTCAGGCTTACAGATATGACGAGGAAAACAGTCATTTTCCCAACAAATACCTTAGTGAGTGAAGCGCTGCTCTGTGTAATTGTGAAAAAGGTAGGAAAAGTAAGAAAATACATCTTGTTGAGCGCTCTGTATTTTGTGTTGGATTGATTTTCTGTTTCCCTTATTACCAGCAGACAACCCCAAGAGGGAGAAGTGGATCAAAACATTTTTGAAATGGTTCTGTCTCCGGTTCCCTTATTTTGTAGCTCACTTTAGAGCCAGTCCAATATTTCTCCTGGGGAGCTCGAACATACTCATCAAAATCTGTTGGGCAGCAACAGCCCACTAAAGCCACTGTGTGGTTGCTACAATTGTATAAAACATCTCCTCCATTATGAGAACAGGCAGAAAAACAAACCACAGCATGCTTGGCATCAAAGTCATTTAGAAAACAGCAGACAGACACGGAACTATTTCAATAACCCCACAAAGATACCACAGGAAAACATTTGGTCCATTAAACTATTCACATACGGCTTAACCCTGTAGAATGCAATTGATTTCCACCTCACAGTTTGAGGTGAGCTTAGGGTTCCAAAACCTAGTGAGCTGCCTCGCTGCCTACTGCCTACATAGACAGCTGCCTTCTGAGGCAGATTCTTAAAGGGACAGTTCACCATAATGTAAACTTTCGGCATCATTTATACACCCACATTCATTCCAAAATGGTTTGGTGTTCTTTCTTTTGTGAAACTTCAAAGATGATATTTTGAGGAGGTTTTATTTATTTATTTATTTATTTTTTACAATATTAGTCAATGGTAACCAAAACTGATTAACTGCAATTTGGTTTGTAATGACATGAGGGTGAGTAAATTATTGCAGAATTTTCATTTTTGGGTTAACAATCCCTTAAGTATCATTATAGTAGCAATTGAATTTCATTTTAGGTGGTAATTGGAAAGCCCTACATAGGAAGAAGCTCCACCTACACAACAAATGTTCCGCATATGAAATTGATACCAACAATGTTTATTGTTAGCGTGTTGCTAAAGCTAATATTATGATACTTAAAACAAACATAATACAAATATTGGGTAAATTCCATTTTTAAATGCACTGAACATTTTTTTATTCATAATTTTATAATCAATATTTTCCTCACATTGTCCACACCATATCGGATGCATTATGTCACATTCTTCATCGCAGTGCATTCTGGGGTTGCTTTTGGTGTTAGAATTTAGTTAAAATGAAGTATCTAAAAGGTTGTTTGCCTTAAAATGCACAGGCTCACTATTGGGGGAGAAAAAAATTCTGGCCAAAATATATGCTAAATATATGCTGTAAAAAGCAGAATTTGATTAAATTTATTTTTAAGTTGAAAATAAATAATTAAATAAATAAATAAATAAATAAACTTTCAAATGCTGAAATGTATAACATGCTGTAGTTTTGTAATAAGAGTCAAAATATGTTTCCAATCTAGTAATGCAAAATGGGTGATGCAAAATGTACATTTACATTTAGAAATGTAGGTCCCACTTTATATTAGGTGGCCTTTATGTACTTGTATAAAAAAATAAGTATAATGCACTTATTGTGTTCATACTGTGTTGCAAAACATTTGCTGCTATTTAGGTGGGATACGGGTAAGGTTAGGGATAGGTTTGGTGGTATGGGTAGGTTTAAGTGTAGGTCAACAGAGTAATTATCATGTAATTACAGATGTAATTCTTTGTATATATATGGTTGCACTTTATTTTACAGTACGTGTACTTCCATGTACTTACAGTGTACCTACCTAAGAAAGTACTGGTAATATAAGGTAAGTACATGGGGTAGGGTTAGATTTAGGGATAGGTTCAGGGTTAGTACCCAGTTATTTCCTAGTTATTGTAATTACTATAATAAGTACATAGTATGTACATGAGTAACAGGATTGTAAAATATAGTGCATCAGGTGGATCTATTTTTCACTCCTTCTATCCCGGGAGACGTTTTAGCATATCTATGACTGGATCTCCTCCAATACAAGCAACACATACATCTGTTTAAAGGATTAGTTGTGAATAATGCTGAAGGCAGAGGGCAGTTTTTATTTGAGCCAGCCACTGCTGCATCCTCAGGTAGGCAATTCCAGAAGCCTGTTTGTCTCTTGAGCTGACTGACCTTGAAAGACCCTTGTTGTTCTCCTGCACCGCCACACAAACAGACTGCAGATGATTTTATTGTTTGCCCTTTACTGTCTGAGAGACGGGTGCAGGGAGGTGAGCATGGCGGAGAGAGAGAACATCAGTGGCACACCGTACACATTCGATTCCTCTTTGACGCCTGAACAAAACACTGCAGAAATCGTACGTCTGCTATTCCTATTCCATGGAAACAGAAAACATTGAGAGAAAATGTAAATGGAGGACTATTCTATTGGTATTATTCATTTAAAAGTATTGTGGAGTTTTTCCCCACTGAGTTTCTCCTCGGCTCACTTTGGAATGACAGTCTTTCATCTCTAGCTGCACTTGCGAGCGTGAGTCACACTTCGACTTCACAGAGGCATCTTCCAGCTCTCCCTCTCTCCTCCTCTTAGTCTCTGAGCCGAGTTTCTCCCTCTCTGACTTACTCTCTAACTGTGTTCTCTCTGTCTTGTTCCCTGAGGAAACAGGTTGAAGGATGAGCGGCTGACTACGGCATGTCAAGATCTTGAGAAAAACAGACATTATCAAATGCACAAGTCAGAGTTTTAATAGCATTTTCGATATCAAATGCGATGATAAGCACTTGGTTGACATCGACTGCTGTTTATATAATACTGTAGATTGCCAGTGCCTATGGTTCTGCGCACATTACTGAAAGAATATTGGTTTTATGCTTCTTTGAATCGGTCCATTCAGTGCTGCTGGAATTTACAAAGCGGTTTGCCCTTCGATGAATAGTTAAGGAGGTCTAAAAGAGAAAGCTATCATTAGCATTCTCCTTCATTTCAATAACAGTTGCTCAGCTGGCACATGCAGCCCCTGAAGTATGCAACCTACATGCTGACGTTTTTGGTCGTTGGTACTCAGTTCTGCATACAGATTGGTATTCATAAATCTGCCATGCAGATTCAGAGCTAATACTATGAGAAAATGACATCATGACAACAGTGAACAAGCACAGTCCCGAAGCCTTCACTTGCGATTATCCTGAGCAGTCCATTTCCACCTCAGTGAACAAAATAAAACAGGTAATTGTAAAAAAAAAGATTAAACTAAGTCATGCTGTGAAATACAAAGTCACAATTGCCAAAAAAAGATTTGATAAATCAAAAAAGTCACTTTGGTGGATATAAAGTCACAGGTACAAGAAGTAACATTATGAGATATAAAGTCACAAATGTTAAAACATGAAGCAGCAATTGCAAGATATAGAGAGGTAAATGCAATATATAAAGTGACATTAGGTATGTTTATTCACAAATTTTCATCAGTCCGTTTCATCAGTTCTTTTTACATCCGCATTTAACAATTCTGAACAAAACTTCAGAGCATGAACTATAAGCTGCCCCATGACTTTTATTAATAAAATAGCCTAAATACTGGATCGCTACATTATATTCTTTAGCAACAACGTGGTAAAATTTCTGTTTTTAAAGTAACTAAACACAGCTTCATTGTGGAAAGAGACACGCAGATGCAGGTAACACATATACAACTCTCTCTTTCTCTCTTTCGTTCAATTGATCAATTGATAATAAATTCAAATATATGCTATAATTCATTTAAATAAATGTGGTCTCACTCCACTATTTCATCCCTCTGTCTAAATTGAATTGGGCAGAATGCTAGAGCTAGTGAGCCGTAACTGAAGAAAATAACAGCTTCACGCCGAGGGTTCTTAATGCAAAGCTAGGCGGACATTATCCCTTACATATAGCACTATATCAAGAGTGAAATTGCTATATACGTTACCTATACTCCAATATATAATTTTCATATACGTTCATTGCCTGGGAAGATTAAAATAATAATATATTAAATTAAAAGATAATAGCAGTGTATTTGATTACATAAGTGATTATTAATCTTAACAGATTATTTAAGTGTATATGGATGCAGCTATTGTTAATTGTGTCCCTATAGCTTACAATTGTTAAAGTCATAATTTTAGAAAATAAAGTCAGAATTGTGTTTAGTATTTTTTACTCAGAAAAAGACAGAAACAGTCTTCAACAGAGAAATAAAAGATCATACAAGAAAGAAAAGTTTACTACATGCTTCAAAAAATAAATAATGTACCAAACATGTGAATTAGCATTTTATACACAGCTATTTTTGAATGGCCGTCAACAAAGAACAATGTTAGGCCACTGAATGGTGTAATTATAGCCTCTGCTAGCAGGGCTCACTGTCAAAACTAACCAGTCAAAACTTGTAGTCAGAGCTGAGTATTAAAAATTGAAGTCCATGAATGAAAACTGTAGTTAGAAATATAATCTAGGTTACTAATTTTAGGTAATGTATTCTGACTACTTTTTAGGTTACTTTTAGATTACTTTTTTTATCTAACTGATAAATTAAACATACCATACTGATGTATAAAAAACAAAAACAAAAAAAAAAAAAACAAAGAGAATGAGAATGTATTCCATTTTATGATATCAACATCATAAAAGGCATTAAACATACAGTAAACCAGGGCTTCCCAAACTGGGATTAATGTAAGAACTGCAGTGGGTTTGATAAAAAGCTAATAACTAATTAAATAATGAAAATGAAAAAATTAATTATTTAAACACTTGAACACTAAAAATAGAAATATTTAATTTGTTTACCTGCATCATGTTAATGTAACCATTAACCAACATCAAACTGTAAACATGCAAATGTGTTTTTAAATTATTGAAATATTAACTTCCTCAGTGACATTTCGAGTAAATATTTAATGTTAAAGGGTTTTGGCTGACAAAAACATTTGGGAATCCCTACATTACATGAACAAACAATTATAAACATGAAAATAACAGTTATATTATACTCCCAAAGTCTTTCAGGTTTGAAAAACCTACAGTTACTGAAGGTCACTGGATATGATGACGACATAGTGTTTCATGACTATACACCAGTGTTTAGTAACTTGCATAATTATTTGTTTTATACATGGTTTAATTGCTTGAGAGGTGCTTTCCATCACAGTGTGCTGCTATTCAACCATATTGCATGGCTACGAGTGTGATATTGTGTTTACACAACAGTTTGATGGTACAAGTGTGTAAATAAAAAGAGACAACAACAGAGCTGAACTACTTCCTTCCGCCACAGATTCAAATTTTAGTTTTACAGTTTAACAGCTGTGTCCAAGCCTCTGTTACTAATTCGAAAACGTCCCTTTAGTACAAGTAACAAATGTACAGATTCGCTTCACTTAAGCCCATTGTATTATATTGAGTTGAGTATTATGAGAGAGAGATTGCCTTTTAACAATTAAGGTGATTTACCATTACAGCACTATATTCAATGCATTTGTCGGTTGTGTCCCTATATGGTTGTATCTTGTAAGGCTGTTTAATGTAAAATAATAGCATCCTTGTTTCAGTCCTTTTCAATATAAAAGTCCTTCTGAATCACTCAAAAAGACAGTCATAATAATGTAACATTCTCTGAACTTGAAATCATAATCACAAACGGACACTTTCTCAATACAAAATATGGCATATATGGCATACAACAAATTGTTTTATAAAATGTAATATCTAATTAATAGTACTTGATTTTTGGAATCTGATTACAGATTACATGTGAGACCAATCCACTTCGAGTGTAACTAAACAAGCCAATGAACATTGGCATTGCGGAATTTCGCATCTGGCTGCCACACCCCGCAGCACGGGTATAAGAGGCAGCAGGTGCACTGCATTAATTCATCCTTTCTCTTTGGAGCTGAGCGGTGGTGTATCACTACTGCTCTCCTGTTCCTCGAGTGATTGCTGAACGAATGCGGGCGTTACTGCGCAGCAGCGATGGTCACGGTCGCAGGGGGAAAAGATCGTCTTTGTGCAGACATCCATACCAGGAGTGTGCGGTGGCCAGCTCCCCTGCATGCTTCAGCACTAAAAGAGCAATTTCTCTAAAAGAGCATTTCTCTAAAAGAGCAACATGGGTGATCGCGACTTTTTAAAGATGTCTTATCACCCGTGCGTTTCTGGGTGTGGTCGTTTCCTGGCGCCTCAGGATGGTCACTATCACTGATCGATGTCAAACATGGCGGAGTGCCTTTGTCTCTGCCGCGATCCAGCGTTCGTCCCAGCACCCGGGGTGGCGCTGCGTCCGGCAGAGTCAGAGGTGATTTGAGGATCATGGTGAGGGCTTCCCCAAGTGGAGTTCCTCACCCCTCAATCACTCCGCAGCCGGTGGAGCAGCCATTGGAGCGGGCTGGGCCCTCTGCAGGTTGGAGTGCACCACTCGTTTCCTTCGGAGCCCCCTCTGACGAACAGATGTCGATCGCTGCATCGGAGGGCGAGCCCTCTCTCTCCGGGGATGATGACTCGGCTGCGTTGCCCCCTTCGGGTGTGGTAGCGTTGTCCGAGCCAGACCCCGAGATGACCGCTATGCTTTCCCGGGCCGCCGAGAATGTCGGGCTCACGTGGAATCCTCCACCGCGTACCGATCCTTCGAGGCTGGACAAATGGTTTCTCGGAGGGGATCGCGCTGGTTCTCAGCGCCCCCCTCCGGTGTCATTCTTCCTGGAAGTGCATGAGGAGCTCACTAGATCATGGAAGGCACCTTTTACTGGCCAAAACAAATCTTGTGTATCCTCCGCCCTTACTATCCTCGGTTGTGAGACCGCTTTGGAGTACAAGGGCATCCCCTCTGTGAAGCGATTTGTGGCCATGCAACTATGTCCAACAGCCGCTACCACTTTGCGGGGTGACCCGTGTCTCCCCTCACGGGCCTGTACGTATTCGTCAGGTCTAACTGGCAGTGCTTACAGAGGCTGTGGGAAGGCGGCTTCTGCCCTCCACGCCATGGCATTACTGCAGGTCCACCTGGCCAAAGCCCTGAAAGACCTGCACGAGGGTGGTCACAACCTGGTGGTTCTACATGAACTGCGTGCTGCGACGGACATCGCCATCTCTGGCTGTGTCTGGCCAACATGAAGGAGCAATAGAAGGTACAGTTCCTGAATGCTCACGTGTCACAGACCGGTGTCTTCGGCGAAGCTGTCGAGAGCTTTGCCAAGCAGTTCTCGGCAGCACAGAAGCAGACTAAGGTGATCAAGCACATCATGCGCCAGAGGAAACCTGCTGCTTCCACCCCGGTTGCAGCCCCTCAGCCTGCTCGTTGCCGTGGGCAGCCCCCCTGTGGCCGCCCCTGCTCCCGCTCAGCCGCAGCAGCCTTCCACCAGGCAGCGTCGTGGAGCTGGTTGCAGGCAGGATGCCCAGCCCGTCCAGGTCCCCGCCAAACCTGGCGGCAAGCGCAAGTGCAAGAAGCCCTGAGACGGGCGACCCAGAGATGGAGGAGACTGCTCATCGGGAGATCGTGACCGCACCACTCCCTCCCCCGGAGGAGGGCCGGGTGGAGAATCTTTTGTTTTGTTTTTGTTCCGCCACTGGCCCAGAAGCCAGCGGTACCCAACAGGCAACAGGCAGCAGTGGGTTGCCCAAGAGCACCCCTCCTTCCCATTGGTGGAACCAGGTAAGCACTGTAACACTCGAGTCCCCGTTACAGGTCGTCACACGCCGAGCCAGGTTCCTGTGTTTCCTCCCACACAAGGAGGAATCAGGGGAGTGTTATACTTCACACCCAGACCCCACCCCCTGTCCGTCCCAGTAGCTCCTGCAGACCATCAGACTCGGCTACGTGATTCAGTTCGCCCGGCATCCCCCCAAGTTCAGGGGCATCCGGTTAACTTCAGTCAAGGCTGTCGATGCCCTTGTCTTGATTGTGGAGATCGCAGTCCTGCTGGCGAAGGATGCAATAGCGCCGGTCCCTCCAGCGGATATGAGGTCAGGGTTTTACAGCCCTTACTTCATTGTGCCGAAGAAAAGCAGTGGGTTATGACCGATCTTGGATCTGCGAGTTTTGAACCGTGCACTTAACAAGCTGCAGTTCAAGATGTTGACGCAGAAACGCTTTTTCGGGTGCATCCGTCCCCAAGACTGGTTTGAAGTGATTGACCTGAAGGATGCTTACGTTCATGTCTCGATCCTCCTGCGACACAGGCCATTCCTGCGATTCGCGTTAGAGGGTCGGGCATATCAGTACAAGGTCCTGCCCTTCGGGCTGTCCCTGTCTCCTCGTGTCTTCACCAAAGTAGTAGAGGCAGCCCTTGTTCCCTTGAGAGAACGGGGGGTGCGCATCCTCAACTATCTCGATGACTGGCTCATACTTGAACAGTCTCGCGATCAGTTGTGCGCACACAGGGACCTGGTGCTCAGACACCTCAGCCAGTTGGGTCTTCGGGTCAACTGAGAAAAGAGCAAACTCATGCCAACGCAGAGGATCTCTTTTCTCGGCATGGAGTTGGATTCGGTCAGCCAGACAGCACGCCTCACCCAGGAACGTGCTCAGTTTATAACAGCAGGATGGCGGTCTCTCTGAAATTTTTTCAGAGGCTCCTGGGGCATATGGCGGCAGTAGTTCCGCTCGGTCTGCTCCATTTGAGACTGCTTCAGCACTGGCTCCATGGCCGAGTCCCGAGGTTGTCGTGGCGACGCGGTACTCACTGGGTTCAGATTACACTGGCCTGCCGCAGAACCTTCAGCCCGTGGACAGATCCCTCATCCCTTCGGACAGGCATGCCCCTGGAGCAGGTATCTAGGCATGCTGTGTATTCACGGGTGCCTCGGCCACCGGCTGGGGTGCCATGTACAACGGGCACGCAGTGTCAGGGGTATGGACGGGTCCCCAACTGCGTTGGCATATCAATTGCCTCGAGTTACTGGCAGTACGCCTTGCCCTGAGCCACCTCAGAGGACGCCTTCGGGGCAGGGACGTTCTGGTCCGTATGGACAACACTGCGACCATTGCTTATATCAACCTCCAAGGCGGTTTACGCTCCCATTGCAACTCGCCCGCCACCTCCTCCTCTGAAGTCAGAAGCATCTGAGGTCCATTCGTGCCGTGTTCAATCAGGTAGCCGACGAGCGTTCAATCAGGTAGCCGACGAGCTGTCTCAAGCAGCATTTCCAGGGGAGTGGAGACTCCATCCCCAGCTGGTTCAGCTGATTTGAAGGCGGTTCGAAGCTGCTCAGGTAAACCTGTTTGCATATCCTTCTCTGGAGTCAGAAGCATCTGAGGTCCATTCGTGCCGTGTTCAATCAGGTAGCCGACGAGTGTTCAATCAGGTAGCCGACAAGCTGTCTCGAGCAGCATTTCCAGGGGAGTGGAGACTCCATCCCCAGGTGGTTCAGCTGATTTGGAGGCGGTTCGAAGTTGCTCAGGTAGACCTGTTTGCATCTCCAGACACCACCCACTGCCAGCGGTTCTACTCCCTAGCCGAGGGAACGCTCGGCACGGATGCACTGGCACACAGCTGGCCCCGGGGCCTGCGCAAATATGCATTTCCCCCAGTGAGCCTACTAGCACAGACACTGTGCAAGATCAGGGAGGCTGAGGAGCAGGTCATGTTAGTGGCTCCATATTGGCCCAACAGGACCTGGTTCCCAGAACTCACGCTCCTCGCGAAAGCTCCTCCCTGGCCGATTCCTCTGAGGAAGGATCTGCTTTCTCAGAGATGGAGCACCCTCTGGCACCTGCGTCTGGACCTGTGGAAACTCCACGTGTGGTCCCTGGATGGGACGCGGAGGTTCTAGGTGACCTACCCCAGGAGGTA
The DNA here is from genome assembly GCA_039654775.1 of Spinibarbus caldwelli. Lineage (NCBI taxonomy): Eukaryota > Metazoa > Chordata > Actinopteri > Cypriniformes > Cyprinidae > Spinibarbus > Spinibarbus caldwelli. The sequence continues at coordinate 13,435,570 of CM077234.1, forward strand.
GCGCTCACTATCGCTTCAGCTCGAGCACCGTCCACTAGACAGGCCTATGCTCTGAAGAAGAAACTGTTCGTCGAATGGTGTTCCTCTCACCATGAGGACCCCCGGAGATGTTCGATCAGAGCCGTGCTTTCCTTCCTGCAGCAAGGGATGGAGCGTAGGCTGTCCCCCTCCACCCTTAAGGTTTACGTTGCTGCTATTTCCGCCCACCACAACCCCCGTAGAGGGGAGGTCGGTGGGGAAGCATGATCTGGTTGTCAGGTTCCTTAGGGGGGCCAGGAGGTTAAATCCTCCTAGGCCTCCCTCCCTACCCTCTTGGGATTTGGCATTGGTGCTAAGAGCCCTTCAACCTGCCCCCTTTGAACCTTTGCCGTCAGTCGAGTTGAAGTTTCTTTCTATGAAAACCCTACTCCTGACGGCACTGGCCTCAATTAAGAGGGTGGGGGACCTGCAGGCATTTTCGGTCGACGAATCGTGCCTTGAGTTCGGGCCGCCTGACTCCAGTGAACCACTGAGACCCCGGCCCAGCTACGTGCCCAAGGTTCCTACCACTCCCTTCAGGGACCAGGTAGTGAACCTGCAAGCGCTGCCCCTGGAGGAGGCAGACCCAGCCCTAGCTTTGCTCTGTCCTGTATGCGCACTGCAACAGTACGTGGATAGAACTCAGAGCTTTAGGACCTCAGAACAGCTCTTTGTCTGTTATGGAGGACAGCAGATATATTTGCTTGTATGTTTTGAAGCTATATTTACTTTTAATTCTTAACAATAATTAATTAATTATATATTATTATATAATTAATTAATTATATATTATTTTTTAAAAGTAGCCTGCTTATATCATTTAATAAAAATGCACAAAATAATTTTTATATAATCGTGATGCATTGTGATGCATCGTGATATCGAATTGAATCGAATCGTTGACATGATAATCGTAATCGAATTGAATTGTGAAACCAGTGCCGATTCACAGCCCTACTTACTAGGGCCGTGTTTCCCTGGCAGACCACGTTCTGCCATCTCTAAATGATGCAGCCTGAGCCATCTCAGAGACTTCCATGTGCAATAGGGCCCTACGGGTTACTTCACATGAGTAATGTCACTTAACCCCTTCTGGGAGGAGGTGACTCCGCAGTGTGCCTCTTCCAGGTGGAAGGGCACGCTTTCTCAGTATTATCCAAGTCCTACTGTTTGGGTTGCTCGAGGAACTGCAGTAGTTGACCTTCTCTGTGTAGAGCCTGGTCCTATCGTCTGCCTTATAGGAAGGTCCAGCGGGCCTACACAGGGTACTGGAGGGGTCAGCTCCTGTGGCGCTTTGGTAGGGATCCCACGACGTGACTCGGAGTGACCGACTGAAGGTGAACGTCTCGGTTACGTATTTAACCCTCGTTCCCTGAAGGAGGGAACGGAGACGTCACGTCCTGTTGCCACAGTCGCTGTACCACAGCTGAGCTGCCTGGTCACCGGCTCGAGTCCTCAGCGAAAACATGAATTTATGTGGTGCACCTGCTGCCTCTTATACCGCGCTGCGAGGTGTGGCAGCCAGATGCAAAAAACCGCATGCCAATGTCCATTGGCTTGGTTAGTTACACTCGAAGTGGATTGGTCTCTCTGGCAAGATCCCATTCGTCGGTCACCGATGTGACGTTTCCGTTCCCTCCTTCAGGGAACGAGGGTTACATACGTAACCGAGACGTTAGGCCTACAACAAAAAGGTGCTTAGGCCTGCAACTACAAGCTAAATGTAAGCTATTTATTATTCGTTAGAATTTTTTTTCTTTCTCAGCACTGAGCAGAAGATCACAAATCTTAGGCACGGTAATGTTTTGATATCAGAAATTATTATTTATAAAGTTTGTTGTGCCTCTTGCCTCTCCCTTATTGAAATAAATCATATTCAAATGTGCTCAAAAACAAGATGGGATTTAATTAAGTTGTGCAAGCTAGCTGAGAAAGCACAAACACTCCAGGATTTAATGGAGTGAATGTTGAATACTTAGCATTTTTATTTTCTTTTCCTCTCCCACTTTGCTGCAAAGTTGCATTCAACTCATTTCATTTGAAGGAATGTTTCTGCCACGATGGGGCTTTTCGATAAGCTCCCCTTTATTGCGCTTTCTGTCTGAGAATGACTAGTGCGCTTTTCTCCCACCTGCTCGCCTGTCACGGTGTCAGCTTGAGTCAGAACGCTGTGAAATCCCAGCGCACCACCACGCAACCGTGTGGAAACACCACAGATGAGAACACCAACAATGGAGGAAGGAGAGACGCCGGCAATCAGATGAAGATGTCAGTTACAGTCAATAAAGGGATAAGTCTTGATCTGTCATCTTGTGCATTCTGAAAGAGAGAGAGAGTCAGAGAAATTATTGCATTGATGATGGGGAAAGGGGGTTTTATGAGTCATTACTATTAAAATGTTCTCTTCAGGGGTCTGAGAACTTCTATTAATAGTTAAAAACCCCATTGAAATATCAAGTTGATACTTCATGACTTCATAAAATTTTTTATAACAACTGATTATACACAAAAGTTCATCTTAACACAATAGAAGAAATGGCCTGGAGATAGCCTTTTGTGGAGAAAGAAAAAAAAGTCTTATTAAAAAATGTAAGACATTTATTAAGAAATAAAAAAAAAACTTAGATATTTCAAAATATTATTTTTGTATTTCTTAGAAAACTGTGTGTATATATATATATATATATATATATATATATATATATATATATATATAAATAGGCAAATTTAGTTCAAGTTGTGAAAATGTCATGTGGTGCAACTTTCCAACTTAACTTTATGAATTAATGATTTATGATGTGTGTATTGTACAGAGGAGGACAAAGTACACAACTACATCACTTGAGTGAAAGTACAGATACTACTGGTCAAATACTACTCCACTACAAGTGAAAGTTGTAAAGACAGATTTTTACTTAAGTAACAGTATGGAAGTACATGTTTTTAAAAGTACTTAAGTATCAAAAGTAAAAAGTAAATGCATTGTTTTATTGTCGCATTGTTGTATACTTACAATAACTTATACCACAAATGCAACATACTGAATACACTGATTAGCTTGTATTATCTTTGGAATTAAGAGCTTTTATGTTACAAAACCTATTGAAATGGAACAACTGAATGAAGATAATCATCTTTATTTTTTTATTTAACACTCCTACAACTACATTGAACTCATTTTAATACTTGTTTAAAAGTTACAAAGTTCTTTTTCAAAGAGATACTGAAGTCTATGATATGGTTCATTTTAGGCAAACAAAGCAAACATTGAAAAGAAAACAAATCTTTAGTCTTTTCAGAAAACTGGAACATACTCTCTCAGTATGGCCATGGGTGTGCAGGTTGCACCAAAGGACTTTCTTTTTGAATTTTGCCATCAACTGATCACTGTTCATAAAATGCTCAGAAATCAGTGAACTTCACAACATGTGGCTACGGTTGGGCATTGTGTGAATTTACTCCATTCCGATTCTGATTCTGCTTATTGATTTCAGTTCTTATCGATTCCCAGTTTAGATTCTAAATTTGTAAAAAAAAATGAAGTAAAACATTTTGACCTGTATGATCATTTAGCCAACTTATTGATCACTTGTTTGCAAAAAAAAAAAAAGGTATTTATGTGCAGTGTTTTGACAATAAAATAATGTTCAGATTTATATATTTCCCTGACCAGTTTTTTTAGCAGCAATTTACCAGTAGGTCTAAGTTTTATATATATATATATATATATATATATATATATATATATATATATATATATATATATATATAGTAAAGTGTAGCAGCCATTTTTGACGGATATATTAGCCTACCATTTGTGTTGCCATAGTTTAACTACAAAAATTAAACTATAGTTACTATGATGAATTTAATGAATATAATGATTTTTGTGGTTACTGATGTTTTACTACAAATAGCATAATTATGGTTACTATAGTGAGAAAATAGTAAATTTGTGGATACTGTGATTTTACTGCAAATACCATAGTTATGGTTACTATGGTAAAAACATGGTTTAACTTCAAAGGGCTTTAATAAGTTAACAAATACCTTTTTTGGAGCGCTTTTAGCTGTGCAGTAGCGCAGACGTTTACATTAGTTCAGCGGCGAAGGTCCCGAGGTTGCCAGATTGCTATAAAAAAAAAAATCAGCCAAATGTCCTTTCAAAGCAAGGCGGGAAACTGCAGGCTTAGTAATACTGTAAGACTTGGCAACACAGGAAGGTCCTGGCAGATCGCAGGCTGGATTTTCGCAGAAAAAAAAAAAAAGTTAAGTGAATCTGAAAAGGCGCGCACAGGAAAAACTGCTACATATAACGACTTTCGACTTGGGGACCTTGATATAAATGTAGTTGAGAAAAAGTACGACATTTGTCTTTCAAATGTAGTGGTTAAAGTCGCAAGTTTCCAGAAAAAATAATACTCAAGTAAAGTACAGATACTCAAAAAGTGTACTAAAGTACAATACTAAAGTAAATTTACTTCGTTACTGTCTACCTCTGGTATTGTATAATATCATTCATCTCAAAAATGAAGTTTACAAACTATAAAAACATGAATTCATGAATCATTTGGCTTTACCTGACCGTTACACCACATGATATTTTAGGTGTCATTAATTAAAACCCTCCTTGAAACGTTTTTCAAAACCATATGAAATGCATTTCTAACATGAATTGCATTTCTAAGATCTTGTCACATGTGATTTACATTGCATTTTTAAATATTTTTTTTCCTTTATCATAGATGCTCTTATTTGTTATTGGCCCTCCAGTCAGTTATGTTTATTAGATTTTTTTTATGGTCAAATCATTTCCAAACATGAACAGCTTTACTGTACTGGACCACAATAACCTTTCTAAAAGCATGCATGACTATTTTGTGAAAAGTATGGTAAAACAGAGGAATACATCTTTAATAATAACTGTCAGCTGGGGTTGAATGGGTCTGAGAAACTTTAAAGGGAATTTTGAAGAGAAAATAATAAGTCAATTTAGAAGCTGCTATTATTATTTGTTCACAACAGCACTGAGGACCCTACAACCCCAAACAGAAAAAGTGTAACATGAATTTCACAGTACAGGATAGTTAACAATAATAATGCAGTAATTAAGTGGCCAAGCTCAACAGAAGTAAAATGAAGAGCTAAGCAGCTGTCTTTAATTATTCTGTGAAGACAAGGGTTCTCTAACCCTGCTCCTAGAAAGATACCTTCCTGCAGACTTAAGTTCCAACCCTGTTATGTCGAGTTCACACTGCACGATTTTAACTCCGATGTTCACTCGCTGAAAAATGCTCAAAATCTGAGGCAAATCAGTGCTCGTTCACAGGAGTGACAATCACACAGTGTGATTTATCAAAGACACGATTTGAGAGAATTGCTGACGTGTCGCCGATGCCCGAGAAATATTTAACTAACATAATTAGTTATGTTAATTAATTAGGCATGTAAAATTTCAGGACCTGTCGGCGATTCAAAATCCTGTTGTGTGAAATGAGTTCTGACTCAAAAATATATTGGCGATGACCTACAGCCAATGAGAGAGCAAGATACAGGCAGTGGGAAGTTCAGGGAGGAGTTATATGAAATGTAGTTTGCGGACCAGACAGATTTGTCGGCAATTCTTCATAAAGTCATGCAGTGTGCAACCTCTTGTCACCGATCAATCGTGCAATATGAACACAGCAGCAACTGAATGCTACCCCAGATAGTTGTGCAGTGAGAAAACAATGGTGATCGATGACTTTGAAAATTGTGCAGTGTGAACTCAGCATTAAAGACATTTGTTGATACAACATTTTACTGTAAAAACTCAAAATGGCCGACGCCAACATAGGCAAACCGTTAGATTTGGTATGCCGTTCCAAATCTAATGAGATATCATTGTCCATTTTTGCTCAAACTTTGTAAAAAAATTTAACACGCTTAACAAAAAGAGTTTAAAAAAAAAAAAAAAGCTTTTGTTAATTTTGCCAGAATAATCAGAAGATGATCTGAGCCCATTTTGGTAAAAATTGGACAAACCGTCCAGGAAAATTCTAAATTGTGAAAAATCTTGACTCATAGAAATTTTAATTTTGGCATGCATTCGACTCAGCATGAGCCAAGGAATTGGAGGGAAATATAATTTTCTTTTAGACCTTACGGTTCAAAAGTTATTAGCAGAAACATGAGCTCAAATTTGCCCTGTAGGTGGCGCTAGAGAGTTTGTGTTAGAGATTACAAATTTGCTCTGGTTAATGATAAGACAGTCCTCTATCTGTGTGCCACATTTCATAACTTTCCCACAAGCGGTTCTATGGCTTATATAATAATACAATAAGTGTCTAAAGAAGCACCTTCGGTGGTTCATAAGCCCCTAATATGGTTCATTAGTTCTACTGTACATAGCTAAAGGACAACAGGAGAGTATCGTTCACCTTTCAATATCATTGCCAGAGTTTGGTATCATAAGGTCAGATAAGGCCTTGAGAGATGTTGGCCTCTCACAGCACAGACTAAGTATTTAGGTCTGGCTGTGGTTTGTTATTTTCTAGGTACTTTGGAGCTGAGTAAAGGGATCAGGAGGTGAGGAGTCGAACCAAGGCCAGGCTGACAGATAGGAGCTGGGTGAAAGGGTCAGTATGTGGAGCTTGTATCACCTCCTGACAGCCTGATTTCCTCCACCATTATCACAGCCATCTTTTAACACACCACCACAGCTGTGTGTAATAAAAAGAGTGAGACGCAGAGAAAGAAAGTGATTTTCCCTCCCCCTACATGCCTTTCTCTCTTAACAAAACAAATAAGCGTAGTTAGATGGGAAATTATAAGATGATAGAATCAAGTGAGCATCGCCCACCCCCAACAGGACCAATTGTGAGAAGTTCAAGAAAGTTGTGAAAACGCCGGCCCCTGAAGCACAGTGCAACTATCATTTAGACAAAACACATCTTTTCAACAATTAGCTGGAAAGATATTGAAGGGCTCCCCTATGTAACTCATTTAAAGCCTTACAGATTTCAATAAAATGGAATTATTCTATTAAATTCAGTTCAAATACACTCTTCCTTTAGTCATTTGCTTTTCATTTCATTCAGGCTTTTCATTACCGAAAGCAAAAAAAAAAAAAAATCAATTACATTGAACACCTGAACTAACAATACTGCCAGGCCAATTTGCAGTTGCAGGAAACTGCCTACGCAAGAATTAGTAATGTTAATGAGGAGATTGATTTGATATTTTTGGCAATCTGAGAGCACAAAGGCAGGCCCGTCCTCTCGCTCCCACTCCTTTTGTTGACTGGTAAATTAAAGAGCTTGGACTTGATCAAAGAAGAAAAATCAAATTTCCTCTTTCATTAAGCTCGACCAATACGCCTCGACTCTGTAGCACGGCCAAACCTGCCATTGTCTTGATAATCACCGGCAGAGTCCAGGAGGATTCAAACTTCTGTTCTTTTGAAAAGACTTTTGTATTGCACCAACTTGTAGCAGTTGAATAGCTATTCATTATAAAATTTCATATAACACAAGCCAAATTAAATGAGACTCAGGTAATTATGATTGGACGGGGAGTGTGCAGTCATCATAATGACCCTTGTGTGATAAGTCTAGATGTTGTCGGCGGAGGTAATGTAGATTATATTCCATATTAATACAGTATTCACTGATTGGGCGGTATCCCAAGCATCCTCACACCAGCAATAATGAACACAGCAGAGTTATCTTACAGACTCACATTTCTGGATTCACTGACCCTGGCCAATCCCAGAGTGGAGTATATTCATCATATCTGTGCTCGCGTAGACCTCAGCCATTCTGGAGGAGTCTGCAGAGAGACTGGAGTTCATAAATCTAATACCTCTCACTTAATGAAGCTCCCCATTGCTCTGCAAAGCACGCTGGGCTTAACATACTGTACGAGTCTCAGAGAGAGCTAATAACGGAGGTCAGACTGGAGGAAAAGTTTCTCTTGGAGACTAAGTCCCACGATGAACTGTATGCAACGCTATGACAGCTTGACAACCAGGAGTTAAAGGGATAGTTCACCCAAAATTTAAAATTCTGTCATCTTTTACTCAACCTAATGTGGTTGAAAACAGGTTTTAGGTTCTTATTTAATCTTATTAGTGATTTAGTTTTAAAAGCATTCAACGTCAAATCACGATCAGCCATGAGAGCCAAATGTGTTCAATGTTATTGACCTCCACTTGGACTGTATGAGAAAAAACAGCTCTGACATTCAGCTAAAATCTGCTTTTGTGTTCCACTTTAAACTTTAATTTTACAATATAACTTTATGATTCTCAAGTGTAGCTTGATTCCTCTAAAATGTGAATTTATTTAATGTAACTGTGGCTTCTTTACTCATAATTGTGGTTTCATCACTCAGTTGTGACATCCGATAATGTGACTTAAACACATAATTCGGTATCATGAAATAACAAAAAAAGAACAACAATAAACATTAATCTAAGATTATGTTAATTCATATACTGTATATACTATTGTTCGCTGAATTTATACAAATATAAAAACTTATATTAACATTTATTATACTAACATAAAGCTAGATTAACATAATTAACATAATTAACGTATATTAACATAAAGCTACTTTAATAAATGCCTGCTCATTTTTTTTCAGTGTCACAATGTGATTTTATATTTCACAATTTTAATCTTGCAATGTATACAGTATTTTTATTTCTCAACTACATTTAATTTCTCAGTATTGTAAATTTATTTTACATAATTGTGACTTCATGCAGTTGAGACATTTGACAATGTGACTTCAAATCTCGCGATTGCGAGTTTGTTTCTCATATTTGTGACTTTGCATCTAGCATAATAACTTTATGTTTCACAATGAGATTATGTCTTACTTTGGAACAATTTTACAATAAGTTTCAGGTATAATTAGGTATCCTGAAATAACCAGTGTTGGGAAGGTTACTTTGAAAATGTAATAGGTTACATATTACAAGCTACCCTATTTAAAATGTCATAAGTAGCGTAACTATTTCAGTTACTTTATTAAAGTAATGTAACTGATTACATTGGATTACTTTCTTTTTACTTCTCTGAATTTCTAATGTTTTCAACTATTAATCATTTTCAAACATGTAAAGCAGGCAGGGTTAACCTTAAACAGTAGCATTCAACACTGATTACTGTCAGACTGTCAAAATTCTTCATCTCTTGAATTAAGAATATAATAATTAATTTTAAAGCACAGCCACCACAAAATCTGACTTACTTTGAGATCATTTTGAGGTTAAATACAGATTTAAAACCAAAACAAGAAATAATTTAGCTATGATACTGATTTTGAAATCAAATCTTTGCATAGATATGACAGAAAACACTGGCATCAAACAATGGCTTGGAAAAAAAAAACAGTTAATCTTAAAAAAATAAAAGTATATATACATAAACCTAATAGGAAATAAAACAGTTATCAAATAAGCGTGTGTCCTAAACTCCTGAAACATTGGTGTCTCATATTTTAGATCAGTCACTGCAATTTATGAAAGAAATCAATTAAATCTGTATGTGGTTGTGTGTGAAAAAAAAAAATAATAATAATAAATCAGATGTAACCCCATTTATAATTGTTAACATTTTCATAAGTAACTGTAATTTAATTACACAATTTTTCTCAGTAACTGTAACTGATTACAATTACATTTATTTTGTAATTAAATTATGTAAATTATTATGTGAAAATTATGTGAAATAACAAACAACTATAAACATTAATCTAAGGATATATTAATTCATAAATATACTATTGTTTGTTCATAATACATTAACTAATGCTAATTTATACAAATGTAATTAATAAATGCCTGTTCATTTTTTTTAATGTCACATCGTGACTATATTTCACAGTCAGACTTGATCTCGCAATGTATATTTATATTTCTCAACTGCAACATATTTGTTTGACATAACTGTGACTTCATCACAGTTGCGACATCTGATAATGGGATTTTGTTTCTTATAATTGCGACTTTGTATGTTGCGTGACTTTATATCTCTCAGTGTGACTATTAGTTATTTTAGTAACATTTTACAAAAAGGTTCAGGTATGATTAGGTATCCTGAAATAACAAACTACCACAAACATTAATCCAAGGTTATGTTAATTCATAAAAATACTATTGTTTGTTTGTTCATTATACTAACTAATGCTAATTTATACAAACGTTAAAAATGTATGTGTATAAATTAGCATTTATTGTTCTTTTTTTAATGTTGACAAACTGAACTGTATTGTGTAGAGTACAACCCTTATTTTTAACTTTATTTATAATTACCTTTTATATTTTTTACTCTTAAGGTGGAAACAGGTTTCCAGTATTTCTTTACTGGAAAATTCTCAGGGGTACTCCTCTGAACGGAGCTTTTTAGTTCAGCAGCGTTCCACTATGTTGCTTTGTGTAAAGTTTTATAATGCTTTGAATCGAACTGAATCAGTCTGATAGTACAGAGACACCCCTCAGTGAAATGTATTTTCTTAGTCTCTCTCCAGCTCTTCATCACAAACCAAGTACCTGCTGTCAACATATTGCATTTTCCCAGGCTTCCACCTTTCGGTGGCCGGTGAGCCGTCACGTCATTGAGCTCCACCGCTGCCGAGAAAGTCATATCTGTCGAATTCAACGCGAGAGAGCAGCTGAAGCGAGGAGGAGAGGAGAGGGAGCGGGAAAAATCTGTGTTTGCCATCAACAACTCAAGAGAGCAGAGCGCCGGCAAGATTGATGATCCCTTCCCTGAAAGTAACAAAAGATCTACCGCCCGTGAGAGCCTGCTTATGGGGCCTGATAGACTTGTCATTCTCTTAATAAACGCCACAGATATGTCAGCGGCAGCAGCAGTGCAGCCTGAGGTGGACCCACCCAGACACAAAGGAAGCTCCATCAACCCCAAACCCTTAAAATAAGCTCAGATGGGCCGGATACACACAGAGAGGCAGCACTGGCTCTTGACATCTTAAAGCAATGTTGATTTTTTAAGATTCTCAAGATCAATCCTTCAAATGTGTTTTTGTTGACCTGGACATGCGGTATGATTTAAATTGGCCAAATTTGTTTCATTTACAAAAATACTTCACTCTTAAAAAATAAAGGTTCTTTATTGGCATCTGTGCTTCTTGGAAGAACCTTTAACATCCATGGAACCTGTTCCACAAATATTCTTTAGTGGGAAAGGGTTTAAGCATTTTAAAAATGTTCTTCACACTAAGAAAAAAATTGTTCAGTGAAAGGTTCTTTGAAAAACCAGAAATGGTTATTCTATACAGTAGCATGGCTGAAAAAATTAATTGAAAAATTATATTTCTTCAATAAAAGCCCTATTCAGATGAGACTAGTTTTCCCAGAAGTTAGAGAAATTTTCATTTCACAGATGAACTTTGTCATTTTAATCCTGTCCGAATCAGCCATGTCTTTGTTTTTCACACACCACTTCTGTAAAGATTCCAGAGCAAATTACCAAATAAACTCAATAGTCCTCTGAAAAATGTAATCTCATTAAAAACTGTGAATGTCTGAGATTGCTGATCCCAGGAGTTCTCCTCATGTGTTTTTGACTAAACTTACATATAGTACTATTTGCACTCTAATCTTCTGCATGTTGCGTCTCTCATTATGGACGGCATCTGACAAGGTATTATAATACAAAAAATAAAATGATAAATATAAATATAAAATTAAAGAGCCAAATTGCAGAAACTGGCCATTTCAGCTTGCGGTAAGATACTGTACATGAAGAAATTTCTCTACTCAGTTATGTGGGTTTATTATAAGCAGCAACGTCTCATTTGAAGCTTATTTAAATAATGATTTTTATTATAATAAACTGAAATTATATGAAATAATTAATTAAAAGATATTGTGTCTAGAAATCACACTCCCACCTCTGTAATAAACTATGTAATAAACAAAACTACAGAAACAATAAAAGATAAATTGTTTGTTCATAGTGGATTATTTCATACATTTAAATTTATTTCAAATCCTATTTTTATTTTTTTTTTTTTCATAATTTTTAATATATATTGAATTCGATGAAGACCACTTTAAGCCATCTTATTGACCAAATATCATAATAATCTAATTATATATTTCAAGTAATTTAAGGAGGAGGTATAGGGAAATGTACATGCCATATGCCCAGATGTCAAAAGCAATTGCTGTTGTACCCATTGGCTTAAGACTGACAGCTCAAGCCTCAGTCTCTTTACATAACTGTCCAATCAGATTAATCCTGCAGGGAGGCAGCCTAAATTATGCAGAGACACTAGGAAATGACGAATACGTTAGCATATCATTTTTTTGTTTGCTGGTGGGTTAACTCTAATAAAGAAATGACAGACTAATGGCATATACAGATATTGTGGCTGTATGGTTACACCGAATAAAAAATGTTTAAGCGGAATATGTGATATTATAGTATAGTGTGTTTAAAATAAATTTAAAATGAATCTTTTTTTATGTAATTAAATTAAAAATTTAACTGTGCATGTGCATCCTCATCCAATTAAAACCTTCCTATAAAAGCTGAACCTGCTTTTTTTAGTTTTGAGAGGAATAGAAGAAAGAATCTCTGAATTTGAGGAAAAGCATTGAGAATATTGTTTTGATAGCCAAAGTGAATCTAAAATGTCTTGAGCAGTAAACACACATGCAACCCGACACACACGCACACATATATAGACAGATATATAGGCCTAGATGCACACAATAGAAATGAAAGACAAAAAAACAAGAGGAAAATCATCATCTCCAGCATTGCCATTTTATAGAGTCTGCTGCCATTTACAATATTTTGTTATTTTTCACCGCAAGAGCCGCTGTCTCTGTCACAATTCAATCTAGGCCTCTCTCCCCACACACTGTATAATGCCTAGTTAAAGGCAGCAGTGTGTGAAATGGTATTTTAAAATAAATGAAAGTGACTAGGAAACAGAGGGCTTGGGAGATATTACTGTGTCAACGCTGACAGACAAGCCCTGGGATGGGCTGTGAAGTTATCAGGCCAAGGGAGACGGCGCTGGATTAAATAAAACTCCAGTTTCACTGCTGCTGTGTCACCATCACACACTCTGCCACACTAACGTTGCTACAATACAGGGCCATTTTTCTGCAGCCCATCAAGATAATATGCTCAGAGACATAATGAGATGGCTAATGTTTCAGCCGCTCTTTCAATGCATCTCCTGAATTTCCATATGAAATGGAGTCTTGGCTCAGATAATACAGCTAATACAGGAAGTGAATTCTACGGGTTGACGTACAATGGCACAGTGATTCCCTCCAGGAGGAATTTGAAAAGATTGTGCTTTTGCTTTGTAAACCCCCCCAAAAAACATGATATATTTTAATAATATAAATATCAAATATATATTGTACACTACTATTTAAATGTTTGCGGTCGGTGTGATTTTTTTATGTTTTTGAAAGAAGTCTCTTATTTGCACCAAGGCTGCAATAATTTGAAAAATTACAGTAACTGTGAAATATTGTTACAGTTTTAAATAACTGTTTTCTATTTTCATATATTTAAAATGTAATTTGTTACTGTGATGGCAAAGCTGAATTTTCAGCAGTCTTCAGTGTCACATGGTCCTTCATAAATCATTTTAATATGCTGATTTGGCACTCAAGAAGAATTTCATAATAATTAAGTATTGGTAACACTTTACAATAAGGTTCATTAGTTAACATTAGTTAACTAAAATGAACTAATAATAAACAATACTTCTACAGCATTTATTAATCTTAGTTTATGTTTGTTTCAGCATTTACTAATGCATTATTAAAATTACAAGTTGTGATTGTTAACATTAGTTAATGCACTGTGAACTAACATGAATAAACAACGAACAACTGTATTTCCATAAACTAACATTAACGAAGATTAACAAATAGTGCAATACATGTATTGTTCATTGTTCGCTCATGTTAGTTAATACATTAACTAATGTTAACAAATGATACCTTATTGTAAAGTGTTACCGTATTATAATCTTATTAACTTTTTTCTTTAAAAAAATCCAACTGACCCCAAACTTTCAAACACTCAGTTATATTGCTATGAAATATATAGGCCTATTATATTATTGTAAAGTGATATAAGTGATCATGAAAGACCATGTTTTTTTTTGTGTTTTTTTTTTAAATTATTTAATATTGTAATAGATTACACCAACATCACAATTGTGAGTATGATATTGCATTTATGCAACTGATCATTAAAGTGGTTAACAGACTTTTTAACTATTTAGACACAATATTACCATACTTTGTCTATTTTTGCTCCACCTATGAAAATACTTCCAAACGAAGTAAAAGCAGAACCGTTACATTACATCTTAAAAAACAAAACAAAAAAAACAGTTTTGAATTAGTGTTTAGGAATCAGTTGAGTGAATTATTCAATGACTCGCTAATAAAGATGAATCAGTGCATTCGAACAAATTGTTTGAATGAATGATTCACTGATTCATTCATAAAGAGTCGCTTGTCGCCACCTACTGGTGTAAAGACACAACATAAAAGAGTCACTAAAACATCCTAACCACTAACGCCAAGACTAACTGAGGAACTAACTGGTGTGTAATGAGTTAGAAGCACATTTCTGCTTTGTGTTGATGAATGAGGCTGTGAAGGCAATAAAGGACTGAAGAAGGCCAACAAGTGGTCTTTAAAACATAAAAAATCAGCAAATATTTAAGTCATTATACCTTAACATTAACGTAATAGTGATTCAAGGACAAAATGCCAGTAAAACAACACTCATCCCTACAGTTACAAATCATGTATGAAGAAGTAGCTGCTTCACCCTCTTTGCTATTCCCCCAATCATATCTTTATATTTACAACCCTGTCTGTGTCCTCGGGGTCTGCTAGGGGCAGAAAAACTCTATGCGTGTGGTTTTACCATAGTCCCTGTCCAGCTATCAGAGAGAAATCTCAGAGCCAATCTCCTGTGTTAAAGAAGACCAATTTCCCCACAGGGAGCTTTTCATGCTGGACAAAGCATATTGCCTTGCCTGGGTCCACACATACTCAGGTTTAAGTAAGAACCGCATGCGCTCTGTTGAATCGCAGCATCTGTCAATATGGCAGTACTGTCCCATTATTCCCTTATACAAGCAAAAAGAAATGAGCGAGCGTAGCAAATGAAAATGATATCTACACATCATCTGACTATGATGTTTATGGCACGATCAGAAATTTTACAACTGATTGTACCTCAAATAACAAGCACTATCCTGCGACAGACTACCATAAACATCTGGTAGTGATGGCGACAGTTCAGAAAATGCAGATGACGAGACTGATTTTTTAAGACCTGTTTTGACATGTTTCTTGCTCACTTCTCGGGAGAGTGTGGCTTATTCAATTCACTGTCAAGGCTCTATAAATATTTATCTTGCATGATGCAAAACATGACATTAGGGAGAAAAAGAGTGTGTCACCTGGTGGAACAAGAAGAGAGAGAGCGTTTGAGTGACAGCACTACCAGATGTCGTCTCAGTGCAGATTGTCTATAACTGCGTCGGCTCGTATAAACAGCAACATGTACGCTGTACCCTCTTCGGTAGACAGGATTAGACGTTTGAAGGAAGAATATGGACAGACGATCAGGATAAACAGTGCTGCAAAAGGCCAAGGGTCAGATCAATGTTGCCAAAACAGAGAAACTGCAGAGATGCAGTACACTGAAAGAGACTTTAAAATGTATTATCCAAATCCAGGGCAATTTTTTATGTTGTCAGCAGGTTGTCCACCCACTGGGAATTTTACAGTGCCTAAATAAAGCTAAAAATGTCTGTGCACATGAAAGCACTCTGATGTCTCAAAACATTTCTAATTTCACAGACGTGATATGATAATTCTGGAATAAATGTAGTGCGTCGCAGCAATTTGCATTTGTATATTTTAAATATTTCTGAGAATGATGATCGTAAAGTATTGTAATTCTAAATAAATGTTTTTGAATGTTAGGCCTAATTGGGACAGTCAATTGTAAATTGCATATAACCGCAGTGCTTCACTTCAAGACATTAGTATTCCTGTTGTGCTTCTTACCAAACTCTCAGGTGAAGAATTTTTCTCTTCATTAATAAACATAAGAGCGGGGATCGGAGTAACCTTTTCAGGGAGGATTATGGAGAAAGGGGAAAATAAAACGCAAAACATCTGCCCATGTGTCAAAAAACGTTTCATATTCCAAACATGTCTGGCAATAAGGCTTCTGTCTCATCATGGGAATAATAAGCAGTCAATTATGAATTTGTCCCTATGTTTTTTTTTTTTTCATCCAAAGTAAACTGAAGTTTTCTGCAAATTAATTTCATTGCAATAATGCTATATGGCAGAATTAGACATTTATCAGTTCTGTATATAAATTGTTGGTGTAATTATGTTACGAATGTTATGAATTTTAATTGCTGCGTTTTTACTAACAGACAGAAGTGGAGGAAAATAAAATAGGTAATTTGGTCCCACAGAGGAAATTTTGAGCTGAAACTAGAAATCTTCTCAAAGATACATGGATCTAAAACTTAAAATAAAAACATTTGTAAGTTAACAAGCATTTGTTTCCGTAAATGTGACATCTGCCATGCAGTTATCATTGTATTCTGCATCATTAGTCAGAGCAGAGCTAGACATGTTATCATAATCCTGCCATAAAGCTACAAATCAAAGCAGCCCAGCGTCAGTTCTTTCATTCAGAGCGGTGCTCAATCACACTGAGGAGATATGCTTGGACAGTCTACCCTGACGCCATTCAACAATAAGCCTCTGTTGCAGACCTGATGGTCTGTATGACTTAGCCAGTGCTTGTTTAAAGAAACCAAATGCACTAAGATATGAAGAAAGGGATACAGCTGCACAAGACATCCAATTGTCAAGAAGTCTCTGAGATTCTCTTGGTAGTAAACACTGCCATCTGCTGTCTGCAGGTCAACAGGCTCATGCACAAGTGCTGATTTTTTATGTGTATAGAAGAATAGATATATATATCTTCTTCTTCTTTCGGCTTCTCCCGATTAGGGATCACCACAGCGGATCATCCGTCTCCATTTTGATCTGTCCTCTGCGTCTTCCTCTGTCACACCAACCACTCGCATGTCCTCCATCACCACATCCATGAACCTCCTTTTTGGTCTTCCTCTTCTCCTCCTGCCCGGTGGCTCCATCCTCAGCACCCTTCTCCCAACATACCCTGCATCCCTTCTCTGCACATGCCCAAACCATCTTAGTCTTGCCTCGCTCACTTTGTCTACAAACTGTCCCACCCGCGCTGTCCCTCTAATATGCTCATTTCTGATCCTGTCCATCCTCGTCACTCCCAAAGAAAATCGCAGCATCTTTAACTCTGCCACCTCCAGCTCCTTCTCCTGTCTTTTTGTCAGTGCCACCACCTCCAAGCCATACAACATAGCCGGTTGTACTACCGTCTTGTAAACTTCACCTTTCACTCTTGCAGGTACCCTTCTATCACAAATTACTCCTGACACTCTTCTCCACCCACTCCACCCTGCCTGCACTCTCTTCTTTACTTCTCTACGACACTCTCCATTACTTTGGACAGCTGACCCCAAGTATTTCAACTCATCCACCTTCACCACATCTGCTCCTTGTAACTGTACCGTTCTGCTTCCCTCTCTCCCATTTATGCACATGTACTGTGTCTTGCTCCTACTGACTTTCATTCCCCTTCTCTCCAGTGCATACCTCCACCTCTCCAAACTCACCTCCACCTCTCACTAAACATCACAATATCATCTGCAAACATCATAGTCCACGGAGGTTCCTCCCTGATCCCATCCGTCAACCTGTCTATCACCATAGCAAACAAGAACGGGCTAAGAGCAGATCCTTGATGCAATCCCACCTTCACCTTGAACCAGTCTGTCATTCCTACTGCACACCTCACCGCTGTCACACTGTCCTCATACATATCCTGCACCACCCTCACATACTTCTCTGCCACACCCGATTTCCTCATACAGTACCATGACTCTTCTCTTGGCACCCTGTCATAAGCTTTCTCTAAATCCAATGCAATGAAACTCTTTCTGGCCTTCTCTATACTTCTCCAACAACACTCTCAAAGCAAACACTGCATCCGTGGTGCTCTTACCTGGCATGAACCCATACTGCTGCTCACAGATCATCACCTCTCCTCTCAATCTAGCTTCCACTATCCTTTCCCATAACTTCATTGTGTGGCTGATCAACTTTATGCCCCTGTAGTTCCTGCAGCACTGCATTGGGGTTGCACAAGCCAGTACACTCTCAGTGCCGGTCCCAAGCCCGGACAAATGGGGAGGGTTGCGTCAGGAAGGGCATCTGGCGTAAAACCTGTGCCAAATTAAACATGTGGATCATAAACCAATATGTATGTATGTATGTATATATATATATATATATATATATACATATACATACAGAAGAGACATATTAATGTATCAGGCTCAATGTGTAAGATTTAATTTTATTTTTCCATAATTTTAAAATTAAAAAAAAAAAAAACAAAAAAAAAAAAACATTTGGTACATGTAGTACAAAACATCTGGTACAAAATATATATATATTTATATATATATATATATATATATATATATATATATATATATATATATATATATATATATACATATATATATATTAAATAAATGTATTAAGTTTCATATTGTTAGTATTATTTCAAGATTATTACTTATTGGACTAAAGCAGCTTAGGTTTCTTGATTATCCATACATATTTTTTAGAACTATCATGTTAAAATGTGAATATAAAATATGAGTATCAAATATGATACAACTTTTGAGGAACATATATTTATACATCCTATAATCATCATTGTATTCCACTGCATTATGTTTTGACCCCCACTGTTAAAATTACAGAGCTTTGATCATAAAACTATTGAAACGTCATCTTACTAAGACATTATTAAGAGATATAGAGTGGCAACTGATATTTATATACATGTTAAGTAGTCTGCTATAGTGTATTATTTATGTACATTATTATTATTATTATTATTATTATTATTGTTATATTATATATGTATTATTTATTATTTATATTTGTAAGTTGCTTTGGATAAAAGCGTCTGCTAAATGACTAAAAGTAAAGTAAAGTAAAGTATTAAAAATGTCATTGGTTTACATTATAAGCTTACAGAATTTCATCCTACTTTTTGACCATATAATTCACAACAGCTGCCCAGAATTTTATATTTTAGGACCATTTGTTTGACTCTATAGATTACAAATAATAATGCTGTAAAGAATTTTGTCCACCTTTTTATTATTTTATTTTATTTTATTTTATTTTATTTTATTTTATTTTATTTTATTTTATTTTATTTTATTTATTTATTTATTTTTTATTTATTTATTTATTTTATTCTATTCTATTCTATTCTATTTTACCCTTAAAGTGATGGCACCCCTTGGGTCCAGCTAAAGATCTACTTTAGCCTACAGTTTGATGTAAGAAAGTAATTCTTCTTGTAACTGAATAAAAAAAAATCTGACCAATTGTTTTACATTTCAGTGAGAACAGTCATTTTCTGCAAACCATTCCATAAAAATATAGTAAGTATAATTTTATAGTTATTTAATTATTAGTTTCTTTTTCACAATATAATAATTTAAAATATATAATTATAAATTATAATATAAAATATATAATAAAATAATAATTTAATGCAGAACAAAGACACATGTAGCTTTAGCTGTGATTATAGTGAAATTAATATTGTATTTTATTTATTAAACATTGTATTTTTGACCCCCTGTTACAGTGTAGAGCAAAGTGGAACGAAAACACTTATGATTTTTAAAGTTTGAAGAATAGACATTCAGACAGTTATGGACAAAACAACTATGTGACAGACGAACAGAGAGCGCTTAACCTGGAGAGCCATTTGTTGTTGATCATGGCTCGATAGCTTGTCTAGCAACCCTGCCTTAAAGTCAGCGTCCACAACCCATCTGCCAGAAGCCCCACGTCACAGTGTGTGGCCTCACAAACAGACAAGACCAATTAGTGCCTCGACAACAATGATTACTGCCAGAGCAAGGCTGAGACACACACACTCTCTGTCCCTGTCATCCATCTCGTGCTCAAAATCACATGTGACATTTTCGCTGATGATTTTTATTGGGTCGCTTACCCAAATCCATCTGTAAAGTGTACTCCAATATGTCCACATGGCTACTGGTGTGCTGCAAAGCAGGCTGGTTAGAATGGCTGTCATTCCTTGGTAACAATATTGGACTGAACAATCAGAGCATGTTCCTTTTTTGAGTGTAATTTAATTGGGAGTGACGATACAAATATATCACGTTTAATGCAACCCATTGAAGTCAGCATGTTTTTGTAACCATATTTTACTTTGTAAATCTTAAAATGCTTGAAATGGGCGAATAAATGTAAGGCTAAAATTGTGTTTAACAAATATATTCTGCTGGTTAGAAGTTTGAAATAATTAAGATTTAAAAAAAATAAATAAATTAAATTAAAAGTGTCTTATGCTGATTTTATGATCGGATTTATGAGATTTTATTACGAGATTTATGATCCGTTCTTAGTAGTTATTAATATTAATAATGGTCCTAATTAATATAAATGTTAAAACCCATACATTTTTTTATTAATAGAAAGTTCAAAAGATTATTATTATTATTATTATTATTATTATTATTATTATTATTATTATTATTATTATTATTTTAAATGTTCCTTACCTCAAACTTTTGAATGGTATCAGTTTCAACAAAATACTGACAAACAGCACCAAAAAACTGTTTTTGAAATTGATGATAATAGAAAATATTTTTGAGCATCAAATTGGCATATTAGAATTATTTCTGAAGGATCTGAAAATTCTGCAGACTGAAAATTCAGCTTTGTCATCACAGGAATAAATTACATTTGAAAATATATTCAAATAGAAAACAGTCATTTTATATTATAATAATTTTTCACAATATTACTGTTTTTCTGTATTTTTAATTAAAAAAATGCAGCCTTGGTGAGCATAAGAGACTTCTTTCAAAAACAAAACAAAAAAATCTTCTTTATTCCAAATATTAGTGTGTATTTATTGTTTTTGCTGTTGTTGTTGTTGTTGATGATGATGATTTAAGTCAAATAATTAAATTCATATTAAATAATAATTTTAATTATTTGCTGAAAAATATGACCTCAAACTTTATGTAAATCAAACAATCAATCAAAAACAAAATTGAGAGAGGGAGGCAATAAAGTTTGTGAGCTGTAGAAGACATGCCACTCAAAAAGCTGGACATCACCTCACTCCCAAAATGACTTTTTTTAATAATCTGAATTACTTTGGGGATGAAAACCCATTCAGCCATATTATAATAAGCTGAATTAAATGACTAATAAAAATAAAAAAGCGTATTATTAGCTGCCACTGAGCCACCAACAGACTCTCGGGAAATGCTTCAGTAAAAATGACAATATAAAAGGCACATTAGTTTTGGAAAACCCTATCAAAAAGTCACACCATGCATAATAAACGATGGCCTCCTTATTTAATTAGTTTCAGGAGCATGAATACAGAAGAGTCTGCTGTAATCAGACATCCTCGCAGAGACCAGCTTACATCCAAATTGTTCCAGAAACTATCAAACAAAAGCTATATTTGCAATTTTATGTTAACAAAAACACATTTCCAGCCCATAAACATAAACTGATAACACCCTACAGTTTTAGAGCTAAAAATCAATGAGACATTTATGCAATGGAACAGAGTGCAAGGCCTTAAATAAACCAACATTTGTCCCTTGAGGAAGTATAGTTTAGAAAAATAAAAAATAAAAATAAATGTTGTTCTTTTGAACTTTCTATTCATCAAAGAATCCTAAAAATAAAAAATAAAAATAAATTTTAAAAAAATAAATAAATATATATATATATGTATCAATCAATCAATCAATAAATCAAAAGCCACTTTAACATAATAGGAAGTGTTTCTTGAGCATCAGCATATTAAAATGATTTCTGAAGGATCATGTGATGCTGAATACTGGAGAAATGGCTGCTAAAAATTAATAAATTATATTTTAAAATAAATTAAAATAAAAACAGTTATTTTAAATTGTTATACAATTTTACAATATTACTGTTTTACTGTATTGTAATGCAGCCTTGGTGAGCATAAGAGACTTCTTACATAAACTATTAAAAAAAAAAACCACTTTACTGAATTCAAACTTTTGAACAATACTGTATAAAGTCAAAGACATGATAGGCTGAACATAATTTTTACCCTATATTTTAATATTGTGATATTAAGTGTTATTTTTGGACACTCGGGTTGCAGCGCCTTTCATTTAATATATTTTTACCACATTCTTCAAAGCCTGCATTTAAAAAAAAAAAAAACTATTTACAAGCAACTATTTCTTTGAGGAATGACAGATATCTTGGTTATCTTTGACTATATTAAGCTAAATCTAAAATATACCCTTTTATAGATTTTTTTGGCTTTGAAAAATAGTGTATACAAAACAAAGTACCCACAAAACATCTGCATACACACAAGTAAATACCATAAAATGGTCTTTCTTGATGCAAACAGCTCAATATGCCTCACACAAACACATCTGTGTCCATTAAATTTTTACACTCCCCAAACTCATCCACCAAACATCTGCTGGGAGATATGTGCAGTTTATGGGCAAGTTACAATCCATAAATATGCTGTAAATAGAGATAACAAGGCCTGGATGCCCAGCACTACAGACTGACATTCATGAAATAAAACTACAAAGCAGGAGGAACATCCAGAATATTCTTCTGAGTAAAGTTAGTCTAATTTAACTACATTAATAAAATGATAATGTGATGTCATTATCATTAACAATATGAAAGTTACTACCTGGACATAATCTAAAGAATGTGTTGTAATGATGGCACACCTGCCGCTCCAAGAGCTCTTCACAGATTTGACGAGCAGAACCTCTTCAGTTGACAGACCATAAAAATCTCATCTTTAGGAATCTAGAAGAGGCCCTCACTGCACTAAATGATCCATCAAGGAACGTAAACAGATAAAATTGGACGTGCTTTAAGAAGACCATTGAGGTGGAGTTTCACTGTCCTCTGCAGCTGAGGTAATCTTTTATGAATCAATATACCATTTATGACTCAATATGCATTACAGATTTGGATTGGAAGCCTCTTAAAGGATGCTTATTATTGTAAAGACACGGTATGATCATGGATAATAGCTTGCTTTACATTGATGAACTAAGTTTTTGACACATACTGCTAAATTACAACTGATTACCTAAAATTAACTTCAATTAAGTTTGTCTAACATTATCTATCCACTAAGATCGCAGTTTTTTCAACCAGGAGGCCTCAGCACACACACACTGCAACATGGCTTAAATTGCTTAAATATAATATTATATATTAAATGATTCAAAAACATGACAAAAAAAGCATTAAAAAGCTAAAGGAAAAAAAATCCAGATTTAAACTGACATATTTCTTATATTAATTTGTTCATTCAGTCATGGAAATTAATACATTCTTTAAAAAGTAATAGGAAATTATATGAGTATACATTTTTCTAGCTGTCAAACTCTAAAATATTTATTAGAAGAAGAAGAATCAATTTCTGTAATCACAAATGCTTAAAAAAGAATGTGAACACTTGTGAAATTATTCCCAATATTTGTATTATATTGTTTTAATATATTTTCAACAGTTTATACAAACAAGCAGCTTTGTTGTATATGATGAATATTATATAAGGACTTTCCTGTAGTTCAAACAGTATGGGTTCGATTCACAGGGAAACCAAGAATTGATAAAACATAAATGTGTACTTTGAATACAATGTAAGTAGCTTTGAATAAAAGCGTCTGCCAAATGCATACATGTAAATGTAAATATCTTAGACTACATAGTGGCCCTTCGAATATTGTATTGGACAATAGGGGAGCCTTATATTTTCACTGCCACAAAGAGAAAAACTTTCACACACTGAAAAAATACACACTGTTGTATCCATTTGCTGATCTGCTGCATCAATGACATTGTTTAGAAAAATTCTGAGATACTTAGCCTCCTCTTCTAGCAGTTGCACAATACACCCGAACGACAGGAAATCTCATTATCTTCAGCTGCTGCACTAGAATGTGTTCCCCACTAGAGAGAGCCATTTGCATACGTTACAAGTATCTCTGGTCAAATTTATTGAAGGGAATACTGCTAATTTTCTGTGTTTGAAAATAATTCAGGTGCGTTTGCTTCTCAGAATTCTCAGAATAGATGAAGTGAACTAAGGAGCAACGCTTCCATGACAATGTAAAGTCCAACCGTTTCACCAACCTGGCATATGTTTTCTTCAATTTAAAAGATTAAACAGCAGATCTCCTAGATATTCCAGCTGCTTCCACAAGCACAGACGGTGAAGCTGAACTCTAGAGTTAAGTTCACCATGAAGAGTGACCTGGCCTTTTACTTTTTGGGGGGCTTCTTCTCTCTGAAGCAACAAAATATAATGGTGCGCTTTGACCTCTATTTCCAGTACACAGGAAGCTTGAGTTTACTCCTTGCGTTTCTCATTCAACTTCTCTTCCAGGTCATTGATACTGTTCATCAGCTGTCTGACGCTACTTCATAATGGCACTTTGGCCAAAACAGAAACTGACGCAGCATAGTCCTTCTCTCACTTCAAAGGAGATGAGTATGTGATACCACCACGGGGAATGTCTCAAAGACACCTGAGGTACAGTGTCCGTGGAAAGTGGACCTACATTGCATATGATTTTTATAGGCCTATAATGTTGTTAAAAAAAAAAAAATGTGTTAACCCTTCTGTGCCCTCGACAAAGGCACTAGCCTGATACTTCACTTTAGTACCTCTGCAGGGGGATTTGGATATGGTGATACCATTGTGATTGTGATACAAAAACTATACCCAGTGACCTGGATTAAAAAAATAAATAAATAAAACTATTGCCAAATTATTTTATTTTACTTTTTTTTTTTTTTTTTTTTTTTGCAGAAATGTAAAGACACTTAAAAACCAACACACGTAAAAACTTTAAACATTGTACATCATACAATATGTAAAAGAGGAAACAAAGTATTTGGGAAAGGATTGCAAATAAAAAATCCTATAAAATATCTTTAAAATCTGTCTCAGAGTCTTAGTGTAAGATAAGTAAATTAGACAGCCTATATCTAGCAATGACTGGATTGTGCTAGCCTATCTTGTTGTCAAAAACTATTTGAATTCAAATGCCCCTGTCAGTCTATACAGTACGTTGTGTGAAGATTACTCAGCTGTTTTACATTTCTTAAGACTCACTGTCTTTTACATGTGCTGATCTCATCATTTTTGATGACTTTACAGCAATTACATCACACAGTTATGAGTGAAAGAGCAATTCTGAGTAAAAGATAATGAGGATTACTGCTTTCTTGCACAGTGGCTCTGGTTAAGATAATTAGTTTATGGGTAGGAGTTTTTCAACTGCATGCCTTTATGGCTGCGTTTAATCATGACTAAGTACATGGCTATCTGATTTAAGCCATATGAAGATCTAGACATCATCTTGCTTTAGAAAAGCCAAGAATGAATGAACAGTACAAGTTATTTGCCAAGAAAATAAATTAACAAATTTAAACAAAATTAATGTATCCACTCAGAAGTTTATTTGTTTTAACTGGAGTTCCCCCCACTTATGACAATGATGAAGTTGAGTTTCCAAGAACCTGAATGCAGTATGAATATTATTTTACACCACATGGGGACATTTAACCTCTCTCTCTCACACATAAATGCTTCGTTTATTTGGGTTTGCTGAGAACTGAATCGTTGTGAAACATAATGTTCTTAAACTCCCGTTTAAACAGCCTGGAATGTTGTGACTACTTCGGTGGAACAAACTTCTCTATCAAGAGAATGACCAACAACAAAGGACTATTGGTACGCAGATGTCCCCTCGCCGAAGCTGAAGGCGCGCCTCCACTGCTGGAGCCCCGGCCAATGATGAAGCCGCGTGGCCCTTCAATCACCTGAGAACAAACAGATCACGCTTCTCGCTGACCAATCACACGCGCCGGGATCCTGCCACCACATATATAAATCAGGCTGACAGCCCAAAGTCCTGTCAGAGAATGAGAGAACACCGAACGCTAAATAACCTGTCAAATAACTGGACCTGCCAGTCCGATATCATACCTTTTCATTTCTGTTGGTGTCCAGGTATGTAACTATCTTTTATTTATCAGACTGTTGTTTGTGTGCAATGCACGAGTGTGCTTTTAGGAAAGCTAATTTGGAATTATGCAACTGCATTTTTTTTTCATAGTGAGTTAATTTTAAACCGAATTGACTCGTTTTGTGAAATCGCTGTTGTTTATCAGTACTTCACGCTGTGATGTAACACTGCCGAGCTGTAACCATGGTTACCGGTTGCTATCTGTGTAGCTGGGGATGCGCGATTTGAGTGCTTGGGGCTACTTTGACATGTTTGTAGATCAGCGATGATGTTTTTTGCATGGACCTACTGATTTGCGCGATCAATACTGATTGCGGGTTTGCATACTGATCGAACAACTCTTTCACAAGTGAATGCGAAGAGAATTCCCAATGCAGATTACAAAGCACGTGGTCTGGTCTTTCCCAACCCCTTTTAAACCCGATTTGTAAGGCTCAACTAAGTACCTCTTCATCGACACAAACCAGCAGTTTTATCTTAATAACTGTCTGATTTGATGTTTTAACATGCCGTACTAAATAATCACTGGTTGGGAATAAAAGGTTTATAATTCCAGGCAATGCTTTTTATTATATATATATATATATATATTTAAAAAAAAAAAAAAAAAAAAAATAAGTAGCCTAGTAATAGTAGGCTTCTGTGTTCATGATGAAATTAGCATGTTTGTTTGTGCTCTGTCTTTTATCCTAACTATTGGTGATTGTGCTGAATGTATGTTTTGGTGCTTATGCAAGTGACTTCATGCTGAAGGAGCTACAATATATTCTGTTTTACTTTGTAATGTTGACAAATCTGTTTTTCTCCTGTTTAGGGGTTTTATAGTAATAAAAATGGCCACGTCTGCCAGTGCTCAGCTGAGTAAAGTGGTAAAACGGCAGTATATGGAACTGCCTCAGGGAGACCAAGTACAAGCCATGTATATCTGGATAGACGGAACCGGAGAAGGATTGCGATGCAAGACCAGGACACTGGACTCTGAGCCGAAAAGCATTGAAGGTAAGCTAGACATGGCGACATCAATCTACTTTGCAATTATATATTTTGATTTTAAGTTATTGGAACCTGTTTCATTATTCAGATCTTCCTGAGTGGAATTTTGATGGTTCCAGCACTTATCAATCTGAAGGCTCCAACAGCGACATGTATCTCATCCCCTCTGCAATGTTCAGGGATCCTTTCCGCAAAGACCCCAACAAACTGGTCTTGTGTGAGGTGCTCAAGTACAACCGGAAACCTGCTGGTACGTCTGTTTGAGGATAAAATATCATTTGTGTATGTTTGATCAGGGTTTGCTTGAAGACTTACAGCTTTTCTGGCCTTAAACACAGAAACCAACCATCGTCATACGTGTAAAAAGGTCATGGAAATGGTAGATCATCAGAGCCCATGGTTTGGCATGGAACAGGAGTATACCATCCTGGGTACCGATGGACATCCCTTTGGTTGGCCCTCCAATGGGTTCCCAGGTCCTCAAGGTAAGACCGGCTCCTTTACAGTCAGAAATTGCCATATCAATGATGTTCTCGAGATGTCTGGTTCATAACATGCTGCTCTGATATCTGCAGGGCCTTACTACTGTGGAGTTGGAGCAGATAAAGCTTATGGCAGAGACATTGTTGAGGCACATTACAGAGCCTGCCTCTATGCTGGTGTGATGATCTGTGGAACCAATGCTGAAGTTATGCCAGCTCAGGTAACCTCTATTCCAGTGTGTTCTGGAACAAACACTACAGTCAGCCATTAAGTTTATTAAGCCATCTAAGATTACCCTTTTGGAATGTGACCTCAATTCCTCCGTTAATTCTTGATTAGTTATACTGTGGCTTTTATTTTCCAGTGGGAGTTCCAGATTGGCCCCTGTGAAGGCATCAACATGGGAGATCACTTGTGGGTAGCGCGTTTCATCTTGCACAGAGTTTGTGAAGATTTTGGTGTGGTAGCCTCATTTGATCCTAAGCCAATCCCGGGCAACTGGAATGGTGCTGGTTGCCACACTAACTTCAGCACCAAGGAAATGCGGGAAGATGGTGGGCTGAAGTAAGTATTAAAAGATTGTTTTGTGGTTTTTAAATTGGTGGCAAATCAAAATCATAAATCCCTGGCTTGCTTTTGTTCGTGTTGGGTTTTTTAAACCATAGTATTAAATGGTTGTTTTGTATGTCCTTAACTAGATGCATTGAGGAGTGTATTGATAAGCTTGGAAAGAGGCACAACTACCACATCCGCGCCTATGATCCAAAGGGAGGCCTGGACAACGCTCGCAGACTGACTGGTCACCATGAAACCTCCAACATTCACGAGTTCTCTGCAGGTGTGGCGAACCGTGGCGCTAGCATCCGCATCCCACGAACCGTGGGACAAGAAAAGAAGGGTTACTTTGAGGATCGTCGCCCGTCTGCCAACTGCGACCCCTATGCAGTCACTGAGGCCCTGATTCGCACATGTTTGCTAGATGAGGAGGGTGATGAACCTGTGGACTACTAGATCTCTCTTCTCCTGGACTGAACTTCCCTCTCCTTGCCATACTTCCCTGTTTTCTTTCCTTTTTTTTTTTTTTTTTTTTTTTTTTTTTTTTTTTTTTTTTAATGGCCATGAAGCCATATTAGTACTGTATCTTGTTTTCTATCAGGGTGGTTCTAACCTGACTTTTTAATATCATTGAAGTTGACTGGTCAACTTAACAATTTAAGATTAAATCTGAAGTTAACCTGATCTGACTGGGGACACGGTGTTGCAGGGCATGTCTGTGTGTTTTTTTTTTTTTTTTTTTTTTTTTTTTTTTTTTTTTTCTGATTTTAATAGTTTCTTGGGGAATGGATGTTTAATGTTAGCATTGAAAGCTCTCTATGGTCCCATGACTCTACCTTTTGTTAGTTAAGATGGACTGAAACATGAGTCAAGTGCACAGAAGCACCTAGGGCTGCCAAGGCTGAGACATCTAATTTCTTTTAAACCAATAGTTAGTTGTTGCGTATTTTGACTTTATTATTCAATGTATGTAATGTTTCAATGTGTCTTACTGACAGTGTATTAAATGGCAAATTTTGGTATCCATTTTGACTGTACACACTACACTGTTCTTGTGCGGTACACTTCACAGTCGAGGTCCAATAACTGTCCTGTTTTTATACTTGTGGATCTGTTATTTGTCATGTTAAATTCCTGATTCATCAAGGATTTCATCCTGTTTTGTCTGCTACTATTACGTAACTGTAACTGCACCTGTTTTGGTAAAAACCTGAAGTTGCTAAAAAAAAAAAAAAGACTTAAACATTTATTTTTTACCACAAACTTGTCTTGTGTGCTTCCTCTTTACAGTGGTGATGTCTTGCTTGTGTACTTGCCGATTTGACTCATGCTATTTTGGCATTACGAGATTCCTAACATGTTTTGTAACACCGGGCAATATGAGTATACTTGGACAAAACAATATACAAAGACTCCAGGGGCCTGTTTCATAAAACAAGTTTACCAAATATGCCAGGTTTATTTCAGTTAGTCTGACTTACTGTAAGCTGATTTAGTTCAAAATAAGTCAGACTAACTGAAATAAGCCTGGCTTATGTGGTAAACTTGTTTTATGAAACAGGCCCCAGATTGATTCCAACTTGAGATTTACGCCTCAATACAATCCATCATTAATCCTAATTAACAGAAACTTGGCATTATTAAACACTGATTTTAATGTTTAAAAAGTAAGGTTTGAATAGCAAGTTTTCATTCCCTTTGACATATTTGTTCATGTTTTATGCATAAACTCACTTTGTTTTCCCCAATATTACAGAAAACTTACAGAAAACATGTAAAACTTTCTGCTTGAATTTAGGACCTTCTAAGGTTTTAATTTTGTGGAAGGGCAAATTAAGACTTAAAACCTGCAGAAATCCTGATTAGGAAGCATAAATCTATGCGGAGTATTAAGGATTTGTAAATTAATTTTGCAAACAATTTTTAACATGCAAAAATTCAACGTTTCAACTTTGTGCAATTTTGTCATAAACTTCCATTTACTTCTGCATCACAGGTAACAAGATTAATCTTTATATTTGAAAAGTATAAAGGTTATGGAAAGTATTTATTTAATGTTCCAAGTCCAAAATTCAATCGTTATCACTGTCACTTCTAAATCTGTTTATATCACAAGCGTATACGACAGTTCATAAACATTTTTTTCTGCAGTGGAAACAGTTCCTTGGTATTACTTGGTCAATAGAGAGATTAAAATGTTTTCTTTCTTAAACATCGTATTGTGCAAAATATAAACAAATCAAACCCACATCGCTGGGATATTTGCAGAGTTTGCAGCTCAACTTTTGCAACATCATTGACAAACGTTTTATCTGTTTGCAAGGAGTCCATAAACACGATGCTTGCCATCACGGTTAACAGAACAGTCACATTCACTAACAGCGTGATTACACGCTATTTGTTGGCTCTCACACAGAAACGAAGGGACATCTCAGTTTCATTCTATGAAGTGCAGGAACATCCAAGCTTTCCTGGGACAAAAATATTTACTTTATGTGTTTTTCTGCGAGGTGGGGGCAGGGTTAACAAGTTTGTTTGTTTGTTTGTTTTTTGTTTTTTGTTTTTTTTTTATTGCAAAACTTGTAGAAACATACAAGAACAGGGAAACGAGACATTAATATATTCCTACAAAAAACGATCATAAAAATAAGGACAGAAAATAATATTCTGGATTTGCGTACATCAAATTATGGTATTATCTATACAGAAAAGTGCAAAAATAAAATTACATCATTCTAGAAAATTTTGTCAGTGCATAAAAAATTTGGTACTCTTTTTGTTATTTGTAAGTCTAAGAGATGAAACAAGAGAATCAAATTCAGAGAGAAAAAAGGGGGAAAGACAAAGGAGATTTAAGCCATTTTTGCTTTTGAATGAAGAATTTTGCATTCAATATAAGAAAATTAACAACATATTCAGCAGATAATAGCTTTGGATTTTCATAATAAAAAGTAACATCTTTGAGGACGAAGGTATGGGTCACATTTGTAAGGTTAGAAACATAGATACTTAAGTCACCCCATAATTTGTTGGTAATACTACAATCAAAAAAAACAGATGGGCAGCTGTTTCTTCAACAAAACCACAAAAAGAGCAAGACTCATCAACATCAGAATATTTAGAAATAGACAAATTAACTGGATAAATTTTATGAAGGATTTTACAATGAATCTCTTAACTTTGTTAGATATACAAAATTTACTTGGCAAAAGCCAGGCCTTTCTCCAATTTATATTTATTGTGAAGGAACCCCAGAACCCC
Organism: Spinibarbus caldwelli; assembly: GCA_039654775.1. NCBI lineage: Eukaryota > Metazoa > Chordata > Actinopteri > Cypriniformes > Cyprinidae > Spinibarbus > Spinibarbus caldwelli. Next base: position 13,467,172 of record CM077234.1, read on the forward strand.
ATCTCAACAAATTAGAATACTTCATAAGACCTTTAGTGAATTATTGGCCTTCTGGAAAGTATGTTCATTTACTGTATATGTACTCAATACTTGGTAGGGGCTCCTTTTGCTTTAATTACTGCCTCAATTCGGCGTGGCATGGAGGTGATCAGTTTGTGGCACTGCTGAGGTGGTATGGAAGCCTAGGTTTCTTTGACAGTGGCCTTCAGCTCATCTGCATTTTTTGGTCTTTTGTTTCTCATTTTCCTCTTGACAATACCCCATATATTCCCTATGGGGTTCAGGTCTGGTGAGTTTGCTGGCCAGTCAAGCACACCAACACCATGGTCATTTAACCAACTTTTGGTCCTTTTGGCAGTGTGGGCAGGTGCCAAATCCTGCTGGAAAATGAAATTAGCATCTTTAAAAAGCTGATCAGCAGAAGGAAGCATGAAGTGCTCCAAAATTTCTTGGTAAACGGGTGCAGTGACTTTGGTTTTCAAAAACACAATGGACCAACACCAGCAGATAACATTGCACCCCAAATCATCACAGTCTGTGGAAACTTAACACTGGACGTCAAGCAACTTGGGCTATGAGCTTCTCCACCTTTCATCCAGACTCTAGGACCTTGGTTTCCAAATGAAATACAAAACTTGCTCTCATCTGAAAAGAGGACTTTGGACCACTGGGCAACAGTCCAGTTCTTCTTCTCCTTAGCCCAGGTAAAACGCCTCTGACATTGTCTGTGGTTCAGGAGTGGCTTAACAAGAGGAATACGACAACTGTAGCCAAATTCCTTGACACATCTGTGTGTGGTGGATCTTGATGCCTTGACACCAGCCTCAGTCCATTCCTTGTGAAGTTCACCCAAATTCTTGAATCGATTTTGCTTGACAATCCTCATAAGGCTGCGGTTCTCTCGGTTGGTTGTGCATCTTTTTCTTCCACACTTTTTCCTTCCACTCAACTTTCTGTTAACATGCTTGGATACAGCACTCTGTGAACAGCCAGCTTCTTTGGCAATGAATGTTTGTGGCTTACTCTCCTTGTGAAGGGTGTCAATGATTGTCTTCTGGACAACTGTCAGATCAGCAGTCTTCCCCATGATTGTGTAGCCTAGTGAACCAAACTGAGAGACCATTTTGAAGGCTCAGGAAACCTTTGCAGGTGTTTTGAGTTGATTAGCTGATTGGCATGTCACCATATTCTAATTTGTTGAGATAGTGAATTGGTGGGTTTTTGTTAAATGTGAGCCAAAATCATCACAATTAAAAGAACCAAAGGCTTAAACTACTTCAGTCTGTGTGCACTGAATTTATTTAATACACGAGTTTCAGTTTGAATTGAATTACTGAAATAAATTAATTTTCCACGACATTCTAATTTATTGAGATGCACCTGTATATTCCTTTGGTGGGACTGGAAAATTAAGGAGATTCATAAATTGTTCGTAAGTTAAAATATTACCAAAATCATCAAACACAGATAAAATACAGTTCAAGTTATTATTAAACCATCTAGGGGAAAAAAGAGACTTATTACTAACAGTTATATCAGCATTATTCCAAAGGAGAGCTTTGTGGGATGAGAAACCATGGACAAAACACAATTTTCATGAAAGAAGACATTGCTGATGGAAGTTAGATAAGGAAATAGGTAGCTTGCCAGGCAAGAAATTACACTTTAGTAAGAAAGATAGGCCACCAAGTTGGTCAAATATCTTATTTGGAATAAAAAAACCACAGTGACATTGGATTCATAAGGCATCTTCTCAACCAATTTACTTTAAAGGTGTTTACAGTATCTGCGAAGTCTGTGAATTGACATAATTTCAATTATGAAATTATGTCAAAAACAGCGTAGTGTCATCATCTATTGATTTCTCCAGCCTGTCCACAGCTCTTGTGTGTTCTTAGAGTTCTCAGTCTATCTGAGGGGAGGGTGGTGAAAAAGGAGTTTCCGGGGTGTGAGGGGTCCTGCTGGATGTTTATCGCCCGTGTTAGGAGATGGTTTGAGTGGATGTCACACAAGTTTGGAAGTGGGGAGCCGACAATCCTTTCAGCTGTCTTCACAACTCGCTGCAAGTCTTTTTTGTTCGCAGCATTGCAACTGGAATACCACACAGTACAGCAGTATGTTAGAACACTTTCTATTGTGCAGTGGTAGAAGCTGATCAGCAGCTTCCGAGGAAGCTTGTTGCGTCTCAGGGTCCTCAGGAAGAACAGTCTCTGCTGGGCTCTCTTAATGATGCAGGTGATGTTCAAGCTCCAGGTCAGGTCCTCAGTAATATGCACTCCCAGAAACTTAAAACTTGAGACTCTCTCTACCTCCTCTCCATTAATACACAGACCATTCTGGGATGTTTTTTTTTTTTTACTTCTCCTGAAATCTATTATGATTTCTTTTGTTTATTTATTTATTTATTTATTTATTTATTTATTTATTTGTATTAAGAATGAGGTCATTGTCCTTGCACCAAGTAGTTAGTATCTGGACCTCCTCTCTGTATGCAGTTTCATTATTACCGGTTATGAGTCCCACTATGGTTGTATCGTCTGCAAATTTTATGAGGGTATTTGAATTGTGTGAGGAGGTGCAATCATATGTAAACAGAGAGTAGAGTGCTGGACTAAGAACACAGCCTTGGGGGACCCCAGTGCTGACAATGATGTTTTGAGAGCAATGGTGGTCAAACCTGACATGCTGGGGTCTATTACTGAGAAAGCTTTCAATCCAGTGCCAGAGAAGAACTCCCAGACCCAATGTTTGCAGTTTGTTGACCAGTTTTATTGGATTGATGGTGTTGAACGCCGAACTGTAATCCACAAACAGCATCCTGACGTAGCTGTTGGGATTGTCCAAGTGTGTAAGAGCTGCGTGCAGTGCAATTGAAATAGCGTCGTCTGTTGATCTGTTGATCCTATATGCAAACTGGTGTGTGTTGAGGTCAGGAGGGATACATGCTTTGATGTGGGACAAAACCAGTCTCTCAAAGCATTCCATAATCACCGGGGTGAGAGCAATTGGCCTGAGCTGATCAGCACATGCCTTCAATACTCGTCCTGAAATGCCATCTGGTCCCGTTGCTTTATTGCAGTTGATATTGGATAGTACTCTCTTTACCTGATAATTCTGGAGAGTGAATGGCTGATCGCTCTCTGGAAAGCTGGTGTCTGCATCTGGGTCTGACCTCCTGCTGGAGTTGGAGCTGTCCTCAAAGGGGGCGAAGAATGTGTTTAACTGATCAGGAAGGGAGGGGTCAGTGGAGATGGGATGACTGTTGCTCTGCTTATAGTCAGTGATGTTCCTTACACCTTGCCACATGGCACGGGGGTTATTAAGTTGGCTTGAGAAAGCCAACTTACTGAAATCCTATTTAAACTTCTTATTATTCTTCTGAGACTAAAATTATCAACTCTAACTCCTCCTAGAGCTTTAACTCTACAGACTCCAAACTCAGCCCAGATCTTCAGACTGATCTGAAGTTAGTTGCTATATCTTTTCTAACTGATCGGACTTACGGTTTTCATAAAAATGAAGATTAAAAATCATAAAAATCCCATAGACTTACATTGACGGAATGTTCAGATGGGCCAAGACTATTCAAACTCCAACTGTCAAAAATTCAAATCTAAACACACTGAAGCCCATTAGACTCAATCAGACTGCCCTTCTATGTACTATTTCTAACCCATTCAAACTCATCTATCTAATATTTCTAATCTATCTATCTATCTATCTATCTATCTATCTATCTATCTATCATCTGACTCTATCTATCTATCTATCTATCTATCTATCTATCTATCTATCTATCTATCTATCATCTACAATCTGACTATATCTATCTATCTATCTATCTATCTGAGATCTATCACACACACACACACACACAAACAAACAAACAAACAAACAAACAAACAAACATACCTTTCCTATTTAACACATACACAAACACACGCACACAAGAAATAGACAGAAAATGTGAAGCTTTAATATATACACTGTATTTATTCGCATTTGTATTAGCATTATTTCTTAACCCTCATAAGACCTATTTTTCCTGTTTACACCTGTGTCCTTTGGGGTCAATATGACCCCAAAATTGAAAGAGTAATTGTAAAACATTTATAAATTTGTAATCATACAAATAATATTTAATTTTTTATTTATTTATTTATTTATTTTACTTCTCATCTATACATTAATGCTGTGTTTTGGGAGAAATGAAGTACTTTTGTACCTGTTTACCACAAAAATCCTCAACTACACCATTAGCTTGCATGTGAAATATTACATTTTTATGAATAAATCTCTTAAATGATGATCTAAATTTAATTTAAATTGTTTCTGGAGATTGATCTAGGTGTTAGGTGTACAATTCTGTCATCTGGTGGTTAGAGAAAAACTTGTAGAAATCAGTTTTTGAAAGAATAGTGTAATGACCATATATATCCAGCAGAGGCCCATAGAGAGCCATTCATTTATAAATTTGAGGGAAGAGGTAAAGACTAATGATTTGATATCATATTTATATTTTTAAATTTATCTTTTATATTTATTTCATATTTATGAAAATGTATGGCTATACATATCTTTGGATTAAAATCCAATATAATTTTATTTATTTATTTTTTTTACATATATATATATTTTTTTAAATGTTTTTATATATATCTGAAAGCCTTGAGATACATCTGAAAGCTAAATGAAGCCTGAAGTTGGTGTAGTTTTGAAGATTTCACTGTTTGAGCTCTGTTGAGAATCTCCATAGGGTTCAATAGGCCCATCTAGTGGCTGAAAATATAAATGCAATTTTTTGTCATTTTTCCCAGCCAGATGGCCTCAGAGACACTCAGTGACCCAGTTCCTGATGGATAATGATGTTTAAAGTAGAAATTGTGTCTTTGTTTTTTTGTTTTTTTTTTGTGTTTTTTTGGTGAAATTATGTATGCAAATATGCTAATTTCCATAAAAAATTCAGAATTTAAGGAAAATAAAATAAAATAAATCACCAAAAATAATAACAAAACCTACCTTTTTTTTTTTTTTTTAAAAATAGATAAAAAAGAATTTCAGGACTGAAAAAAAATTAACGTTGAATGCCTTCGGGTCATTTGGACCCATGAGGGACACTTTTGTTATAGGTTCGGGAGGGATGGATGAGGGTTTAAACATGCCAAACTAACAATTTATTATTTATTTATTTATTTATTTATTATTTTTTATTTAGCCATTTTAGTTGTTTTATCTATATATATATATATATATATATGTATGTATGTATGTGTATGTAAGGGATAATCAATGATAATAATAAGGCATAATATCTCTCTGTCTGTCTATCTATCTATCTATCTCTCTATCTATCTATTATCTGACTCTATCTATCTATCTATCTATCTATCTCTCCATCTATCCATCTATCTATCTATCTATCTATCTATCAAACTTTAAACTTTTAAAACTACGTTAAACTTCAAACTAATTCAGACTGAAAACCGTCAAACTTAAAACTTCCCAAACTTTTCAAACTTAAACTTTTTAAACTTCTTAAACTTTTTTAAACTTTTCAAACTTTTTAAAACTTTTCAAACTTTTTTAAACTTTTCAAAACTTTCTGGTCTGGCTTTCTCAAGCCAACTTAAAGTTTGTCTCGACAAACTTTTTTATCTAGTTTTCATTGAAGTTGTCCTCAATTCGTTGCTTGTACTCCCGCTTGGCATGTGTAATGCCTCTGTGTAGGTTGGCCCTAGCCCTCCCATACTCCTCCCTGTCTCGTGATCTCAGTGCTGTGTCCCGAGCTCTGAGCAACTCCCGCACTCTGTTGTTAAACCAAGGTTTTTGATTGGGGTACACCTTGATTTGTTTTTCCAAGGTTACAGTGTCTGTGCAAAAATTAATGTAATACAGGACTGTGGTGGTGTAGAGCTCAGGTCTGACTGGTCAAAGAGCTCCCACTTGGTATCCTCAAAACAGTCCTGCAGGGCTGAAGAAACCTCTTCTGTCCAAATCTGTACTGTCTTGATTTGTGGTTTTGTTCTGCTGATGAGAGGCTTATAGGCTGGGGTCAAGAACAAAGACAGGTGATCCGACTGTCCAAGATGAGGTGAACGGTAAGTTTTATAGGCCCCAGGAACATTTGTGTAGACCTGGTCCAGTGTTTTATTTTTTCTTGTTTTAATGTCCACATTTTTATAAAATTTGGGCAGAACAGCCTTTAGACATGAGTGATTAAAATCACCTGCCACAATAAAAAAAACTCTCTGGGTGTTTGTTTTGCTGCTCTCAGATAGAGTCATGTAGCTTTGCCATGGCTAGCTTAACATTAGCTCGGGGGTGGACGCTCGGGGGTGGACCGTTTTACCTTGGCAGGTAAAACGGTCTGCATTTAAGTGTTAAAAATTCCAAGTCCACGCAACAATGTCTCTCAATAACAGCCGTGTCAGTGCACCAACTGTTATGAATGTAAACACACACACCTCCTCCTCTTGCCTTACCGGAGTTGGCTGTGCGGTCTGCACGGTAGAGGGAGCGGCCTGCTAGTTCGGCGGCTAGGTCAGGGATGTTTTCATGCAGCCAAGTCACTGTAAACACCGTAATGCAGCTATTTGCCGGTTGTTGGTAACCTACAATCTCACGTCATCCATCTTGTTGACGAGGGAGCGGGTGTTAGTGAGGAAGATGCTGGGAACAGCAGATTTGTGCAGGGCTAATCGTAGCTTCGCTCGGATACCGGCTCTCTTACCCCGCTTCTGCTTCCTCTCACATCTTCGCCTGCATCTTCTCTCAGTGGGTCTGTTGTTGATCTTCGTGCATGCCGCTGAGTGTATAATCTCTAGTGGGATGGAACCAGAATCACTCTGTGCACGTCCCAAAAACAACAGTCCCTTAGACGCAAGATTACTTTTCGTGTATAAGTTTTAATGCTACTATTACTAAAGCTGCTAATAGGGGAGCTCCGGTTCGCTGCGTCTAAATGCGCTGCCATCTAATGTTAACAAAGAAATAGGTCGCCAATTATCGATTACTAAAGGTATCGATTGTCAGGCTTAGGTATAAGGGAGATGACTCCCTGTTTCATAGTAGCAGTCATATCTCCCTGACTGATGCATTCGTTATACATATGAAATAAAGGCAATTTAATAAACTCCCAAAAATGGAGATAAAATTCAACTGAAAGCCCATCGATCCCAGGGGATTTACCTTTTTCATTTTATGAAGAGCTTGCTTGATTTCATCAGTCGATAAAGGAGAATCACAAATTTGACTATACTCTAGATCAGGGGTGTCAAACTCAATTCCTGGAGGGCGGAGCCCTGCAGAGTTTAGATGCAACCCTAATTAAACACACCTGATCCAACTAATCAAGTCCTTCAGGCTTAATTGAAAACTGCATAGTATGTGTGTTGGAGCAGGGTTGGAACTAAACTCTGCAGGGCTCCGGCCCTCCAGCAACTGAGTTTGACACCCATGCTCTAGATCAATAATTTTAATATGGTGTTTAATTAAATCAAAAGAATTTCAGAAATATTATAGTTGAAATTAGAGGTATAAAGATTGCTATAGAATTTAGCAACAAAATCTGATATTACTTTTTGGTCTTTGGAAATGATTCCGTCAATATTAAGTGCGGAAAGAGCTTTCCTTTGACTATTTCTTTTTTTCCAGGGCAAAAAAAATAGCTAGAATTATTTTCCCCCTCCTCCAGCCATTTTGCATGAGACCTTGTATGCACCTCGTATGCATATGCACCTTTAGCCAAATCTAAATAGGCTTCATCAAGCTCCAAATTTAACCTTTTTATTTCTAAATTCTCCTCTTCTGTAATTTTACTTTTAGCTAGTAATGTATTAAGTTTATTAACCAACTCTGAATCAGTTTGATGTTTACTCTTTTTAATTCCTTTACTTCTTTTAACTGCTATATGTCTAGCTTTATATTTGAAGAACTCCCATGTTTTTTTTTTTTTTTATAATCTCAATTTAAGTCAGTGAATAATTCTTTGATAAGCTTGATAATACTATCATTAAATTTTTGATCTTTTAACAAGGTATTATTAAGTTTCCAATAGCCCCTGAGTCTCGGATTATCATGGATGTAACTCATCTTTATACAAACTAATTTATGATCTGATAAGGGGCAGTGGTGTGAGAAATATCTTTTACATAACTGAGGATAGAAGAAGAAATTAAAAATAAATCAATCCAAGATCTAAGAGACAAAGTTTTATTTTACCAAGTAAAATCCTTCGTATAAGGGTTAAAGAATTGCCATGCATCAGTCAGGGAGAGATCTGTGCAAAGAGAAAAAATTACATGATTATTCATTCCACGGTCAAGTCTAGGGGGGTATCTATCCAGACAATCATCCGTACATTCGTTGAAGTCTCCTCCTAGAATAAAATGAGCATCAATATATTTTCTATTTACTTTCCTAAGTTTATCTACTAGATGAGAGAACATTACTCTGTTAGATGCACAAGAGTTGTGACCATATACACAGCAAGTTATGAAGGTGGCATTATTTTGTTTGATTACAGCAATAACCCATCTGCCTTCATCAGAACTCAAAGTTTCTAAAACAGTCCCTTTAAAACGGTTATAACATAATAGCAGTCCCAGCCGAGTGATTGCTGCACTGACTAAAGAAAATTGAGTTTCCCCATTGATTCCTCCAAAACCTAACATCCGTTTCCCCTGAGTGAATTTCTTGAAGAAAGATAAGATCAGCTGTACTTCTTTTACAAAATAAAAAAAATAAAAAAAATTGCTTTTCTTTTCAGACTGCCACGCAAACCTCGAACATTCAACGTTACAACAGACAAAGATTTCAACTTGTACTCCATAAGAAGAACCACCAAACAATTTAAACAAAAACAACAAAAGAATAGCTTTCTTTAGTTTTACCCTAAATGTAAAGGCAGAGGTGGTTAATAACCTATAAAATATATTGGCTTCAAGGTGAAAAACAATTAAAGAAAAAAAAGTCAGGATTAATAATAAGGATAACAAAAATTAAGGAGGATCAAACTTAATAACTTCCATGTTACACACAACTTAAAATAATTTTTATGCAGATATAGTGTTGTTAACCATTTTATGAGTTTTAGAATATTGCATGAGAAAGGTAGCCAGTGCAGTCAGTAACTCAGCTTAGGTAACATCCGAATAGAAGACTTGCTTCCCATCAATCAAAGCAAAAGAGCTGCGGAAGCTTGCTCTCTTGCCCTCCTCACGTGCCTTCTTCACGAGAGGCCATAGCTTGTCCCGCGCTGCTCTATCGTCGGTAGACATAGACTCCGAAAGATGCAGTCTGTTGTCAATTAGAAATCTGCAGCCTTTGGCAGCGCCTCAAATCATGTCACGGATCGGACGCAGTGAGAAGATTATGATCGATCTGGCCTTACCATCCGCTCGTTTCGGTCCCAGACGGTGAGCGACATCGACACTGTCCTGGACTCTGTCTCCGATTCCAGGAGTGATCTTCTCTAGTCCATTAAGCACCACGCTTCGGACATCCTCTCTATCTTTTTCCGCAACGCCGTGCAACTTTAGACACCATCTCCAAATGTAACGGCTACATTCCTGTACACTTGCTTTCAATGATTTGTTTTCCTTTCTGAAAGAGTGGACCTCTGATTCCAGATGATTAAGAGCCTCTTTATGAACGCCAACATCCACAATGAGCTGTTGCACCGTCGCTGTCAGACTTTTGATTTGTTTCGAGGTTGCTTCGGTAGTTTCAATCGCTGAGATCTTTTGAAAAGTCTTGTCGTGCTTTAAAGCCAGTTCGCGTATTGCAGCCAAGACCTCCTCATTAGTATTTCCACTGACGTTAGAATCCGCGCATTTAGATTTTTTCTAAGCTGGCTTCTGAGGAGTATCAGAAAGGGCAGCAACAATAACCTCATTATCAAAGTCTGGACATGTGTAAAACCATTGTGACTCCGTATTTCACTGAAACTTCAATCTAGTGCTACTAGCGGCCGATGCTGAATCCTCAAACTGATCAACCGTATCAGACGCGTTGGATGCCATGTTGTCAAGCCAAGCTTGTTTAAAGATGTCAAAAGGGAATTATATGACCTTTTCACTTATTACGCCTGCGTTATCGCCAACCTTCCGGTCTCTCTCGTGAAACCAACATGGAAGTGACTAAAACTGCAATTCATCTACTGGCCGCTAGGGGCTGTCTCCAAAAGGGAGTCAGTTCCATAGACACCCCATGTTAAAATGCCCAACTTTACAGCACAAAAAAAAAATATGTTTACAGCCTGGTACAAAAAGTGGTTTTGGTCTATATAGCTAATTTTGCCCTTCATGACAACTGTGAGGGGGGTGAATTTTTTTATAACTCATCCGTTTACATTATATTAAGCCTTAAAGTTCTGCATAATTAAGGGCGTGGCCACTTGAGTGACAGGTGGATTGCCGCTGCTGTCACCACCGTTTAGCTAAGTGGGCGTGGTTTCAGCAACCAGCTCCCGCCTCTTTGTCCATTTTCGATTATCCAGGAGTGACCCACGGTTACGTGCTGCCAAGATGGCAATGGCCGGCTCTGCCTACTTTAAGCTTCAAAAACGCTCTTCAGAAACCTACGGGTGACGTCACGGACACTACGTCAAAGCAGTTGGTTAAATCACCACTTCACCTTTATTTCCCTGAAGAACAAACACACAACCACCTACATCGCCGCCATCTTGGCCCCTTCAACAAGTTTGTTGTGGAACCTTCCACCTACATTCCCATGCATGACAAACTGACAAGTCATATAGCCTTGTGATTGGCTCCCCAAAGCGACTTCCAACCAATCATAAATTAGAATGGTGTTTCTGTCCAGTGCTTGGGAAAAGAAGTTGCTGGGCAGTGGTTTTGTTATCTTTAGTCTGTCAAATTAATACATTTATTTATTTTTAATTGCGCAGTTAAAATAGACGTTGAAAAGTGCAGTGTTTTTTGTTGTTGTTGTTTTACCTAAAAGACTGTTCAAAAGAAAGTTTCTCTGAATCAACACGTAAACTATGACCATTTAAATTTCATATTTAATCATTACATTTTGAGATTGGAACATTTTCACACAGTTTAATTCTGTTGATACATTTCCTAAGGGTATCATCAACTTTGAGTTGAAAGTTAAGTTAAAGTATGGTAACTTGATACAAAGACAAAGATATCATGAATTTAGTTTGGATGGTGAATGGTGAATAATTGCAATCAGTCTAACATAAATTGCAAGCTAAGGATAAAAGTGGCTCGTTTTAAATATACATGTTTTTGGTTGATGACAGAGTGATAACCCTTGTTTTCTCTGTAAATGCATAAATAAACCATTAAAAAATGACAATGGGATGTTTTGTTTTGTTTTTTAATAAAAATGTATTTATTTTAATTATTCAGTTCCATTTATTCACTGGCAAAGACATTTCCATTTGAGTGTAGCTCATGAATAATCTGAGCATAATCAATGATTGTAGGTGTTGATAACAATGAAGCTTAATGGAGATTATTTATTGTTAGGCCAAATAATAGCACGGCTTGCATCTTCCATGAATCATGCAGAGAGAAGCACTTCAGGCTGCTGACCCAGTTTCATTCCTGCCTTTAAAAAACAGACAGTGAAGACAGTAACGTGTTTCAAAAAGATGAAGATTGTGATTTCTAATTGATCTTTCTGTCTGCTGTCTTATATCACAATAACTCCTCAGCCAGATCTATGGACATATGCGTTTCTGCATGCATGCAGTGTTGCTGCAATGTGCCACTGGCTATTAAGTGCTATGAAAAACAATACTATCATAAACAAATGAGCAGTATATGTTGATTTAGCTTCTTCAGATGCTCCATATTTTTCCAAATATCACTTGTGACCCTTAGATAACATGCTGTCTGAGACCCGCCACTCAACAATGGCTAGGAGGGGAGGGGTGATGCTCAGTTGCCATGGCGACCACCAGACTGCTCAGGCTGAACCGAGCTGGTTCTAGTGGAGAAAGGAAAAATACACGGTTATGCAATCAGAAAGGAGACACAATCACCAGGTACAGGAAAAAAAGCAGTGAAATTAACCTCCAGTTAAATAATGGCCTGTGTTACACTCAGGTATCAACAATTGGATTATCCAATGCATCAATAAGGGCATTTTTATAAGCTACTATTTTTCAGAAATAGTTTTGTTTGCAGCAACTGGTATTATTTAGGAGACTGCGTCAGCTGCATCATTGGTGATCGAGTGACAAGCACTTTTACGTGTGCAAATGCTGCATGCTTTGGTTTGAGGTTATTTAACGGCAATCACAACATTCTCATCTAAGGCTGTAACACGTGTTTTGCAATATTTCTTTGTTAAGTACCCATGCTTGAGGTTTAGTGAATAGACGTAAATATATATGAGGCCACATATGGCAGGAAAAAACTAGAAATTTAATCAAAAAAGAATGAAAGTGATTATTTCCCAGAGGCTGCATAAACAGAGGGAGTACTGAAGCAAACTGAGGACTACAGACTGGGTTTGTGGACTGGTTGTGACCAGATCTTTGACTATGGCTGCCTGTAATCCTGTGAAAAGGGAGCGTGAAATCAACAGTGGGAGAGGATGGGGTTCTGCTGCAGTTTCTCTTTGGCTGTGGGTTCCTGCTGTATGACTGAGCATATTCTTTATGTGGCCATTTATTCTATGCTGAGGAATTTGTGGAGGGTGAGACTTGATTTGTGCACACAGAACAATTATGCATACTAATAACACATAATGCAGATGCATGCACATGATCACAAAAAAAAACTTTATAACTGTTTTTTTTTTTTTTCATTTAAATGCAAATATGTGTCATAATTGAATATTATAGAGTCTGGAAAAACAACCTGAACAACATTTAGCATGCAGCTCCACTGTACTGCCATTCAAAAGTTTGTAGGAAATAAGATTGATTGATTGATTGAAAGAAATTAATACTTTAAGATTTAAGATGGACATGTAAAGTAAAGATATTTATAATGTCACAATATAATGTTATAGGCTAATAAAAATTTTCTATTCCAAATAAAAGTTGTTCTTTTAAAATTCTGTTGATCCAAAATGTATCACTGGTTCCAATGAATGAATGAATAAGCAAGCAAGCAATTTTTCTGTTTTCAACATTTATAATAATGAAAAATGTTTCTTGAGTAGCAAATCGGCATATTAGAATGATTTCTGAAGGATGATGTGTCATGACTGAAGCAATGGCTTCCGAAAATTCAACTTTGCTTTCACATTAATAAATTATATTTTAAAATATATTAAAATAGAAAGCAGTTTTTTTTACATTTAATAATATTTCACAATATTTCTGTATATTTAATCAAATAAATGCAGCCTTAGTGAGCATAAGAAGCTACATTCTGAAACATTAAAAAATCTAACAGACCCCAAACTTTTAAACATTAGCGTATGTCTAAATTTATATCATATTTCAAATTTTCGAAAAGTAAAGAGGGCTGACAGCTGGGAACTAAACCGCAACTGTGAAGAACAGTGTGAATTACTTCGTGTTGAGGATTCTGTGAAACTCAGTTCTTGTGTACAGCGCTGACTCAGAAGTCTGAAGCATGTCCATTACTTCTTTATGCTAAGCCCCTACAAGGCCTGGAGACTTCCATGACTAGTTGTGTGAAAAGTGAGAACAACACCCCAGAGGTTGGAGCAACATTTGTGAAGCCTCATGGGACATAAATGGCCACAGCCACCCAAGCAGCTGCTAGTATGCTTAATTACAGCACTGGTTGCTGGCATCAGCTGCACTAAAGATGGGGAAAAAACTGCAAAGCAGAAAGTGTTCAGACTGTGGTTGTGAATACATGCTACCTTTTTTAATAATAATCAGCACTGTTAGACATTTCTGTAATTTCTACAGTTATTCAGGGTGAATTCGGGTAATCTGGGACATTTTTTTGCAATTTTGACTTCTGTGATTTATTTCGATATCTATCTAACACATGAGATCAACACATTAGACTATTCTGAAATCCCTGAGATGCTTTCTAACCACACCAGAAGAAAGAATGTAGATATTATACCCAGAGGAGACATGCCACACCTATTAGTGTTTTTGTGCCAAAAAAAACAACAAAAAAAAATCTACTTGAATTTGATAATCTGGGACAGGTCACTTTGTAATCGGGGACATATGTATTAGGCCTAAAAAAGCCTATATTCACCATACTTTTGCATGCCAAACACAATATCACCAATTTTAAAAAAGCATTATGAAAAAAAATGACAAGTACAGAAATCTCAATAAGAAAATGTATATTCCAATATCAGGAAAAATAATTTCTGTCTCTACACAGGATTAACGATCTACTGTGTTAATTCATTTAAACTAATTTAAAACTCTATTAAAATTGTTTAACATTTGTTTAACATTGTATTAACATTTTAAAAAAATCAACTAAAATTTAAGCAACAGCAAGCAACAATTTGATTAACGGATTATTCATTCAGTTATTCAAGTTCTCCATTCTATAAAATTGGGGCTACTAGGGGAACAATATTGAATAGATAATAAACATAATTTGACAACAATTAGGAACATTGTCTTATGACAGATTTATGTCCCTAACATTAACACCCATTTGTCATTATGGCATATATTAGCCCTTGTCATTAGACTTATAAAGTCCCTAAATGTATATTTCCCCCATTTGAAGACTGTCCCAGATTACCCAAAGCATGCTGTCCCACATTCTCAATCATATTTGACAATGTAGGACAACAAAAAAAAAATGTTTGAAAGAAAAAAAAAACTAAAACACATTTTCAACACTTTAATACATAATTTGTTGCTTGCATAGATCACAAACATAATTTGACAACAATTAGGAACATTGTCTTATTTATGACAGATTTATGTCCTTAACATTAATCTAGTCAGAATCCTATGTCACTGACCTTATCATGCAATTCTCAGGGGAGCTTCTTGATTGACAAGTGCCCTGCTCCTTTCTGTGGAATCACCCCCATGAAGTCATGTGATTTCAGTCACATGACACCTATGCTAAAATTATAGTAAAAGTCGTGTTGACAATTTTATTAGAATAGGAAATAAACACGCTGGAACTTAGGCGTCCCAGATTACCCAATGTCCCAGATTACCCGAATTCACCTGTATATCACCCAGTGTAATACTGCAAATTCCCTTTACAGTAAATAACTGTAATACCCTTTGCATCATGGGAATTTTCTGTGACGTCAGACTCCACATACAGATACTTACTGTATTTTTTAAAATTGCTGTATACTACTGTATTTGCTGTAACGGTCTCTTTGGCGCCATTATACTGAGGTCCTTTTATTTTCCTAATTTCTTACATTTGGGAAAAGGGAAAGGGAAGTGGTGTGTGGCCAAGTATGGTGACCCATACTTGGAATTTGTGCTCTGCATTTAACCCATCCAAGTGCATACACACAGTAGTGAACATACACCTGGAGCAGTGGGCAGCCAATGCTGCGGCGCCCGGGGAGCAGTTGGGGGTTTGGTGCCTTGCTCAAGGGTCTCACCTCAGTCGTGGTATTCCCTGCCGGACCCGAGACTCGAACCCACGACCTTCGGGTTACAAGTCCAACTCTCTATCCATTAGGCCACGACTGCCCCCCATCTCATCTTTTTAAGTGGGAGAACTTGCACAATTGGTGGCTGACTAAATACTTTTTTGCCCCACTGTGTGCCCCATTTGGATTGACACGATTTGCCCTACACCGTTTCTACAACGCTGCAACAGCTTGGGACTGACTACACTGGACGTGTTACATCGCTTGTAATGATTGGGAAATCCATTTGTCCTTCATGTCATAAACAGCGCGAGCGCTTGGAGTACATCTGCACGTCAGAAATATACCGGGGCATCACTTTACTGTCCGCATCCACGGTAGATATATATATATATATACACACACACACAGTGGGGCAAAAAAGTATTTAGTCAGCCACCAATTGTGCAAGTTCTCCCACTTAAAAAGATGAGAGAGGCCTGTAATTTTCATCATAGGTATACCTCAACTATGAGAGACAAAATGAGAAAAAAAATCCAGAAAATCACATTGTAGGATTTTTAAAGAATTTATTTGCAAATTATGGTGGAAAGTAAGTATTTGGTCAATAACAAAATTTCATCTCAATACTTTGTTATATACCCTTTGTTGGCAATGACAGAGGTCAAACGTTTTCTGTAAGTCTTCACAAGGTTTTCACACACTGTTGCTGGTATTTTGGCCTCTAGAGCAGTAATGTTTTGGGGCTGTCGCTGGGCAACACGGACTTTCAACTCCCTCCAAAGATTTTCGATGGGGTTGAGATCTGGAGACTGGCCACTCCAGGACCTTGAAATGCTTCTTACGAAGCCACTCCTTCGTTGCCCGGGCGGTGTGTTTGGGATCATTGGCATGCTGAAAGACCCAGCCACGTTTCATCTTCAATGCCCTTGCTGATGGAAGGAGGTTTTCACTCAAAATCTCACGATACATGGCCCCATTCATTCTTTCGTTTACACGGATCAGTCGTCCTGGTCCCTTTGCAGAAAAACAGTCCCAAAGCATGATGTTTCCACCCCCATGCTTCACAGTAGGTATGGTGTTCTTTGGATGCAACTCAGCATTCTTTCTCCTCCAAACACGACAAGTTGAGTTTTTACCAAAAAGTTCTATTTTGGTTTCATCATTCTCCCAATCCTCTTCTGGATCGTCCAAATGCTCTCTAGCAAACTTCAGTCGGGCCCGGACATGTACTGGCTTAAGCAGGGGGACACGTCTGGCACTGCAGGATTTGAGTCCCTGGCGGCGCAGTGTGTTACTGATGGTAGCCTTTGTTACTTTGGTCCCAGCTCTCTGCAGGTCATTCACTAGGTCCCCCCGTGTGGTTCTGGGATTTTTGCTCACAGTTCTTGTGATCATTTTGACCCCACGGGGTGAGATCTTGCGTGGAGCCCCAGATCGAGGGGGATTATCAGTGGTCTTGTATGTCTTCCATTTTCTAATAATTGCTCCCACAGTTGATTTCTTCACACCAAGCTGCTTACCTATTGCAGATTCAGTCTTCCCAGCCTGGTGCAGGTCTACAATTTTGTTTCTGGTGTCCTTTGACTGCTCTTTGGTCTTGGCCATGGTGGAGTTTGGAGTTGGACTGTCTGAGGTTGTGGACAGATGTCTTTTATACTGATCAAACAGTTCAAACAGATGCCATTAATACAGGTAACGAGTGGAGGACAGAGGAGCCTCTTAAAGAAGAAGTTACAGGTCTGTGAGAGCCAGAAATCTTGCTTGTTTTTAGGTGACCAAATACTTATTTTACCAAGGAATTTACCAATAAATTCTTTAAAAATCCTACAATGTGATTTTCTGGATTTTTTTTTCTCATTTTGTCTCTCATAGTTGAGGTATACCTATGATGAAAATTACAGGCCTCTCTCATCTTTTTAAGTGGGAGAACTTGCACAATTGGTGGCTGACTAAATACTTTCTTGCCCCACTGTATATATGTATGTATGTATGTATGTATGTATGTATATATATCTATATATAAAATGGGTTCTATATTGTTGTCTGTTGTCAAGTTGCGCCGCGGTTTTTCCCGGGGATGAACCCAAGAGTGGAAGAGCTCCGGAGAACATCTGCGCTGTGTGTAGATGCACTTTACCAGAGAATAAGACCAGCAAGCAAGGTAAAAATATATGCACGTTTGTCTGTGCTTTTGTGTCAGATTTTTGCACACCACTTTAACCCATAGTAACATTTGAAGAGTTTGGTTCATTAACGCCATAAACGCCATTTTTGTTTTTGTTTTTTGTTTTTTTTGAGTTTCCGCCAAAATCAGTATTTTATCTGGTCAGTATTATAAAGTCAATTTTTAATTTTACGCAAAATGCGATATCCGCCGAGTTATTAGGTTATGTTTTCTCGCTTTTTTTTTCCAAAACGCGACAAACGCCAGTCTCCTTTCTCTGCAGAATGCGATATATCCGCTCGACCAATCACAGCGCACCATTCCACGCACTCTAGACAGTAATGGCGGTGCTTTGAGAACACCCGGCATCCTAGTTTTCCTAATCTACTTTGTACTTTGTGATCAACAAACAAGGGCTGCACGATAAATCGCATGTGATTGACATGCGCATCTCGTCAGTAAAGCCGATTCTGTGATTAATAGTACCGGTAAATCTCCATCACGTGCTTTCAGATGGAGCGGCATTTAATACACAGAGCCGTAGATCACTGACAAGCTACACAATATCACGTTTATAATCGCAGATGAATCGCGTTTGATTATGAACGCGATATTGCGTAGCTTGTCAGTGTTAGTGTTTTTATTAATGCCATTTATGTTTTTGTTAATACAGCATAGCACGCAGTCAACTAAATGAATGTAACATGGCAAAGATGAATGCACTTTTGGAAGTTGAATGTAAGGGAAATATCATTTTGGAATTTCTGTGGTCTAATGTGATATTGTTGTTCATGTTCTTGTTCATGATAAAATTTTATTGTATTGTTGTAATTAATTTATAGCAAACAAGATGACCCTTTGAATTCATTTTGGGAGCGATGACTGATGAATGTATTTTCAGTCCAGTGCCTGTATATAAGATTATGACCAAGTTCAGAGGCTGTCATGTGGATCAACTTACTATGTCAACAGTTTCAATATGAAAAATAACTTTCATATTGATTCAACTGATTTATTGCATTTTGGAAAAAAAAAAAAAAAAAACAAACAAAAAAAAAAAATATGGATTTATTGCATTTTGGGAAAAAAATAATACAATTTTATAATAAATCTTTGAAAATCAAAACATGGATTTGAATTTTTAATGTTATTATAACCTAAAGATGTTATGTAAAAGTTTGAAACAGAAAATAGTGGTTTTCATCTTGCCACTTTCTTGGTAAAGAAAACACATTTTTACTCAAATTACTCAAAATGGATTTATAGCGTTTTGGAACCAAACTCTTCATTTACTCGTCAACATGGCGGTAACAGTAATGAGTTTTGTCATCTTATTGAATTAAGTTACCAAATTAAAATTGTTTTTAACGAGCAACGCTTATCTTATATTAACATTAGGTTAACTAATGTGAAATTTAGTTCAGGTGTTAGTAGTTAATGTTGGCCAGTAGCTATTGAGAAAATACACTCGAGTGTTAGCTGGGTTAAACTAGTTTTATGGCTAGCCGCCTTTCTAGTTTTAGAATTAGTTTGTTATAGTTTTTAGTGGAATTTAAGATTTACTGCATTTTTTGTATTTGTGTTTTAAAGGCAACTGCAATGAAGCATCAAGAAAGACATGAACATGCTATCCACCCTGAGACTGATAATTCATGGTAAGAGCACAACTATGGTTTTGAGAGATTTGTGTATTCTATATGAGGTTTGCCTTTTAAACGTGTGCTATTTCTACTTGTTCTTCAAAGAAGACATTTCTGTCAAAGTGGATGGTGAGCAAAGATGGTGGCCATGTTTTGGAGCAGCACCTGGGTTTTGCAGATGGCTATGTATTCTTTGGCTGCTTGTCTTTTTTCCCCATTATGTTTGCCTAAAGATTATTTGGATAAATCCAGAGGATACAACATAATGCACTGCAAGACGTCCTAAGACAGGAGAAATAGTGAAGATGCACTGTTCCACCACTGGAAGACTGTATTTTTAAGTGTTGTACATGCAATGTTTTAAATAAAGAATTTGATATTTTGTAATTATTGTGTCTGTTTTAATTGAATGCCAATAGTACCTATGTAGAGTAAAATAAAATAAATTCTATATAAAAATTATAAAATCTAATGAAATCTATATTAAAATGAATGAATTATAGTAGTATACTGATTAATTGGATTTTTTACAGTAATTTCCTGTAAAAAAAAAGTACAGTTTGCAACTGTAGATCAAATACAGTTTGCTACTGTAAATCTTAATTACAGTAACTTACTGGCACTTTGTTAGTGACAGAAATGTCTTCTCTGAAAAACAAGTAGTAGAAATGACACACTTTTAAAAGGCAAACCTCATATAGAATACACAAACCTCTCAAAAACATAGTTGGTCTCTTACCATGAATTATTAGTCTCAGGGTTGCTGGCATGCTCATGTCTTTCTTGATGCTTCATTGCAGTTGCCTTTAAAACACAAACATCTTTGAGGATGAAGGTATGGGACACATTTGTAAGGTTAGAAACATAGATGCTTAAGTCACCCCATAGTTTGTTGGTAACACCACAATGAAAAAACAAATGGGCAGCTGTTTCCTCAACAAAACCACAAAACGAGCAAGACTCATCAACATCAGAATATTTAGAAATAGACAAATTAATGGGGTCAATTTTATGAAGGATTTTATAATGAATCTCTTTAACCTTGTTAGATATACAAAATTTACTTGGCAAAAGCCAGGCCTTTCTCCAATTTATATTTGTTATAAAGGAACCCCAGTAGAATTTCCCTCTTTGAGTAATCTTTCTCTTTGTCTGAAATATTTTGCGAATATGTCTGTTATTGCATTTCCGATCTAAAATATCAATACCACCCAAACATAAAGCCGGAGAAGCACTGTTACCTTTACTGAATTTAAGGTGATTTTTAATTAACTGGGTTAAGCCTACTGGGATGGCTCTCATCAAAGTATTATATTCCTTTGGTGGGACTGGAAAATTATGGAGATTCATAAATTGTTCGTAAGTTCTTTTCACTGAACGTTAAAAATAAGTTTGAAAAAGTTGTCGGGAGCATGAAGGTGGTGACGTTGAAGGAGAGCGACCGTGGTGCTGTAGTTCGTTTATAGCCTAAGTTTAGCTTTTTAGTTCTGGCGCTTTTATTTAGGCTTCAAAATTCGTCAAAGTTATATTATTTTGTGAAGATTATCTTGATGGACAAAACGTGCAAGTTTCATGAACTATGATTGAACACAGAGTTTATTTATTTATTTTTTTTTTTTTTGCGATAATCCAAAAGCCTATGCAAAAATCCTATTGGCTTCTTGTCGAGGGAACCAGTTTCATGCTAACAGCCGATCCGCCTACAAAGTTTTGTCATAGTTCCTCCACTCTATTCAATAAGCTGACAAAAGTGAATAAAGGTGAAGTGGTGATATAACCAACTGCTTAGACTGGTGATAATGTGGACATAAGTGAGGGAGAGAAAAAAAAAAGTCATAATTCCCTTTTGACATCTTTATTCATGGGAAAATGAGGAAAGAAGAAAGTTAAACAAGCTTGGCTTGATAACATGGCTTCCAATGGGTCTGATACGGTTGATCAGTTTGAAGATTCATCATTGGCCGCTAGTAGCACTGGATTGAAGTTTCAGTGAAATACGGAATCACAATGGTTTGACACATGTCCAGACTTTGATAATGAGGTTATTGTCGCTGCCCTTTCTGATACTCCTCAGAAGCCAGCTGCAAAAAAATCGAAACGCGCGGATTCTAACGTCAGTGGAAATACTAATGAGGAGGTCTTGGCTGCAATAGGCGAACTGGCTTTAAAGCACGACAAGACTTTTCAAAAGATTTCAGCGATCGAAACTACCACCGAAGCAACCTCGAAACAAATCAAAAGTCTGACAGCGACAGCGCAACAGCTCATTGTGGATGTTGGCATTCATAAAGAGGCTCTTAATCATCTGGAATCAGAGGTCCACACTTTGAGAAAAAAAAACAAATCATTGAAAGCAAGTCTACAGGAATGTAGCCGTTACAGTTGGAGATGGTGTCTAAAGTTGCACGGCGTGGGGAAAAAGAAGGAGAGGATGTCCGAAGCATGGTTCTTAACATACTAGAGAAGATCACTCCTGGAATCGGAGACAGGGTCCAAGACAGTGTTGATGTCGCTCACCATCTGGGACCGAAACGCACGGATGGTAAGGCCAGATCGATCATAATCCTCTTCTCACTGCGTCGCATCCATGACATGATTTGGGGCGCTGCCAAGGGCTGCAAATTTTTAACTGACAACAGACTGCGTCTTTCGGAGCCTCTATCTCCAGATGATAGAGCAGCGCGGGACAAGCTATGGCCTCTCGTGAAGAAGGCACGCGAGGAGGGCAAGAGAGCAAGCTTCCGCAGCTCTTTTGCTTTGATTGATGGGAAGCAAGTCTTCTATTCGGATGTTACCTAAACTGAGTTACTGACTGCACTGGCTACCTTTCTCATGCAATATTCTAAAACGCGTAAAACGGGTAACAACACTATCGGCATAAAAACTCTTTTAAGTTGTGTGTAACATGGAAGTTATTATGTTTGATCCTCCTTAATTGTTGTTATCCTTAATGATAATCTTGGCCTTTTTTTTTTTTTCTTTAATTGTTTTTCACCTTGAAGCCAATATACTCTACTAGGTTATTAACCACCTTTCCCTTTACATTTACAAGGGTAAAGATAAATAAAGCTATTCTTTTGTTGTTTTTGTTTAGATTGTTTGATGGTTCTTCTTATGGAGTAAAAGTTCAAATCTTAGTCTGTTGTAATGCTGAATGTTCGAGGTTTGCGGGACAGTTTGAAAAGAAAAGCTATTTTTTTTTATTTTGTAAAAGAAGTGCAGCTGATCTTATCTTTCTTCAAGAAATTCACTCATGGGGAAACGGATGTTAGGTTTTGGAGGAATCAATGGGGAAACTCAATTTTCTTTCGTCATGGCAGCAATCACTTGGCTGGGACTGCTATTATGTTACACCGTTTTAAAGGAACCGTTTTAGAAACACTGAGCTCTGATGAAGGCAGATGAGTTATCAAACAAGATAATGCCACCTTCATAGTTTGCTGTGTATATGGTCACAACTCTCGTGCATCCAACAGAGTAATGTTCTTTCATTTAGTGGATAAACTTAGGAAGGTAAACAGAAAATATATTGATGCTTATTTTATTCTGGGAGGAGATTTCAACGAATGTATGGATGATTGTCTGGATAGATACCCCCCTAGACTTGACCGTGGAGTGAATAATGATTTAATTTTATCTCTTTGCATGGATCTCTCCCTGACTGATGCATGGCGGTTCTTTAACCCTTACACGAAAGATTTTACCTGGTCAAATAAAACTTTGTCTCTTAGATCTTGGATTGATTTATTTTTAAACTCTTCTTCTATCCTCAACCACATAAAAGATATTTGTCACACCATTGCCCCCTTATCTGATCATAAATTAGTTTGTATAAAGATGAGTGACATCCATGATAATCCGAGACTCAGGGGTTATTGGAAACTTAATAATACCTTGTTAAAAGATCAAAAATTTAATGATAGTATCATGAAGCTTATCAAAGAATTATTCACTGACTTAAATGGAGATTATACAAAAAACATGGGAGTTCTTCAAATATAAAGCTAGACATACAGCAGTTAAAAGAAGTAAAAAAGAGGAAAAGAAGAGAATTACAGAAGAGGAAAATTTAGAAATAAAAAGGTTAAATTTGGAGCTTGATGAAGCCTACTTAGATTTGGCTACAGGTGCATATACAAGGTCTCGTGCAAAATGGCTGGAGGATGGGGAAAGAAATTCTAGCTATTTTTTGCCCTGGAAAAAAGAAATAGTCAGAGGAAAGCTTTTTCCGCACTTAATATTGACGGAATCATTTCCAAAGACCAAAAAGTAATATCAGACTTTGTTGCCAAATTTTATACCACTCTTTATACCTCTAATTTCAACTGTAATATTTCTGAAAAATGTATTGATTTAATTAAACACCGTATTAAAGTTTTTGATCTAGGGTATAGTCAAATTTGTGATTCTCCTGTATCAATTGATGAAATCAAGCAAGCTCTACATAAAATGAAAAAAGGTAAATCCCCTGGGATTGATGGGCTTTCAGTAGAATTGTATCTCCATTTTTGGGAGTTTAAATATAAAACTATCTTTATTTCATATGTATAACGAATGTATCAGTCAGGGAGATATGACCGCTCCCATGGAACAGGGAGTCATCTCTCTTATACCTAAGCCAGACAAGGATCCTTTAGTAATCGATAATTGGCGACCTATTACTTTGTTAACATTAGACTATAAAATATTAGCCTCTGTATATGCTAATTGATTAAGTTATGGTTTAGACAATATTATTTCAGAATCTCAGTCTGGTTTCATGAAAGGCCGTCACATATCTAACATAAGATTAGTACTGGACTTGCTGGATTATTCAGATCTAATTTATTCTGATGGTCTCATACTCTTTCTTGTCTTTCATAAAGCTTTCGACGCCGTAGAACACAAATTTCTTTTTCGTACTCTAGAATTATCTGGATTTGGTAAAGCATTTATAGAGACTGTAACCATGTTTTATAGAGGTATTAACAGCTCAGTGATCGAAAACTTTGAAACTTCTAAGTGGTTTAACATATATCGTGGAGTCAGACAGGGCTGTCCAATCTCCCCATTTTTATTTATTTTAGCCACAGAGTTACTCTGTCTAAGAATTAGCCATGACGAAAATTTGAAAGGAATTTCAATATTTGACAGGGAGATCAAAATGGCGCAGCTAGTAGATGTCACTACGCTGTTTTTGGAGGACAAAAATCAGTTACCAAAAGCTCTGGAATTGGTTGAACAATTTTCATGTGCTTCATGTCTAAAACTTAATACTTCGAAATGTGAAATTATGTCAATTCATGATATGGATGATATACTCTTAGGAGGTATCTTAGTTTAAAAAACTAACTCAAGCACGAGCTTGAGTGACTTCGCGGGAGAAACAACAGCGCCATCTTGTCAAGTTCATGCTCAGGTAAGTTGCACTAAATAAATGTTATTTTTAGATTAAATTTATTGACAAAAACGTACAGCATATCCAATGTTTTTGAGTGGATATTTATGAGTGTTTTATAAGTCGTGTGTCCAAAGAAAAATTAATATTTAGGCTATGTTAAGTGAATGTCAAGTTGATGCGTCAGGTAGGTGGCACTGAATTTGTACTTAGACTGAATTTATCAATACTTGTATATTAAAAAAGGAGTAAACGTATTATTTAAAATGTATGTATTTATACACAAATGTACAACATATATAAAAACATCGAATAAGCGTTGAATTATGTCTGAGGGAAATGAGCTATTTAAGTGAAGGGAACGTGGTCTTTCTTCTTGTTTAATCCATAAAACACTTAATGTCAAAAGCTGTGTTACTATAACGAATTTTAGGTTTTATTTTGGCGTGTTGTATGATATTTTTGTGTTTCTGTGAATTGAAAAGATGGCATAAAGAGTGCGCGCGGTCTTTCTCTTGTATAAGCCCAGCTAACAATTTTACATTATAAGAACGTTTCCATTATATTAACGTTCCTAGAACGTTAATATAATGGAAAATAGAACGTTCTAATAACATATTGAATAACGTTCCTAGAACGTTAATATGAGATACTTACGTTATAAGAATGTTTCCGTAACGTTCCCATTAAGTTATAAAAACGTTATATCTGAAAGTTCTTAGAACGTTAAAAACATCCAGATTTTTAGACGTTGTATTAACATTCTTATTTTGTTATAAGAACGTTATATAAAACATTATTAGAACGTTCCAAATTCTCATTATAATAACGTTCTTAAAAACGTTATTAGAACGTTCCAGTCTCTCATATTAATGTTCTTAGAACGTTATTATAATGAGGATTTGGAACGTTCTAACATCATTTTATATAACATTCTTATAACCAAATAAGAACATTAATACCACGTCTAAAAAACTGGACGTTTTTAACGTTCTAAGAACTTTCAGATATAACGTTTTTATAACTTAATTAGAACGTTATGGAAACATTCTTATAACGTAAGTATCTCATATTAACGTTCTAGGAACGTTATTCAATATGTTATTAGAACGTTCTATTTTCCATTATATTAACGTTCTAGGAACGTTTCGCAAAACATTTAAGAATGTTCCATTCTTTCATTATTTTAATGTTCTCTTAATGTTTTTTTTAAGATGATGACATTATGTAAGATTATGTAACATTTATTTACTGTTACAGATGTTTGCTAAATGTTCACTAACAGTGTTATCAAACTTTCAAGACTTACAAAATACAGTCTAGAAATAGTACAATGGAAAGCTAATAACAATGAAATATAAGTGGTCAATAAAGTACACGAAAGTAAGAGAACACTATACTGTTATTAAAGAAAAGTCTAATTATAAAGATATTACTTTTCCAATTCTTTTAAAATAGACATTTCTTAATTTGAGTCTAGACAGAAACACAGAAATGAACAATAAAAGCTATTTGAAATGTAGTCACAAGTATGGATTTCAAAACAATGTGTATGAAATCAATGACATATGTACCAAGAATCAATTCAATACATTTAAACTGCTCTAATGTATGAAATATTAAATGTTATATACGATGCACATTAGAGTTAAAAGTTAATACATTCCGTCATGTTCTAATATCAAACAATCCAATATTGTGCCTTTAAACAATATGAAGAAAAATAATAAAAGCATCTTCAAGATTCAAGTTGCAGCAACAAAACTCAAGAACCAATTAAGAATTTTAGAACTTCAAACCAAATTTTCAGATCTTGAGAATTAAATTGAAGAATTTGAGTTGTTGAATGACCTAGAAACATGTATTAAAAAAAAAAATTGTATTAAAAGAATATAAATTATATATAATAATATTAAAATATACACTTGTATAAAAGACAATTATTTTAAATGGTGGAGTTTATGATGTCTTCAGATACTACGCCATCAGACAGGATAGAATCTCAAAACGATCTTGGGAGATACTGCAGGGAGAAAAGACGACAGCGTTGTATCAATGCTTGGTAAGATTTAGAATAAAAGCACTGGGATGCTTCCCTATACATACTGCATCGCTCTATGTCTTTGCAAAATAGCTTTCCAAATAGTGGTAGGGATTTTGATTCATAAAATTGTTTTTGTTAAACATCTGTAAAGTGACCATTTCTGCAGACCATTTCTGGTGGGACAAATGACTCATGTTGTGAGCAAGTCACTGAATCACTGACATGGAATCCCTCATAACTGAAGGGACTGCACCGCCTGTTCACTTTGTGCTTGGATCAAAATATTTAGTTGCACTGGACAGAAAAGCAATTAGTCATATTTGGTAATGAAATCTTTGTCTTAGCTTATTGTCAAAAGTCCCAGTACTTTGGTATCAAGCTGATACTGACATTTTAAAAATGTAACAATACCAGCTTTTCTCCAGTACCAGTAGTATAATTTGATACCCACTGATAAACAATATTTGAAGTCTACATGCCGTTTTCATGTTTTAATGTTATCATCATTAACTAATTTCTCTTTTTTTTTTTTCTTTTTTTTTTCCCAAACAGTTAAATAGTTCCAAAAGTTTTGCTATGGTATCAACATTGGTGTAAAGCACCATGAAATTTCACTGGTGTTGGACTACTGAAATTTTGGTACAACCATTTACAATCAACAACATGTAAAACAGTTGAATTTATACTCTGTAAGATATTAACTTAATTTGTAACATTTTATTTCCAAGTAAACACTGACCACTATGTATATCCATTTAACATGTTTTCACAGACAAAATAGAATATCATTTAAGTAATAATTTGTTGAATTGCTACACTGACTTAATTGACTTGTTTACTCATAAGCTTGAGTTTACATGTATTAACATCACTCTCCCATTAATCTTACACTGGTTTGCATCTCATTAACTATACACCGATAGACAAATAGAAATAGATAGAAAGACACCAACCTGTGAAAAGACTGATCTCGATGCGGTGCAAATTTGAAAGTTTCAGATACCAGCTCCTCAAAGACTTTTTCCAAAACTGTGTTGACAGGCATCTAAAAATTACAAACACACACACAAATTTAAACCACACTGATTAAAACCATTCTTCTCTTCAATTTCCTACATCTTTTCCTGAGCTGACAAATGTTATCCTAGGGCTGAATGATTTATCAAAACCGAAACGTGAGACACTTCTGTCCTCATAAAAAGGGTAAAAATGATCATACCAGTCCCGATCAGACTCCATGAGTGATTGTTGAAATACCACTGTCAAAGACAAGAGAATAAGGGAAAAAACAAATTAGAAACTGTGATAAATAATTTATTGATGAAACACAGCATTGACATAGCAGAAAACTTCAATAGCTATTAACTATTGATAAAATATACATTGAGATACCACTGCTCTGTTTTTACTGAACACTTGATATCAAAGTCCACTTAAATTGACAAAATTCATTTGAAATTAAATTAGAAAATTATTTTAGTTGTTCATAATTTATAAATAATTAATCATGTTTACTATGACATTTGTACAAAATTACTAAAGATGTAGGGTTGCATTCTAAACATTTTAACAAACTGTTATATTACTACAGTTGGTGTTACTATAGGCACTGGGTTTTATAATTAGAGGTCACAAATGTAAGAAAAATTTTGATTTCTCTGATCTAAAACCACGTGGGCAGATTATTTGTCAATACCTGCTCTCTCCTCATCTCCATCACTGTTTGTTTTTCTCTCCTTATCTTGCCCTTCCTCTCCTAAATCTGAGCTTTGATAATAGTGATTCTAGTCTGTGTCAGTGAAGAAAGTAAACATAAGGTCAAATGATATATGTTTCGCATATCATAATTTCCCGAAAATCTTGGTAACTAAGGCCCGGTTTCACAAACAGGGCTTAGCTTAAGCCAGGACTAGGCCTTAGTTATATTAAGATATTTAAGCAACTTTTACAAAAATGCCTTAGAAGAAAACATTACAGGTGTGCATCTTGACACAGAACAATGACAGTGACATATTTTAAGATATGTCAGAGCAAGATATTTTCAGTTGAGACACCTCAAACATGCATTTTAGTCTGGGACTAGTTTAAGACTTGTCTGTGAAACCGGGGGTTAGTGTATTAAATTAATTCACAATATGTGCACTTACATTATTAAAATATATATATATATATATATATATATATATATATATATATATATATATATATATATATAGCATCCTCACATTGACAGAACGAATTATTACATCACGAAAATATAGGCCTATATTAAATTTAAAAATGGTGAAATTATAATTTATTAGTTTGCAAACCTGATGTTTAACATTTGTATTGTAAAACAGCTCTCAAATATTAAATATTTAGTTAACATCTTATCTCGCACTTTATGACCAGTAACTGAAATTCGCGCTCGGCATCTTCGGCTTCTGTGAACATGAAGCCCGCCTTCTTTGATCTGATTGGTGCTTCTGTGAACATGAAGCCCGCCTTCTTTGATCTGATTGGTCATTTCAAATATTATAACATTGACGAGCGGCGACAGACCGCAGCACCAGAGTTAACGTTAATACCATAATAGGCAAATATTTCACAACTTTTATAATATACACCTCGAGGGGGAAAAAAAAACACGTTAGTCTGGACATCGGCTATATAGCGCCATGTATGTAGGGTCAGTTTTATTTAAGAAAAAGTGGTAATGGACTAACCTTCCGTGTTCACATTTTTTTCCTTAATCCACTCGTGAGAGCCGTTTAAAAAGTCAGGCGCTGTGCAGTCGATCCAAAAAGCTGATATCTAAGTGCATGGATTTCACTGTGACGAACTGACTTTAAACTTTTACATGAAACGGCAAACAGCAGGGAAAATGCGCGGGACATTCATAAACTAATCTTGCTAATAACTCGGCAAGAACACGGTGTAATGAAAATCAGTTATGCTATATAGAAAGAGCGAACTAGACACTGAGAAACAGCGAGTCTAACGACTTCTACAAAAAAAATTGCCTTTATTCCTCTGTTTTACACATTTGTTTACTAACTGTTGTAACCGCTCTGCAGCAGCAGTTTTGCTTGTTCAGGCAAATCGATCACCTAGCTATAATTTCATCAAAACAGCAGCACTTGCTGCAAATCTAAGCTAATCATCAGTGTGATAATAAACGTTTTTTATTCATAATATATCCAACAAAAGTCACAGAACTTACCTGACAGGCGCCGTCTCACTGTAAATGTTTGGCAGCTGTGTCTTCCCGCTGAAGTGTTTGATTGACGCGCACGTACGTTCCAAAGCCACGCCCACCTTTTCACGCTACACGTAGATGAGTTCGTGGGGAATTAAGATCATAATATACTTCGCAAGTGCATTTTCTCCTTCACTGTTATTGCAAATATCAGAAAAACAGTTTGAGAATAAATAAAGTGTCTTCTGACTTTTAAGCACATTGTAAGATTTTAATTTTAAACAAAATGTTTTTCTCTCTCAGGCCAGGGGGAAAAAGGCCACTGGATTGTGTCATTCTTTGTTTCATTAGATACACAAATTAAGTTGCTATGCAAATTACGACTCATTTTGTCAAGACATATTTTTAATAACGTTTTTAAAACGTTCCACTAACAAGGCAATGATAACGTTTTTATGCTAACGATTTTATAAAGTTTATCAAGGGCAGATAATGTTAACAAAACGTTCTGCTAACGTTACTACAAGAATGTTTTTGATAACTTTGAGAGAACCTTTAGAGAACGTTAGCCAAAGTTACGACAACATTCCCTGTTAGCTGTAACTACAGTAGCTCACCATTTTGCAATGAATGGCTAATGTGATGAAATAATGATAGATGTTGTGAGGGTTAAGTCAATTTGACAGAGAACCATATTTGACCATCATAACACTAGCAATTGATAATGTATACAATTGTACATATTCAAGTGTATGAATGTACCAAGCATTTGAAACTTGTTCAAAAGAATGAGAAACCGCTTTTATGATGTGCACAAGATACTAGATGATGTGGAGTTTGAACATTTCTGATCTGATAAATGAGCCAAAGCGACTGAGAAGAAGAAAAAAACAAATCTGACATGTATGGTGTCAGAGAAAATAAAGTGTGACACTTTATATTTTGATAGTGACACTGCAAGTTAGATTTTAATTATCTGATTGATGGACTCATTGATATAATTTTGTTTTTATTTTAAATGTGAAATGTCACAGCTGTAACATTTAAAGAATATTTCACTAACAATACATACAACAAGCCAACTTTAAGTAGTGAACTTAATATTATTAGAAAATTTGTTTGCAACCTCAAGAACAGAAAAATTACGCTAACTCTAAGAATATTCATTGTTCAATTTACACTGAAATACCAAAAATGTTAACTGATAATGAGATATTATTTGAGTTATTATTTTTCATTATACTAGTTTCATTATTCTGATTTTCATTGTACTATATTAGAACGTTCCACTAACAACGCAATAACATTTTTATTCTAACGTTTTTTGAATGTTCCATTAACAACGCAATAATAAAGTTTTAATGCCAACGTTTTAAAACATTACAGTAACAACACAATGATAATGTTTTTATGCTAACGTTTTTAAAACGTTCCATAAACAACACAATGATAACGTTTTTAATGCCAACGCTTTTAAAACATTACACTAACAACACAATGATAATGTTTTTATGCCAACGTTTTTAGAATGTTGCATTAACAAGGCAATAATAATGTTTTTAATGCTAACGTTTTTAGAACGTTTCACTAACAATGCAATTATAACGTTTTTATGCTAACGTTTTTAGAACATTTATAAATTGCAGCTAACGTTAAGGAAACGTTCTAATAACGTTACCGCAAGAACGTTTTTTGATAACTTTGAGAGAACCTTTAGAGAACGTTAGCCAAAGTTACGAGAACGTTCCCTGTTAGCTGGGAGCCTGCATATTACGACGAAACATGTAACGTTAATGTAAACCACAGTAATGCGCTTATTTGATGTCAACACTGATGTGTTGAATGGGTTTTTGTGTGTGCAAACTTTTTCAAATGTCCTGTGAAGTTAAACGTTAAACGTGATTTACAACAAGCCACGCTGAAATGTCACTCTTTTCAGATGAGGCGGATTCCAAACGGTGTTTCTGTTCTCGTGAAGGCGCTTCGGAAGAAGACTTCGTTCCGAATGAGAATAAACAACTAAATCTTTTCACAAGGTCGTTATCAAAGCAGGGTACGTCTCAATCAGTTCCTTAGGTAAGTGAATCATTTGATCGTGCACACGAGTCCCTGCACTGGTAACGTTGAAGACACCATGGCTTAGTAAACATTGGGACAATTGATCAGTCATATGAAATATGCATGTTCTGTTACAAATCCTTGCAACAAAAGGAACACAGTCAACATCAATGCTCCCTGTGTTGTGCCATAGATTGAGATTTTTTTGTGTGCCAAAAAAAAAAAAAGGTTGCAACTTCTGTTTCATCACAAATTTAATTAACTGATATTACATTTTAAATTATTTAAAAGGCACCATTTCATTTTTTTTTAGATAAACTGTAATTTTCCTTCTCCATCAGGGTGTGGCCAAAGGTTTTTATTGGTGCTTTGTCATCATTGCAAGTTTTCAGATGCTGGCCAGTCAGTTCTTCCAAGGCATCAAACACTGTCATGTGACCAGACCACTCCACTGCAGCTACATAGTGTGTCTACTTCCAACACTAAGACTTAAGGTAATATGTGTAAAAGTTTAGAGTTTTTACTACAATTATAATGTGTTTTATTGTTCTCAGTGCCATCTATGCTAATATTAGACTGTCTCATTCTTATTCAGAGGTCACCGTAGCCACCCAGATCCAGACTGTATCCAGATCAGATGGTCACTGCAGTCACCCGGATCCAGTCCGTATGCAGTCCAGATAGTGGATCAGCACCTAGAGACAACCTCGACAGCCCTGGATGTCAGAGGAGCTAATGACAACTAGATGAGCCCCAGAGGCAGATCCCCTCCAAAGACCTCATCACCTAGACGGCCATCGGGACAAGACCACAGGAAACAGACCAGTCCTCTAAGCAATCTGACTTTGCCTCAGCCTGCTATTAAACTGCTGGTTTCGTCTGGCCAGAGGAGAACGATGGAGTTTTGATTCCTTCGACACACGATTTTTCTGTTTAGTACTGTAAAGCTACTTTGACACAATCTGTAGTGTATTGTAAAAAGCCCTATTGTATATAAATACAGAGACTGGACTTTACTTGACTCAGTTCAGTTGAACTGTAACACCTGGTTAATTAATTTTTTCTGACTTCTGCCTCATTTTAAAGATGTAATTGTGAACTGTAGTAATATTTGTAAATGTTTGTTTACAAACATTTTGTTTAACTTGTTTAGTCTTTTTAAATTCATTAAATAAATGTTTAAAATAAATGTTGCAGTTGTATTACAAATGTAATGTTTGACAACTGGAGCACTTTAAAGGGATAGTTACCCCAAAAATGGAAATTTGCTGTTATTTTACTGACTCTCAGGCCATCCCAGATGTCAGTGACTTTTTTTTCTTCAGTAGAACAGTAAATATTTTTATCTGATACAGTGATCCTTGGCGATTCATACACTGCACGTCTGTGGCTGCCAGTTTTTGATTGTTTAGCTTCATAAGACCTCAATGTGTCCTCAGCAACCTTTGGGAATTTGGTCTTGTCTGTACATGTTTAGTTGACTCTCAAAAGCCGGCAGCCAGAGACATGCAGTTTATGAGTTGCCAAAGACAGTGTTTTCACCTAAAAATCTCTTTTAAAAAAAAGAAAAAAAGTTAACTACATCTTGGATGGCCTGAGGGTGAGTCATATAACAGTAAATTTTAATTTTTGGGGTGAACAATCCCTTTAAGCCTGCATGTTTAGTCTGAATGACAAATGTTATAATTGCAGATTGTTATTAAATAAAGGCTATTATGTGTTATAATGTGAGTGTTTTAGTGATTGATAGACACCAGTTAATAATTTTATAATAATTCTAATAATTTTATAATAATAATAATAATTAAGTTAATAATTCTATAAAATATAATAACTAGTTACACAGCAATTTCTTATGATGCCCAAATAATAAATCTTAGTTGAGGTAACATATGAAACACATAGATTAAATGGTTAAATGTCAATTGACACAATTTGCTGTAGTTTTCTAAATGTTTGACCAATTAAAACATTTTAGTTGAATGGACTATAAAACTATCTCAGTAAAGGTTGAGTCAACTAAAAAAATAACAATTCAGGCAACACTTTGAAGACAGAAATTGACTGAACGTAAAATTTCTGTGGAACTAGTTACTAAATAATAATTAGTTGAAACAGCTTGAATTTTTTTACAGTGTATCTCCTTATCTAACTTCCATCAGCAATGTCTTCTTTCGTGGAAGTTGTGTTTTGTCCATGGTTTCTCCTCCCACAAAGTTCTCCTTTGGAATAATGCTGATATAACTGTTAGAAATAAGTTTTTTTTTTCTTTCCCTAGATGGTTTAATAACAACTTGAACTGTATTCTATCTGTGTTTGATGAATTTGGTAATATTTTAACATATGAACAATTTATGAATCTCCATAATTTTCCAGTCCCACCAAAAGAATATAATACTTTGATGAGAGCCATCCCAGTAGGCTTATGCCAGTTAATTAAAAATCACCTTAAATTCAGTAAAGGCAACAGTGTTTATCCGGCTTTATGTTTGGGTGGTATCGATATTTTAGATTGGAAATGCAATAACAGACATATTCGCAAAATATTTCAGACAAAGAGAAAGATTACTCCAAGATGGAAATTCTACTGGGGTTCCTTTACAACAAATATAAATTGGAGAAAGGCCTGGCTTTTGCCAAGTAAATTTTGTATATCTAACAAGGTTAAGGAGATTTATTATAAAATCCTTCATAAAATTTATCCTGTTAATTTGTCTATTTCTAAATATTCTGATGTTGATGAGTCTTGCTCTTTTTGTGGTTTTGTTGAAGAAACAGCTGCCCATTTATTTTTTGATTGTGGTGTTACCAGCAAAGTATGGGTTGACTTAAGCACATATGTTTCTAAGCTTACAAATGTGACCCATATTTTCGTCCTCAAAATGTTGTTTTTTATAATGAAAATCCAAAGCTTTTATCTGCTGAATATGTTGTTAATTTTCTTATACTGAATGCATAAACAAAAATGACTAAAATCACCTTTATCTTTCCGCCTTTTTCTTGTTGAATTGGACTCTCCTTTCATCTCTGAGACTTACAAATAACAAAAAGAGTGCCAAATATTTGGTGTATTATGACAACTTTTCTAAAAGGATGTAATTTTATTTTTGTACTTGTATGTATAGATAGTACCATAATTTGACGCACGCAAATCCAGAATGTTTGTCTTCTGTTCTTGTTTTTAATGATTGCTCTTTATTGGAATATATTCATGTTTTGTTCCCTGTTTCTGTATATGTTCTACAAGTTTTGCAATAAATAAAAAAAAGCTGACAAAAGTCGTTTGAAACGACAGCGCAGTTTACCATAGTAAAGTTTGTAACCGCCACGTTGACGAGTAAACGTTACTAGGTTAAACTGGTGTGCAAAAATCAGACATAAACACACACACACAAGGAGACCTCCCCGATGTTAGGCGCTGTTTTTAAATTACAGCACGTGCGAAACCGCATAAAGCAAATACTCCAAAAGCGCGAAGCAGCGCTACCAGTGCATCCGCCAGCCGCGCGTCAAAGAGCGGGATCAGTCACCGCACAGCACCGCGCTTCTGCCACGATTCATAAGACATAAACAGCGCAAGTCGCTTGATGAGAACATGTTCTGTAGTGATACTGGCTGAAAACAGCCACGACAATGAGGTTTATTGGAAAACGCTAATAGTCTTGTCAATTCAGCACCATAGTAATTTAACTTAAAGTTATTAACAATGTACAAATAGCCTATGTGTTGGCAGAAATGTATTTATTATAAATGTTACTGTTATTACATACTGGGCAATAGGCTGTTTTAATTTCATAGAAGCTGTTTTGTGTAGTTTCTTCGTGTTTTTTTTTTTTTTTTTTTTTACTACAAATTTTATAGTTTATTATTACTTATTTATTTTAAAAACCATATAACCATGGTAATGAGGACCATGGGTTTACTTCTTGTGATAACCATCCTATTAATACTAGTCAGTTAAACTCTGGACTTCTAATGAATTTTAATTGAAGTAAAAATGTTAATTCAATAAGGGCCTGATTAAAGATAAATATCAGTGTCTTATATAAATTAGGTGCTTCTTATATATATATATATATATATATATATATATATATATATATATATATATATATATATATATATATATATATATATATATATATATATATATATATATATATATATCATAATAAAAAATGCATTTTACAGTGAACGCAGGCAGTAGGCTACGCACACGTGGCGCGCCATTCCCGCATCCGCGCCTGCTCGCACCTTATGTTTGCAGCTGAATGCAAATGATCATAATTGATGGACAACTATGCCCCTGGACACACATCAGCAATCCGGCGCAGAGAAAAGTAAAAGAAGGTAAAGATGAAGCCCATGCATCACTTTCAGGTTCATAATCCTGTGAAACTTTTTTGGTTGTTGATGTTAATAACGTGTTTTAATGTCGGTAATCATTTAAACGCATCTAATATTCTCTCTGAGTTTCTATGTTCCCTTACGAAATTTAGCCATGGTTTTCCTTCGAATAAAACCAAAAATCATTGTTCTTGTAGCTATGGTAACTACAAATTAACTATGGTTTGGTACTTCAAATAATAGTTTACAAAGAATTATTAGGATAATATATATATATATATTTTTTTTTTTTTTTGTGTGTGTGGTTATAAAAACAGACCTAAGCCAACAACAGCCTTTAAAATTACTTAAAATGCATTACATAATAACAAGGAGGCAATAATGATTTGGTTAATTAATAATGATATGGTTTCATTGAATAACACTGTTAAAATACATAATGCAATACAAAATAAACAATTTATGTACATTACATATTATTACAAATGCCTGTAAAGGGAGCCAAAGGCCTGGTAATTGCTGCTGTTACTTACAGGATGATCAAATCCTTGTTTAATATTGACCAAACATTTAGGCTAATTCAAATGTTCACTTAATCTTTAATTTTTGGCCACATTTTTGCGATAAAAATGCTACAGCCTCTATAATTTCTTCAACAAAAACATGTGGATATCACAACCCTTACAAAAATTAACCATGGTTTTATCATAGTAAAACTGATTAATTTTCTTTTGCATGATTTCTGAATGCTTGAGACTATAAAATCAGACTGTATTAATAAAATCAGAGCCATAGGTAACTGTCTAGAGCTACAATTGTAATTTGTAAATAATATAATTTAATTACAATTTATTTATTTATATAGCCTACTTTTATATTTTATTAAAGTTCTATTTGGGTGTTTTTTTTTGTTGTTGTTTTTTTTTTTTTACTTCCATAATATTTGACAGAGGGGGCACAACAGTACAATTCTGCTTAGGGCACCCCTTTGGCCAGCAGCAGCCCTGAGTGTAAATGTTAATAAATAACCTTATATTCAGGCCTCGTGGTGTGATTGGTGTGCAGCATAGATCCTCTTGGCCCTCAGACTCTCACCTGTCATGTGCTTAGCTCGAGCCTTTCTTTGTGACACAGTGACACAGTTTTCACCTTCATACATACAGTAACAACGTGAGCTGTTGTTCTAACATAAGAGAGCTCAAACATTCTTTGTGGGGTTTTCTGTACTGATGAAAGGGGACAGCACAACTCAAGTCAATTGAAACAGCCGAGTCAGAATATAACATTGTTTTCTGGCAAATGTTGTGAACAATTCAATCATGTTTTTTTTCAGCTTCACATGCACATGTTGAGCCATTGT
The DNA here is from genome assembly GCA_039654775.1 of Spinibarbus caldwelli. Classification (NCBI taxonomy): domain Eukaryota; kingdom Metazoa; phylum Chordata; class Actinopteri; order Cypriniformes; family Cyprinidae; genus Spinibarbus; species Spinibarbus caldwelli. Next base: position 13,504,856 of record CM077234.1, read on the forward strand.
TTTACACTTCTAGAGTATGTGTGTTGTATGTAGGCTACCGACCAAAAGTTTGGGCTCAGTAAGATTTTTTGTTTTTGAAAGAAATAATTTTATTTGGGCAGAATGCATGAAACTGGTCTATACATGTGACCCTGGACCACAAAACCAGTCATAAGTAGCACAGGTATATTTGTAGCAATAACCAACAATACATAGATATGGGTCAAAATTATAGATTTTTCTTTATGCCAAAAATCATTAGGATATTAAGTAAAGATCATGTTCCATGAAGATATTTTCTAAATTTCCTACCGTAAATATATAAAAAAAAATTGATTAGTAATATGCGTTGCTAAGAACTTCATTTGGACAACTTTAAAGGTGATTTTCTCAATATTTTGATTTATTTTTTTTTGCACCCTCAGGTTCCAGATTTTCAAATTGTTGTATCTCAGCCAAATATTGTCCTATCCTGACAAACCATACAACAATGGAAAGCTTATTTATTCAGCTTGCATAAATCTTAATTTAAAAAAAATTGACCCTTATGACTGGTTTTGTGGTCCTCACAATGCAACTTATACAACCCCAAACTTTTAAACGGCATTGTTCGTATGAGGTCAAGAGAGCAATAATGGGGGGTCAGTTTTATCCCTGAGAGCAATGTTGAGGTATAAATTCAAGGATTCTGTTAAAATACTACAGAATTCAGACAGCTGGATGAACTTTGACTTGTGGCTAATCAGTGCTGATGAGGTAAAGCCCACACAGAACATATACAGAGCATAGACACAATCAATTAGCGTTATTTACAGCACACCCAGTGTCTTCTGGTGTGGTTTGAGGGCCTAACATACTAAACCCATACTAAACTAAACGTGTGTCACTGTGAAAATCAGACTCTTTTGACAGAGGTAATTTAATGCAAAGTTTCCCCAATTTCACCTTCAGCAAATAGGTCATCATTATCAATTGGCCTTTCTGGAGTATGATGAGAGGCAAAAAGGAATCGATCAAATAGAAGAAAGAAAACAAGGCTGTGAACAGGCCTTGAGTGGGCACTGGCTGAGGCTGGTTCTGTTAAGGAGCACGGGTGTAAAGCCGAATAACTATATCAAGGGTCAGACACTTTGGTTGCAAGAATGGAGAGAAAGCGCTGGCACTGAGGAACAAGGCATTTCCTGCTAATCACATGCTCAGTCTCAGAGCTCAGACCCCTCCCTTTTGGTAAACCCTGCCCTTTAATTTAAAACAGCACAGTCAGGGTCTCCAGAACCCCTCCCAAACAGAGTTTGCATAAAGAGAGTTTTTAAGCAAACTCTCTCTCTCTCTCTCTCTCTCTCTCTCTCTCTCTGTGTCGTACAAAATGTTCTGGCCTTGAAAGAAGCATGGCAGACTAAATACAAGACTGTTTAATAATCACTGTAAAAGGACACAGTATTATTCACATTCTGATATAATATTATTAAATTTATGATTAACATGATCAAGTTTGTAAGCATGATAGACAACGATGCTCGTGCCTTGCTATTTCTGTTGTCTGCACTCCACTTCATGCACTGAATAGATTGCTTATATAATACAAACCTCCCATTTCCTCCTGTGTTTTCTCTCTGCACCCCACTCACTCTGTTTAATTCACTAAATCCAGTACCATCTTAAGCCAACTAAAATATAGAAAGTGCTAACACAAACATTACATGCAAACTATTTTGCATATCACTTTAGGAATTCAGTTACAGAGAAAAGCAGAAGAACAATGCTCTCAAGTAACAGCCTGGCCTAAGATCTTACGCTCTTCCAGTATCCATAACAAAAGGGATATCATAATATAGGGTTGGCTCATAATGTTGAAGTAAAGGGATGGGTAGAGGCATGCCTTTAACTCTTGAAACATGAACTGGTTGACCTTATTGTACTTTGACTATCACTTTCAGTGTAACTGCTATTGCATGTTCAAGCTTGAGAACGTTTTCTATTTCTAGCTATTCACTTTAGAAGGGTTTAATCATTAATATAAACCTCTCAAGGATAATTGGTATCATTAGATAGTTAGGTCACATATCATGATAAAATAGATGACAGTGACATACTTTTATGCGGCAAACCTCGTATAAATGAAAACAACAGAAAAATATGTATGTATATAATAAAAACAAATATGCAAAATTAAGTGTGTGCATTAGCTGAATTAGAAAGGATTCAACGGCAAATGAGACACTTGTTGAACTGACTTGTGCTGCAGTTGCTGTCTTAATCATAATATTTCTCTTCGTTTTTTTAAATATCCAATGTAAATATCAAGATACATTTACATGAAAAGCAAAACTGTTTAAGACAGTAAACAATATGGCTAAAGAAAATTCTAAAAAAAAAAAAAAATAAAAAAAAAAAAAAAAATATATATATATATATATATATATATATATATATATATATATATATATATATATATATATTTTAAAACAATATATTTGCTAAATCATGTTTCAAAATATATTTACATAAATATATTTTATACAAATATATTTTTGACTATATACAAATATATTTTTGCCAAGACAGTTATTGTCAGAGAATATATTAGTATTTTTGTTTTTCTTACCACACTGCACTCTTAAAAATAAAGGTGCTTCAAAAGGTTCTTCAAGCGATGCCATAGAAGAACCATTTTTGGTTCCACAAAGAACCATTCAGTCAAAGGTTCTTTAAAGAACCATCTCTTCCTTACCTTTTTATAATCTGAAGATTTTAAATTTAAATTAATTTTGTCTAATTATAGACAAAAAGGTTCTTCTATGGCATCATGAAGCACCTTTATATTTAAGAGTGTGGGAGTCTTATTTATTTATTAGTTTGTATATTTATTCATTTGTTTTATGTTTGTTTGTTTGTTGTTGTTGTTTTGCTTGCTTGCTTTTTTAGTGTAAAAGTTAACCTTACTATTTTATTTTTTATTTATTTATTTAACAACTCTTTTTTAAATTTTCTTCTGGGAACAGTAGTATAAAACAAAAAGCAACTGTGCAAATTTAGAACCCACCCCAACCCATCCCACCCCCTGGTAGACTTTAAAAAAATTAATTAAAAAATATTAATAAATAAATAAAATAATAATAAATAACAATAAAAATAAATAAATTAATATTAACAGATAAATGAATAACAATAAAATAATTTTTTACAAAGATTTTAGAAAAGATGACACAACATTAAAAGCTGAATGCCATAAATTTACAGTTTTCACATTAGATCTATGTATACGAGAAGTTGAGAGTTCCATCGAGATGATGTCCAACAAATACACAGTCCAGATTCATCTGTCCATTGTGTGAGGAGGATTCCAACGGTTGACTAGCAATTTTTTTGCTGCTGTGAGAGCAGCTAACAGTAAACATCTTTGTTGGACAGACAAGGTGAAGTCCCAAAAGTCATTCATGAAAAAATGGCGCGGAGTCAAACATATCTCAGTACCCAACAAATATGATAGGTCTTGTGAGAGCTGAGTCCAAAAAGGTGAGAGAGAGAAAATGAAGAAAATGCAAAAACGTGCCTAAAGATCCTTGCAAACAGAAATTACACTTAGGAGAAGATGACAGATTCATATAAAAACATTTCATTGCAGCAACCCTATGCAGCAATTTCCAATGAATCATTTGGTGATTAGGGTTTTTAGAAGACAACTTAAACATACCCCATACCTGATCCGAAAATAAAACATGCACATCCTCATTAAGAGCCTTAGCCCAAACAGTTGTAATAGATAAAGGTTTGTATGAATGCTCCAGAAGAAAGAGATAGATGACTGAAGCAGAGGACGGAGATTCCTCAGAAGGAAGGATTAGTTTGTGGAAAGGGTGAACAGGCAGTTGAGAGTTCCAAGGCACCCCATACACCCGTAGGGCCGATCTAATGCGCAAATACATAAAAAAGGTGCCTGGCAGATTATATTGAGTTTTGAGATTCTGGAAGGATTTTAAACCACTATCATCATAGATATCTCCCAGAGTGTTTACTTTATTATGAGTCCATTGCGGACAATGAAATGGAGTACTGCCTGACAAAAGATTATTATTGTGGAAAATAGGCGAATCCTATGCCATATTGTAACTAGTTGTGAACATCTTTCAACATCCCTCCATATGGAGAGGAGGTGGGTTACAATGGGACCAAACCGAGATTTACACTGCCTAAGCGGAACACCCCAAAAAACAAGATGCTTCAATTTATATGGATAAACAATAGATTCCTCAATTGCTCTCCAAGACACAGAAGTGTCAGGATCAAACTAAACTGATAAAGGGCGGAGGGAAAAGGCTTGAGCATACAATCTAAAATTGGGGAAAGAAAGACCTCCATGTAATCTACATCGTTGTAAGGTAGTCAGTTTAATACGAGGACGTTTCCCATCCCATATATACCGTGAAACACATGCATCAAGTTTGTTCCAGTGGCCAACCGGTGGAGTGAGAGGAATCATGGAAGAAAAGAAATTAATACGTGGGAGAACATTCATTTTAATCACTGATATACAAGCCTGAAAAGAAGTAGGAAGACGAGACCAATTTTCCAAATCTAAGGATCCTTTGGCTAGAATACTATTATAGTGTTTTGAGACGATTTCCTGCAGGGAAGGAAAAACATCTATCCCCAAGTACTTAAAGTTTTGAACCAATGGAATAGATATAGAAAGGGACATGGAATCAATTTTAGAATTGAGGGGAAGTAGACATGACTTACTCTAATTCATTTTAAACCCAGAGAGAGATCCAAAATGGTCAAATAAATTCAACACATGAGGAATAGAATGTGACGGCTTCTCCAAAAACAATAACATATCGTCAGCAAACAAAGAAATATGATGATGAGTATTCTGTATAATTATGGGAGAAATAATTTCAGATTGTCAGACCGCTTGAGCTAAGGGTTCCAAGGATAGAGCAAATAACAGAGGAGAAAGCGGGCAAACCTGATGAGTACCTCGATGTATAAAGAATGGGTTAGAGCGAACAGCACCTGTGAGAACAGTGGCTGCTGGATTGGCGTACAGAACTTATCATATTTATGAAACTTGAACCTAGACCCAGATGCTGTAGAACCACCCATAAATAGTTCCATTCTAGCTGGTCGAAAGCTTTCATCGCATCTTGAGATAATACTGCGCAAGGGGAGGACGAACTATTCATTGAATTAATAATATGATATAACCTGCGTAAGTTATCTGAAGCTGAGCGAGATTTAATAAATCCTGTTTGGTCATATTGAACTTGCCTATTCATAAATTTCTCTAGACGACGAGTGTACTTTAGCTTATAATTTAACATCAGTCCCTATCAAAGAAAGTGGCCAGTAACTAGAACAGGAAGTCGGATCTTTATCTTTTTTTAACAAGAGATAAATAACAACTATATTAATAGATGGGTGAAATGAGCCTTGAGTAACTGAAAAAAATTAGCATATCTAACATGAGGGGGCCTAAATCCGACCAAAAAGTGGTATACAATTCAATTGGAACACCATCTATGCCTAAGGATTTAGGGACATCCACTGAACCTTAGTTAATTTCAATAAACTCAGCAAATTTATTTCTGAATTGACTGCAAAAGTTTTCATCCTGTAACAATTTAGGGTTAAATCGCCATCTAGTGGCACGAGATGGCTGAGAGATCAAAGATAATCTGCACAAATTTCCATCATGATCCGACAGAGATAAGGAACAGATATCGGCATCACGAACAGCTGAAGATAAAGAAGTAGAAATGAAAATATAGTCAATTTGCGAATAGGATTTATGAGTAGCAGAAAAGAAAGTGAAAGTCTTAGCAGAAGGATTTAATAAACGCCAACTATCCACCAATGAGGATGAGGTTACATATTGCCGAAGTTTGTCGAAGTTTGAACAAAAAGCTTGAGAGTGTGATTCTTTTGGTCCAGATCTATCTAGGATATGCGAAATTACAGAATTCGTATCTGTACCCAATACAATTTCAAAATCCGAGAATTTCAAGAGATAGGTTGACAAAACAGAGAAAAAAGTAGGGTCAGGAGTACAAGGGGCATAAACTGAAAGAAATACAATATTCAGGGGAGCACATAAGTGGTACGCAGGTCCGCATGCGCGACCAAAATAAAAAATGCGCTGTGTAAATAACTTCTGACAGCGCATTTGCGAACCGACATGGTTGACAGCTATTAATGCACAATCACCATTTTAGATCGACAAACTGTACTATAAAAGATTTCTATTCAAACTGAAAGCATAAATCTAGGCTATCCAATACCGTTTTCAAAGCACAATGCAAAACTGTGACATTTCATTCACTGACGCTCTTCAATCACCAGCAGCACTAAATACGGAAGTGCGTATACTTACTTGCCGGCAACCCGCCAAAATAAAAGCCTGCTGATTTTAAGTTTGAAAATGATGAAAATTCATATATACAGGTGCATTTCAATGAATTAGAATGTTGTGAAAAAGTTCATTTATTTCAGTAATTCAACTCAAATTGTGAAACTCATGTATTAAAAAAATTCGATGCACACAGACTGAAGTAGTTTAAGTCTATGGTTCTTTTAAGTGTGATGATTTTGGCTCCCATTTAATAAAAACCAACAAATTCACTATCTCAACAAATTAGAATATGGTGACATGCCAATCAACTAATCAACTCAAAACACCTGCAAAGGTTTCCTGAGCCTTCAAAATGGTCTCTCAGTTTGGTTCACTAAGCTACACAATCATGAGGAAGACTGCTGATCTGACAGTTGTCCAGAAGACAATCATTGACACCATTCACAAGGAGGGTAAGCCACAAACATTAATAAGAAAAATATGCACAACCAACCGAGAGAACCGCAGCCTTATGAGGATTGTCAAGCAAAATCGATTCAAGAATTTGGGTGAACTTCACGAGGAATGGACTGAGGCTGGGGTCAAGGCATCAAGAGCCACCACACACAGACGTGTCAAGGAATTTGACTACAGTTGTCGTATTCCTCTTGTGCGTCTTACCTGGGCTAAGGAGAAGAAGAACTGGACTGTTGCCCAGGTGTCCAAAGTCCTCTTTTCAGATGAGAGCAAGTTTTGTATTTCATTTGGAAACCAAGGTCCTAGAGTCTGGAGGAAGGGTGGAGAAGCTCATAGCCCAAGTTGCTTGAAGTCCAGTGTTAAGTTTCCACAGTCTGTGATGATTTGGGGTGCAATGTCATCTGCTGGTGTTGGTCCATTGTGTTTTTTGAAAACCAAAGTCACCGCACACGTTTACCAAGAAATTTTGGAGCACTTCATGCTTCCTTCTGCTGACCAGCTTTTAAAAGATGCTGATTTCATTTTCCAGCAGGATTTGGCACCTGCCCACACTGAAAAAAGTTGGTTAAATGACTATGGTGTTGGTGTGCTTGACTGGCCAGCAAACTCACCAGACCTGAACCCCATAGAGAATCTGTGGGGTATTGTCAAGAGGAAAATGAGAAACAAGAGACCAAAAAATGCAGATGAGCTGAAGGCCACTGTCAAAGAAACCTGGGCTTCCATACCACCTCAGCAGTGCCACAAACTGATCACCTCCATGCCACGCCGAATTGAGGCAGTAATTAAAGCAAAAGAAGCCCCTACCAAGTATTGAGTACATATACAGTAAATGAACATACTTTCCAGAAAGCCAACAATTCACTAAAAATGTTTTTTTTTATTTTATTGGTCTTATGAAGTATTCTAATTTGTTGAGATAGTGAATTGGTAGGTTTTTGTTAAATGTGAGCCAAAATCATCACAATTAAAAGAACCAAAGACTTAAACTACTTCAGTCTGTGTGCACTGAATTTATTTAATACACGGGTTTCACAATTTGAGTTGAATTACTGAAATAAATGAACTTTTCCACAACATTCTAATTTATTGAGATGCACCCATATATATATATATATATATATATATATATATATATATATATCTATCAAAGAAGCAGTAGTAAATATTAGCATTTTATTTTTAAGTTTACTATAAAATAATTGTATTTGTATTTAATACTCCCTTTTAGTTTTAAATATTATAGTATTATCAGTTTATTATTTTATTAAAAAATAAATAAAGTGCAATAATATCATCACTATTATTAATTTATTTTTTATTGTTATATTTAATGGGTCACGCTATATACAGTGTGAGGACCAAACCAAATCTCCAGGTCCTCTTATGAGAACCAGGCTGAAAAACTTATGTGCACCCCTGACAATATTCCTATTCTCCACTATTGTTTTTATATGTGTTATTCTACTGTCTGTATCACAACCTTTATCTAAAATAGTAATATTTAAAGTCCTCTGCACCAATATCAGGACACCCTTGGTTTTAGTATCCAAAGATGAATGAGATACCACTTCATAAAACTTATTATTACACCTGCGTATATCCTCCTCTTTCAAATGGGATTCTTGAACTAACGCTATATCAATCTTTCTTCTTCGCAAAAAATCCAGAAAACCTGTACGTTTGTGAGGGCCATTTAGGCCATTAATATTACAACTCAGAATATTAAAGTCAGTCATAGGTATCGAACAGAATTACTGCATAATAAGACAAAATACAAGTTTGAAAATAAAACCAGTTGAGTCTACCATTAAACCACCCCCACCCTTCCCGTCACTATTAAAAAAAAAACATAAACACTTTCCCATGAACTATGGCAGATCAAACCAAGAACAAACCTTGATCTGTTGGCACCCCTTAATATGATCTGTGGCGTCAACAAAAACCTGCACATTACTGAAGCACCAACATTGGCCCCATAATCACATATTGACTAGGTAGTATCTGTATTTAAAAAAAAACAAAAAACAAAAAAAACAAAAAAAAAAACAAAAGGAGAGAGACGGAATACAACTGAAACATAATTAAAAATAACATCATAATCAGTAAGCGATACTGTACGCTAGTGCTGGGCGGTATACCGGTTCATACCGAATACCGGTGTTTATTTTTCTTATGATATGAATTTTTCAAATACTGCAATACCGGTGTCATTTAAATAACGTTCGGAACGCGACACTGTTTGAGAGGGGTCTCTTTTCACTATTGCATTGTGGCGAGGACACAGCTGTATGTGTTACTAAGCGTGAAAGTTCTGAAGCTGTAGAACTAGTAGAACGTGATGACACAGAAGAACTCATCCACAATATCCACCGCCCGCTGCCATCAGCTCCCGCGTCTCACACACAAGAGCGCAACTTTAGCACTATATTTAGCAACTTTCAGACCCTTTTAGCGGCTTTTTTCCATAGAATATACAAATTGACAAACCTAGCGACTTTTTTGGATAAACCTTAGCTATGGTTCAGTTGAAAGATGTCTCCAGTGCTGCCCCGCGAGCGTGAGATCTGACTCTGCCGGCGCAGTGTCGCCTCTCTCGGCGTCTGTTCTGTGCAGTGAGCGGCAGAGAAGCACCGCATTCAGCTGGCCATACCGAAGCAGACTCGTCAGTAAATGAGTACAAAACAGTGTTTCCAAGCACCTGCCGCTAACTGACTGTTTGGAATTATAAATATGAGCATAGTTCGTCTGTTAATATTATGCACTTTTTTGTTTGTTTGTTGTTGTTTTTTTTAGTTTGTTACTCAGACGCAGGCAGTGCGCTGCATGAGACAAAAAAGTAACTAGCCAAAACCACCGCATAGCCGCTCTTTAGTGTAACGTTAGATGCATGTTGATTTTATCAGATGATGTCGCGAATATAAATGAGAGTGACTCCTGGTTAACATGTATTAATGGGTCGTGTTTAGTCACTATTTAGTGTGGAATTTTTCTACAATATTCACTCATCATGACAGTAAAATAGGGCATTCTAAGTCAATCTACTGCAGTTTTTCCTCTCTCAATCAGTAGAAAATGTGGTTAACACCGGTCATGCATGAAAAAAATAAATACCGTCATATACCGTGAAACCGGTATAATTTTGAAAAATACCGTGATATAAATTTTTGGTCATACCGCCCAGCACTACTGTATGCACAATGAAAGCTTCTAGTAACTGTGAATTAAGAAGTGAACATTAAAGTCACTTCAACCCAATCTGAGGAGAGCCTCGTGTACACGCGATGCGCTCACTCCACTTCAATCTCTTTGCCCGCCAGAGATGGGAGCCACGTCGGTAGCGATCTTTTCAAAAAGCCCATAGGGACGTCCTTTTCGGAACCTTCAGGCAATCCAACCAGACGCAGATTGCTGTGCCTATTGCGATCCTGTAAGTCCACAACCTGTTGCTCGAGCATGGCTACTCGCCTATTGTGATCTGCAACAACTTTCTTTTGTTCTCTAATCTCCCCTGTAAGAAGATCCAATTTAGAGTATAGCGACTGAACAACTGACTGAAAACGCTCTTCATTAACTGCAAGCCTTTCTACTCGCCGCGGGAGTTTTGCTCGTTCATTCTCGTGAGTGTTTACATTCCTCCGCAAGCGCACATGAGCTCAGCTTTACAGAAACTCGCTGATATGATCACAGAGACAGAGCAACAACACCCGGACTCTGTTTTAATCATTCTCGGGGACTTTAATAAAGCAAATCTCTCCCGTGAACTGCCAAAATACAGACAGCATGTTACATGTCCCACCAGAGACAGTAATATATTGGATCACTGCTACACAGCGATAAAGGACGCATATCACTCTGTTCCACGAGCAGCTTTAGGACTCTCTGATCACTGTTTGGTTCATCTTATACCGACCTACAGGCAGATACTCAAATCTGGAAAACCTGTATTAAGAACTGTTAAAAGATGGACTAATGAAACAGAGTGGGATTTACAAGCCTGTTTCGACCTTACTGATTGGACTGTTTTTGAATCTGCCGCAAATGATCTGGATGAGCTCACAGAGACTGTAACATCTTACATCAGTTTCTGTGAGGATATGTGCATTCCTACCAAGACTCATCTAACTTACAACAACGACAAACCATGGTTCACTGCAAAACTCAGACAGCTCCATCAGGCCAAAGAAGATGCTTACAGAAAGGGGGATAAAGTCTTGTATAAACAGGCCAAATACACACTGGAAAAGGAGATCAGAGTGGCAAAGAGGAATTATTCCGGCAAGCTAAGGAACAAATTCTCTTCCAGTGATTCTGCTTCAGTGTGGAAAGGTATGAAAGAAATCACCAGTTACAAGTCACCATCCCCCAGCACTCTGGAGAATCAACACCTGGCAGACGGTCTGAACGAGTTCTATTGCAGGTTTGAAAAAACACCCCACACCCGCCCTGAACACCTCTCCACACAACCATTCACACAACCATTCACACCTCCAGCAACCCCCGTCTCCCCCACACCTGCAATTCAGATCAGCGAAGATGAGGTGCGCCAGGTCTTCAGGAAGAACAACAGAAGGAAAGCACCAGGCCCAGACGGTGTGTCACCAGCCTGCCTAAAAATCTGTGCTGACCAGCTGGCCCCCATCTTCACACAGATCTTCAACAGATCTCTGGAGTTGTGCGAAGTCCCCTCATGCTTCAAACGCTCTACCATCATCCCCGTCCCAAAGAAACCCAAAATTACTGGACTTAATGACTACAGACCTGTGGCTCTAACATCTGTGGTCATGAAATCATTTGAAAGACTGGTTTTGGCTTATCTGAAGTCCTCCACTGGACCCTTACTGGACCCCCTGCAGTTTGCCTACAGAGCAAACAGGTCTGTGGATGATGCAGTCAACATGGGACTGCACTTCATCCTGCAGCATCTGGACAGACCAGGGACTTATGTGAGGATCCTGTTCGTAGACTTCAGCTCCGCTTTTAACACCATCATCCCGGACACCCTTCAGAACAAACTAACTCAGCTCTCCGTCCCCACCTCCGTCTGTCAGTGGATCACCAGCTTCCTGACAGACAGGCAGCAGCTAGTGAGGCTGGGAAAATACACATCCAGCACTCGTACGATCAGCACTGGAGCTCCTCAGGGCTGTGTTCTCTCCCCACTGCTCTTCTCCCTGTACACTAACGACTGCACATCTAAAGACCCCTCTGTCAAGCTCCTGAAGTTTGCAGACGACACCACACTGATCGGCCTCATCCAGGACGGTGACGAGTCTCCCTACAGACAGGAGGTTAAGGAGCTGGCTGTCTGGTGCAGTCTTAACAACCTGGAGCTCAACACGCTCAAAACTGTGGAGATGATCGTGGACTTCAGGAGGAACCCCTCTGCACTCCCCCCACTCACCATCATGAACAGCACTGTGACTGCAGTGGAGTCATTCAGATTCCTGGGCACCACCATCTCCCAGGACCTGAAGTGGGACAATCACATAGACTCCATTGTGAAAAAGGCCCAGCAGAGGTTGTACTTCCTTCGCCAGCTGAGGAAGTTCAACCTGCCACAGGACTTGCTGAATCAGTTCTACTCCGCCATCATTGAATCCGTCCTCTGCACTTCAATAACTGTCTGGTTCAGCTCAGCTACCAAATCTGACCTCAGAAGACTACAGAGGGTAGTCCGGACTGCTGAGCGAATCATTGGTACAACCCTCCCCACTCTCCAAGAACTGTACTCATCCAGAGTGAGCAAAAGGGCTGGCAAAATCACTCTGGACCCCTCACATCCAGCACACTCCCTCTTTGAACTGTTACCGTCTGGTCGACGCTACAGAGCTCTAAGCACCAGAACGACCAGACACAGGAACAGTTTCTTCCCTCAGGCAATCCATCTCATGAACACTTGACATTAAAAGTGGAACACACAACACTATTATAAATTATTTATTCAACACACATACTTATTATTATTTTTTTTTTCATTTCAGATTTGCACATATTAGACCTGTACACCATAATTGTCTATATATTGTGTTTTTGCTATTTGTACATTGCCTATTTGTAAATTATTCTTTTATTATCTGTGCCCTGTCCTGTTGCTGTCTTTCTGTTGCACTGTAGAGCTTCTGTCACAAAAACAAATTCCTCGTATGTGTAAGCATACCTGGCCAATAAAGCTCATTCTGATTCTGATTCTGATTCTGACATGTGAAAAGCGAACTCGTTCCGCATCGCCGTCAACTCAGTTCTTAGAATGTCCTCAAAGTGTGTAACAGGGTTCGCCATCTTGTCCACCATATCGCTCGTGGTCGGTGGCTTGGATTTCTTCTTAATCGGAGAAGCCGACGGAGACAACTCCTGCTGTTTCCGATTGTATGCCATCAGGGAAAGTATTATTAATGAATAAAACTTAAAATAAAACAAAAAGGGGTCAAACGTACGGAGCTCTACTCAAGTGCGACTAGGTTCATGAGCACATCACGTGACTCCATCCTTACTATTTTTATGGTTAAAACAAGAACCACAATTTGCTAATAAGGTGAGACAAAAATATATAATCCAAGATATATTCACTTTTTATTTTATTCCTATATATATATATTTTTTTTTTTTTTCAAGCAAATGTATCTTATTTTAGGATATTTTTTTAACTGAAAACAAACATAGTCTAAAAATTATTTATTTTTACTTCTTTTTTTGTAATATGCACAAAACATCCTCATGTGCAAAAGTTTGTAAACTATTCTACAATTTTGTCTTTAGCTTGTTGAGAATCCAAATACACAGGCCAATAAAACATTTTAATGTGAATATATTAAGCTCATCATTGTAAAATGATTCATTCCTCTGTTGTTGAAAATGCCCTTTGACACTTTTATCCCTGGAATACCTCATATAATTGTCATATAATAAATTTCTCTATGATTGCATTTTCATTTTTGTTTTAGATAAGTGTAAAACTTAATGTAGAGTTAATATAGTGTAATATAGAGTATCAACTCTCAAACCCCACAAACATCAACCTGCTTTGAGTGCTGTTCCAGAGCTGTACAGTTTGTTTGTGTTAAGAAGAATTAGTCTGTCGCCAGGTTACAATAATCTCCATGTAGAGGAAAAAATACCATGTCTTTACCCTTGAGAAAGCATAACCTGTGTTGCCATGATACGTAGATATATCTTGCTCTACAAATAGACCGAATGTAACAGGGCAATTACTGTATGTATGATGTTCCTGATAAAGGCATATGGCTGTAAAAGGTCTCTGCGATATTCTGGTCTGTAGATGCAAGTATACATGCTTCTTTTTTCTTTTTCTTTTTTTAAAATTATTTCTTATGCAACCCAAAGCATGGATTGATAAAAGCATGAAACAATCTAATCCTTAATTGCATGAGTTCCCAATCCTGTTCCTGGTGATCTACCTTCCTGGAAAGTTCATCTCCAATCTTGATCAAACACAAGTGAACCAGCTAACTAAGATCATCAGGAGCACTTGATAATGAAGGAAGGGTGAGTTGGATCAGGGTTGGAACTGAACTCTGCAGGCAGGTTTCTAGGATTTTCCCCATAGGCTCTTTCTTCTTCAGTGTATTTGCAGCTGACGCAGCTGTTTATCCAGACACTGCACGTGAATATGTTGGTGCTGATGATTGACTTTTCAACTTGGGAACATCTAACTGACACATGAAGGCACGGTTATTGTTTATCTTGAATGTGCCAAAACTAGGTTAGAAATGGCAGGCTGTAATCACTTAAAAAAATAAAAATAGAAATAAATAAAAAAAAACATCTAGAACACTGATAATCAAAACTCTGTGCCCATTTTAAATAGCAGCCTCTGGTGGCGGGTCATTAGCATGACATTTGTGGGAATTACACGTTGTGAATAAACTGTATTACATTATTTTTATATCCATGATAGTCATCAGTTATGGAGTAAAACGTGATAAGGGGAGTGATCACATGACACATGAAGCAGGTCACACTCATGAGAGCCCTCCTGACTTGAACTTAAGCCAGCTTTACTGCTTTTACAAGATAAGATGTCCCAGTGATGTGTGCTTAACTGTCCTACTCCACCTGAACTCATTAAAAATAAGCACTGTATAGAGAGAGAGAGAGAGAGAGAGAGAGAGAGAGAGAGAGAGATCTGCCGTATCTGTTAGGAGAACACAAGAACTGCTATGTGTTTGCTGCTCAATATGTGTCTGCCTATCATCATAGAAGAGGAAACATTCAATCTGCCCTGATCTGATGTTTCCAACACATGTAGATTATATTATGTCATATTACTGTATTATATTATTTAGATGTACATTTTGCTTCTGTAAATCTATCTAATCCCTTATTTTATTTTTTATTTATAGTTTATATACTTACATTAGTAATTCATTTTGCACTACATGCTTAATACTTTTATATATTATTATTATTATTATTACAATTATTATTATTCTTTTTCTTTCTGTTAATACATATGTGCACTATTTGTAAGCAGCCCAGCTGCAATTGCTTTGGCAATACAAATGTATAGTTTTGGCATGCCAACAAAGCACACTTGAATTGAGAGAGAGAGAGAGAGAGAGAGAGAGAGAGAGAGAGAGAGAGAGATTGTTCAGACTACTCCTGTCATGTGACCCTTCAGAAATCATTCTAATATTTGATGCCAAAGAAACATTTCCTCTTATTATCCTCTTATGTTGAAAAATGCCTTTTCTATTATTATTATTATTATTATTATTATTATTATTATTATTATTATTATTATTATTATTATCAGACATACATTTATTCATTATATTTAATGAACAATCCAGCAAACCCTCTCATTCAGCAAACAACTTTGAGGGTCTGTGGACCCTTCCTCCGAAATGCATCTAAATCCCTCAGAAAGGCAGAACAGGCCTCTGGTTCCATGGCAACCAATCTGATAACACTAGTTTAATTGCACAAAGGAGTGCGGACAGAGCAATTCTCACTAGTTAATATCACTTTAACTGTACCATGTTTGGTGTCTATCAGTTTGTCTTCGGATGATCTAAATGACAGTGTATATTACGTTGATACCTATGCAACATATAAGTGTCCTAAGAATCTTTAGTAGTTTTGGCATTAACCCCAGGCAAATTACATATGCAAATTACCATGTTCAGAGACAAAGAGTAGTAAACTTCCCTCCAGAAGTGCAAGTCCCCATTGGCTCTTTGATCTCCCAGGGGTGTGACCTCCATAGGGTTTAAAAGACCTCACTTCAGTGACCCGCCTAGTTGTTTTTGTTTTTTTAGTTTTAGTCTTTTAGTCTCTTCACTCGTCTCCCATCCCCTCTCCATCTTCTGGTTGCTAGGTCCCAGGGCTGGCGCTACCACGTCTGGCAGGCCTCAGCACAACCAGTCTGCGGTTCTTTTAGATCATAAGAGGATGAGGAGGATGTGAGCTCCTCAGCAACCCTTTAAGTTTTGCACCAGGCCTTGCGGCCTTGACTTTCCATTCAACCAACGATCCTCGGACATCAGCAGATCTCTTTCTTAGCTCTTTTTCACTTTCTACCTGGGAAGAAACTCCCAATCACCATCGAGTCAGGACATCTTTGGAATCCATCACTCTTCAACCCGGAAGAACTTGGAGAACTCCAACACCACCAAACCTTCAAACCATCAGAACTTTAATCCGAGACTGCATTCTGGATACTCGTCAACGACCAAGGCAATGCAAGTATCGTACATTTAACTAAACGAAACAGAGGTTTAGTATAAGTTATAGACCCCGTTATAAACGCCGCTGATGGTTTTACTCAGGTGGTTAACTGACTCTTTCCATAACTGCATTCTCTGTTGTCTCTAATGGCTTCATTCATCCACTTTAGCTCCCCTTTGTATGTTTGCATGAGTGTCTGTTTATTCGTTTGTTTGTTTAGATTAGCTATGTGTGTTAGCGTTTAGTTAATAAAACTCTTGTGCACAAATTACATGAGTTTCTGATTCTGCCTTGCAAATAACTGTCCCTTTACGATTTTGACCCTCACTACAAGCTCTAATGCATTAATAGGAAAGTATTTTCTGTGGCCACGGAAATATCCTTTCTTAGAGTTGATATGAAATTACACTGAATGTTCGCTGGACGAACAGATTAGCTGATGGCAATTTAATTCTGCTACAGTTATTACTGTCAGCCGATATAAATAATTGTAATTAATCATAATTAGTTGTAATTATTTATATACATTTCCCTTTTTGAGCTGATTTGCTACATTACTCTATTTTACCTTTCAAATTTTGGGTTAAATAAGACTTTTTAAGATAAATTAATACTTTTATTCAGCAAAAAAAATAAAAAATTTAAATTTTTAAAAAATTAATTAAACTGATCGAAAGTGAAAGTCAAGACATTTATAGTGGTATAATGTTAAAGAATTAAATTTTAAATAAATGCTGTTCTTTTGAATTTTATATTGATTAAAGAATTGTGGAATAAATGTTGCACAAAAATATTAACCAGCTAAAAAAACTGCTTTGATAGTAATAAGCACCTTTAGTAATAATTGATCATCATTAATAATTTATAATAACTGAGCTCCAAATCAGCATATTAGAATGATTTCATGTGACACTGAAGAGTGGAGTAATATATATATATATATATATATATATATATATATATATATATATATATATATATATATATATATATTAATGAATTTATATTATGTATAAATTCAGCAATGCCATCACAGGAATTAATGACATTAATATATATATATACATATACCTGTATATATATACACATACATCCTGAATTCCAGAAATGTTGGGATGTTTTTTAAATTTGAATAAAATAAAAGCTAAAAGAATTTCAAATCACATGAGCCAATATTTTATTCACAATAGAACATAAATAACATAAATGTTTAATCTGAGAAATTTTACAATTTTATGCACAAAATGAGCTCATTTCAAATTTGATGCCTGCTACAGGTCTCAAAATAGTTGGGACAGGGGCATGTTTAACATGGTGTAGCATCTCCTCTTCTTTTCAGTTCAGTTTGAAGACGTCTGGACATCGAGGTTATGAGTTTCTGGAGTTTTGGTGTTGGAATTTGTTCCCATTCTTGCCTGAGATAGGTCTCCAGCTGCTAAAGAGTTTGTGGTTGTCTTTGACATATTTTTTGTTTAATGATGCGCCAAATGTTCTCTATAGGGGAAAGATCTGGACTGCAAGCAGACCAATTCAGCACCCGGACTCTTCTACTATGAAGCCATGCTGTTGTAATAGCTGCAGTATGTGGTTTTGCATTGTCCTGCTGAAATAGAAATTGTCTGGAGGGGAGCATATGTTGCTCTAAAAACTTTATATACCTTTCAGCATTCATAGTGCCTTCCAAAACATGCAAGCTGCCCATACCGTATGCACTTTTGCACCCCCATACCATCAGAGATGCTGGCTTTTGAACTGAATGCTGATGACACGCTGGAAGGTCTCCCTCCTCTTTAGCCTGGAGGACACTGCGTCCGTGATTTCCAACAAGAATGTCAAATTTGTACTCGTCTGACCATAGAACACTTTTCCACTTTGAAACAGTCCATTTTAAATGAGCCTTGGCCCACAGGACACGACGGCGCTTCTGGACCATGTTCATATATGGCTTCCTTTTTGCATGATAGAGCTTTAGTTGGCATCTGCAGATGGCACACCGGATTGTGTTTACCGACAGTGGTTTCTGGAAGGATTCCTGGGCCCATTTAGTAATGTCAATGACAGAATCATGCCGATGAGTGATGCAGTGTTGTCTGAGGGCCCGAAGACCACGGGCATCCAACAAAGGACTTCGGCCTTGTCCCTTATGCACAGAGATTTCTCTAGTTTCTCTGAATCTTTTGATGATGTTATGCACTGTAGATGATGACATTTGCAAAGCCTTTGCAATTTGACGTTGAGGAACGTTGTTTTTCACAATCTTTTTCCACACTCTTTCACAAATTGGAGAGCCTCTGCCCATCTTTACTTCTGAGAGACTCTGCCTCTCTAAGACATCCCTTTTATAGCTAATCATGTTACAGACCTAAAGTCAATTAACTTAATTAGTTGCTAGATGTTCTCCCAGCTGAATCTTTTCAAAATTTCTTGCTTTTTCAGCCCTTTGCCAACTTTTTTGAGACCTGTAGCAGGTATCAAATTTAAAATGAGCTCATTTAGTGGATAAAGTGTAAAATTTCTCCCTTTAAACATTTGTTATGTTTTCTATGTTCTATTGTGAATAAAATATTGGCTCATGTGATTTGAAAGTCCTTTAGTTTTCATTTTATTCAAATTTAAAAATTTCCCAACATTTCTGGAATTCAGGTTGTGTGTATATATATATATATATATATATATATATATATATATATATATATTTATTCATGAATTTATATTATAAATAAATTCGCCAATGCCATCACAGGAATTAATGACATATATATATTTTGTCACGAATCCGGCCTATGAACTTCCGTTCACCCACCACCAGAGGTCACTCGCTCACCACATTGACTGTTGCACTACTGTTGCACTTCACCAGACTACATTTCCCATCATCCATTGCACTGACGACGCACACAGCTGATTGCGCTGATCACACGCTCACACCTGAGACTCATTACACAATCACACACACTACTTAAGCCATGGACTTTCTCAGTTACAGGGCCGAGTATTGATCTGCACATAGCTCTCTTCAAGCGCTAGTTGCCTTACCGTGCCATTCTGTGTTTCCGTTCAGTTCCTGTATTGTCCTGCGTTTACCACTCCCCTAGTGTTAGCTGCGAACTGGAACCTGTTTGTTGTTTTCTAGTCTGTGTTCCCTGTATTTACCCCTGTCTCTCTGTTCGGACTCTGTTTATTCCCTTGCCTGGATTATTGCTGTGTACCTGGATTTACTCTCTCTGCCTTGCCCTGTTGGATACCGTTCGCCGATCATCAACCCACGCTTGCTCCAGGATTACTCCTTGTCTTGTCCCTGCCATACCTGTTTGCCATTGTTTCGACCCTGCCTGTATTTATGACCATGTCTTTAAATAAAAGCTTGCATATGGATCCGCACGTCTCACGTCTCATCAGCCCCGTTACATATATATATTAATGTATAATTATTAGGCACATTGATATCCTGATCATATTTCTTTAAGTGCATTTTACCAATTCCAAACAGTTAAATTTTAATAATATTTCACAATATTGTTATTTTTACTGTGTTTTTACAATATTACTTTTTTTATCAGACTTCTTTTCAGCCTTCATTTTAGATTTAATAAATCTAATGAAACCAGAAACTTTTAAACAGTAGTGTACATATATACAAATCTATATCTAAAAAAAAAAATACTATACTAATCTAAAAGATTTAAATGTAAACATAATATATTGCATCATACATGCAGGCCACAAGTTTTGAAGTACACTTGCATAGTACATCGGAATTTCAGTGCTTTATGATATTTTAAATACCTCCATAAAAAGCCACTGCTTTTTTTAAGTCTGGAAAAGAAGTAGTTTGTGAACCAAAGCTTGCCGTAGTAAGTCTGCAGCCAACTTGCCCTCTGCCTCCACTCTTGTGATTAAAGGTTGACTAGATATCTGATGAAGGGCACCAGCTGAACTCGGACTGTGCCTTGCGTCTGCTGTTCTCTGCTAATCCTTGTAAATCCTTTATTTTCCTCTGAACAGAGTGGATGGATTTACATCTGATACACACGTCTAAATGACACACAACCAAACTAGAATGAGAGGACAGCATAAAAGACAAACTGTTGAGCTCAGAAGATTGTCATGTCTGGAATCAACAGTATAATCCTGAGCAAGTAATCAAAAAACAGGGATCCATGAAAGACAGAGAGTGACGCAAGTGTCCACAAGTGTGATTTGTGTCAATCCGAACACATTGCACAGAATCTGTGCACTGCTAAATGTATATGGTGGCTATGGCCTACTCTTATAATTTTGTCCCAGACCCTGTGAATCCAACCTTATGTCTAAAGTCTGTTTATTTCCCAATTTGATCCATGCAGTCACACACATGGAAAATGTTTGCATGACATTCTTGAGGAATCTGTTTTTGGTTACAATCTATTACGGTAATTTGAGAAACAGTGAGCACAGAATAGCTGTGCTATTCATGTAAAAAACAAGTACACAGAGACCATGATTATAATTTACAACTGTAAATGAAAGTATTATTGTCTTAGAAAATAAAAGAGACATTTTCTTGCTTGAAAGTTTTGTACTACCGTTGTGAGAATGAAGTGCACTTAATTTAAGTGAATGTGCACTTGTAGTGTACTTCAAATCAAAGTATTTTTTTTTAACTAGACAATATAATATTAATTAAATAAAAAGCCACTTAAAGTGAGTATGCTTTCATGACACTTTCAAAAAGCTTTTTTTTATTTTTTTATTAAAACTAACATACTAAAACACAAATCAAATGAAGTACTTGATTATAACTTTAACTGCAGAGTCTTATTTGATTTTACATTTAAAGTTAATATGTCTTTAAACCAAACTAAATTACAACTTCATTATTTTAAATGGGTATTTCCAACAAGTTTCAATGAAAGTGGCATTTTAAAATATATTTAATTTACCATAAATGCTTCACAGTACATTCAGCACACCTTAAACATATTTCAAAGACAATAGAATTATGAGATGTACTCTAAAGTTCAGCTAATTGCATTTAATATAAATTTAAACTATAATATATTTTCATTTTAAGTGCAAATAGCATGTAATTAATTGTCAGAAAACATTTGTACTTGTTACTTTTTTTTTTTTTGTTTCTTTTTTTTTTTAAGTACAATTTTTCTTCAGCAAGTACAGAAATCCGATACATGTCCTGTTTTTTTTTTTTAAGATTCAAAATTCAAAAATTTTACAAGATATTATGAACAGAATGGTTACAGATTAGCTTTGCATGACATCAAATGGGAGTATGCAACACCATGCACAATGATATTTTAATCAGCGTACATGTCCAAACAGGACAATCTTTTCAATAAGGAAACATGAATGACGTCCGCGGTGCTAGACTTGACGTTAGTGAAGTAAAGCTGCAGAGTTTAATACAATAAACTCCAATGAGGAATTTAAGGGCTTAGGGTCAAGTCTTAGACAACAAAGTAATGTGACAAACAGGTTTTTCACTACATGTAAAATAAACATGTTATTTGACTACTGCAGCATTTGCACTTTCAACAAAAGAAAAATAAGCCATGTCAGACATATGAGCACCTTTTGGATGACCTATTAGAAAATATATATATATATATATTCCTTTAAAACTGCTCACTATAATATTAAACCATTGAACAGGTCAAAAAATCATGACTCATCAACCCACACAGTATCTGTTGTCACAGCACTGTCATGCAGTTCATCCAAGCTGTTGTATATTTTATTGTGTCTGGAAACTCATGTCAGGACAATTCTGATGCACAGTCAATATGAAGCCACTGAAAGTGCTTCACAATAAACTCATAACTGTCTTGTGCTTTCTCTTTCAGCTCAAAGTTCTGCTATGTTTTGCTGTTCTGCTGTGACTCAGCTTGAAAAACATCAGCCAGCAGTCAGCTGCTGGTATAAAAATATTGTTAAACTGTGTCTTTGATGGTGGGTGTACAAAAGAACATACTGTATGAAACACCTCCTATGAATATGTGTGACCCACAAAAAGTGCAATTCAGGAACTGTCTGTTTCCATCAGCACAGGAAAAGAGAGAAATGCTGAAATTAGCCTAAATTCAAAGTCTTTTGTCCCGACTGAGGAAGGATACTAAGAACTGCTGGTCAGCTAAACAGGTTCAGACTGGAAAAAAGAGTTAGATGCTTTCTCAAATGTTTTTGTATGTATGTATTTATTTATGTATTTTCAAGTACAGTGAAACGTTTATAAACTCTTGATTCACATTAAACAAGTGTATGATTTTTCAGTTCAAGTGAATTCATGTGAGATTTTAAATATTAATTGGTTTACATCTTTATACTTTTCATTGAGCTATTTCACATCTAATCAGTACATTTTAAGATATGATTACACCATCATAAGTGTAACAAGGTTAATAGTTTTACAGTTAATTTTACATTACGTGCTGAAGTTTGTCAAGCCGCAAGGTGCTTCTCAGAAAGAATTCAGTGATTCTATTTCACCATATTTATGGATGAATTGTTTACTATACACAATGATAACAACAGGGTTAAAATCTTAGCATACAGAAAGAGTTAAAAATAAAAGAGACAATTTCTTGCTTGAAAGTTTTGTATTACCCTTGTGAGAAAAAAAAAGTGAACTTAATTTACGTGAATGTGCACTTGTAGTGTTCTTTAAATCAAAGTATACTTTAAACTACATTATATAATATTAATGAAATAAAAAGCCACTTAAAGTGAGTATGCTTTCATGACACTTTCAAAAAGAGTTTTTTTTTTTTAAATACAATTATGTTGACTAATATACTAAAACACATATGAAGTACTTGATTATAATTTTAACTGTATAGTGTCTTATTTGATATTACATTTAAAGTTAATATATTTTTAAACGAAACTGAATTGGTTTAAAAACTGAATCTCAGAAAGAGAATTCAGTGATTATATTTCCACATATCTAGTGATGAATTGTTTACTATACACAATTACAATAACAGGGTTAAATTCATGTACACAGAGTTAAGAGGTTGTAAGATGTTGTTTTTTTTTTTTTTTTTTTTTTTTTTTTTTTTTTTTTTTTACAAATATAAGTGATTAAAAACAGACATTTTAACTTATAAAACATTAAGGATGTCTTGGAAAATGTCATTATGATTTTATATGGATAAATGGATTTGTTCATCAAAACATTATGGTAATAGGGTTGATGCATAATATGTAACATATTTTTTTTTTTTTTTTTTTAAATAATACATCATGTCAACTAAAATAAAGACAAATGCTAATTTTGTTTTAATATATAGAATTTGGAAACATGAGGTACTGAGGAACTCTAGAATTTTGTCTCTTGTCAATGTATGAAAGTAAGCGCTTGGAGACAGACCTTACCATTCATCCTGCATCAGGCCCTGTGCAGTATTCAGAGACACTGGATGCCTGAGGGAAAAAAAAAGACAAGTCACTTGAGAAGAAACACTCATTCCCTGAGTCCAATCAAAGTGAAAGGACTAAGAGTTCATGATATGGAGACTGTCTTTCTTTGCCTTGTCCAAGGCAATTACTTTAGAACGATTTTATGAGTGTTAAATGCCTTGTTGACATGGATAACTCCAGTACACCCTTTCTTGATTATAATGCAGACCATGTTTATGACCTTGTTTTATCAGAAAGCCTGCCATAAAGAAAGCTGCATGACCTTAAAGTGGACAGTTGCCTTGACTGTGAGAGCTTTGTAGATTTTGAACCAGGCCCGGCTATGTACTTTTAGCCAGAGGTTAGCATTAATTAGTTATATAAACAGACGCATGATTAGGGATGACTTTTGGGTGGGTCGCTTGGTTTGTTAGAGGGTATATGTGAAGTAGCTGCTCCAGCACACAGTGAAAAGTAAAGTTAAAGGATGACAGTTAAACATACAGACACACACACACACATGGATTGCCCTCCAGTGGCTAAGCATGATAGCATTCATGGTCACTGTAAAGATAGCATCAGAGCCTGAAGAGGAATTTATGTATGATAAATAACTAGTGTGATTGTTTTCTCTAGTTTCTAGTCTGTTTACAAGTTAGATGTGCCTTAATGCAAGACTGAATCTTTTGGATAGTATTGAAAAGACTTTTTATTTGCTAAAATACTGCACAGCCCTTGTGAAAAAGGATCATGCTTAATTGTATTGAATATGCACTTGTAGTCTACTTGAAAGTATATTTAAAAAAATGTACTCTCAAATATGAAAAAATTGAATTTCTATTATTCTTAAAACACTCAAGTGCAGTTTGTAATAGTAAAATTAAAAGTTTATACATTTCAAATGATTGTTTTAATCTTTTGACCTGCTTGAAAAAATACACTTAATTTGATTTTTTTTTTTTTGATAATCTGTAATGTGGTGTTCTATATTACTTTTAATGTTGATATATTGTAAATAAAGTTACAAATGTATAATTTAAAATATAATGTATACATGTCATGCAAGTTCCAATAGAAATGACATTAAAGTGCATTTTTGTTTTGCCAGAAATGCTTGTCAATAAATTTGGCATGCACTTGATTTCAAAGACTATAGATGTAATTATGAAATTACATAAGATGTATTTAATCAATTTATCTAATTGAATTTAATATAGATTTGTTTAATTTATTGTCCAAAAAAAAACAAAAAAACAAACAAACAAACAAACAAAAAAAAACATTACATTCAGTTCAAACTTTTAAAGAATAATCTATTAATAATAAGTACACTTTTTAGTATGCTAAAGTGCACTTTTTTCACAAAGGTGTACTAGGATTAGCTAACATTTAAATTTAGCCCTATTTAAAGTTTATTGAAGGCTTTTGAAACGATCAATAAAAGCATTCTTGTGAACAGGCTGTGCATGATTGACTACTTTATACATGATTGAGTGCTTCTCTGAAGGGAAGTGAGAGCTTGGCATGAGAATGAGATGAGATGTGGGATAATTATTGTGTGAGAGAAAGGTCTTTCCCTCACCGCAGAAGAGCCCACGGTACAAGCATCTTTGTTTCCTCTTGACCTTATCCCGTGATAATTCTCTTGTGTTTAACAGATTCCCTTTCACATTATTCTCACTGAGATGTATTTGTTGTGTACATGGTACTATGACAACTGTTCCTAACAGACCTTTGCCTTTTGAGGTAGCATGACCAGGCTAGACCTTCTCCATTCCTTTTGTCTGCACTTGGTTCCCACAAAATGTGGCAGTCTTTTTTAAGCACACAGGTCCCCCTGGATCAACTGGAACATTTACCTTTGCCACAGGTAGGCATCTGTTCTGTGGGAACATCGTCGGTCATTCAGTGCAGCATTATGTGGTCAATGGTTGAACAAAATTGTGCCTCAGATGGGTCCTAATTCAAATGTTGGCAGGCTGCTGCCTTTTCCATGTTATTTGAGCCCAGTCCATTGCTGATGAGGCTATCACTATTCCCAATGGGCCATGAGGACCCATCAAAAGCCCTTCTTCCTCTCCTTGAGGTTTTGTTGGTTCAGTGTGAACAATGGCCATTTCATTGCTCAAAGTTTGTCGTAAAGCCATTTGGACGGGATCCATGAATAAGCTTTGAGCTGGTCGGTTGTGTTGAGAGAACACAAACACTGCTCAGCTAGAACTGGGTCTTTGTGTGCTTGTGTTACGTTTAGCCTCAATCTGGATGGTCTCAACACAAAACAATGTACTTGAACTTACTTTAACACTGAGCTTCTTAATGAGTCTTTGTCAAAGCTTATGCACCATAATTCCTTATTACTCTCACAGCATGTTTTAGACATTAGCTATACAGAAAACTGGCTAATAATAATAAGATGATACTGAAACAATTTGCCTTTTACTCTAATCGCTGTATAAATGATTTTTCTGAAAACAAAGTTTTCACTGAATTTCCCTATACCATCCACATATAAACAGCATTTTAGGTTTTTGAAAACGGCTTCCATAAGTGAAGACTTTTTAAAAAGCATACATTTATAGGTATATCAGGAAAAAACCTTGCACCTAGAAACTCATTCTGTACCTCTGAGTCAGACATTCTTTTTATGACATATCATGCATTCAGGTCATAAACATAACATGGAAGTAGCCTAAACTAAATAAAGAATAACACTCTAAACTCAAATATTTGCATTTGAAATGTTGAAAATTATTCATTTCTGTCATTTATACAGTTGTGCTCAAAATTATTCATACCCTTGGTAAATATGATCAAAGAAGGCTGTGAAAATAACTCCGCATTGTTTATCCATATGATCTTTTCATTCAAAAATGTTAAAAAAAAATCTAACCTTTAATTTAAGCAAAAAAAAAAAAAAAAAAAATAGTAAAAGTGGGGGAAAATCACATTATGAAATGAATATTTTTCTCTAGTACACAATGGCCACAATTATTGGTACCCCTAAAAAATTCTTATGATTGAAATATCTCTGAAGTATATTCCCATTCATATTTGCATTTTTTAATCACACCAGGGTGACTAGGAACATGAAATTATCCAGCCATGGCTTCCCGTTTCACAGGAATATAAATATGAGGGGAAACAAAGGCCAAATTCCCTTAATCATTGATCACAATGAGTAAAATCAAAGAATGTATTTCTGTTGTGCAGCAAAAGATTGTTAAATTTCACAAATTAGAAAGTGGCTGTACGAAAAGAGCTAAAGAATTAAAAATTCCCATTTCCACCATCAGGGCAATAATTAAAAATTTCCAATCAACAGAAAATTTTACAAATCTGCCTGGAAGAGGACGTGAGTCTATTTTGTCGTAAAGCAAGGTGAGGAGGATAGTTTGAGTGGCCAAAGATGCTCCAATGATCACAGCTGAAGAACTACAGAAAACAATTGAGTCTCGGGGTCAGAAAGCCTAAAAAAAAAAAAAAAAAAAAAAAAAAAAAAAAAAAAAATCAATCAAACAGCACCTACATCACTACATGTGTCACACTTCGCTGCTGTGAGGGAGTGAGGAATAGGGAGACACGGAGACATTGAATGAATTACCAATAACTGTTTTCAATCCAGGAAACTCACACATAGCACACAGGGATGACGATAGACACCGGACAAAGAAACAGGGAACTGAACACTCTTTAAATACACAGACAATTAGGGACTAACAACTAGACACACCTGAACCAAATGACATGATGAACAGGAGACAGAAACTGAGTCACGGAGCACATGGGGAGCAAAAACACACACAAGACAGTCCATGATCCTGACATTTCGCCCCCCTCCCAGAAGGCGTGTCCTCGCACCATAGAAACAACCGATGGAGAGACAGGTGGGAGCTTGGGAGGAGGCTCTGGAGGAGGGCGGACACCCAGGAGGGGGCCGGCAGACAGAGACCAGGGAGGCAACGAAGGAGTGAGGAGCCAGGGAGGAGACAGGAGGGACCCGGAGCAGGAGGAGCCCAGCGCGATCCAGGCCCCAACCATAATGTCTACCCACGGTGGAGCCGAAGGAGTGAGGAGCCATGGAGGAGGAATGGCTGCCGACTCCAGGGGGTCAACCAATGGCGGCGGAGCAGGTGGTGGAGGAGCCCGAGGCGGAGACGGACAGCCAACGAGCCAGGGGGATGCCGAGGATCCGGGGGGGCCAGGGTGGAGCCAAGGGCTCTGGAGATCTGGAGATCCGCGGCGGAGCCGGAGCGACTGATGACCCAGGTGGAGCTGGCGCGAGGATGGAGCCCAATGGAGCCGGTGGGACAGAGCGACGAGGCACAGCCCGAGGAGAGGAGTCCAGAGGCGATGGTGGGTCGACACCCAACCAAGGCGGAGCCGGAGGAACGAGGGAGCCCGGTGGAGCTGGTGGATTGACGGGTGATGGTGGAGGCGAGGGAGCTAGGAGCCGAGGTGGAGCTGCTGGGTCAACGGGCCGAGGCGAAGTCCAGGCCTCGGAGGCTGTAGGCGGAGGTGAGGGATACTCCAGCCCCGGCGTCGCTGAAGGATGGCAGTCCCGCGGGGGTTGCACCATACAGATAGGGGGCTGAGGGCGAGCGGAGGGGCTGCCAGACGACAGTGGTGGAGGAGGCAGGAGCAGGTGGGAGGGCGGGCATTTGTGAGCCTCCTCTGGGCTGAACAAGGGAACAGGATGACGCTCTGGAATATCGGGCTCTGGAGGGCGCTTTCGAGGAGCAGGCACTGGAGGATCAGGAGGCCCTTCTGGGCTGGACATGGGGACCAGAGACGAAGGAGGGCTGGACGGGACCAGCGAGGACGAAGGAGAGAGGAGAAGGGGAAAGTCGGCCTCCAGATCCGTCTCCCAATCAATCAGATCCCCATCGAGGTCCAGCAGTCCCAGCTATATAATCAGCTCACCCTCAGCCGCGGTGCAGGGGGCGGAGCTCCATTCCGCGCTCACACCATCCAAGACTTGCTCCCTTGTGGTGGGCACTGTTGCCAGCTCTCACACCTGGTCTGACGGATTGGGCTCAACATCCGGGGCGATCCTGTGCTCAGTCGCTCGGCTTTGCGCTGGCTCGTTGATCGCAGCGGGAATAGGCTCTCCGTCATCGGTGGGCTCGGGCTGATGCTCCGCACCGTGGGGAGTTGGTGGGCGGGGTCTGGGTCGGAAGTGGATCCGACGAGATCATGCACGGGGCAGATGGTAAATGGCGATCCGTTTCTCTCCAGAGTCCACTCCACGAAGGTGCCGAAATCTTCTCGTGGACCATCTTCGGACGACGGTGCTCTGCTCGCGGTGTTCAAACTTGCATCATAGAATGAGCAGAGTGCGTCTTCCGGGTAGCTGTTGGCGTTAGCTAACAACAGGAACGGTCTTGTATGGTCCTCGAGAGATCTGTCCCTGTGCTCCAGCAGGAGGAGGAGGAATTCGGGCCGGATGAGGGGATCCATGAGGGTAACACACGGAAACAAAAAACACTGTACAAAAACGGAAAATAATCGAAGGGAAATGCAAATAAATTAACTGTATTCAGTCCGGTGTTCTGTCACACTTCACTACTGTGAGGGAGTGAGGAACGAGGAGACACAGAGACATTGAATGAATTACCAATAACAGTCTTTAATCCAGGAAATTCACACGTAACACACAGGGATGACGATAGACACCGGACAAAGAAACAGGGAACTGAACACTCTTTAAATACACAGACAATTAGGGACTAACAACTAGACACACCTGAACCAAATGACATAATGAACCGGAAACTGGGTCACGGAGCACATGGGGAGCAAAAACACACACAAGACAGTTCATGATCCTGACAACATGTTGTTCAGGAGGGTTTCAAGAAAAATTCTAGAAAAGAGAACACTTTCATCCAAAAACAAACTCCAGCATATTCATTTGCTAGACACTACTGGAACTTCAAACGGGACTGGGTTCTATGGTCAGATGAAACTAAAAAATGAGCTTTTTAACAGTAAACACTCAAGATGGGTTTGGTGTACACAGGGATAAAAAAAAGCATCACATGTGTACAATGAAATATACTGCTGTATCTTTAATGTTGTGGGCCTATTTTTCTGCCAGAGATCCTGGATATATTGTTGGCATCATGGCATCAAGGATTCTATCATACACCAACAGATAAAAAATTAAAAACTTACTGTCCATGCTAGAAATCTTACAATGGGCTGTGGTTGGATCCTCCAAAAGGACAATGATCCACAAACAAACATCAAAATCAAAACAAAAATGGGTCACTGAGAACAAAACCAAGCTTCTGCCATGGCCATCCCAGTCCTCTGACCTGAACCCTATAGAAAATGAGTGGGGTGAACTGAAGAGGAGAAGCACCAACATGGAGCTGGGAATCTGAAGGATCTGGAGTGATTCAGTATGAAGGAATGGTCTCTGATCTCTTGTCAGATGTTTTCCAAACTCATCAAGCATTATAGGTGAAGACTCAGAGCTGATATCTTGGAAAAAGGAGGTTGCAAGTAGTATTGAATAAAAGGGTATGATTAATTGTGGCCAATGTGTATTACAGAAAAGCATTTATTTCATAATGACATTTCTCTCCCATTTTAAATTCTTATTCTCCAATGAAAGGCTACATTTTTGTAAATTTTTAAAATAAAAGATCAAAAGGATTAATGATACAGATTTATTTTCACAGCCTTCTTTGATCATATTTACCAAGGGTATGAATAATTTTGAGCACAACTGTACATGATATCAAAACTATATGATTGTGTTACATAATACAAACCATTACAGTCAAGTGAATATTTACACCTGTTGTCTATCAGCTGTTCTGTACATCATACCTTTAAAATAACGGTAATACACCATGTAAAATTAAAATAATTTGCAAAATGATTTATGATAATTTCCTTGAGCGCTTGCGCTTCGAACTCACAATTGTGATATTTCCAACTCCACTTGACGGACACTTGCAGCACAGATGCTACTGTGATGTTTGACATAAAAGCTTAAAGGCACAATATGGTGAACTACTGGCCTGCCATGGTCATGTGTAGCAGTTTTTGCATTGTCGTATGGATGGCTGTTGCGTGAGCAGTTTATTTAATAATTCATTGTTTTACACAGAAACTATGTTTTCAGAAATATAAGTATATAGCCTACGTGTTGATGTGTAAAATATGAAATTAAAGCTGAATTTTTTTAACTTGACATGGTGTGTTAAAATGTGGCACAATGGTCACAAAGACACCAGTTAAATAAATAAATAAATCAATAATTAAAAGCTGTACAGTGCAACACAAAAACGTGTTCTCTGTGAACAGGCCCCAACTGTGCATGTCATGTAGTCATTTGAACAATAATCATGCAAAATTTGACACTCAACAGAACCTAGCATGCAGGCCTTTGTGTTCTAAAGCTGGATGCCTTCCAAGTAAAAATATGACACTGTGAGAAACTAAAGTAAGTACAGGGTTCAAAAGAAAAGAATAGAGAAGAATGAACTTTTCTCAGAAGTTGGAAATGCAGATGGCCATGTTAAAGGCAATATCATTACTCTCATGAATATGAGATAAAGTTTATGTACTCGCTAAGATCCACAGCTCTAAGCTACTGTCTCCTAATATCCAGTCTGAAGCCTACCATCTCTAACCTAAGTTCTCCTAAAGAACATGGCCTGGATTTATACTCCAGCAGTGGACTGTATGGGCATGGTGCATGAGCGCGTGACACCATGAAATGCCATTCAGATGCCTATTGTGAGGTGTTATTATAATTAGTCCTTCCAACATTTGGCTGTGTTACGTAAGATAGTGATTGTTTATTCATATAGGGCTCAGTTTGTGCAAGGCCCCTTGAATTTCAAAGGCTGTATTATGGGGGACACGCTAAAGCCGCTTTGAAACTTGAAACAGTGGAAGTCCTGCTGATTCACATGTGCTAGCGTGCCAAGAAGGCAAGTGTAAAATCAAATCATGATGTCCATGCATTAGTGTGCTGAAAATAAAGATGTGTGCTTAGTTATGTAAGTGTGTATTTCATGGCGTGAATGCCTTTGGAAGCAACAGTGGATTTTTTGTTAACACAATTTACACAATGCTCTACACATTTCTACTGTTGTTCAAACAGACTCTGCAGTGGTTCTCACCAGGAGCAAGCTTCCAAGGCGGCCTCAAAATGACTTAAAATTATTTAAAATAGGACAAAACAAGAATTTAAATAATCAGACTAACTAGTATTTTTGTATTTTATTTCACTCAATAAACTCAATATTTGTTTCCTGGGTTCCCACAGTTTTGGATAATCTGGATATATGAGGTAGCCAGGTCTAATTTTAAAAGTGTGATTTCTAAACCTGGAAAAATATTGTATATCAATCAAATCTTAAAACATCATGGACATTTTAATAATGAATACACATTTTACTAGAAATTGTGAGTTAAAAACAGATCTGTTTGATTAGTGAACAAATCATTTATAATAGTTTTGTGAATCAAGTCAACTGAATCATAGAGAAGATCCGACTCAAATGACAATTTATTCACAAATAAACCACCACTTTTTTTGTGAAATTTTGAACTTGATTAGTATTGAATAACTGAATTTCATTTAATTACTGAAGTTGTGTTCAATGAAAGAAATCATACAGTTTGGGAAAGACATGAGGTTAAGTAATGCTGACAGATTTCATTTGTGGGTGAACTACTCATTTATACAGGCAGACTTATTTGTGAAAGGCAGTTGTGTGAATGGTAAGCCTCTTACACTGAGCCAACCCAGTTAAGAAATGTTACTGTCAAGGTGTACCATGGTATACAGTTGGCACTGCAGAAAATTGGCAGTCAGAGCAGAAGAAACAAGCCAAATTTTGTGTTGCAGCGTTGCAGAGTTCAGCTTAAGAATGGATATATTCAGCATCTGTAAGCCCCTTTTTAAAAAATAAATAAATAAATAAATAAATAAATAAATAAAAAATGAAGATTACTTTGGACTTCATAATAACTGAATAACAGCTGTGAATGGCACAGCCAGAATCTCTGTTTGATTCCCCACATTTTATTGTTTTATATAAGGTGATACTTCAGTTAAATTGATGCATATTCTGGCATAATATAGCTTTGAAAAACAGTGCAATTGTTTGTCAGGACTGGTATCAATCTGGTGGATGTGTTGGAAACAATTTTAGCTTCAGAAATGGTTAGGGTTAGGAGTTTTTTTTGTCTTTGCAACCAACATGTCATATTTATTTTTAGAATATTATATAACTTTTGAATTAACTACTTTCAGATTACATATACACGTTTAGAAATATTGTTATTTCTTTGTTAAAATACCTCTACATCAATGTGTGGATTAGGTCTGTAATGTTCAGTAATTAGATCAAGAATTACACTGCAAAAAAATTATGATCCTAGTTTTTGTCTTATTTTCCAGTAAACACAGGGTCGAAAATAATTATTTATGATAATAGGACTTCAGTTTTCAGATATTATATTAGTTCTCAAACTTTAATTCGTACTTTAAGCAGCACACTTAACATTTAGCATGTGCTATTGTTCGCTAACAGTTTGTTAGCTAGAAACCACTACAGTATCTTATAATTCAGTGATATGACATAAAGTGAATTAAAGCCTGTCAGGATACCATATAAAATAAGTGTTAGACTACTTAATTTGGTTACTTCAAAACAATTTCATTCAATGACATTGAAGTTACATGAACAAATAATGTTTGTGTTGTTTAAATAAACAATCTTTTACATTTTTTGTATGAATATTTTAAATTCATATATTAAACATTTTTTTTAATAATATTAAGAGAAGAGTGTAGGTTTATTACACAGTACAATATGTCATTTCATTTTAACATGAGTAAGCTATTTTAGGTTTGATTTTCATAATAGATATTCGATAAATAAAAATCATATTTTTGTGAGACTAAGAATATCTCCGTTTAACATTAATCTTGCATCTATGAGTGGCTTGTAAGTGATTCTGTGCTTCAGAGAGCCTCTCTGTGAATGATGGATTCTGACATCACCCTCACACTGGTTGAATCACATGGCAGGGAAGATGTTTGGCACAAGGACACTGACACAATCACCAGACACAACTACATCACCATCTGCAGAGGCTTTGCTTCCTTTACAATCAGACGAGCCGCTTGCTCTGGTGCTCAGTCTGGATCCAGACGGAAGCTTGTGTAATTCCTAGTTACAGAAACAGAGAAACAAATAGAGACATAATTAGTGTAGCTGCTGTTCCAACCAAGCAAAAATTATTTGTTCAACCCAAGCTAAAGAATAATAATGTGTGTTTGATCAGATATAACTGCAGTACAAGATTATGAGATGCATTATGTGAATGCTTGGCTAAAGAGATGTGTCTTTAATCTAGATTTAAACAGAGAGAGTGTGTCTGAACCCCGAACGTTATCAGGAAGGCTATTCCAGAGTTTGGGAGCCAAATGTGAAAAGGCTCTACCTCCTTTAGTTGACTTTGTTATCCTAGGTACTACCAAAAGTCCAGAGTTTTGCGACCTTAGGGAGCGTGATGGATTGTAGCGTGGTAGAAGACTAGTTAGGTACGCAGGAGCTAAACCATTTAGGGCCTTATAGGCAAGTAATAATATTTTGTAACTGATGCGGAACTTAATAGGTAGCCAGTGCAGAGACCGTAAAATTGGGGTAATATGATCATATTTTGATCATATTTTGATAAAGCTCAACTCAACTCATATTTTCTTGACCAGGTAAGGACTAGCCGCTGCATTTTGGACTACCTGTAGCTTGTTTATTGAAGATGCAGGACAACCAGCTAGCAGTGCCTTACAATAGTCCAGTCTAGAGGTCATGAATGCATGAACTAGCTTTTCTGCATCAGAAACAGGTAACCTGTTTTGAAGCTTGGCAAATCTTTAATTTTCTTCTATAATAATCTTTAATCTTTACCTATGAACAAAAATGGCTGATTCTTGCATTGTGGCCCCTGTTTTTACAAATTATTTCAGACAAACTGTGACTTGAAGGCATGGTAACAATCTTTTTTTCTCCTCCCCTAGGATCATGGATCAGATGCTACCTCCTGTTTATCCCGTAGCTCTCTGCAAAAGGATACCAGATCAATTATGTATGGCCAGTGTGGCACTGCCTCTCTGGATGAGCAGGTAAAGGCAATAACATGACAATATGCCATCATTTTATACTTTTTCATGGTTGTTCTGTCATACTCCTAACTGCTGGTTTATGTATATGAAATGAACTATGAGTAAGACCGGTGGTTCTCAACCTACATAACTGACTCGAAGGGCCCTCATTGTCCAACATATTTTTCAGCAGCTCCACAATATAATTTCTAGTATTTCTACTGTGACAAAGCTGATTCTTTTCAAAATTCAAAAGAAACCAGGAGTATTTTAAATTTGTGAATCAGAGGTTTCAGAGCTTTTAAGAACAATAGGTTCTTTAATTAAAAACAGTTGTTGAATATTAAAATACTATTTTGTTGTTGTATTGTTTTTAATGCATTATAATATTCGTTAGATATATAATACTACTCAAAATAGATCTTGATTTGTTTTTTTAGAATGTTATAATGCTTATTGACGAGAAAAAGATTTTATGTTTTTTTTTTTATCAAATAAGAAAAAAATCAGTTTGGCGCTTTCATTTTCTCTTGATCTTTGTTTTTTAGCATTTTAATTTAGAACTAAGTTTTGGTCTTTATATTTTTAATAAAAAATAATTTAAATACTTTTTAGTGATGTCGAGGGTGTCACGCTTTGGGTCAGATGAAGACAATGAAATCATTCTAAAATAGAGTCCAAAATAACAAAAGTCTTTATTAAATCTCACAAATAGATCCAAAAAGCCAGCAAAACAGTGTGGCTTGCACAAGTAATACTAGACAAATGAAGAGTGCGCAAGGAAAAACTTCAATACACATTGATGGAGAACTAATAATGAACAGCTGTGATAACTGAATTGGTGTCCATGGAAACAGATTAGTGGTGGGAAACTAAGACAAAGGAAAAAGGAAACTGGCAATGAAAAACTAAAAGTCCATGAAACTGCAACCAAAAGAGACTGAACTAAACATAACTGTGACAGATTGCCCCTAACGGGCCCCCAGAACTAGACAATTATATTTGCTGTGCTGCTTATAAAATTATTATGTATTCATATGAATTTCAACATAAACTTTTGATGTTGATAACACTTGTTTATGTGTAAATAATAATCAGTATGACCTAGTCCTGGTAAGGTATTTGACAAATCCCATAACCGAGTTTGTGATGTACAAAAAAACAAATCCAACTGCAATTTGTACCTTTAATGAGCCCTGCAACACATTTTAATATGTTCAAATTTAAGTTTCACAACTTTTCTCTCTTTTCTCAGCCCAACAGGAAATTCAAATAAAGCGGATCAGTGAACGGATTAGGAAGTCCTAGTGAGGGCTGAAAGAGACAGGACCGAGTGGGCCGTAACAGCCCAGGCCATCACTGAGGAAACGTTATATGAAAGGCTATTGTGTGAGCAAAACACTGCAGCTTTATGGAACTGAACCTGTAAACTCTCAGTTGTTTTGTTGTACAAGAGACTGTTCTATGAGTACTAGAAATCTCACAGGAAAGAGCGAACCAGAACCTTGTATGTTGTATGCAGGGCTGGCTCAGTAAACAAATCCAAAGTATTGTGTTTTTCTGCAGTGTAGAACCTGGAGTTTTAGTTATCTATAGAAAGTAATTGAAAAGGGGGAACCCTCCTGTCTGACCAGACGTTCAATAAGCACAATTCAAGTGTATGGCTGGGTACACTGTATTATGATCTGGACAAAGGTCTGTTCATTAAATGTCAAACCTAATGAGAGCCAGTATACATGCACAATTGTTATGCAGCAGACAGGTGTTGAGTTACAATAAATTTCTCTTGCAGTCCATTTCTCTCAACCATACTTACAGAAGGAAATATTTCATGACACTATGCCTGTGTTATGTGAGCTCTACAAAATGTGCCATCCTTGATTGTTCTGTCCATGTAGTGTTACAAGTCTATATACACCTGCTGCCTGCGAGATTTTCATTTTCAGTGCCTTGGGGATTGACTGCTAAAAACACAATAGCCACGTTCACACAGCAGAACAATATATACAAATGTTAGTCATTTACATTTACGCATTCTATAACTGAACTCACACCCGTACATTTCCAGGACTCATTTTCAACACAGTCTCACAGGAGTTTGTAACTATTTTACATATTTACGAAGTGGTGGCTAACCACTGATTGTTAGCTTTCTTGCATCTTGCTTTTTTTTTTTCTAAAAAAAAATCAAATAAATAAATAAACAAACCTTGTCAAATGTGTGGCATTTTTTGCTGTCTTTCATTGTCTGTCACATCTTACAGTGTGAGAGAGCCCCTCTGATGTGTTTTTATGTGTGGTTTATTTTATGTTTCAGTTTCTATTGTGGAAACTCTGTCAACGTCAGCAGAGCTTAACTGTTTTCCAAAGGCTGATGTGAAAGGGAGTTCATTTTTTCATATACCTTTGTACATGCCTAAATCATTGATAAAAATAAATAATTGCAATTCTTGTTCATTCGGTTTTGTAATAGCACTTACACATAACTCATTGTGTCTATCAATATTTTTCCTGATGAGAAAACACAAATGAAGTGGCTTCATAAGTCAATATATTATTTTATTTGATCTATTTTGTAAGCTGTTATACATTTTTATAGCATTTTTGTTGCTGCTGTTGTTATTTTGAATATGTGTTTGATTTCTATCTTATTTCTATCATAAGGTGTAAATATGGTTTATAGCAGGTGTTAATAGTGATTAACAATCATTACTAATGAAGGGCGGGGTCGGTAGGGGTTGCTATAAAACATTAAAGCTCATTTGACTGGAGAGAATAACCACCCCGCTCTCCTTTTGTCAATCACTGTGTCACACCTCCCACCCAGAGGTGGGTAGTAACGAGTTACATTTACTTCGTTACATTTACTTGAGTAAATTTTTTGGGTAACTAATACTTTTAGAGTATATTTAAAAATGGGTACTTTTACTCTTACTCAAGTACATTTTTAGTGAAAAAACGGTACTTTTACTTCGTTACTGTGGGCGACGCTCCTCTCGTTACCTTAATGTAATACAAGTTAAAAATCCTTCAATTTATTCCAAACGCGCCGTCTACTTTTTTTCTGGGCAATGAGCGATGCCCCTTCGCAAATGATTCATTCTTTTGAGTCAATTCTGTTCGAAGGCTTGATCAAACCAATTGGCAAACCAGTGAATCGGTTCGTGAATCAGTTTGAATGATTCGTTCAGTTCTGCCGCACGCGCTGATCGTCTGAAGCGGTTCTCACTGAAGAGCTGTAACATCAAGAGCGCTGAAGACGTGGCTTTGGATCTACAGTCAGCTGAAAGCAAATCTGCAAAGGCTATGGTTTGCTAGCTATGAAGATCTTTATTAGATGAACACCGCGTGTGCTGTCGGTTCCACAGGTAGAGATTCGATTACAGTACACGATACCACTGTGACATTACCAGTTTGTTGTACATGTACCTTACACATTAAATACAATGTATAATTTATTCATTAAATAAGCCGTCACAGAGTATGAAATGAACACCCGCCAAACCCGCTTTAGTTCCAGGAGGAATGCCTTTGCCCTAGACACAATTAATATTGATATTTTCACAATATTTACGCTTGCAGAAATAAAGGCTACATTTGTTTACATTTAGCAGAACAGACGGACGAAGATCCGTCAGTGTGTATTTGTTTCGTTATGTTCAGATGTTCTGTAGCGGTCATGTGAGGAGTTTTCACTCTTCTCCGTGTCAGAGGTTATAATTCAATTCAATTCAATTCAATTCAAGTTTATTTGTATAGCGCTTTTCACAATACAAATCGTTGCAAAGCAGCTTTACAGGAAATTAAGTTTCTACAATATATTTATATATTGTAGAAACTTAATATATTTAACTTATGGCGAAATTTGGTAGTTCTGTATGTTGTCTGAGGGTATGCTTCATCTGAGGTCCTCTGAGGGGTTGGCATCATCTCTTCTCAGGTGTTCTGGATCCAGACTGAAGCTTGTGTAAATCCTAGTTACCACGGGATGTTAATCCCGTGGCAGAAACAGAGAAACAAATAGAGACATAATTAGCGTAGCTGCTGTTCCAACCAAGCAACAATTATTTGTTCAATCCAAGCTAAAGAACAATAATGCGTGTTTGATCAGATATAACTGCAGTACAAGATCATGAGATGCATTATGTGAATGCTTGGCTAAAGAGATGTGTCTTTAATCTAGATTTAAACAGAGAGAGTGTGTCTGAACCCCGAACATTATCAGGAAGGCTATTCCAGAGTTTGGGAGCCAAATGTGAAAAGGATCTACCTCCTTTAGTTGACTTTGCTATCCTAGGTACTACCAAAAGTCCAGAGTTTTGCGACCTTAGGGAGCGTGATGGATTGTAGCGTGGTAGAAGACTAGTTAAGTACACAGGAGCTAAATCATTAAGGGCCTTATAGGTAAGTAATAATATTTTGTAACTGATGCGGAACTTAATAGGTAGCCAGTGCAGAGACTGTAAAATTGGGGTAATATGATCATATTTTCTTGACCTAGTAAGGACTCTAGCCGCTGCATTTTGGACTACCTGTAGCTTGTTTATTGAAGATGCAGGACAACCAGCTAGCAGTGCATTACAATAGTCCAGTCTAGAGGTCATGAATGCATGAACTAGCTTTTCTGCATCAGAAACAGGTAACATGTTTCGTAGCTTGGCAATGTTTCTAAGATGGAAGAATGCTGTTTTTGTAACATGGGAAATATGATTTTCAAAAGACAAGTTGCTGTCTAATATAACACCCAGATTTTTGACTGTAGAGGAAGTAACAGTACATCTGTCTAGTTGCAAATTATAATCCAAGAGATTCTGTGTACTGTTTTTTGGTCCAATAAGTAATATTTCTGTCTTATCTGAATTTAATAGGAGAAAATTACTGGTCATCCAATCTTTTACATTTTTAACACACTCTGTTAGCTTAGATAATTTAGAAGTTTCATCTGGTCTTGTTGAGATATATAGTTGAGTATCATCAGCATAACAATGGAAACTAATCCCGTATTTTCTAATAATATTACCAAGGGGCAACATATATATTGAAAATAGCAGAGGACCTAGGACAGATCCTTGTGGTACTCCATATTTTACTGGTGATAATTGAGATGACTCCCTGTTTAAATAAACAAAGTGGAAGCGATCAGACAGGTAGGATCTAAACCATCTTAAAGCCTGCCCTTGAATACCCGTATAATTTTGTAATCGATCTTATATCATATCATATCATCTTATATATATAAACATATACATTTATAATACATAATTAATATACTTTAAAATATAATTTAATTCAATTCAGTGATGCAAATCAGAATTTTTATCAGCTGTTACTCCAGTTTTCAGAGTCATATGATCCCTCAGAAATCATTCAGATATATTGATTTATTATCAGTGTTGTTGAAAAAAAAAAACAGCATCTGCTGGTTAGGTATGTTTTGAAGCTGGGATGATGGTTTATGCTGGTCCTTAGCTGGTTTAAGATGGTCATGTGCTGGTCATGCACATGTCCAGCTTAAACCAGCTAAGGATCAGCATAAACCAGCAAAGGACCAGCTTAAATCAGCTCAAACCAGCATCCCATGCTTCAAAACATACCTTACCAGCAAAAGCTGTTTTTTTCAACAGGGAACAGTTTTGCTGCTTAATATTTTTTAGAACCTGTGACATTTTGTTCAGGATTCTTTTATGAATAGAAAGCTATAAAAGAACAGCATTGATAATAAATCAGGCTGATAAAAATTCTGATTTGCATCACTGAAATAAATTACATAAAAAAAAAAAAAAAAACATTAAAAGTATTTTGAATGGCTGTGTGTGTGTGTGTGTGTGTGTGTGTGTGTGTGTATATATATATATATAGAGAGAGAGAGAGAGAGAGAGAGAGAGAGATATTTAGATAAAATTTATGTATCTAAATAAAAATAGACTATTTTCAGTATATGATCCAAAGTAACTAGTAACTAACTACTTGAGTAGTTTTTTTATCCGATACTTTTTTACTCTTACTCAAGTAATTATTCAGACTATTACTTTTACTTTTACTTGAGTAAATATTTCTTCAAGTACTTTTACTTTTACTTGAGTACAGTTTTTGGGTACTCTACCCACCTCTGCTCCCACCACACACAACACACACACTACACCACACCGGTCATTTACGACTCTACACGACCCCCCTGCACACCCACGGCCCACCACAGCCCGGCAGGGGAACAACTATACAAACTTCACGTGCTTGTTTTCACTCAAATAGGAATTCGCGTGCTAAACCGTGGCTGTCAACGGGTGAATTACTGTATTTTACTGCTTTTGCTTCTCCGCGGCACAACAACAGTTTGTTCTGGGTTGGCTGGGGAGGGTTTAAGAATGCAAAAAAAAAAAAATACAGTTTCAGTACAAACAATAGCATTTGTCTTTGGAATAAAAATAAAGATAAAAAAAAGTTTATATTGTTGTGATTAATCTCAGAGCTGGTTGGTTTGGTTCATCATTTTGAACCTTACTGAATAATTCCTGAACAGGAAAATACTTACAGAAAAAAATGAGCAGGAAAATACTTCCAGAAGCAAGACCACTTAAAAAGTGACTGGTCACTGACTGTTGCACTCTTTCATGAGCTTGCAGGAGTTTGCAGCTAATCCAGTCTTTCTCACTTGCCCCTACATACCAAAAAGTCAACCTATACCACAGGGGGTCACTGGGTTGATCTTTATTTTGAAAATATTATGTGTTTACACTTAAAAAAATAAAAATAAAAAGATATGTAGAACAATGCCACGTTCTGCGGTAAAGTGGGACATACTCTGTTGCTTAGCAACAGTAAGGTTATCCTTGTGGCAGTTTTGCTGGCTGTCTCTTGCTGTTATGATCTAGACACTGAGAGTTTCAGAAACACATTCGCTTCTGCTTTCATGTCTGTAGATAGACTCCATTCACAGAACATGCATATGCCACCAAACATGTGAATGATAATGCAGTAATAATATCCCGTTTTGGTCAGCATATTGTGTAAGGAATTCCAGCAGTCTTAAGCCACATCCTTATCAAACAAATCATTGTCTAATTGGAATAAAGAATTTTCATTTTATTCAAACTAAAAATGAAAATATTCAATAATATTCAGATATTCAGCAGTATAGCAGTATACATACATACAGTCATGGCCAAAAATATCGGCACCCTTGGTAAATATAATCAAAGAATGCTGTGAAAATTAACCTGCATTGTTAATCCTTTTGATCTTTTATTTTTAAAAAAATCACAAAAATCTAACCTTTCATTGGATAATAAGAATTTAAAATGGGGGGAAATATCATTATGAAATAAATGTTTTTCTCTAATACACATTGGCCACAATTAACGGCACCCTTTTATTCAATATCTTTTTGAAACCTCCATTTGCCAGTTTAACAGCTCTAAATTTTCTCCTATAATGCCTGATGAGGTTAGAGTTACACCTGACAAGAGATCAGAGACCATTCCTTCATCCAGAATCACTCCAGATCCTTTAGATTCCCAGCTCCATGTTGGTGCTTCTTCTATTCAGTTCACCTCACTCATTTTCTATAGGGTTCAGGACAGAGGACTGGAATGTCCATAGCAGAAGCTTGGTTTTATGCTCAGTGACCCATTTTTGTGTTGTTTTTGAGGTTTGTGTTTGGATTATTGTCCGGTTGGAAGATCCAAACATGGCCCATTATAAGATTTCTAACAGAGTCAGTCACTTATTGATTTTTTTATCTGTTGGTATTTGATAAAATCCATGATGCCATGTGTCTAAACAAGATGTCAGGACCTCCAGAAGAAATATAGGCCCACAACATCAAAAATACAGCAGTATATTTCATTGTACACATGGGGTACTTTTTATCCCTGTGTTCACCAAATCCATCTTGAGTGTTTGCTGCTAAAAAGCTCATTTTTTAGTTTCATCTGACCATAGAAGCCAGCCCCATTTGAAGTTCCAGTCATGTCTGATAATATGCTGGAGTTTATTTTTGGATGAGCTAGGAGAATTTTTCTTGAAACCCTCCCAAACAACATGTGGTGATGTAGGTGCTGTTTAACATTTTTTTTTTTTTTTTTTTAAGGTTTTCTGACCCTTAGACTCAACTATTTTCTGAAATTCTCCAGCTGTGGTCCTTGGAGATTCTTTAGCCACTCAAACTCTCCTTCTCACCATGCATTAGGGCGATATAGACACACATCCTCTTCCAGGCAGTTTTGTAACATTTTATGTTGATTGGAAATTCTTAATTATTGCCCTGATGGTGGAAATGGGAATTTTCACTGCTCTAGCTCTTTTCTCAAAGCCACTTCACTAATTTGTGAAGCTCATTTATCTTTTGCTGCACATCAGAAATATATTCTTTGGTTTTTCTCATTGTGATGGATGATTAAGGGAATTTGGGCTTTGTTTTCCCTTATATTTATATTTCTGTGAAACAGGAAGCCATGGCTGGATAATTTCATGTTCATAATCACCCTGGAGTGCTCAAAATTGTGAATATGAATGGGAATATACTTCAGAGATATTTTACTCATAAGAATTTCTAGGGGTGCCAATAATTGTGTCCAACATGCATTTGAGAAAAACATTTATTTCATAATGATATTTCCCCCCATTTTAAATTCTTATTATTCAATGAAAGGTTAGATTTTTGTGATTTTTTTAAATAAAAGATCAAAAGGATTAACAATGCAGATTAATTTTCACAGCCTTCTTTGATCATATTTACCAAGGGTGCCGATATTTTTTGGCCATGACTGTACATACATACACACACACACACACACACACACACACACACATACATATATATATATACACTAGTGTTGTCAAACGATTAATTGCGAGGCAAGGCAAGTAAAGTTTATTTAAATAGCACATTTCATACACAATGGTAATTAAAAAAATGAAACTAAAAAAAGTTTAAAATGATTTAAAAATTGATTCTAAATTAATTTAGAACAGTTAGAAATAAAAATGATTATACATAAAATACAGTGCAGTCAGTTTGGACGTAACACAGTGCTCATTCAACAAATGCACAACTGAAAAGATGAGTTTTGAGTCTGCATTTAAATGTGGCTAATGTTTTAGCATTATACAGGTATATATGTTGATCTCTTCTGGAAGCTGGTTCACACTGTGGGTGGCATAATAGCTAAAAGCGGACTCCCCTTGTTTTGTGTGAACCCTTGGTATTTCTGACTCAATCCTAATGATCTGAGTGGTCTGTTTATATTCTGTGAGCATATCTATAATGTATTTAGGTCCAAGGCCATTGAGTGATTTATAAACGAGTAAAAGTACTTTAAAATCAATCCTAAATGTAACTGGAAGCCAGTGTAAGGACCTGAGGACCGGTGTGATATGCTCAGATTTTCTGGTTCTAGTCAGAATCCTGGCAGCAGCGTTCTGGATGAACTGCAGCTGTCTAATGATCT
The DNA here is from genome assembly GCA_039654775.1 of Spinibarbus caldwelli. Lineage (NCBI taxonomy): Eukaryota > Metazoa > Chordata > Actinopteri > Cypriniformes > Cyprinidae > Spinibarbus > Spinibarbus caldwelli. The sequence goes on from CM077234.1 coordinate 13,549,314, forward strand.
TCTTTGGAAGGCCGGTGAGGAGACCATTACAATGATCCACCCTGCTTGTGATAAAGGCATGAACAAGTTTCTCCAAGTCTTGACTGGAAACAAAACATCTAATTCTCGCAATGTTTTTGAGATGATAATATGCTGATTTAATTTCTGCTTTGACATGACTACTGAAACTAAGGTCTGTCTCCAGAATCACCCCAAAATTTTTGACTTGGGATTTTTGATTTTTAGCTGTTTGACTCCTAGAGTCAAGGTATGCATTCACCTTGAGAACTTCATCTTTGTTTCCAAATGCGATGACTTCAGTTTTCTCCTTGTTTAACTGAAGAAAGTTCTGGCACATCCAACTGTTAATTTCATCAATGCATTGGCAGAGGGAGTCAATGGGGCTGTAGTCATTTGGAGATAAGGCTAGGTAAATCTGGGAATCATCAGCATAGCGGTGATAGGCAATTTGGTTCTTTCTCATTATTTGACTTAGTGGGAGCATATACAGGCTAAACAAGAGCAGTGCAAGAATTGAGCCTTGTGGGACTCTGCAAGTCATGGACGTCAACTTAGACTTATGCTCTCCTATATTCACATAATAACCTCTCCCTTCTAAGTATGACCTGAACCATTTGAGTACCATCCCAGAAAGCCCAACCCAGTTTTCCAGTCTCTCTAGAAGTATGCTATGATCAACAGTGTCAAACGCAGAACTAAGATCTAGCTGTACCAGCACTGATATTTTTCCAGAATCAGAATTAAAGAGAATATCATTTATTATCTTAATGAGTGCTGTCTCTGTGTTGTGATGCGCTCGGAAACCAGATTGAAAATTGTTCAGGTATCCATTTGAGTTTAAGTCAAGTCAAGTCACCTTTATTTATATAGCGCTTTTAACAATACAGATTGTGTCAAAGCACTTAACAGTATCAAATTGGAGGATAGAGTGTCAGTAATGTATAATAATAAGATTAAACACTTAATTTTCAGTTAGAGTTTAAGTAGTTGTTCAGCTGATTAAAAACTACCTTTTCAATAATCTTACCTATGAAAGGAAGATTTGATATTGGTCTATAGTTGCTCAACATGGTGTTATCAAGATTGCACTTTTTCAGAAGGGGCTTAACAACTGCAGTTTTCAGGGAGTTTGGAAAAGTCCCAGAAAGAAGTGAGTTCGTTCACCACTTCTAAGAGATCTGCTTCTAAACAGTTGAGCATACTTTTGAAAAAAAGATGTGGGAAGTGTGTCAAGATAGCAGGTTGATGATTTAAGGTGTTGTACTATTTCTTCCAAAATTTTGCTATCAGTTGCTTCAAAAACAGACATAGTTACTTCTTTTTGAAATTGCGGTCGAATCTGTGTGTCCTCTGCATAACTTGAGGATGTGCCAATCGTCTTTCTGATATTATTGATCTTCTCAGAAAAGAAGGAAGCAAACTCATTGCATTTGCTGTCGGAAAGCATTTCACTGGGAATCTGACTTTGGGGGTTTGTTAGTCTCTCAACAGTAGCAAAAACAGTGTGAGTGTTGTTTAAGTTACTGTTTATAAGGTTTGAGAAGAAGGTCTGTCTAGCTGTGGCTAGTTCCACATTGAAAGCATGAAGGCTGTCTTTATAGATGCTATAGTGAATTGCAAGTTTCGTCTTCTGCCACATCCGCTCAGCTTTTCTGCATTGTTTTTTCATAGTCTGAACTGCTGTTGAATTTCTCCAAGGTGATTCTGTCTGCCCGTCTTTTTACTGAATTTTTCAGGAGCAATATCATCAATAACATTCTTAACTTTTGAGTTAAAGGAATCAAGATCAACAGAGTCTGCAGAAATGCTGGGTCTAAACAACCCAATCGCTGGGTTTGTCCATAATTTATCCAGCGCTGGTTTGTATATTGTAACATAAATGTATTTACTGTACCTTTAAAGCAATTAATTCAAATAAAAGTTTTTTATTTATTTTCAAAAATAAAATAAAATAAAATAAAATCACTGACCACAAACCTATAAATAGTGGTTCATAAATGTCAGCGAATCCACGCAGCCACTGCCTTCACCGTCACCACAATCATCAGCCACCACCTACACCAGATCACACACACCTGAATTCTGATTATCTGTACCTGTCCTCGTCAGTCAAGCTATCTACAAGAGCATGCTCCTCACAATCACTCATCGTCCAGTCTACCATTCACACCCATGAACTTTACCTGACTCCTTGCATTCTACTTACCTGTGTTACTATTCCCTATATCCTCTGGCGAATCCTCCAACGATCCTCCTACTCCGTGTTTCCTCGTTGCTGGCCAGCAATCTCCGATGAACCTGAATATACAGATATCCTTCAATACTCAGCTAAGAACCCTTGAACTGACGCTAGTGCTTCATACTCACCTGCTTGCTAACCTGACGATCTTCTTCCCTGCATCATTCAATAAACCATTCCTGTTTATTCACTTACCTGTTGTCTCTGGTTTGATCTGTGACAATATATTATTATTATTATTATTATTATTATTATTATGAACATCTTTCTTATAAACCATATGGTTTATATACCACATCTATTTGGTAAAATGATCCTGTTTTCATGGAACAGTTTGAATAGTGTGAATTTTCTTCTTGCCTCAATGAAACTTTGTGTTTTGAATTATCTGAATGAAGCATTTTACATGCCAGCATCCCTCCTGTGACCAAGTCACAAGGAGGCATCAAGAGTGCAACTCTCAGCAACTACACACATAAATCACAGCTCTTAAAAGCAGGATCTTCTCTCTCTCTCTCTGGGAAAGCCGGAACAGGGCGGACTGTCCCCAAGGCCTCAGAAACTAGTGGTCTTGTTAAAAGACGCTTAGCTAAGAATTATGTGCCAAGTGAAAAGGGGGTGTTTGTGCTGCTTGCTTCCCCCCAGTACATTCACTTAAACAATCTGCTTTCAGGGGGGATCCAGATTGGAACCAAAGTTTGGTGGAGCAGTGTGACTATTGCAGCTCGTGGGGTGACGGGGGGGTTGCGTAATGAGAAAGCTGTTCCCGGAGGTCCCTGTCCACATAAAGGCATGATTATTCCCTCTCTTGGCAAGGGCGCCTGATGGCAGGACTGGTCAGACACTGGACGCAGTATTCTTCAGTCTTATTAGACGAGGTCCTCTCCCCTCCTGGTCACAGCATCGAGCTTGTTTGTTTTTTGGGGGAGAACTGTGGGAAAGTCATTAAAATGTAAAGCATCCCCCTTTTATTTCATTCTGAGGGAAAAGAGAGAGCGAGATGATGAGATCCTGCTGTTAATGAGCGGAGACGTGGCCGCACCAGCCAACCGACGCTGTTTTCCATCAATATGGCATCCATTCAGTCCATCTCCACTGGGAAGAATAGACACACTACACTGTTTGATCTGTGCTCCTCGTCCTCTCTTAAAGACCAGCTTTCACTGATATTTTGTTACAGCGCTGCTTCCTTCCAACAGAGCCCATCAAATCATCATTTATTTAAGTGGCTCCCCTACACACCTGTTGCATAACCCATCTTGATGAGCTAATGGAGGCTGTTAAAGGCTTGTCGCTAGCTATTTAGCCCCTTTACTGCTCAGCATTTGAGAACGAAGTGCTTTTCAAGTGTCAAGCAGGTGAATTCAGGAACTTTGGCCCCATCAGCTGTGGAGGTTACACTGGAGCTGGACAAAACTGTTTCAGAGGCGTTGAAGAAAGGAACCAGCTTCTCACTCTTCTCTCCAAAAGTGGTTTGGTAATATTTAAAGGAGTCATGAAATATGTTTCCTGAGGTATGGGTTTCATCAAAAATGGCCATATTTAGATATAAATGGTAATTTTTCAGTGTACTTCAATGCAAAATCTTTGCATATGAAATGACCATTACATGTGGAACTCTCCCGAAAACATTTACTGCATTTTACTAACTGTAACGGAGCCGACGAGACGAGATACGTGCGGATCCATGTGCAAGGCTTTATTGTGAAACATGGTCAAAACACAGGCAGGGTCGGACAATGGCAAACAGGTATAACACAGGCAAGACAAAGAGTAGTCCTAGGGCAAGCGTGGGTCTTCGATCGGCGAACAATATCCAACAGGGCAAGGCAGAGAGATAATCCAGGTCCGCGTGGAAGTGGAGAGGTCGGGGACCGAGGCAAAACAGGGCACCAAGGCGGAGCAGATGGGACTGGAGCCCACCAGGGCGGAGCAGACGAGACAGGAGCCCACCAGGGCGGAGCAGACAGAGCAGGAGCCCACCAGGGTGGAGCAGACGATAAATCCAGGGCAGGCTGCTGACAGACGAGACGAGATAAACCAGGCAAGGATCAGGAAACACGAGAAAACAGGCAAGGCAAAACTAGACTATGAACTAGAAACTAGAACTGGGAACTGGCTCCGTAGAGTAGCTATCACTAGGTGAGTGATAAGTGCTAAACAATACTCGGCCCGGAAGTGCATGTGAATGGTTGTTATATAGGCAGTGTGATTGGTTACAGGTGAACATGTGATTAGGGTGAAATGTATTGTGGGAGCTGAAGCTTCCAGACGCTCCTATACAATCCAGGAGGGTGGTGGAGCGGAGGCGGAACAGGGGGAGGGACGGAGGGCCAGGTCCACGTGGAAGTGGAGAGGTCGGGGACCGAGGCAGAACAGGGCACCAAGGCGGAGCAGATGGGACTGGAGCCCACCAGGGCGGAGCAGACGGAGCAGGAGCCCACCAGGGCGGAGCAGACGGGACAGGAGCCCACCAGGGCTGAGCAGACGGAGCAGGAGCCCACCAGGGCGGAGCAGACGGAGCAGGAGCCCACCAGGGCGGCGCAGACAGAACTGGAGCCCACCAGGGCGGAGCAGACAGGACAAGAGCCCACCACGGCGGAGCAGACGGGACAGGAGCCCACCAGGGTGGAGCAGACGGGACAGGAGCCCACCAGGGTGGAGCAGACGGAGCAGGAGCCCACCAGGGCAGCGCAGACAGAACTGGAGCCCACCAGAGCGGAGCAGACAGGACAGGAGCCCACCAGGGCGGAGCAGACAGGACAGGAGCAGAAGACCACCAGAGCCAGACAGCAGACCACCACGGCAGAGCAGACGGAACAGGTGGAGCAGAAGACCACCAGAGCAGAGCAGAGCAGACAGACCTGAAGACCATGGCAGGGACTGGGACCTAGGGAACACAGAGACACAAGGAGGAGAAAGAACATGCACAGACACAAGGACCGAGTTAGGAAACATGAAAAGTTCATAAATAGTTTCACTGGTGGCAACTGAACGGGCAGAAAATGCAGTAAATAAAACTGGGTAGACAGACAGTTCACATACATTAGGGGAAACAGAGTAAGCAAACAGTTCATTAATGGTCTCTATGGCAGTGACAGGGTTAACAGGACAGCTATGGAGTGCATTATTAGTTTCGGGGCTCATGACAGGAAGGTTTAAGGATTCAAAGGCAGGTTTTAGGGTTGTAACAGACAAGGCTGAGCATTCCGAGGCAGCCTCTTCGGTAGGGTCGGGACAGGATAACAGTTCATAATTGGCCTCCATAGCCGTGACTGGACATGACGAGAGTTCACAGACGGACTTCATAGCCGTTACAGGGCAGGAAGAGAGTTCACAGATGGCCTTCACAGCCGTTTCAGGGCAGGACAAGAGTTCACAGACGGCCTTCATAGCCGTTTCAGGGCAGGACGAGAGTTCACAGACGGCCTTCATAACCGTGACAGGGCAGGGCGAGAGTTCACAGACGGCCTCCTTAGCTGTGACAGGACAGGGCAAGAGCTCACAGACGGCCTCCTTAGCCGTGACAGGACAGGGCGAGAATTCACAAGTGGATACCACTGACACCTCCAGAGGTTCTGCAGCGGATGCCGCCACCTCTGGAGGTTCCACAGTGGTACCATAGGGAATTTCAACAAATGCAGAGAGTTCATCAATGGTACCTTTGACCGTGACAAGACAGGTTGCGAGTGCATTACTGGGTGCCACCACCATGCAAGGAATTAAAGAGAGCACCGCCGCTTCAGGAGGTTCTGCAGCATCAGCCGCCACCTCCGGAGAAACTGCAGCGGGCGTCGCCTCAGAGAACACAGCAGCGTGCGCCATTACACCAGGAGGTTCTGCAGCGTCAGCCGCCACCTCTGGAGATATCTCAGTGGACGCCGCCACCTCAGGCGGTTCGGTGGTGGTGTACGCAGCCCAAACACAACATAAAGCGATCCCCATCATGGGAAGCGCTTCGGACAGGGTAATTAGTTCAGGGGCAGAAGGGTTGGAGTAAGTGGATTTGGGGATACCAGCTGCGCGTGCAGACACCAGCGGTACATCCCTCACACTAGACATCCGACTGGGAAATCGAAGCACTGACCTTGAATATCTGGATGTAACGGACAAGACGTCACAAGACTCTGGATGATCAGCTGTGATGTGACGAGACTCTGGCAGATCAGCTGTGACGTGACGAGACTCTGGCGGATCAGCTGTGACGTGACGAGACTCTGGTGGATCAACTGTGACGTGACGAGACTCTGGCGGATCAGCTGTGACGTGACGAGGCTCTGGAGTGACGTGACGAGACTCTGGCAGATCAGCTGAGACGTGACGAGGCTTTGGCACTTGGCTCTTTAACATCAACTGTGACTTGACTTGGCTCTTGACTAGTGACAATGACATGACGAGGTGTCGCTGTCGCCGCCATTTTGTGAGTGTGCTCCAGCGTGGCTGCTATCATACTAGTGCGTGCGATGTCGCATTCCTCTTCCGCGACACCCACAGTAAACAAAGAGCCAACAGACAGTAAAGCAAAGTCCATGAAATCACTTAAAGACGAACAGGGACCCTCACGAATTAGTCGCGATTTGAGTGGCTGGCTAATGCCCTCGCAGAAAAAGTCTATCAGGAAACAGTCTGGTAAATCAGAAAAATAAGCAAGGTCTAAATATTCCTGTACGTAGTCCTCGAGCGATCGCGTGCCCTGCGCAAGGGTTAATAACAGTTTTGCAGTGTCCATACCTGGCCAATGTCCACTTGAAAAGCCGCTGGATCCTTGTGTGGCTGAGTATTCTGTAACGGAGCCGACGAGACGAGAGACGTGCGGATCCATGTGCAAGGCTTTATTGTGAAACATGGTCAAAACACAGGCAGGGTCGGATAATGGCAAACAGGTATAACACAGGCAAGACAAAGAGTAGTCCTAGGGCAAGCGTGGGTCTTCAATCAGCGAACAATATCCAACAGGGCAAGGCAGAGAGATAATCCAGGTACACGAGCGGTAGTCCAAGAGAGGTGCAAACAGAGTCCGAAACGGCAAGGCAAGGGTTAATCCAAACAGACGATAAATCCAGGGCAGGCTGCTGACAGATGAGACGAGATAAGCCAGGCAAGGATCAGGAAACACGAGAAAACAGGCAAGGCAAAACTAGACTATGAACTAGAAACTAGAACTGGGAACTGGCTCCGTAGAGTAGCTATCACTAGGTGAGCGATAAGTGCTAAATAATACTCGGCCCGGAAGGGCATGTGAATGGTTGTTATATAGGCAGTGTGATTGGTTACAGGTGAGCATGTGATTAGGGTGAAATGTATTGTGGGAACTGAAGTCCAGTGTGAGTGTAATAGCCTGTGTAGTGTGAAAGTCAATATGATGGACGGGTGACCTCTGGTGGAGAGTGAACAGAAGGGCAGGCACAGGATTCGTAACACTAACAGCCACCAAGAATAAACTAATCATGCAAAAAGGGGTTGATGCAGCATTTCATTTAGAAATATTCCTGTTGCATCAAAGGTTGCAGTGCTGCACTGTACACTGAAAAAAAAAACTTGTTGGATTAACATAAACAAAATATGTACATCGGTTGCACATAATAAAGTTATGTTTACTCAACATGATTTATATATGCTAAATGAACATGATTTATATGTGTTCAAGCTACATAATTTATATTTGTTAAAGGAACATGATCCATACATGTTAAAGCTACATAATTTGTTATACAAACATGATTTTTGTTTTTCAATCATATATGCAATGGTTTCAAAAAAACTCACCTGGTTCTAAATGTTTATAATACTATAGGCTGGGTTTCCTCAAATGCATTTTGAACATCTACTGTACTTGTCTTAGCTACAACATTAACAACATTACCACTGCACTTTAAAAAGTAATAAGACAAGGAAAACATTTCTTGAATTAAATCACTGTATTTTTAACATTACAATTAATTTTTCACAGAGTATTGGATACAGAAATACAGCCTTCTCTGTGTGAAGTTAAAAATAGCATAAATTTCATGAACAATAACAACATATCCACTGTCATTGAGTACAAAATAAGACACCATCAAACAGGTGTAGTGGAAAAGGTGAACAGTAATGACGAGCATGAAGTAGTCCAAAGCTTCCCTTGGCGATTTTGTTTTCAGTTTTAAAAGCAGTAAGACAAGTCAAATCACTGTATAATTTTAACAGTACAATTAATTTTTCAGCGTATAGGATGAATGGATGATTATGAACTATGACATTTCCTGTCAATAGACCAGATCAGATACAGTAAAATGCAACAATTCACCATCAAACAGGTGTAGTGAAAAAAGATGAACAGTAATGAGTAACAAGTAGTCCAAATTTTTCACAGAGTATGGGCTACAAAAAAAATAAGCTTTCTCTCTGTGAAGTTAAAAAAAGCTTAAATTCAATGAACGAATTAAGAAAAACAAAATGAGGATGCTTGACTTATGGTTTAGTAGTGCCAATCTACTGGAAACTGCTACTGAGCACCCTTTACACTGCTACATTCACTAGAGAGAGAGAGAGGAAAAAAAAAAAGAATTTTTTATAGAGAGGAATATTTTAAGACAAAATGTATTTTTGTATAATTACAAAAATAATAATCAAATATAACTGCAGTATACTGAAAGAAATACTCACCACTACTATACAGCCTTTGCCAATCAAATTGCACGTGAATAGATGAGTATCAGATATCTGTAAAATATTAAAAACAATGCATTAGTTTTAAAGCAATAACATTTTCTCAGAGGTAGTTAAAGGAAAACACCACCGTTTTTCCATATTCCAATATGTTTTTCCCTCAACTTAGACGAGTTGATATGTACCTCTCCCGTCTCAGTGCGTGCACTTAATCGCTCTAGCGCACAGCGCCACTATGCTAGGGTTTAGCTTAGCACCATTCATTCCTTAGGATCCAAACAGAGATGAATTTAGAAGCTACCAAACACTTCCATGTTTTCTCTATTTAAAGACAGTTACATGAGTAGTTACACGAGTAAGTATGGTGACACAAAATAAAACGGGACGATTTTCTAAGCGGATAAAAATGATAACTATAATGTATGGCGGAAGAGCACTTCGCAGCACTTCAACCTCGGCGCAGTAATATCATCACTCCTGAAAACTCCCCCTCTCCCTCTAACTTCCATCAATAGAACCAATATTACTGCGCCGAGGTCGAAGTGCTGCGAAGTGCTCTTCCGCCATACATTATAGTTATCATTTTTTATCTGCTTAGAAAATCGCCCCGTTTTATTTTGTGTCACCATACTTACTCGTGTAACTACTCATGTAACCGTCTTTAAATAGGGAAAACATGGAAGTGTTTGGTAGCTTATAAATTCATCTCTGTTTGGATCCTAAGGAATGAATGGTGCTAAGCTAAACCCTAGCATAGTGGCGCTGTGCGCTAGAGCGATTAAGTGCACGCACTGAGACGGGAGAGGAATGTATGTCTAAGTTGAGGGGAAAATATATTGGAATATGGAAAAACGGTGGCGTTTTCCTTTAAGGCTCCCTAGAATTCAGCATATTTCCTTCTTAATTTTCAAATTAAACTGATAAAACCTTTTTAGTAACGCTTAAGAATGTTTTCATTAGTGGACAGTATTAGAATAACGGATCAGCTAACATGAAAAAAAATCTTTGTTACAGTATTTATTAAGCTAAAAAAAGTCATTTATTGTTTGTTAGTTCGATGTGCATTAACGTTTACAAATATAACTTTTCATTGAGTGGAGGTAATATATTAAAAGATATTAAAAATAAGCCAGTTATCAGGTCTTTCAACAGTAAAAATGACTGTAAATCAAGACAGTGCACTAACACAATGAATGGAAGAAAAAAGCAACACGCAAAATGGCAGAATATGTCCGCCTTCTAAATAAAAAGGCCAATCATCGCGTTAGCTAGAGGCTCCATTTGCCAGAGACACGCACTTTGGCCGACCTGAAGCTTAATTGAAGATTAACGCCATTCAGCATAAGACACCACATGTTTAAGACAAAGCATGTAGGATTTTGGTACGGATTTAAAATACGTTACTAAAATTTGAGTGTTGGCAAGCATTTTATAAGATTTAAACGATCTGTAACATACCCTCCCCCACCTCAAATTAGTTGGCGCCACAAATCACTCCCAGAGGCATAACTAACGGTATTACTCGCCATACACAGAAAAAAAATGTGTATACTGCTTGAATGATTGTACACAATAATAAATAAATAAATAAATACATACATACATACATACATACATACATACATACATACATACATAAATAAATAAATAAGCCCGTTAATATAAACGTCATGGTTAACCACATTAACGTTAAACATTAGCACTAACTTTGCATCTCCGTCGGGTTGCTCGATAAAATCAGTACATAAACTTTAACTTACCTCAGTGAAAAAAAAAGAAACACCTTCAAAGGGACTAACGTTAATAACTGTTTCTCAAATGGCATTTCAGTTCAAAGTTTTAATTACCTTTTCACTGTTGAAATCCACCGCGATGCACCAGCTTCCAGCTCCAAAGCGAGAGAGAAAATGGCGGACTGCAGAGCAGTTAATTAGTTTTCCTTGCGCGATCCAAGGGGGCGGAGTTTCCAGAGAAAACATAACTAAATCATTGCATTTCAACATGATTAATTCTAAAAAGTTGAACATCCTTCAACATTTATTGAATGACACAAGACTAAAATATGTTTAGATGAGAAACATAAATTAATCATGTTGGAACTACTAAATGCATTTTTGCAAATGCAACAATCCCCCATTGTCATTTTTTTCAGTGTAGCAAAACACAGCCATATCTTCTGAACACAGAGTGCAATGATCTCCTTAAAGGGATAGCTCACCCAAAAATTAAAATTCTGTCATTAATTACTCACCCTCATGTCGTTCCAAACCTGTAAGACCTTCGTTCATCTTTGGAACACAAAGATATTTTGATGAAATCCGAGAGCTTTCTGACCCTGCATAGACAGCAATGCAACTGACATGTTCAAGACCCAGAAAGGTAGTAAGAACAATGTTAAAATAGTCCATGTAACATCATGGGTTCAACCTTAATTTTATGAAGCTATGAGAATAATTTTTGTGTGCAAAGAAAAGCTTTATTCAACAATTTCTGCTCTTCTGCATCAGACTTTGACTTGCATTCACGACAGTACCACGATATTACCAAAAATATCTTAATTTGTGTTCCGAACATGAACGAAGGTCTTACGGGTTTGAAAAAACATGAAGGTGTGTAATTAATGACAGAATTTTCATTTTGGGGTGAACTTACCCTTTAATGCAAAGTGTTTTCTGCAATATCATGAATACATTCATCATAACTAACAAGATGAAAACAATGTAAAAAAAGAGACTCGTTGAGCATTTTAAACTGTTTCATTGATTATAATGGGGTTTTTTTTCTTTTCTTTTTTTTTTTTTTTTTTTAAATGCAGAAATCAAATCACAAATAGACTCGCACTGATCTTAAATTGACTGCTCCAGCAATTATAAAAGTGAACAATCTTTGACCTTGATCTTTCTGTATATAAAATAATTACACTATAGAGAACAGATGGTTTTCACACTATTAACAGGAACTCATATAGATCATGATGAACATGAAATGCAGTTTCAGATTTTTATATGCTGTTTCTTGAGATTTGTTTATAAAGTTTGCAAAGTTTTTTGCACCAAAAAAGGTCTTTCTTTACCTAACAGTAGTAATGCTTTTGTGATTGGACAGATTTATACATCACCTGAAAGCTGAATAAATAAGCTTTCCATTGATGTATGGTTTGTTAGGATAGAACAACATTTGGATACAACTATTTAAAAATCTGGAATCTGAGCGTGCAAAAAAAAAAAATCAAAACACTGAGAAAATCGCCTTTAAAGTTGTCTAAATGAAGTTCTTAGCAATGCATATTACTAATCAAAAATAAAAATGTTGATATATTTACAGTAGGAAATTTACAAAATATCTTCATGGAACATGACCTTTACTTAATATCCTAAAGATTTTTGGCATTAAAAGAAAAATCTATAATTTTGACCCATACAATGTATTTTTGGCTATAGCTACAAATATACCCGTGCTACTTATGACTGGTTTTGTGATCCAGGGTCACATATGATAATGACCCATGTTAAGGGGCGTGACAAGGGAAATTGTGACATCACAATTGTCACGATTTCAAATTGTCACAATTTTTCAGCAATTGCTGCTCTTTCTTGGATGTTGGCTTTGTGAAGTTATCTACTTGGTTTTTGAGGAACCAGGGTCTTCAAGATGAATGTTGAGATTTGCTGTCACTTTGCTGCAGATGTTCTGTGTTTAGACACAATCCTTCTTAGTGCTTGACTATGTCAGTCATCATGTTCAGTTATTGCCTGCTATTCTCCTACACTGATGAAGTCTTGCCATGCTTTGTGTACACAGTCATAATCGTAAAAACTGTTACCAAACAAACAATTGGTTACAAAAGCTCCTGCAAAATCCTCCTACGATTTGCCCTTTTTGGAAGTCTGACAAGTCTGTCAAACTACCCAAATTTTGTATTAAATACTGCTAAACACAACTTGTACTACACTGATATACAAAATGTCTTGCATTCATTCATTTAATAAATTTCAATAAATCAAGTTTATGCATCAATTCACATAATATTATCATCTAAATGTGTTTGGATTTAATTGCTGATTCAAATGATTGCACATTCAGTCAAAATATTCTGAAAGCATATTTATGAGAAGAGAAGAGGCACCTTTTCAAAATCCAGCTGTGAACCAGTTTGATGCAGTTTGATTCTCAGATTATTATGCATCATATCATATCCGTGCTGTGGTGGAGGCCTCTACTGGTGAGCAGTTAGTAATGCAACTTGTTTACCAATCCCATCCAATTCAAAAGCCTGCCAAAGCTTTATAGTGAATTAAATGCCAGTGCATCACATTTGTTGAGCTAAATATTAAACGAAATGATCGATAATTAAATCCATGCTGTCATTCTGTTTCTATATAAAATCTGGAACAGTTCTGTAAGTTAATATTGGATCATTGAACTGAGTACAAATAAGCATGTTCTACAAATGTGGACTTAACTTGACATATGACAAGTGTACTTTGCCATTACCACATCTATTTTTGGCTGCACGCTCTATTGATCTATTTGAATAACATCTATTGTCAAAGTGTGACAGTTCGTCGAGCCAAAAAAGACATAAAATCAATCCCACGCATGCATGGAAGGACCATTACCTCAACATATAGAAAAAAATAATAATAATGAAACATCATTGGTCAGTTCTCTTTGATCTCTCAGTAGAGGAAAGCCTGTCTGATATGAATGGCCAGAGCAGAAGAGAATCACTGCCAAGTATCTCGTAGTGAAGCAGTAAAAAGAGAGCAGTCACTTATAACAGTGGGATTTCTCAGAATGTGTTTGTGATGATTTGCATTGAGGGGTTTGAAAAGAAGCTTATGCAACAGCAGTGGATAATTTGTATAACTTGTGCTTACTATATGCTGGAGGGAGGTCAGAGTTGCTGGCTGCTCTTTGTCTAGACTCTAGGGCCACTGGTATTCCTAATGGCTTGGGTGAGCCAAAAAAAAGGCCTATTAAACAGTTTATATAAAACTCCCACACTTTCTACCAAATGATTTTGTACTGGGGTGACATCATTAATTCCCATCATATTGTTTCCCAGCAACAGAAGCCTGTGTACTGTTATTCCTGGAAAATACTGTGCAAATAATTACACCTAAACTTAAATATCATTGATTTGAGTGTCACTGAGGTATACTATTATAGTTTTATTAATATTTTGATTTTTTTTTAAATGTTTTTAATGGTTTTAGTTTTACTTAATTGTAATAACCCTGTGTTTCAATCTAGACAAACTTTGTGACTCCTTCATAGCAGGGTTATTATCATTAAATACAATTAAATATATAAATATTAGATGAAAAATGTTGCCAACTACCTGAATACGTTTACAGTTTTTTTCCAATTGCTTACACATAAAATCTTTACTTGGCACACAATTTCTGAAACCTGACATTCAAACACCAGAAACACACACCACATCGCTAATTCTCGGTCTTTGACTCAGTTTTCAATTTCATAAAACACTTTTTGCAAAACACAACACACAATTCTCTATGCAAAAATCTAAAAATCTCGCACAAAAATCTAATAGGAATTAATATTATGGCAATGTTTGCTTTTGAGATGTGTTTGTGATATTTTGAATGCAGTGCTTCATTTTGCAAGAGAAGTGAGGCATTTTGCATTTTTTGTGTGAAATTCTTGGATTTGTGTGTAAAGTCTGGAAAAAAAGAGGCAAAGTTTTGAAAATGTGTGTAAGCAGTTGAAAAAAAACTGTAAGTTGAAGCAGTGAATGTACTAACTGAAGATAAATAAAAACTAAACCTGAAAACTAAACTAAAATAAAAACTAAACCTAAACTAAAAAAGCTAAAACTAAAGCTGAAGTAAAAAAAAAAATAAATTCAACCTTAATAGAAGTATAAAAAAATCTGAAAATATCAATGAAATCTGAAAATATATTTTAAAAAATATTAATATTTAATATAAATATTTGAATAAATTGATTAAAAACTATAATAGTATATACATAACACTAAAAACATGTCTGCATAGAAAGCTAATTAAAGTACAAGCAAATATTTTTAAAAATATTAATATTTAACTTAAATATTTGAATAAATGGATTAAAAACTATAATATTATATAAATAACACTAAGAACATTTGCTGCATAGAAAGGTAATTAAAGCACAATCAAAATACATATTATAAAACTTATACGCACACACACTCGCACTCGCACACACACACACACACTCACTCTCTCTCTCTCTCACACACACACACACACACACACACAAACACACACACAGAGCAACACTAAAGCCATGCAGTTTGCACATAAGATACAGATTTTCCACTGTTCCAACACTTAATAAATGAATGAATGAATGAATGAATGAATAGATTAATTAATTGTGCGTGCGTGCGTGCATGTGTGTGCGTGTGTACCTGTTTTTCTATTCAGGTGGGGACTTAAACCTGAATACACACAGACTCATGGGGACTCGTGTCACGGTGGAGACCTAAATTGAGGTCCCCATGGGTAAAGAAGCTTATAAATCACACAGAATGAAGGTTTTTGAAAATCTAAAAATGCAAAGTCTCTTGTGAGGGCTACGTTTAGGTGTAGGGTTGGTGTAGGGCAATAGAATACACGGTCTGTACAGTAGAAAAACCATTACGCCTATGGAAATCCCCACAAGGATAGTGAAACAAGTGTGTGTGTGTGTGTGCTTGTGTGTGTGTGTGTGTGTGTGTGCGTGTGCTTGTGTGTGCGTGTGTTCTCTTCAGTTGCAAGTTGTGACCCAAATTTGCACAAAAATGATATGATAAGTTGATAACTGTATGAATGATTTGCATAATAATTCATAATAAGACTATATATTATTGTTCACACAGTGCAGACACACATTGATTCAGACAGGATTACATATTGATTTTTATGCATAGAAAATGTTATCATAACCAATTTAAACAGTAAGATGCAAGACTGACAAACCAGGACGCACTTTTCATCATATAATGGTAAACTGATATTTGACATGAAACAGCACTGATATTTTCCAAAGCCAATGAATGATCTGTTTCCAGTCTTCAGTGGTCTTTCCCAGTATATGCTGTGCATTATAGAGCTGGGTTAATTTGACCACAGTTACATAACTGCTGTCTGCTTGCATTGAACTCTTGCAGCTCGTCTTTCCTTAATCTCTTCTGCTTGATTATTCTCTTTCTCTCTCTCTTTCTAAACTCTTCCCTGACGCACTCAAGCTGGGGACACAGACGAGGTTTCTTACTCACACACACACACACACGCTCCCGAGCAACCGCCACAGTCCAGTTCTGAGCGGATCAGGAAGACTGAGGAACCCCGTCTGTCCCTCGTGGGAGCGAAGGGGATTTGAGGCAAGAGAATCACGCCATACTGTCACACAAACACCAAGACACACAACCTCTGCATCTGAAAACAATGAAATTGTCCTGTTCTACTTCATTTACCAGGTTCATGCATTTCAGTTAAATCTGGGTTAAACACAGTTATTGAATAAAATATATCTTCATGGGAATTTTGACTAAGCAATAATATCTCATTAGCATTGCTGTTTTATTGCTGTTTTTAATATCTCATTAGCATTGCTGTTCACGTTTTAAAAAAACATCTCTAACAGTGTACATGACACAGTCTGTCAGTTACCATTGCACACTGTCATTTGGAGATGATTGCATGAAAGAACTGTCCAAGACCGGGTTTCAGTTGGTATTATATTGGGGAATGGTGTATGAAAACGTGCTTCTGCAAACAAATGGTAATGTACTATGTACTATGCAGCGGTAATTAGTGACGTACTGTCCAAACATATTTGGACTCATTCATTCCACTGCTCATTAGCATTCTGTACCTGCTGCATCCCAAATACCACACTAAAATGAGCCAGTTCTTATGAGATACTATCCATAAAGAATACACATGGCTGAAGCAGTCAAATAAAATTTGTGAAACACATTGTGCTATTTGTGCTTGTTTTTCTTTTTGTTATATTCTGGTCACATTAAAATGACTCATATCTTCGTAATTTATCTGGAGTTTCAAATGCCTTTTATGTAAACATTGTGTAAATTCCCACAGATTCTGGCTTACAGTCTTAAAATATGAGAATTTTCTTGATAATATGAATTATTGAATATTAAATTTGAATTGATTTTTTGAAAAAAGTATCAAATAAATATAGAAATACATACACACACACACACACACATATATATATATATATATATATATATATATACAGTGTATATATAAATATATATCAGTAACGCATGGATACGTATCGTACATTTATTTACGCTTTGATTTGAATGGAAACCGCGTATCCATGTGTTACTGATGACAGAGAATAGCGTACGCATTTTGCGTCCATTGAATTGTTGAATAAATGTCGTTATTTTTATTTTCTTTGCATACAAAAAGTATTCTCGTCGCTTCATAAAATTCAGATTGAACCACTGATGGCAGATGGACTATTTCGACGATGTTTTTTTATACTTTTCTGTGCCTTGACAGTGTAATTTACTTGGCAGTCAATGGGACAGTCACAAGCCTCCCGGTTTTCATCCAAAATATCTTAAATTGTGTTCCGACGACGAACAAAGCTTTTACGGGTTTGGAACGACATGAGGGTAAGTGATTAATGATAAAATTTTCATTTTGGGGTGGAGTATCCCTTTAAGCTTTCCATCTAATATTTTAATGTTTTCTTTTCTGTCATTTTAATATTTTATTAAATTTCAATTGATGAAAACAGTTTTATTAGTTTTCCCACAAAATACTGTCTAAAATATGTTTTTGCTTCTTGAAGTACATCGCTGGTTCAAATTAATGGAAATGAAAAAAATCATTGTCATTAAAATTGTTGTGTAAGAATTTTTTTTTATTTTTTTTTGGCAGGTTTTTTTTTTTTTTTTTTTTTTTTTTTTGCAGTTTTTGCCGTTTTTGCTCATCTTTATCCCATGTCAGTTGCTTAGTCATTGTAAATCAGGAGGATGACCTTCACTGTGACCTCGGCATTCCACAACTTATCTACATTACATAGAGCTTCACCAACGCAGTTTGCCACCAAACCTGCTGTCCTCAGACAGTCAATCATTATCTACAGCCAGGGTGGGTCATGTATGACGATCAGGACTGGCATGTGACTAATCATAGTTACTCTGTCTTGCCATAAAGCATTAACTCCAACTTGTTGCAAACATCTGGATCATTACATGAACACATTCTCAGGAGAGCTCATTCTGAGCAGTTGTTGGCTGAAAGAATATGAAGACAAACCACAAAAACAGACTGTGGTTCAGAGATGCAATCAGTCCTAGTGTATTTAACTGACCTTGATTAACTAAGACTGGTTTCAGTGAGGACAGCTGAAATAAGAGACGGTCTTTGAAGCGCTGCTGATAAACAAGTGAATTTAATCCAGTCAGAAACTAGAGCATGGACAGATAAACTCTTCCACAGAAGTATGTGCAGTTTATCTTCAAAAGAAACCACTGTTTGCTCTTTGATCAGATCATCTGACATTAGAAACAGTTGTGGGTAATCAATCTGAGTAGTTTATTGCATCACAAGGTAATACAATGGGTCAGGTAAACCGAGATAGCGATGTGAGAGTAATCATTAAATGAATCTGAGTGACATCTCTAGTATATACGACACTGTTCTGATATCTCTGAAAAAAGATATGGGAGTTTTCTCAAGAGATATTTAAATCTACCTGCGTAATACTGGCAAAGAGATAAAGGAGTGTCTTGATGTATTTTCTTTGATATTGTCCTGGGACAAATATTATTAGAAATTGGATGGTTAAAAAACTCTTAGTGTACGGATCAAGACAGGTTTGTCATTATTTGCAGCAGATGGGCAGAATTATTTTCCAGTTTAAGATGGAAGATTATTCAGATTAATTTATGGATACGCAAACTGTAGGTGTAATGCACATGAAATTTGCATTTGTGCAAACTGAAACTGAGGATAGAAAAGCTGAACATAGTTTAATATGGTTATGAACCCAACTATTTGTGGAATTTGCTGTAAAATATCATTTAGACTGCTGTGAATTTGTTGTACTTCATATGTATTAGAACCTCAGACAACGCATAGATTAGGAAATAACCTTACTTTATCTATTCTAATAGACAATAGCCTACAATATTTTACTATTGGGAAAATACTCAAAGGAACCAGTCAGACCAAGCATTGCGTAACCAAATATTGGAGGATTTGGACTCTACTGTTATGATAAATTTGTGTCTAGCATCCTCTGGTGGCCAAACGGCGACAACAAACTAAGAATTTTTGAGCTAAAGCAGTGGTTTTCAAACTTGTTCCTGGGGACCCACAGCTCTGCACATTTTGCATGTCTCCCTAATTTACACACCTGATTCAGATCATCAGCTCATTAGGAAAGAGCTCCATGAACTCAAATGAGTGTGTCAGATAAGGGAGACATGCAAAATGTGCAGAGCAGTGGGTCCCGAGGAACAGGATTGAAAATCACTGAGCTAAAGCAATCGAGATGAGGTGCCTAGAAAGAGTCTGTATAAGCAAATTTATTCAACAACCAGACAGTCATGAGACAGATTTATGTGTTACAGTTTTTCTCGATTGCTAACACACGATTCATGAAACAATTCACCATTTTCTCACAACTATAAACACAATCTCAAAACTACACACTAACTTGTGCAAACTTCAGACTTCCAGGTCAAAATCAAATACTTTAGTCAAAAACATGTTCTCTTTTGTCAGACTCAGACTTTGGCCTCAGATGACACACAAACCTGACAAATACACACACTACTTTCCTGTCCCACACTAATGAGATCAATTCAAAACACTGTTACAAAAACCTCCTTTAGGGAAATAGGAATCATTTTGCTAGTCAGTGTCTGTTACGGTATACAACATAAATAGAGGGATGCAGATACAGTCAAATTCAGCTATAAACTTTAGGAAAAGTTTACTGTCATTACACTACTGTAAAGAGATCTTACAGTAAATGAAAAACACTACAAGAGAAAAGTACAAAGACCAAACAACTGAATACACAGTAAACACACATTGGAATAGACTGTCAGTTACTTTACAGAAATAAATAAATAATGAATGAATAAATAAATAATTAAATAAATAAATTCATTCAGCATCATCTGCCAAATTGCTTTACAGTGTTGATAGTATTCTTATTTGTTATAGCAGTTTCTTACATAGTCTTCTGACAAGACTTCTCTGCCTCCCCTCTCATTCTGCAAAAAATAGAGTACATGTAAGGACTACTTGGCTACAAATCAATTCAACAGTAATGAGTTTGAGGCTGTACAACGTGTGCTACAGCAGTGGTTCCCAACCACGTTCCTGGAGGCCCCCCAACACTGCATGTTTTCCATGTCACCTTAATCAAACACACCTGATTCAGATCATCAGCTCATTAGTAGAGACTCCATAACCTGAATTGGGTGTGTCAGACAAAGGAGAGATGCAAAATGTGCAGTGTTGGGGGGCCTCCAGGAACGTGGTTGGGATCCACTGTGCTACAGTATTTACTGCACATAGAATAATAAAAGTTCTCTCATCTGAAGTACTGCTACTGTGTTCTGTAATTATATTGTTTGTGTAAGTAGTATTGAAACCTTGTAGATGAACCTGTAGGCCAACTTCCCTCATGGTC
The DNA here is from genome assembly GCA_039654775.1 of Spinibarbus caldwelli. Lineage (NCBI taxonomy): Eukaryota > Metazoa > Chordata > Actinopteri > Cypriniformes > Cyprinidae > Spinibarbus > Spinibarbus caldwelli. The sequence continues at coordinate 13,569,889 of CM077234.1, forward strand.
AGTGCATGCAGAAGAACATGGTCAATAGTACTTTGTATTTCATCAGGAACAAATGACCTTTGACCTCATCCCCTTCATTTTTATTGTCCCCTCCTATTCCTCTTTGTCTCCCACTACCAGGTTTCATTTCCCAAAACACATAATCACTTGTGCTCCTGTTCATATCATCCTGAGATTCTGACCTGTGTGTCATCAGTTTTGCTACTTAATGTTCACACATGGATAAATGTGTGCTGTTTGAGTTCATTTTTTGATGCTTGAGTCAATTATATTGTGCGTTTGTGTTTTCTGAATGAGAACATGGTTAAACCTCTGCAAAATGATGCCGTTTTTGTGTAGAGTTTTGCAGAGAACACTGAGCAAACTTTGCATTGAGGTGCAATGTGTTAAAAGATTTGAGAAACGTGTCTTTGTTTCGAGAACTATATGAATGTTTTGGAAAATTGGGCCAAATTAATCAGTTATAGTGTGTTAGCAGTCGAGAAAAACTGTACGATTAGATGAAGCTTCTGACCTGTAATTTCATCAAAGACGGACAGGGGGCTGGAGACCTTAGTCACGTCTGATGAAGTGGTTCAGCACACACCATATAGGCCTACTTCTACAAGTAACTTTCTTTTTTTTTTTTTAATTTACCTTTAACTTTTATGGGTGAACTAACTGAAACTTTACACTCATGAGCTGAAGCAAGTTTTCCCAAAACCGACGACAGCTTCAAGAGCGACCATATGAGCAGTGGGATTTTTCCATATAACGTTAGGCTACAACCTAATGTTATCAGTATAATAGTGAATATTTCTCAAGGTATGTGTATTTTTTAAAGTCTCTACATAACTTATAAAGCATTATTAAAAATACACACAGACTGAACACAAGTTGACCCAGTTGGTTTGGACGTGTTTTAATCAGAAAAATTGAATTCATAAAACAGCTATGATTACAAACAAAACAGTGAATGAAAGAGCAAAAATGTAAAACCTCAAATCACTGTTTATAAACGTATTATAAACATTTGACAGTTTTATAGTTTGTTATTATATGGTTGACTAAATGTATGCCAGTGTAGTTTTATTTTAGTTAAAAAAATAACTAAATTTAAAAATATAAAAATTTGTTTGTAGCATAGAATTCATAATATTTAGCCTACTCTAATGGTGTAAATTAGGTGAAAACAAAAACATATATTTGTTTGATATTTGCAACTTCAAACTTCCCAGTGTGACTACTAGCCTCGGTCTCTGGGATATCCAGCTGCAGACTAGTCTTAAAGATGAAAAATAACTACCTTGTCAAACTTTTATAAAGCCAACACACTCTCATGGCAATTCAAAACTAAATTTGTTGTATGTTTCTGTATGAATCATATTGTACAAATTAAAACAAAATCACCACCTCAAAAAAATCATTATGCTCATTTTCTTTTTTTAAATTATAGGGACTGAATTTGGTTGATATGAAATTTAACAACTCATAAAAATGTTTTATGAATAGAAAGTCAATACCCTAGTAACAGTTTCAGCTACGAGCTTATGAGCTTTCATAACAGGTAAGCATTTGTAAAAAGTAAGTGAACCTCTCTTTTGAGAGCGCTGTTTTATGTCAGTCCAGTGTGGTAAATAGGATCAGCCTCTTCTTTCATTTCAGATATCATGTTGCAGCCATTGTAGGGAATCATTACATCAAATCACAAATCACATCACACATTTCCTTTAGTGTGAAATGACGAAATGTCAGACAGCAGTTGCTTTTAACGTATATTCTGACATGCCAAGAGTTTATTTTTTTTTCAGAATCTAATGTAATATTTTCCACATATATACATAAAAGAAGAGTTTGGAGAAAAAACAGATTGGAGAAAAAACAGGCGTGGACACAATTCTAATTGAATTATGCGAGTGGGAGTTAAATGGTGTATAATTATGATGTGAGCAACTTACAAAAGACACAATTAAAATTTTCAGTGGCAACAATACTTAAAACAAGTCACCATTCATACTTCATTTTACACAACATGGCCAATCGCCAAAATAATAACAGTAATGCAAATCGGCATTATCAAACTTTTTTAACCCGCATGACATTGCATTTCCCTCCATTTAAATACATTTTTAAAAACATACATGGTAGAAAATAATTAACAATACAACATTTCCATAAGTACATTAGTACCACATGACCAAATGTTCTCACTGGACATTTGAGTAGCCCTCACTGGTTTGATCCTGAGATCACTGTCATTAAGGCAGCATTCATTTCAGATTCAGATGTGTAGATGGCAAATAGCAGCTTACAAACAGAGGTGGTCATAGTTCATAGATTCTAAAGATGCCAATGTTTCCACAGCCCCATTCAACTTCACTTCTTTTACTGAAAGCTCACAATCTCATGACGAACAAGCGGACTGATGTAGTTTTAATGTTTCTCTTTAAATGATCAAGATTATCCATTTATTTTTCCGTGGCAACAGTGCACTGTTTGTAAGCATGCAGTTCATGTTGCACTTTCTTCAGTATTCATCACATACAGACCCATATACTTATAATATAAATATACTGCACTATATTACACAGCTAAACATATATATTAACAGATGCATTGGCACTCAGAAAATGAAAGAAAACACTAGTACATAATTATTTTCTTAAAAATCAGCCCTTTCTGCTGGTTGGAACTGATGAATATGATAACAAAGGGACAATCTAAAAACCGTAGCTACTTCTACCAACATTATTGGATCATTTCCTCCTTAAAAAGGTATAAGAGGACATTGTCTTTTGCTTTTTCAGTGTGTTCAGCCACCAAAAGCTGCTTTTAGTTGACCTCTCTGGTATAGAATTAACATGAGGAAATTGTTTCACTGTTTGGCTTGAACCATCAGTGTGGGTCAGTGATGGAGGGCATGTTTGAGAACAATTCTGACTCTTGCTTTCAAAGGGCAAAAACCAGGGGGCACAGAAAGAGTAAGATAAGAAAAAAGAGATTTTAGGAAGGAACACTGTGAGCAGATGTAGGTAGTATACTCGAATATTACCGTACTGTTGACATAAGACAAATATTGACAACAAAATACAATAGAAGAGGAATACTTGAAAGAGAAAACAGCCTTCGGCAACCATAAGGGAAAGAAATATTGTTTTATTTGGCAGCATTATAAACCACAGTGTAAAATAAAGGCTTGCGGCTAATTTCCTTTTTTGTTTTTTTTTTGTTTTTGTTTTTTTTACAGAAGAATGGGCTGTTGGTTCGTTAAATAATGTCACAACTCTCAACAACAAAAAACTAAATTCAACAACAGTACGAGTACAGCTCAGTCATCAAATGCGCATTTTCGCCACACTGCGTCAGGCGAACTGCACTATGATTGTGGAAAAAGTTTTTACTCCGCCCTTCAGAACTCTTGAATTATTTGTCCGACTTGAACCCAAACAATGGCACTGTTTTGCAACCTCGTTTTTCTAAATCGCTTGTAAAAACGGCAGTGCTCTCGCACAGTGTCGCGGCTTATTTAAGCATCCAATGAAGACAAAATCCAAAAAGATTGGCCACGGAGAGTCATCAAAAAATTGACCGTTCAAGTGTATTTTAGCATTTAAAATGACGACAAGAAAATATTTAAGAGAAAATATACAACATCTCTGTTTTTTTGGTCTGTGCACTGACATATGACAACACGCGATGTAATGTCTTTCTCCATTCTGTTTCTCAGGCTCGTCTCCAAAGCCATCTTTACACAACAGCTGATTCTGTCTCTTCTGAGCGCAGTAACTGTGAATGCTCTGAGTAACAGTGGCACAGTATGAATATGTGAAGCATGCCACAGTGATTCACCTTTCAAGGCTCTCTCTCTTTGGATAAGAGAACGCAAAAGCTCTTCATATGCTTCTGACATACCTCTGTCATTTCTATTAGGAGCACTTGGGCCTCGCAGACTCCAAAAATCAACCCACTGAATTTATGCAAACATTTCAATTGTTATTGCACCTCGTGGCACAAGCCAGCTGTGATAATCAAATGAATTCTTCACACAAAGTGCTTGTCTTCCTTTCTGAAAAACTATTTACATAATGTAATACCAGCCCTTCTCCAGAGAGCGACCTAAACTGGCAGCCTTAAGTGGCGACACAGTCTGATGGCAAAGTGAGCCGGACCGCCCCTCCACCCCCTGTAGAAGCAGAAAAAGCTGCTGAGTTGGGTCCATTGGCCTCCATAGTGAAGAGCTTGCAGGCTCGTGGAGGGACGTACTCTGGGGCGGGAACGGTGGCGTTGGCGGCGGTGGCAGGAGCCTCTCTTTCGGGGCTGGAGGCGTGAGAGGAGCAGGGCGAGTTGGTGGGGCTGAGCTGCACGGCTGTGGTGTCCTGCATCGTGTGTTCGCTGGTCTCAATTTCAAACGCCGCCCCTCCACTCAACGCCCCTCCGCCCCGACCCATGAATCCCAAACCGCCACCTCCTTTGGACCGTCGAGAGCTCTGAGGCGGAGGCAAGCGACTGCAGATGCAGCAAGCCCCGAAGAAGGAGAACGCCACCAGCAGGAGTATAGGTCCAATGATGATTGGGGGATTGCTAGAGGGCACAAGCGTGCTAAAGGCGAAGGCACCTACTAAGGTGATGTTGATGCCTGCCAACATAATGCACAATCCACATGCACAGCAGAGGGCTGGAGAAGGCAGACCCTGAGGACGGGATTTCCGCTTCTTGCGGGTCTGCGTTTCCTTTTTGGGCACTGATGTGCCAGAACTCTGTTCGCTGCAAACCATATTGGCGAGGGTCACGGTTACAGCGTTGCTGCCACAATCCCACTCACACCTGCCGTGTCCTTATCAGCAAATTGTAGAAAATGTCCATTGCGTCTTCATTAGTGCTTGCTTCACTAACTGAGGATGCTACCTGTAGTGCAGAAACAAAGAGTGAGTGTCATACTTTATAATAAACTGAAGGTATTATTGGAATTTATCATAACAAGCATTACAAGATGCCATTTGTTGAGTTATTATTAATATTGTCCTCTCCAGCAACTGGGTTCAATAATAACAGAACACATTAAGCCAAAACACCATCAGGGTAGCACATTTAACAATAAATTATTTTAATAAACGTTAACTTAATCACATAAATTGCAACATAAATTCTCCACTGATAATAGGATAAGAGGAAACAAATCCATTACATAAAATCTAAACAAATGTGATAGCTTCCACAGGGAATTCTGGGAATGCTCCATACTTTTTACTTATAAAAAATATTATAGAATAATATTTTGTGTTTGTGTATGTATGTGTGAATACATAGATAGATAGATAGATAGATAGATAAAATAGAAAACAGTTACTTTTAATTATAATAATATTTAACAATATTACTGTTTTTATTATATTTTATACACTAACGGTAGTGCAATCTATAATAAAATATAACATCTTTTATGTTTTCCATAATTTATTTTTAAATTTGTTACAGTATCTTGTAACAAAATAACTCTGGTAAGTGCCAGGTAACAGTCAATTAACAGGTTTTACTGTATATTTTTACCATTAGAATAAAAGGGGAAAAAATGACAGTAAATTACTCAACAGTCATGACACTAAGAAATATTTTCACAGTCACCATTTGCTCTTATATGCAACTGTAGCCTACTTCACAAAACCAAGGTCACATTTTTTGCCTACTTTCTAAAGCAAACTTAAGAAGCTAATCATTTCACACAATACCAGTTTCAATCATATTGTGTCATCAACTGTGTAAAATGAATCAGTAAAAATGCGTAGGTACTAATGGGAGCAATGAGCATCAATGCTGGTTTCACCCCTAGCGGATGTGATAGCCCATGAGACGCTTAAATGTGGTTAAAGACGACCGCTTAAACAAATATATAAATATGGTGTTTTGAGCCATATGAACACATGCAGTGATTTAGAAATATTGTGAGCGTCTCTTTATGAACAAAAAAAGGTCTTACCGCTTAGTCGACGTCCAGATTGCTTGATGATGGAGGTCTCCGGGTACATGCGAAACCTATCGTTTCCTTTAAGTCGAAAACGACGTCCTAAAAAAAAAATACGATGTCTTTCTCGCGAGTTGCGCTGCTCGACTCACATTAAGATCAATACTGCTGTCACTCAATACACATCAGTCGCGCTCCACGCGCTGGATTCGAGTCTCTGATTCTGAGTGAGGATTTCTCTCAATAAACAACGTTTCTCTTACAAAAGCAAATGATATTAAGCATTAAGTGTTGTAATATTTCCCTTTCGTGTTGGCAGTAACAGGTTGCACAGAAGCCCGTGTGTTGATCAGTGCAGTGGTGTGAATGAGCGGGTGGGCATGTGTTCATTGAGTGTTTAGGGAGGAGGCACCCTTTCTCTCATCTTCAGCTATGTGCACTGCTCCCAGTGCTCAACACCTCTTTATGATAGCAGGCCAAACTACCACTCCAAAAAAAACAGCACATAGTTAAACCTTTACAAACATCACTGCCAAAATACCATAAGTACTGCAATAAAATTGTTATAACTTACCGTAGATGTGCATTTATTATTATTTTACAATAGGAATAATAAATGTTTTAGGCCTAACTATTGTATTTTGCCAGAAATTAGTTCCTCTTCAGGAACTCGAGCTGCGTCGAAACGCTCTGGGGAACGCCTTCAGCGTGATCGCGCTCTGAACACGTGTGAAATCTGTCCAAAGGATGGGCGAGACGTCACGGGCGGGTGACGTCAGAGACCAGGAAGCTATAAAAGCACGTGCGGTGGAACCGGCGCCAGCTTTTGTCATTCAGCAATCGCTACTCTGTGTGTGTCTGTCGATCTCTGTTGTGAGTCTTATTTACTGTTGTTTGTCCTGAGTCAATAAGCTCCATAAAGAAAAATGAAAAGTGCTGGCAAGTCAAAGCACTTGGGCGAGAGCAGATCACATTACAGGCGGTGTGTTCCTCCCTGCAATCGTTATATCACTGCTGGGGACACACACAGCCTGTGTGTGGTCTGCTTGGGAGCGAGTCACGCAGAGTCACACTGCGAGCGTCTCTCACTGCGTGTACTTCGCTCCCGGAAGGCTCTCTTTTGCGAGGGAGCCTTCGCCAGCGTTCCCCGCGGTGCCGGTCCCGCATCCGCCGAGGCGGAGCGGGGGCTGCACTCGTGGGGTTCGCAGATGGATCTGGTGGAGGGAATGGAGACGGGCGAGTCCCTATCTTCTTCCTCACCCGCCAGATCCAGCGGCCGCTCGCTGGGATCGGAAGCCCGCTCTGCGGTCTCTTCCCCCCGGCGGTGCGGCTCGACGCTTCACCTATCTTCCTCCGAGGAGGTGGATGTGGTGAGCGTCGATGAGGTTTCGCACCCTCAATCGCCCCAATATGAGGAGCTAGTGGAGGTGGTCACTCGTGCTGTGGCCAAGTTGAATATCGATTGGCCCGCCGAGAAAAAGGCTGAACCGCAGAGAAGCAAATTAGATGAACGCTTCCTGCGAACTAAGCCACCACCTCCACGTCGGAGCCTACCGTTCTTCCCCGATCTCCACACCGAGGTGTCGAGATCGTGGGCTAGACCTTTTTCTTCCCGCCTCTTCATCCCCTCCTCTTCTTACTACGGTAATGTGGGGGGATTGAATGAGCGCGGGTATAGAGCGATGCCCCGGGTGGAACAGACGCTGGCGAGCTATTTGTCCCCCGGCGCGGCATCGTCTCTAAAGGCTCCGACCTTGCCCTCCAAGCCGTTGCGTACAACGTCAGCGCTGGTGGGCAAGGGGTACGCGGCTGCAGGTCAGGCTGGTGCGTGTCTGCACACCATGGCGGTGTTACAGGCGTACCAAGCCGACCTGCTAAAAGAGCTGGATGAGGGAGAGGAGCTCAGATCTTATGACATCACTGAGCTCCGTAGAACCGCTGATTTGTCTCTCCGCGCTACCAAAGAGACCGCCCGTGCCATCGGCAGGTCTATGGCAGCGCTGGTGGCGGCGGAGAGACATCTCTGGTTGACCCTATCTGACATGAAAGAGAAAGATAGGGTCTTCCTCATGGATGCCCCGCTTGCGCCTTCTGGCCTGTTTGGCGACGCTGTCAATTCCGTCGTTGACAGGTACCAGGAGGCCCGTAAACAAGCGGCGGCATTCCAGCGGTTCCTCCCTCGCCGATCTCTAGCTCAGGGGGCTGCTGGGCGGGAGCAGCCCTCGCCGCATACCAGCTCCTCATATAGAGAGGCTCAAAGAGAGAGCGTTGCCACTCGCGCTCCCCCGCGTCGGGACTGAGGTGGCAAACGCTCGGGGTCGGGGGCTTCTAAGGCTAAGCCGGATCTGCGGACCGTTCTTCAGTCTAAGAGGCCCTCGACCAAGAAGCCCTGACGGGCGTGGCCCAGGGCTTATGAGGGTAGGCCCCTCTGGGGAAGAGCGGGCTACACCGCACTACACGGTGTCCGTCTCTCCTCAGTGCCCTCAGGAGATCAGTCTGCTAACCCTGCCAGAGTTCCAGGGCGCAGCGGTCTCCGGCGAGCGCTTCTCTCAGTTTTTCCGCCCGGAGACGTAGCGGAGCTGAGGAGCTCGCCACCCCTTCGGGGGTCTCTAGAGCAGTTGGTTCGGTCGTCCCCTGCCGGTCCTCCGCTTCAGGGCACCGAGCTAGCAGCTCTGAGTACACCAGAGGCCAGTCTCGAGAGACTGGTTCCCTTAGTAGACTATTTTGCAGCGTGGAAACTACTGCCAAATGTGTCTCAGTGGGTCCTGCACACTGTAGAGAGAGGTTACAGAATCCAGTTCGGTTCTCCTCCGCCTCGATTCAACGGGGTGAATCCCACTCTGGTGGGTCCCGAGCAGGCTCTGGTAATGGAACAAGAAGTAGACACTCTCTTGAGGAAGGAGGCCATCGAGGTGGTCCCTCCTCACGAACGAGAGTCGGGGTTCTACAGCCGGTACTTTGTAGTTCCAAAGAAGGATGGAGGGTTGCGTCCCATTTTAGATCTGCGTCTTTTGAACCGCTCAGTCATGCGACTGAAGTTCAAGATGCTCACACTCAGACAGGTCATGTCTCAGATCAGGTCCGAGGACTGGTTTGTCACGATTGATCTAAAGGACGCATACTTCCATGTCTCCATCCTTCCCTCTCACAGGAAGTTTCTGAGGTTTGCTTTCAGGGGCAAAGCATACCAATACCGGGTTCTTCCTTTCGGCCTTGCACTCTCACCCCGCACTTTTACAAAGTGTGTGGATGCTGCTCTGGCTCCTCTGCGACTCCAGGGCATCCGCATACTGAACTATATCGACGATTGGTTGATTCTGGCTCAATCGGAGCTGGTGGCGATCCGACATCGAGATGTCGTTCTCGCCCACATGAAAGAGCTGGGGTTAAGACTAAACGCCAAGAAGAGTGTGCTTTCTCCATTACAGAGAACCACTTATCTGGGCGTGGTGTGGGATTCGACCACGATGCAGGCACGTATGTCTCCTGCTCGGATCGAGTCGATCCTCATGTCGGTCAAGAGAGTGAGAGAAGGCCGGTCACTCACTGTCAAGCAGTTTCAGAAACTGCTGGGTCTGATGGCAGCTGCGTCCAACATGATACCTTTTGGCCTGCTGTACATGAGACCCCTACAGTGGTGGCTCAAGACCAAGGGGTTCTCCCCGAGGGGAAACCCGCTTCGCATGATCAAGGTCACGCGGCGATGCCTACGTGCCTTAGACATGTGGAGACAACCTTGGTTCTTGTCTCAGGGCCCGGCGTTGGGAGCTCCTTGTCGCCGCATGACGCTAGCGACGGACGCATCCCTCACCGGTTGGGGAGCGGTCATGGATGGCCACCCTGCCCGCGGTCTGTGGAGCGGCCGCCATCTCACGTGGCACATCAACTGCCTGGAGATGCTGGCCGTGTTTCGAGCGCTGAAACACTTTCTCCCAGACCTGAGAGACTGTCATGTGTTGGTGCGCACCGACAACACAGCGGTGGTCTCTTACATCAACCACCAGGGAGGTCTGCGTTCGCGCCCCTTGTACAAGCTGGCGCACCAGATCCTTGTGTGGTCCCAGGACAGACTCCTCTCACTGAGAGCCGTCTACGTTTCTGGGTATCTCAATGTCGGAGCAGACGTCCTGTCGAGACAGGGGCTGAGGCCCGGGGAATGGATGCTTCACCCCTTGGTAGTGAAGCAAATCTGGAGAGTGTTTGGCCAGGCTCAGGTGGACCTCTTTGCGACTCAGGAGACATCGCAATGTCCCCTCTGGTTCTCTCTGACTCATCCAGCTCCGCTGGGGCTGGATGCCATGGCACAGGCTTGGCCGAGGAGTTCCCGGGAGTTCTGGCGAGAGTGCGCCGGGATGGGGTCAGTCTACTTCTGGTAGCACCATTCTGGCCGGGCCGAGTATGGTTCTCGGACCTGATTTCTCTCCTCGACGGCTCTCCATGGGAGATTCCCGTCAGGAGGGATCTCCTCTCACAGGCAGGGGGCACTATCGTCCACCCTTGCCCGGAGCTGTGGAAGCTGTGGGTGTGGCCGTTGAGGGGGCACAACTCATAGCTTCCGGTCTCTCAACCGAGGTTGTTGAGACCATACTCCAATCCAGAGCTCCCTCTACGAGGAAACTGTACGCCCTGAAGTGGAAGCTTTTCACTTCATGGTGCGGAGACCTCCGGCTCGACCCAGTTAACTGCCCGATTGGTACAGTGCTGGAGTTCCTGCAGGCCCGTTTCTCCGCAGGGTTGACCCACTCCACCTTGAAGGTCTACGTGGCGGCTTTATCGGCCTACCACGCCCCTCTCGGCGGCCAGCCAGTGGGCAGACACCCCCTAGTTACACGTTTCCTCCGCGGTGCGCTGAGGCTTTTGTCCTCCTCCCTTCAGGGAGCCCGACCAGCAGAAGCTTTAAACACATATGTCCACAGAACTGCCCTGTGGAGAAGGGCGGACCAGCTGCTGGTATGCTATGGTCCCCCCAAGAGGGGTCTGTCGGCTTCTAAGCAGACCCTCAGTCGGTGGATCGTGGATGCCATTTGCCTTGCCTACGAGTCCTCTGATCTCCCCTCACCTCTGGGGGTCAAGGCTCACTCGACCCGGAGTGTGGCGGCCTCCAAGGCCTTCTTTGCAGGTGTTCCGATGCAGGACATCTGCAACGCTGCGGGATGGTCCACGCCCCTGACTTTTGTCAGGTTCTATGGCCTCGATATGCGGGCCACTCCAGGAGCTTCCGTTCTCTCGCCCTCGTTGTGCTCCTAGGGATACACACAGGGCAGGGACTTGGAAGTCTGGCGGCGTGGGCACCTCGTTCCCCAGAGCGTTTCGACGCAGCTCGAGTTCCTGAAGAGGAACGCCTCTAGGTTACGTATGTAACCCTAGTTCCTCGAGGGAACGAGACGCTGCGTCTCGAAGCCATACTTCCGGCATCCCTGCGAGCGTTTGCTTCATTCCTGGAAGCTGACGCCGGTTCCACCGCACGTGCTTTTATAGCTTCCTGGTCTCTGACGTCACCCGCCCGTGACGTCTCGCCCATCCTTTGGACAGATTTCACACGTGTTCAGAGCGCGATCACGCTGAAGGCGTTCCCCAGAGCGTTTCGACGCAGCGTCTCGTTCCCTCGAGGAACTAGGGTTACATACGTAACCTAGAGGCGTTTCCTGTAAACTGTAAACTATTATACAGTACTGTAAATTATTATACTGTAAATATTATGATGTAATTATTATATGTGACCCTGGACCACAAAACCAGTCATAAGTAGCACTGGTGTATTTGTAGCAATAGCCAACAATACATTGTATGAGTCAAAATTATCGATCTTTCTTTTTTGCCAAAAATCATTAGGATATTAAGTAAATATTATGTTCCATGAAGATATTTTGTAAATTTCATACCATAAATATATCAAAACTTAATTTTTAATTAGTAATATGCATTGCTAAAAATTTAATTTGGATAACTTTAAAGACGATTTTCTCAAATTTATTTATTTTTTTTTCACCCTCAGATTACAGTTTTTTTAAATAGTTGTATCTCGACCTAATATTGTCCTATTCTAACAAACCATACATCAATGGAAAATCTTTTTATTCAGCTTTCAGATATTGTATAAATCTCAATTTCAAAAAATTAACCCTTATGACTGGTTTTGTGGTCCAGGGTCACATATGTAAATGTTTGCAAAGGAACGTTTAAACGTGTCGTCACTCACAGTAAACATCAATGACTTTTCTGAGATGCCAAAACATTGTGCAGCCAAGATTTAAATTCCTGGAGAAATGGGATAACCTTTTACGAGTGAAAATGTGAAAGGTTTGTGATTTTATATGTAATATTACAGGTTTTTAAACTAGGCTATGATAACTTTTTGAGGTAGTCGATTTCAACTTCTTGTATTTTGTTAGTTTAGCGAAATCATATGCTGAAGGCTAGTGCAGATATAGATATTCATATATGAATAACTATGCAAATGCACAGTCAACTTCCTCTCGAGTGTTAATGGAACAGCTTTTTTTCCAATATGGCGGATTGGCGTACATATAGCTGCCTATAGAAACAGCCACTAATAAAGCATCAATGTACAGAGCTGGGTAGATTACCTATAAATTGTAGTCCATTACTGATTCCAAATTACATGACAAAAATTGTAGTTAGTAATGTAATCCATTGCATTTAGGTAATACAATCGGACTACTTACAGATTACTTCTTAGATTACTTTTGACCTAACTGATTTATCACATTGATTTAAATAGGATAATCTTGTACCTTGTTTCCATATAGTAGGAAAATTTATTCCATTTGTTGTAATTAACAACATGAAGTGCATTAAACATTACACTACTTCAAGGGGAACTTCAGTAAGTTCAATTCAATTAAGTAAATCATAAATTAAATAAATCATTAAGTAAATCATAAAAATGTCAAATTAAAATAAACAACTTTGAAATAACCTCAGTCAAATGTAATAATTCAAATAAAAATTAATGTGTTCATAGTTGATGCAATGTTGAAACACTTCTTAAACCTGAAATGATTTCTGTAAATACGCTGGTCAAATGCTGTGTAGCCACCTGAGGAGTGACTGATTTATGTGTGAATGCCCACAAAACTGGAAGACTTTCTGAATGTATAAGAGGTAGGAGATTTTAGAATGGAACATTAAAAATGCAGTCATTGATCAATAAAAAAAAGTAACTGTTGTCTGATTATGAGTATTTATAAAAGGTACATTTTTTTAGTTACTACCCAGCTCTCTCTCTCTCTCTCTCTCTCTCTCTCTCTCTCTCTCTCTCTCTCTCTCACTCTCTCTCTATATACATATATACTGTGTGTGTGTGTGTGTGTGTGTGTGTGTGTGTGTATATATATATATACATATATATATATATAATTTTATAAACAATAACGGCAGTATTTAGGCAGTGACTATGGTTTCCATGGTAAATGTTATATGAAGGTCAGGTACTGTACTTTGCAAAAGGAGTCATTGCACAAGCAATCATATGACAGACATATATTTTAATGACAGGTTTAATAGAATAATAGAAATACAGGTGTATCTCAATAAATTAGCATGTCGTGGAAAAGTTCATTTATTTCAGTAATTCAACTCAAATTGTGAAACTCGTGTATTAAATAAATTCAGTGCACACAGACTGAAGTAATTTAAGTCTTTGGTTTTTTTAATTGTGATGATTTTGGCTCACATTTAACAAAAACCCACCAATTCACTATCTCAACAAATTAGAATATGGTGACATGCCAATCAGCTAATCAACTCAAAACACCTGCAAAGGTTTCCTGAGCCTTCAAAATGGTCTCTCAGTTTGGTTCACTAGGCTACACAATCATGGGGAAGACTGCTGATCTGACAGTTGTCCAGAAGACAATCATTGACATCCTTCACAAGGAGGGTAAGCCACAAACATTCATTTCCAAAGAAGCTGGCTGTTCACAGAGTGCTGTATCCAAGCATGTTAACAGAAAGTTGAGTGGAAGGAAAAAGTGTGGAAGAAAAAGATGCACAACCAACCGAGAGAACCGCAGCCTTATGAGGATTGTCAAGCAAAATCGATTCAAGAATTTGGGTGAACTTCACAAGGAATGGACTGAGGCTGGGGTCAAGGCATCAAGAGCCACCACACACAGACGTGTCAAGGAATTTGGCTACAGTTGTCGTATTCTTCTTGTTAAGCCACTCCTGAACCACAGACAACTTCAGTGGCGTCTTACCTGGGCTAAGGAGAAGAAGAACTGGACTGTTGCCCAGTGGTCCAAAGTCCTCTTTTCAGATGAGAGCAAGTTTTGTATTTCATTTGGAAACCAAGGTCCTAGAGTCTGGAGGAAGGGTGGAGAAGCTCATAGCCCAAGTTGCTTGAAGTCCAGTGTTAAGTTTCCACAGTCTGTGATGATTTGGGGTGCAATGTCATCTGCTGGTGTTGGTCCATTGTGTTTTTTGAAAACCAAAGTCACTGCACCCGTTTACCAAGAAATTTTGGATCACTTCATGCTCCTTCTGCTGACCAGCTTTTTAAAGATGCTGATTTCATTTTCCAGCAGGATTTGGCACCTGCCCACACTGCCAAAAGCACCAAAAGTTGGTTAAATGACCATGGTGTTGGTGTGCTTGACTGGCCAGCAAACTCACCAGACCTGAGAGAATCTATGGGGTATTGTCAAGAGGAAAATGAGAAACGAGACCAAAAAATGCAGATGAGCTGAAGGCCACTGTCAAAGAAACCTGGGCTTCCATACCACCTCAGCAGTGCCACAAACTGATCACCTCCATGCCACACCAAATTGAGGCAGTAATTAAAGTAAAAGGAGCCCCTACCAAGTATTGAGTACATATACAGTAAATTAACATACTTTCCAGAAGGCCAACAATTCACTAAAAATGTTTTTTTTTTTATTGGTCTTATGAAGTATTCCAATTTGTTGAGATTTTTGAATTTGCCAAAATTAACAATTAAAAGAACCAAAGACTTAAACTACTTCAGTCTGTGTGCACTGAATTTATTTAATACATGAGTTTCACAATTTGAGTTGAATTACTGAAATAAATTAACTTTTCCACGACATTTTAATTTATTGAGATGCACCTGTATATAGTAGATACTACTGTATCAGCAGTTCACTATATCACAGTATCACCTCTGTATAAGCGTGTAATTTATAGGAATCATTTTTTACTGTACATTTTTGGGTGAATCGCTTTCATCATGAAGTTATTTTTCCTGGTTGTTTGAAACTTCTCTCTAGTGCTGTTGTGCGAGACACCCAGTACAACAGTGTATAATTCAGTCATTAGTGTACGTCAGAGCTCTTGGCAACAGCAGGCAGTGTCTCTCTTCGTTGTCGTCATGCAAGGACAGATACTGCATATTCAGCCTTAGTGTGTCACTGATGGTCTGCGTAGGATGCACAATGATTCTGTGCCGTGCACGTTACGTGTTCATACGTGAGTCATTACTAGTGCTGCAAAAGGACTACGGTAAATCTCTAAGCATGTCAGAGAGCAGGGTAGGCTAATCAGGAAAACAAGTCTTTATTTGTGTGTGGCATGACATGACACTAAAACTGTTGGAAATAAGACTTTTTATGTAATAATTACTGTTTTTACATTTTATTCACTGGGTTCCCAGTGGGAAAGGATTACAGTTTGAGCAATCCCATATGGCTCACATATGGCGCTTTTCCACTACATGGTACGGTACGGTACGGTTCAGTACAGCTACTTTTGGGGGGTTTTCCACTGGGTACAGTACCTGGTACCTGGTACTTTTTTTAGTACCACCTCGGCCGAGGTTCCAATATAGCACATCTCCAAGATGCCTGTTAAAGAGCATTCATCTGGAAAGCATCTGTTGTGTTCACTTAAGTGAGCACTTAACTGTGTCCTGATGACACTTTGCAAAAAAAAAAAAAAAAAACTCTTCTCCTGGGCTTAAATCCCTCCATGTTCCAGCTTGTACAAGTCTAGATGATGTTTGAAACTTTGAATTGCTAGCACTTCTCGTGTTGTTGCCTCCTTAAGATGAATCACTTGTTGTATTCCTCAACTGTTGCTTTGGATAAAAGCATCTGCTAATGACTCTTAAGTTTTACATACATTCTAAATTATTAAAATCTTAAAGACTAAGACTGAAGCTTTCTAAATGAATATTTAACATGACAGGAAACTTTTTAGAGACACATTGCAGATGAGCAAATGCTTAAAAAAAAAAAAAAAAAAACTCCTAAATCGCCTAAAATAAAAAGGCCAATCAAAATGTTTCTGAGATGTGTGTGCTATCAGGAATTCAGAAATCAATTCAAAACTAAGATAACCACAAATGCAAACCATCATGAGCACATGGTGTGAAAAATCGTATAGTGATAGCAGTCAAAAAATGAAAATTCTTTCATGTTGCTCCAAACATGTATGATAGTCTCTCCTCTGTAGAACACAAAAGAAGATATTTTATTCTTTTTCTGTACAATTCACTTTTAAAAATAAAGGGTCTTTATTGGAATGTATGTTTCCATGAAGAACCTTTATTATTTATGGAACCTTTCCAATTCACAAAAAGTATCTTTATAGTAATCAAAATTTCTTTAGCTTATTCCATATTTTAATGCATTATTTATGCCTTGGAATGCCCCTTATAATGCATTGTATGATTTCATTAATAATTGTAACAAGTAATACAGTACACTGTAATACTTATATATTCATTGTTACACCTTGAGATAATATAGTGCATTAAAACACATGACCAATTTCAGATTTGGATTTGCATTAAAACACATGACCAATTTCAGATTTGGAGATTAACAAGGAATCTCCAAACATTATAATGCATTTTAACTTTGGTTAAAATTATTCATGAAAATATATAATGCATTACAAAATTCATTATGAATACCTTTAAAATGCATAATACATAAAGGCTTCGAGTAAAGTGCTCACAAAAAATAAATAAATAAATAAATAAATAGTTCACTGAAAGGAACCCAATGGCATCTGAGGAAAAACACTTTTTGAGAACCTTTATTTTTAAAAGTGTGAAGTCAATAGGCTCCAGTCTTGTTTGATTTTCTTCTTTCTTCAGATTATTTGGGTTCTACAGAAGAAATAAATTCAGAATCAACATGAGGGTAAATGATAACAGATTATGTTCTGAAAGATGATGTTTGGACCCCAGTATTATTTTGGAATCCATTGACTTTCATTGTTTGGACAGCTCAAAAAATCTTTCCAATATATCCAAAGTTCTGTCATGAAACTCTAGATGCAGTCCGATAGGTCTAACTCAAGCTGACATAATGACATCATTATCACACGGAGCAGCTGATTGGTTCTTTCTGAATCAGCAGCCAATGAGCTTGCTCCTCAACATTCAAATACATGGCTAGTGCTTGCTGTAGCAGTTGCATCGCTCTTCAGAAACTCTCCACCTTCCCCAGCTTCACCTGTATAGATCTGCTACGGGGTGATTCATGTATGCTATAGGGGGTTATGTATGTTATATGTGCAGCAGCAGTATTTCCTACATGCTCACAGCAGCATGTTGTGGATGTATTGGCAGTAACAAGCCTCGGTAACAGCAGCAACAGCACAGCAGATCGAGTCCGCCAAGACCAAACACATTGGGCCCCAGGCGGAAAAGACGTAGTATTAAATGTATTAAAATATACTTGAAATTCATTTGTATTCCCAACATGCTTATTTGATGTGCATTAAAAATATACTGAATTGCATTTTAATATATTTCTAAAAAGTATACTAGAAGTACTTTTGTATTAAATATATGCTTAGTTATACTTCTAAGAAATATGCTAAACACAAGCATACTTTTAATGTATTTCTAAAAAGTATACTAGAAAATATGTTGGTAATAAATATATGCTTAGTTACACTTTTAAGGAATATGCTAAACACAAGCATACTTTTAATATATTCCTAAAAAGTATAGTAGAAATACTATGTTAATAAATATACACTTACACTTTTAAGGAATATACTAAACTTAAACATACTTTTAGTGACGTTTTAGTGTATTTACAGAAAACACACTTATGTTACTCTTACTTAAAGTATATTTTATGTGTACTTTGTGTAAGAACATAACAAAATGATTACACTTTTAGTGGGTTTTTAATGTACTTTATAACCATGTGTAGGCCTACTGCAATATATTTCAAATATTTATGTATTTATAATTTTAATATTTGGAAAAGTACGATATTTTGAAAAACATTTTTAACATTTACAATGTACAAACGTTTGTAAACTATTATTAAGCATTGCAATACTTAAAATATGTTGTTTAATATGTTGTTCAATTTTACTTAAAAGGTTATACTTTGGCTGATTAGGCTGTTGTCCATTACATGATACATTAATTGCAATAAGCTACTACTGAAATTCCCACAAGGATTTCACCAACATATCTAAAATGCTTAAAGGTGCTCTATGTAAGTTTTTGACTCTACTAAAGCATAAAAATACCATAATATGTTTGCAGATATTTAAGAAACATGCTAAGTTAACATACTTGTTTATCTGAAAAACAATGCTACAGTCAGTTATTCTCCTTTGAAAATGTGCGTTCCGGCCCGGAATGTCGGTCTGTGTTTTGGTTTGTGAAACCCCCCACTGCCAGTTTACCCAATTGTATTTCGGCAGGCCAGGTTGCCAGTTGGCGGAAAACACAGCGTATTTCATGTCATTCATCGTCATGTGCGCTCGTTCCTGTTGGTATGGTTAATCTGGCAACCTGCGTGTGCATCAAGTCTGAGGAGGAGGGGCTGGGTGAAAAAAACCCTCTCCAATATTTTGAATTTGAACTGCAATACCTAGTTCAATCCTACATACAGCACCTTTAAAAGAAAAAAAAAAAAAAAAAAAAAAAACTAAAAACTTGCATTTACTTCTGTTTAAATTCAAACAACACACTGACTAAACCTGATTGGTTCCAGAGCCATTGAACGGCTCTGATTGGTTTGTATGATAATGAGCTCGCACCAGAGAGCTTCGTGTATCAAATATGATGTGCGTGGAAATGTCCCTTGAATGTGAATATAAGTCTAAATTTAAACAGTTATATTACATAGAGTGATCGTGTCTTTTTTTTTTTTTTCCTATGAACTTTTTGAAAGGTGAACATCTTTGGTGAATCGTCTTTCATCGGAGGGACATGAATCTCTCAGATTTCATTAAAATATCTCAGCTTTTCTTTCAAAGATGTGCCAGTCGTGTTTTTGACACATGCATTGGCAGAAAAAAAAATAGTCATTATAACGTACAACATTAACATTCTTTTATTTGCAAAATGAAGTTGTGTATTTATTTCTGATTTCCTGAACAATTTGGCTTCATTGTAATGAGGTAAATGACCTTTGAAAAACCATCTTATTAACATACAATTACTTTATCTTGAGCTGATCACCCAACTGTGGTAGTGTTCGTTGATTGGTGTTTATATTTGTTCAAGCTTGACAACCTTATCGCCTTTATTTTTGTAATATATATTTCTCATTACAGATAAGAACAAAGATCAAATTGTAAGAAGGGTTGCTTATAAGAGAGCATACAGTACATCTGAAACTGCTGAGGCTGGAAAAGTTTTTGACTATATTACCGACCAGGTACATTGTACTCAGTGTACTCAATCATCATTTGTCTTTTGTGTGTGTGTGTGTGTGAAATATTGTTGTTTTTCAGATCAGCTGCTATAGAAGACAAACTGAAATCTGAGTGCAGAGACAAGCAAAGGAATAGTAAGTATATTTTTAATATAGTATCACCTCTGTTATAGAGATTTTTGAATCAGGCCTAATGGACGGTAATTCGGTCAGTCTTGGAAGAAAAACGTTAGCAATGTGTCCATTCCAGGTGGCTAATTTGTGCTTCCTTTTTAGTCATTCATGTAAAAATCTGTTATTTATTTATTTATTTTTTGTAAAGCTGCAAGGCACTTGTGCAAAATATTGTATGCCAGGACGACTAGAACAACTTCCAATCTTTTTTTTTTTTTTAATCTTTGCAACAGAGGTAAGGAGAACATGTTAGCATTACCATAACAGACACATTCATGTGGAATACTCTAGGTCAGTGGTTCCCAACCACGATCCTGGAGGCCCCCCAACACTGCATGTTTTCTTTGTCTCCTTAATCAAACACACCTGATTCAGATCATCAGCTCATTAGTACAGACTCCAAGGCCTGAAATGGGTGTGTCAGACAAAGGAGAGATGCAAAATGTGCAGGGTTGGGGGGCCTCCAGGAATGTGGTTGGGAACCACTGCCCTAGGTTACAATAAACCACAATTATGCACATACCCTGTAATACTCACAGGTTGCTTCATTGAAATAATTTGTTATCAAATAATATCAGTGAGTTTGTACTTTTTTTTTTTTTTTGCTGTTGTTGTTGAGTTTGAAAGTGATGTTGTTGGCCTACGTCTAATCTTATGTTCAGTGTAACTCATAAAGTGCTGTACAGTGACGACAGACAAAAGGATAAGAATGGACAGCTTGATGAGGATATTGTCAAAAGGTAAACTGAGATGTCAACAAAATTCTAATACATATCAATGCAAATTATAATACATATATTCAATCATGGATGCAAAACTGTTATTGGCTAATTTTATATTAATTCTTTTTCCCTTTCACAGATCCTGTGATAAAGTAGTCTTCAAATACTGCAAGCCCTTAGTTGCAGAAAACGCAAGTCGTACTCAAAGAAGTGACCTCGTCCTACTGGCTCCCCCTTGGTCAGTCGTCACTCTACTTCTGCCACAGACTTGCAGGCCATCTGCTGCGCTCCAACCCTCCACCTCTTTGGCTGCAGTGGGTTTTTCACGTCGGGTACACCGCAGTCATCCGTCACTCCGGCATCACCCCAGTCCTCGGGTGCTCTGGCTCCACCAACGATGCTTGTTGCTGAAGCTGTGCCCAGGTCTCCGGAACCTGCGACGATGTTTAGCTCCATCAGCCCTATGTCTGTGCCTTCAGACACCATCTACATCTTGGCTCCTCGCTCCCTCGACTCCGCCATGTGTTGTCAGCACTGGGTCTGTGCCATGTGCCAAACACCATCTAAGCTGCCAGGGCATCATCGTCATCCTCCCATCACCATCCCTTCGCCACATCCTGCCATCATCCCCGCACTTTTGCCTCTCACCATCCCTACGCCATCTCCTTGTCCACCTCCAAAACCCCCTCCATCCCTCCCTATTCTGTTGCTTGAACTTTATCATCTTCAGTCTTTGCACACACACAGCTATTCACTTCTGCACTTTGTTTTTCAGTACATTATTATTATTATTATTATTATTATTATTATTATTTATTTATTTATTTTTTTCAGAAAATTGCATTGTAATTTTTATTTATTCACTGGTGTAAAATTCTGTACTTTTTAGTAATACAGGTATAACTGAAATGTTCTACAAATGGATAAGATAGCTCTGCCATAGCATTTCACACTTTTTTTCATTTATTATAACGTTTTTGGTATAATGTATTAAAATGTACTTGAGTATGTTTGGAGTAATACAAATATATTATAAACATACTTGTATTTCAAGGCCATTTTTAATACATTTAATAGTATGTTTTTTTTCAGAAGAGTATACACTGTATGCTGCTGTACTATTTTTAATGTACTCTATGAATATTTGTAATGTACACAACAATATATAATACATTAAAGTTTTCTAGATATCAAAGTGTGTACGTGTGTATATACTGAAAAAAAGCAGCTTTATAATATACTAGTAGTGTAATGCTAATGCATTTCTAATGAGCTGAAATACAATTGAAATGTACTTGAAGCACATTAAAATGATGCTTCAAATATACTCAAACTGTAGTTCATGAAGTATTAAAAGTACATTTTAAATGTATTTTCAGAAATACACTTAAATTGCACTAAATACACTTAAAGTGGTTCCAGTTTAACACAATTTCAATACATTATATCGCAAATAGATTAAAATCGAACTTAAACATATCTTGAAATACACTTAATATACTTAAAGTTGTTTCAAAATAATACATTTAATATGCACTTAGTATAGTATAATTTAAATATATTAAGTGTGTCTGAAAAAGTACAATTTAAATATATTTCTTTTTTACCTGAGCCTCATTTACAAAACGAACATATGACAGAAAATTGAGCTACGTTCGTTTCGATGCAAAACTTGGAATTTATCAATATCAAATGTCACGTCAGGTCTCAGCTCGTGTACGCAAGTTTTTGAGTAAGTTGAAACTGTGTGCAGCAAAGAGAATTATGACAGCATTTTGTTCATTTAGATTATTTTCCTGACCGACAAGTGAAGTTTTTTTTTCTTGCTTTATATATGCAAATAGCAGCATAAACTACAGACCATGAAGATTCACACATCGCCCACCTGCTGCGCTTCTGTGAACCTAACAAAATAAATACAGCTACACAAAACTATATCTCTTAAATAATTAACAGATTAACAAAAAAAAAAAAAAAACTGCGACAAACTGTGCGTTTTTGTGACACTCTTAATGCATTTTATTTTATTGCATCTTTATTTTATTAAATTTAACTGATTGCGCAGGCACGTCCCGCGCACACACACATTTCAGCATTGCTAAATTGACATTTCAGCCATTAATCAAACTAAAATTCAGTCTACCAAACATAAAAGTTACACTGCTCAATTTAAAGGGGTCATCGGATGTCCATTTTCCACAAGTTGATATGAATCTTTAAGGTCTTAATGAAAAGTCTATAACACACTTTGGTTAAAATTTCCCAATGGTAGTGTAAAAAAACACCTTTTTTACCCTGTCAAAATCAGCTCTGTTTTCAGCAAGCCATTCTAGTCCATGTTGATTTAAATGCTAATGAGCTCTGCTGACCCCACCCCTCTCTTCAATGGAGTGGCAAGCAGACTGTAAACTTCAGCCGCGAAACTTGCTAACTAGCACATTATTGGGAAAGGCATTTCCCAAAGATGCATTAAAAAAAAAAACCCTTATACTCACTTGTTCTGTAGATGAAGCTGGATCACAAATGATTCGCACAAACATAGACGCATTTAGGCAGATCGGGGATCGGCACATTTCCTTCAAAACGAAAGTAACTTTAATGTTAATCCTCTGCGTCTTCAGCAGCTCAGATGTCAGGAGTAAATGAGGACTGCTATATTCATCATTACATCCAACAACAAAACACCTCAATCGCTTAATCGGAGACATCTTGTCTTCCCCTGCACCGGAGTCAACACAATGGCGGACAGCTCTCAGCTCATTCAGGGCGGGTCGAAGGTAAGACAGCCTTGTCAATCAACTACCGTGGAAGCAGCCTGCGCAGAACTACGTCATTCTGACAGGAATCTCAGAACAGCCTGATTTGAGAAAGGGAATTTTAAAATAGGGATTTAAAAAAAAACACTGGGTGGATTTTTATCATTATAGGATGGATGTGTACACACACTTCCAACACACATTTATGTTCAAACAACTTGTAAAGTGAATTTTGCATCCGATGACCCCTTTAAAAGGTCTGCTGTAAAATTAGCGTGCAGCGCCCAGGGACGGATTATGATGCAGCGGTGCCCTGGGCAAGATCGGCAGAGAGCAGAATTCATTCAGGGAGCGCTCACACTGAATAAATCACAACTGTTTCAGCGATGACTCATCTGAACGCCTCTTATTGGCCATTGTAGTTCAACAGAATCATGTGTGATTGGTTATAATGCGCAGTGCTGTAGCTACAAACTCGGCTGTCTCTGGCTCTGTGCCAGTCAGCGAAGTTGAGTGAGCGCAGATTTGAATTTAGCAGCTGATGATGTGCGGCACTGAACGATCGGTGTGATCGTTTATCAAATATAAAGAATAATAATAATAATAATAATCGGCTATTTTTGTCTTTTGGAAGCTGCATTCAAAATCCACTTGCCTAAAAAATCTGAGGGGGCACGGTTGAAATCGCGTTACGGGAGTAGTGGTAATTTAGGCTGGGCCCCCCTCTGGTCCAGTCCCCTGGGCACGTGCCCGGTAGGCCCGTGCGTTAATCCGTCCCTTGCACCGCCCAAACAAACATTTTTGCGAATATGAAGGATGATGTTTTACGTGGAGATTGGAACACAAGTGTGAAGTAAAGCCTTGTTTACATCATGGGTATTAGTTTAGCAACGAAATGTTACATGGCAAAAAATGGAAACATTTGGATGTCGAATGAAGGAGGCTTGTGAGCCCAATGCCATTTAGTTTCACCTTAATAAATTAATTTTAGCTTGACGTTTTTATTCTGTTTATAATGAATGCCATTATAGCCAAATTTATGTTTCACTTTATAGTTTAATATAAAATTTTATAGCTACTAATTTTTCATTCTTGTACTGTAATACCGTTAAATTTAAAGTTTTTTTGTGGATTACAGAGAACTAAATAGGCTATATAGTGTTTATAATGTTTGTAAATGTTTCGTTATATTTACTGGTATTTAATATACATATAAATGAATGCCATTTTTTTGCAATTATAAGGTTAAATGGTGTTTTTAGAGTAAGATTAATTTCTGTTTCATGAGATTACTTCCTCTTTTTGGCCGAGTTACATTTCTCCATGTCGTAAACTCTAGGGGCAAGGCTTCTAAACCGGGGTGTTTTTAGGGGCGTGATATTTAAAAGACGATTGTTTTCTGCTGCCACATTTATCAACGTACGATCTTTCGTATGATGGGATTGGCGGAATACTAACACAGCAGGCACAAAACAGGCACACAACGTCATAAGACGATATTTGGTTAAATTTTGGTTGCGACGTCGGGTGACCAAAATTCAATGTAAATTCAACGTCTAATGTCAATGTTAAATTGATGTCCAATACCGACGTCAGCTGACGTTGAGATTTTGTTGTTTTTAGGTTGTGCAACCAAAATCCAACGTTAAGTCAATGTCAAATTGACGTCAAATATTGACGTCAACCCGATTTTCATTTTCAACCAAAATGCAACGTCTGTCCGACGTCATGTCCAACGTCAACCTGACGTTACATAGACGTCTGGTGCCTGCTGGGAATATTTCATGAATCACATATGAACTCTGTCTTAAGTTGATTTGTGCGCTCGGATCTGTGGCCGTTTCTACGATAGATTGATAAATGAGGCCCATTAACATTAACATATACATAATACGACAGAACTTCTTTTATTTTCCACAGAAGGCAGAAAGTCATACAGCTTTGGAACGACATGAGAGTGAGTACATGATGACACAGTTTTCATTTCTTGGGTGAACACTCCTTTTAAGCACATGGTTGCTTCTGATTTCATTGTTCTTCAGTATGATTTTCATCTTGCTCATTGCTTTCATTAAACATTATTTCAGTATTAGAGCAGACACCTTGTTTGAGCGAGTGAAATCAGATAGGATACCATAATGAGCTGTAAGCAGAGATCAGCCTTGCTTATTGTGAAATGAATACTGTTTGTTCTTTAATGAGACTCTATTGGATCCTGCCATTATGAAGTGTCTTGATCAGAAGATGGTGACTTAAACTTCCGCCTGCCCAAGATATCTGGAACATCTGCAGAAGGGCTAGAAGAAAAAATACGCTCAATTATACACGCATAAGTGTGTATGCTCATTTCTCTAAATTGAATAGGCAGTGCCAAGTCAGGTCCTCGTGTAACATAAATGACATTATGAGTGAAGACAGTGGTGTAAGTCACCATGACAACCACTTCCACAGCAACTTCTTTGTTGGTTGGAGACCAATAAGCTCATAATGGGGAACGGTCGACACCTTTCTTTTTCCATTTTTTAAAAGAGCCGTATTCAATCAGAAAAGGCTTCTCAAATCTATACCCAGATTGTAAGATGCACATTAAACTCTGATGCCATCTCATGCAGGTGAAAGATGGCAGAAAATGGACAATCTCGCTACTCTGTAGTGGTTCTTATGAGTGTAAAATGCCACACAGAGGGTCAATCAAAATAATGTCCTGGAAGTGATTGGCTCCTGGCATAGACTATAATGCGAGCCCAATAGGGGAGCAAAAAGCCTCTCTAGAAGCAAGTGGAAATCCCAATCACTCCATTCCTCTAGTGAGCCACAAAGACGTGGGCTGTTTGGCACCGCTGCCTGCTAGAAGAATCAAATTACTCTCGGGCCCTAGAGAGAGAGACTGCCATATTGAGAAAGGGAATTCATTGTGTCACAAATGTAATGAGGGGAGTATGTAATTTGTGTCTGCTATACCTCACTGTTCATATAAACTTATAAATATATGAATGACAAAATGATTTATGCAGGTCTCTACAAAGTTGTAGAGATGAATTTGTTTCTTAACATTTTTCAAGCTCTTGTGCTGTTGTTTAACATCAGTGTTTTTTTTTTGTAATATATTTAGACTGAACGCATGTCTCACCCATCATCCTGTGAGCCCTCGGCTGCTGTAGGAGCTGCCGTCTCCACAAATGTCCCCATTCGGCTTTTCGAACGCTCTACATTTAGCTGGCTTTGAGTCCCTAAGAATGAGACAATGAAATCAGGAATGCAATTTTTCTGTATTTATACAAATTTCAGTGTTTTCCGATCTGAAGTATAATCAATCTAACTTTCGTAAATCCATGCCAGTCGTCTTCTGAAATTTGTAATCAGAGACGTATAATAATGTGTTGTCAACAAAAGAGAGGCTTTAAGG
The DNA here is from genome assembly GCA_039654775.1 of Spinibarbus caldwelli. Classification (NCBI taxonomy): domain Eukaryota; kingdom Metazoa; phylum Chordata; class Actinopteri; order Cypriniformes; family Cyprinidae; genus Spinibarbus; species Spinibarbus caldwelli. The sequence continues at coordinate 13,596,504 of CM077234.1, forward strand.
TTTCCCAGCTATTTTTTTTCTGCCAAAATAAAAGTTTAGTTTAATAAAAGTAATGAGTAATTTGAAGTAGATAAATGTATATAGCTTAACGTTTAAAGCAAAAAATTAATACAGATATAAATATTAGTATTAAGAAGTATTGTAATTGTAATGTTATTCTGTAAAATAAAATTATTATTATTATTATTATCATTATTATTATTATTATTATTATTATTATTAAATAGTCTTTTAATTTTACAATACAGTAGTAAAATAAAATATTGCAATATTTCTGAATTCTTTCATTTTAATAATTTTAAAAAATGCTTATTAGTATTAATAAGTAATGTAATTGTGCTGTCAATTTGTAAAATAAAAGTTGTTATTATTATTATTATTATTATTATGAATAATAGTCTTTAAATTTTATAGTACAGTAGTAAAATAAAATATTGCTATTTTTCTTAATTTAATAATTTTACTAATTTGAAAAATAATACAAAAATTTATTTTGAAAAATTATTATTAAATACTATTTTATTTTACAGTACAATAGTAAAATACATATTGCAATAGTAATGAATTATATATATTTTTAGTATTGCAATATTTTTAATTGAATAATTTTACTAATTTAAAAAACAATACAATAAAATATTATTTGAATATTATTATTAAATAGTCTTTTTATATTTTACAGTACAATGGTATAATAAATTACTGCAATGGTAATATATTTTTTAGTGATTGCTTAATTTTAATAATTGAATGTAAAAAATCAATTAAATACTATTTAGAATAATTATGATAATGTTAAATACTCATTTTTATTTGAAAGTACAATAGAAATATCATTCCTTATTGATTTGTTTAATTTGATTAAGTTAATTTAAAAAATAATACAATAAAATATTTTGATTAATAATAATAATAATAATAATAATAATTATTATTATTATTATTATTATTATTATTATTATTATTAGCATCATTAATTTTTATTGCATAGTTACTGTATATTGAATAAGGGAACAAACAGGTTTTTCTTCTTCTTTTGTCCTTAGCTGATCACATGCCTGAGAAAAGGCCATAGACTCAGACAGAGACCAAATTATGAGACTGCTGTTCATTCACTCAACGCGTCCCTGTTGTCTGTTTACATGATTCAGTGCATGACTACTGTGTGTTCTGAGGACATAATACAGGCAGTGAAAATTTAGTGTATAATCATGATTTTTATAGCCTTTCACTGCAAAGCCACATGCGTGCTGTTTCAAAGAATACCTTGGATTCATATAAAGCCTGATAGTCTGGTAACATAAATGTATCTTCCCTGAAAAAAACAAAGAAAATCATTTGCAGGAAATGAGGCATCCAATCAAATTAGTTTTTTTTTTTTTTCTTTAGATTATCAATCTACTCATCTGAACACAGATCCCATAACGACTGTGAAACAGATGTGCGGACTGAAGCAGGAAATGGCCAGGAAGGACACACAGTAGCTGCGTGGGGGACACTGGGCTGCTTGGCTGACAGTGCCAGATCAGCAGGGATTGACACGTGTCAATGTCACTTCCACAGCAGGGCAGAGAGTGAGCTTTCTGATTAACTAAATATGGTTTTTTGGTAGCCCATCTCACGACTGCAGTCATTTCATAACTAAAAGTGCTCATGTCAGGTATCAGACTAAAACCATGTTGCAAAGTACTGTTAAATCATATTGCTCATTAACTAATTCCTTCTACCTAGAAATCACCAGCACTGCAGATTATTGGTAATGGACCGCAGCTATAATACACCCCGAATTCCGGAAATGTTTTGACGTTTTTTAAATTTGAATAAAATGAAAACTAAAAGACTTTCAAATCAGATGAGCCAATATTTTATTCACAATAGAACATAGAGAACATAACAAATGTTTAAACTGAGAAATTTTACACGTTTATCCATGTCTCAGAAAAGTTGGCACGGGGCAACAAAGGGCTGAAAAAGCAAGACATTTTGAAAAGATTCAGCTGGGAGAACATCTAGCAACTAATTAAGTTAATTGACATCAGGTCTGTAACATGATTAGCTATAAAAGGGATGTCTTAGAGAGGCAGAGTCTCTCAGAAGTAAAGATGGGCAGAGGTTCTCCAATCTGTGAAAGAGTGCGTAAAAAGATTGTGGAATACTTTAAAAACAATGTTCCTCAATGTCAAATTGCAAAGGCTTCGCAAATTTCATCATCTACAGTGCATAACATCATCAAAAGATTCAGAGAAACTGGAGAAATCATGCAAAAAGGAAGCCATATGTGAACATGGTCCAGAAGCGCCGTCGTGTCCTGTGGGCCAAGGCTCATTTAAAATGGACTGTTTCAAAGTGGAAAAGTGTTCTATGGTCAGGCGAGTCCAAATTTGACATTCTTGTTGGAAATTACGGACGCCGTGTCCTCCGGGCTGAAGAGGAGGGAGACCTTCCAGGGTGTTATCAGCGTTCATTTCAAAAGCCAGCATCTCTGATGGTATGGGGGTGCATAAATGCATACAGTATGGGCAGCTTGCATGTTTTGGAAGGCACTATGAATGCTAAAAAGGTATATAAAGGTTTGAGAGCAACATATGCTCCCCTCCAGACGATGTCTACACAAGGGAAGGCCTTGTATATTTCAGCAGGACAATGCAAAACCACATACTGTAGCTATTACAACAGCATGGCTTCGTAGTAGAAGAGTCCGGGTGCTGAACTGGCCTGCCTGCAGTACAGATCTTTCAACTATAGAGAACATTTGACGCATCATTAAACGAAAAATACGTCAAAGATGACCACGAACTCTTCAGCAGCTGGAAACCTATATCGGGCAAGAATTGGACCAAATTCCAACACCAAAACTACAGAAACTCATAACCTCGATACCCAGACGTCTTCAAACTGTTTTGAAAAGAAGAGGAGATGCTACACCATGGTAAACATGCCCCCGTCCAAACTATTTTGAGACCTGTAGCAAGCATCAAATTTGAAATGAGCTCATTTTGTGCATACAATTTTAAAATTTGTTATGGTATCTATGTTCTATGGTGAATAAAATATTGGCTCTTGTGATTTGAAATTCCTTTAGTTTTCATTTTATTCAAATTTTAAAAACGTCCCAACATTTCCGGAATTCGGGTTGTATTAATGTTGAGGTACTAAATACTAATAAATTGTTTAAATTTATTATAAATTAAATTTTATTATTAATTTGTTTATTAAAGTGACAGGCAAAATAGTTAGTAGAGTCACAGGGATGGACTAAAACCATTGTCCCACTAACCCTAGTTTTGCTTTAAAGGGGTCATATGATGTGATTTCATGGTTTCCTTTGTCTCTGGAGTGTTACAAGCTGTTCGTGCATATATAAGATCCGTAAAGACGCAAATATTAAAGTCTCAAACCCAAAGAGATATTCTTTATAAAAATTATATTAAATGAAATTAAAATTATATTAAAAAAGACTTATCCACTCCTTCCTAAAACGCTTCATTCAAACACGCCCCACAAATCTACGTCACTGTGTGGGAAGATTTGCATAACACCGCCCAAATGTTTATGCAAAGAAAGAAGGCGTAACTTTTATTCTCGCTGTAGTATTGTTGCTGCTGCCGTCAAGCTGATATTCCAAATAAGGTAAGGGGCATAACATTTCAGTCACATGCTTGAGGTATTCGGCCAGTCACAACGCACTGGATAGCTGGCCAATCAGAGCACACCACACTTTTCATAATGATAAGATTTGTAAAAATCGACGCATTTCAAAACGGCGGGGCAGAGAGGAGCAACAATAATGTACGGTATGTGTAAAATAATGTTTTTTTTTTTTTAACTTTAAACTGCGTAAACACATTGCATTACACCAAATACACAAAATAATGTTCTTTTTAGCAACGTCATATGACCCCTTTAACACTTCTAATCCATGAGCACTCCTAGTTTCTGTAAATTAATAAAGTAAAAGTAAAAATAATAATGAATATTAAGAGTTTTAAAGGAATAGTTTACCCCAAAATAAACATTTTGTCATCATTTATTCACCCTCATGTCGTTCCAAACCTGTATGAGTTTCTTTCTTATGTTGAACACAAAAGAAGTTATTTAAAAGACTTTTGAAAATCCAAACTGTTGTTGGTCCCCATTGACTTACATAAGAAAAGAAATACTATGGAGGTCATTGAGGACCATCAACTATTTGATTACCAGCATTCTTCAAAATATCTTCTTTTATGTTCAACATAAGAAAGAAACTCATACAGGTTCACCCATTTTTGGATGAACTATCCCTTTAAAATGTTTAGGAGCTGAATGTTCTTGAGGGTTCCCATTCTTTCCTCACCCTTCCAGCTGTTTGGCATTTACTGGATAATAATAATAATGATAATAATAATAATAATAATAATAATAATAATAAAGTTTTGTTTATTTGTTGTCTATTTTAATTTTTTTATTTATATTTTATTTTATGTTTTACTCACAATCTCTGCCTGAAAAAAATATTATAATTATTTGAGCTTGGCATAACCAGTAAAATGTATAGTCATGAAATTTAATAATGTATTTATGAAAATGACTGAGGCATTTTAAGATTATTTCCAGGTCTAGAAATCACACTTTTAAAATTATACCAACTCACTCATTTATCCAGGTTTTACAAGACTGTGGGAACCCTGGAAACAAACAGATGTTGAGAGGGGTCAAGAAGTATCTTAATTTTTTAGTAGTTTTAGCCAACTAGTGTTATTATTATTATTATTATTATTATTATTATTATTAATTTCAAGACTAAATTTAAAATAAAAGTGATAATTTAATCATATCTAAAAAGGCAGATAAATCAGGTAATTCCAGTAAAGTTGCAGGGCAAATTTGATTGTGTTTATTTTATGATTTTAGTAACCTGACCTGTGTTGTGGGCCTCATGCAGGTGACTCATGTACAAACTGATAGAACAAGAAGTGGGACTGGCATAGTACAGGACCGTGCTCTTAAGTAGTTACTTGCTAGAACATCATTAATGTTCATTGAGTGGGATGAGTGGAAGATCAGGCACAATATTTTGAAACTACCATGGATGAAGGGGGGAACAGTACATTTACAGGAACACTGTGTTTAATGCATTATATTTTATGACTGTGTTTCCATTAGAGACTCGAAATTGCAGTTTTTAAGTTCAACAAGAGTTGGAGCAATTATCAAACTAAACAAGTATGTAAAAATGAGCATTTATTGGAGATAGAGTTTTAATTATTACCCATTAAATCCATAATGCTATTTCCCATGAAATTACCTAATAGAAAGTCTCTATTTTAGCTTGGACCAGAGCTCGGGACTTTGTTGCAGCCTCCTGCCTCAGATCTAGCAGGCAGAGAGAGTGTAAATTAGAAGCAGCGGATAGCTCTGCATTGACCCGGAGAATATAGTCACTTTGAAATGGTGTCATAGGAAATCAGTCTTCAATTGTCAGACTGGAAGCAGAGGGGTGCGTGTGTGTGTGTGTGTGTGTGTGTGTGTGTGTGTGAACGGGTTTGTGTGTGCATATCCATGTGAAACAGCCACTTACCCTCTCGTGTGAGTGTAGCTGCAGGCTGTTCAGGGGCTGGATTTGAGTTTGTAGCCATCGGGTGCACCCTGAAGTTGCCTGAGAAAATTAGATGTTGTCATATTAGCCTGAGTGGTGCAACATGGTCTCTCATCACAAAAGCAAACAAATCTCATGTTACACAACATAATCGAGATTGCCTCTTTAGTGAAATGTTATACAGCGTTTAAATATAATTGATAGGAACCAGGGAATTGAATTGAGACATATTTTTAAATACCTGTATTTGAATTGGATTAAGGTAGCAAACATGATGTCTTTGAATTTATAAGGAGGTACAATTAAAATGAACTGACACTCAAGGAAATTCATGTAACTGCAATGAGAATAATAATAATAATAGCTAGAAGTGGAAATGTTAGTTTACAAATCTTACAAATCTTTACAAATGACATTATATTACGTTATATTACATTATAATGCATTACGTTATATATGTTTTTACGATATATACGTTATATAACATAATTACATTATGTTTTATACATTATTTTACATTATAATGTTGTTCAAAATAATATGTTTATTATTCTTGTAATTATTATTTTATTCAGCAAGAATGCATTAAATTGATCTGAAGTAACATAAAATGTCATTGTTACAAAATAATTCTATTTCAAATCAGTTCTGTTCTTTTGAACTTTCTTTTCATCAAAGAATCCTGAAAAGTATCATAGTTTAAACAAAATTATTCCAGCACAACTGTTTTCAACATTTGAAAGATTTCTGAAAGACCATGTGATGCAGAAATATATTAAAATAGAAAACAGTACATTTAAATTGTAATAATATTTCTCAATATTACTGTTTTACTGTATTTTTGATCAAATAAATACAGCCTTACCAACCCCGAACCTGTGAAAAGTAGTGTATATATATAATTTATGTTTTTTAAATTTAATTCCTAAATTCAGATTTTTTTCACAACCTTGACATGCACTTCAAAATGTTATGGACGCTATAAAATATAATATGTGGTCTCACCTATATTGGGCAGTATGTGATGGAAGTTGAACCATGCTCTTATGAACGGGTAGACTGAAATAAGGAGACCTGCAGGTCACAACAGATGTGGACTGAATCACTCACTCCGTGTTGTCAACGTCCTTCATGTCCTGCTGACAAGGCCTCCATGTTCCCACCAGGCTTAACCAGATCAGACAGCGTGGACATGCAAACCAGCACTAACCTGTATGAAACCTTCCAGCTGGACTTTGTAGAGTAAAGAAATACTCAGCTCGAGTATTATTGCATTTCTCTCTGCTAAATGGCTCCCTGAACTAGAGCTGCACACTAAAGACAGGACCCATGCATATTGCATTACACAGCAAATTGATGAACAGCAATTTAAGCATTATTAAGAAAGCAGAAAGAAACAGAGCACTTGTGAGCGGTGAATTGACACAAAAAGGCTTGCTTTTGGTTCTGCTAATGTTTCATGCAAAGTTTACAAAGACTTAAAGGGATAATTCCCTTAAGACTTTAGTTAAAGGGATAGTTCACCCAAAATGAAAACTCTTGTCATTAATTTCTCACCCTCATGTCATTCCAAACCACCTTCGTACATCTTCAGAACACAAATTTAGATATTTTGGATTAAATCTGAGAGCTCTCTGACCCTGCATAGACAGCAACGCAACTGAAACATTTTTTGGCCCAAAAACATAATAAAGACATCGTTAATATAGTCCATGTGACATCAGTGGTTCAAATGTAATGTCATGAAGCTACGAGAATACTTTTTGTGCGCATACGGCATGGTACTCTCATGAATGGTGGCGGAGACTGACCCAGAAGAGATGAAATCATTGCTTCATAACATTACGGTTGGACCACTGATGTCAAATGGACTATTTTAACGATGTCCTTACTACCTTTCTGGGTGTTGAATGTTTCAGTTGTGTTGTTGTCTATGCAGAGTCAGAAAGCTCTTGGATTTCATCAAAAATATCTTAATTTGTGTTCTGAAAATGAAAGAAGGTCTAATCCCCCTCGGGGGGCCCCCCTCCATAATTGGGCCCTAAGAATTGTCCTAACCTCACACCCCCCCCCCCCCCCCCCCCCCCCCACAACCTAATGAAGGTGTGCAGCTGAGCTCGTTCTCTCGTGTCTGTCTCCTTGTGTTTCCAGAGGTCTGAGGCTGCTGACGAGACAGCCGTAGACTGCAGGGGCTGTGCTTGATTTTGATTATGCACCTACTATTCAAGCTGTGAATCAATTCCTGTTTGAAAAGGACGAGGCACCTCTGCTGGCTTTGTGTTTTGTCCAATTTCTGTTATGAGAGGCCACAGGAAGGCATGATTGCAGCATGCTGAGGGCTCCTTCTCCACGTGTCTTGCTTGTGTATCCTCCCTCCTACAATTTTCCCTTTCTAGCTCCTTTTTGTCATTTTTGTCCTCTAATCTCCTTCATTCTTTCTTTCCTAACTCACCTCTGACTTACAAATCCATCATGGTGGTTGATGCTTTAGAGTGTGGCGCTACAATCGATCTGCCCTGTTTGGCAGGAGACTTGTTCATGCACCAGTAAAAACGTCCTATAGCTCATGTGTGCATCCATGACAGCGATATCTCGATGAGACAATATCAAGAAGTGGACTTTAGTCTGGGTAGAGAGGGTATTTAATTTGACGCAAATGAAGGTGAGACTGTGATTGTACTCGTATAAAGGCTGTTGCTATGCCAAGTTCGAATAGTCAAACCAACAGTATGATTGCGAGTGTGATATTGATTTTACACATCAGTTCAGTAAACAAGAATTTAATAGTTAGGAACTGAATACTGAATATACACTATATGGACAAAACTATTAGGACACACCTCTTAATCATTAAACCTTGAATTCAATCAGACTAATTGCCACAGGTGTTTAAAAACAAGCACCTAGCCATGCAGTCTGCATTTACAAACATTTGTGAAAAAATGATGAAAACTGAAAATAAAATGTTTTAAATAATATTTTATATTAATAAATACTATAATAGTATATAGATAATTATAACTATAAATATAAATGATATAAAAACATATAAATAATACTAATATAAAAAAGGTAACAGTAGGTATAGGGACCAATTCTCACTGTTAACAAGTTCCTTTAGCATGCCTATTATTAACATATTGGCTGTTTAAAGCACATATTCTGCATGACCATATTCTACATCCTTAATAATCCTACCCAATATCTAAACTTAACAAGTACCTTACTAAATATCAATAAGCAGCAAATTAGAAGTTTATTGAGGCAAAAGTCATACTTAAAGGTTTGCTAATAGCAAGAGTTGGACCTTAAAATAAGGTGTGACCGAAAAAAATAACACTGCCTCAAAGCCTCAGTTTCATTTGCATCCCACTAAATATGGCATCTACTCTGAGCTATTAATCAGCCTGATCATCTGACATGATGGTTGAATATCAATGATAATGAATAATGAATCTTCTGCAAGGGTCTATATAAGTAATGCTGACTTTTCTTCAGCAGTAAACAATAGATCAAAGGCTACTTGTGTCTTGTGCAGCTCTATTGTGACAGAGTCCTGTGTAGATTACATACCCACCATCGTAAGCAGGTGGCTTGGATTACAGACCTGGATCAAATGATGGATGGCCCTTTTTTGAAGAACCTCAACAGTGAATGACTGCAGGAGGATACTTCAGTATACCTCTATATCGTATAGAAAACATGTAACCATTTCCAACATCCCTCTTTATATGGGTTCATTGTTGAAAAAGACAAAGGATAATGGTGTGAAATGGAGGTGTGCTGATATGGAGCAGAGATTAGATATAGTGTTAAAAATGCATGATATGCAAAAGAGACATGCACTGTGGAATAGTCAGTGAAGCAGCAGAGCAAAACCTGGAAAACCCTGCAGATTCATACAGCAAATTCAATGACTAGTTTACCTAAAATGACAATTCTGTTATTCACACAACCTCAAGTCATTCCAAACCTTTGAAGCTTAATAAAACATTCAAGCTGCTCCTTGCCGTACAATACAAGTGGATGGGGACTAGGAGTTGTCAAGCTCTAAAAAGAGCTTTTAAGGTGCTTTTTGTCCTTTTTGGAGCTCCAGACAATACTCTAGTGTTATATTTTGAGTCTTACAGTAGCTTTATTAAAATTGAAGCCATTATTCACTAAAAATCTACACCATTCACTCCCATTGTAGCAGCTTGGACATTATAGTAAACATCTTCTTTTACGTTCCACAGAAGAAGGTAAGTTGTACAGGTTTGGAATGGCATCGAATAAATGAATAAATGTTTTTAGAAGTTTTAGAACTACAGATTTATGGTTTGTATTTTATTGATTGAATGTACTGTGTATTAAAGACTATTGTACTACATAAAAGGTAAGAATGTACAGTATTCAATGATGGAATCAACCATTGGAAGACCTGTATCAGGCCACCACTACTCTAAATATTTCTGCAGATGTCTCTCTTTAGATATCTATGGTAGTTTTGGCCTATCAGACGGAGAGAAATGCTACTTACCAAGCCCCCCTGCCCCGAGGAAGATGCCCCCCACAGCATCTGCATCACAGTCCTTTGACACACCAATGATGATACACCCTGCTACAATGCTGAGCAGGGCCGAGCCCACCCGCAGCCCATGGTACTCCCCAATACTGACCGCGTTCATTCAGCAGGTGGAACTCCCCACCTGCCGTGTCTGGCTGATCCACACGCGCCCGTTCAAAACCCACCAAGCACTCACAAAGGCAGATCGCTATATGAAAGTTTCACTGTTAGTGAGATGGGTTAACTTTCTCCTCAAGGCTCTTCATACATCTTTAAACACTGGGCTCTGGTTACCTTGTCGAATTCATGCTTGTTCCCTTCGAACTAATTTGGGTCTGATTGAAGGCGACTAATCATTTGAGTAGGAAGACCAGGCCAGGCCTAACAGATACATGGTACTTGAGTTTTTATGCTGAATGGTCAACAGGGTCATGCATTTGTAGGCAAATGAACTCTGTTGAACAAAAGTGTGTGTTTGATCCCTAAAAATCCATTGTTGCATCCATGCATAATCGTGAGATGTATTAGTAACAACATGACCCAGAACATCTCATCTCCACCGCTAATTCTAACCTAATAAACATGAACAAAGCAAATTGTAGGCAAGCACTTTTTATTCATCCATTTAGTTCATCTGAAATACATGTTTTTCCTCGCTTTTTTTCTAATCCACTGTCAAACATTGTGCGCTTATTTTAAAATACTCATCTGCATAAAGGACTAAATTACCTGATGTTCCCAATCTCCCACTAAGGATGTTTTCAAGTGCTGCCTACGTAAAAGTCAGAGTGTCAACACTGGGGACAAAAGATATAATAAAAATAAAAACACATTGCATAACATCGGTTGAGGTCATTGACAGACACTGTGCAGCCATATGCTTTATGAATGAAGGTTTTTTCATTTAGAATAGATCTACCTTGTAGCAAGGTATAGTAGTATGCAGTTACTGTTATTAGTCAAGTCAAAACAAGTCACATTTTATATAATACAGATTGATTCAAAGCAGCTTCACATTAACAAACAGGAAAAGAGTCACATTTACTGGTGCACTGTGAAATTTTGTAGGTGAAACCCAGCCAATAGCAACTGGAATGCTGAATTTATGTGAACAGGAGTTTCACGTGAGGGCAAAAAAGGGCTTGCAGATTTAACTTGTGTTCATGTAACCAAACCTATAATGTTGTAAAATTCATAAATTATGGAACAAATCAAATTTCATCTGTAAATCAGCTTTAGATAATAGTGACATTATTCAGCTCAAACCCAGCTAACAAAAATATGTTCTAAAAATGTTTTGCCAACATTTCCATAAAGTTATGAATATATATAAAAAAACTAAAAATTAGTATTAAAAAGTATTCATATATACCCCTTCATTTTTTTTTTTTTTTTTTTAACGTTTTGTTATGTTGCTTCCTTATGTTAAACTGCTTTAAATTACTTTTTTCCACATCAATCTACACTCCATACACCATAATGGTAAAGCAACAAACAGGTTTTAACATCTTTGCAAATTTATTAAAAATAAAAACCTTAGCCTAAATGATTCCATTGCATAAGTATTTATACCCTTTTCTGGGACAGTTGAAATTTAGCTCAGGAGCATTCATATTGCTTGTAGATGTTACAACACTTCGAGTGAAGTTAACCTGTGGCAAATTCGATTGAATGGGTATGATTTGGAAAGGCACACACGTCTTAATAAAAGGTCTAACAGCTGATAATGCATATCAGAGCAAAAACCAAGCCCTGAGGTCAAAAGAACTGATCATATGTGGAGATAGGAGAGACCAGAAGGATAAACATCACTGCAACACTCCACCGTCCACATCTCCACATCTGGGCTTTATAGCAGTGTGGCAAGACTTAATCCTCTCTTCAGTTAAGACACATGAAAACACACTTGGTTTGCAAAAAAGCACCTAAAGGACCCTCAGACTGTGAGAAACAAGATTCTTTGGTCTGATGAACCTCAAAAACCAGCTCTGTTCATCACCTGCAGAGTACCATCCCAAAAGTAAAGTGTGCTGGTAACAGCCTCGTGCTGTGGGACTGTTTTTCAGCAGCAGGGACTGAGGGACTCATCAGAGTAGAAGAACAGCTCAGTGCACCAAAATATTGAGATAGCCTTAAAGAAAACCTAGTCAAGATTATTCAGAACCTCAGACTGGGCAGAAGGTTCACCTTCCAACAGGACAATGACACTAAACACACAGCAAGAGTGGCTTATAGACAGCTCTGTAAATGTCTTTGAGTGGCCCAGCCACAGCCTGAGCTTGAGAGGTGAAGAGAAGAATGGCAGATGCTGATGAGCAAAGCTTGTCGCATCAAACAAAAAAGCCTTGAGACTATAAAGGTGCTTCAGCTAAATATTTAGTTATGGGTATGAATACTTATGCAATGTACTTATTTCAGTTTTTTAATTTTTAAAAAATTTACAAAGTTGTGACAATTCTGTTTTTGCTTTGTCAATATGGTGTATGGAGTGTAGATTGATGTGGGAAAAAAGTAATTTAAAGCAGTTTAACATAAGGAAGCAACATAACAAAATAGGGGAAAAATGAAGGGGTGTGAATACTTTTCCAAGGCACTGTATAAGTTATATATAAATTAAACTAACATCTAACTGAAACTTTTCAGAAAACGTTTCATGAACTCTGTTTAAATTTCTGTGCTTACAGTATGTTTTGAAAATGTTGTTAAAGACCAGAAACCTGTGAACAAATGTTCTATTAACATTTATATATATATATTACATTTACATTTAGTCATTTAGTAGACGCTTTTATCCAAAGCGACTTACAAATGAGGAAAATGGAAGCAATCAAAATCAACAAAAGAGCAATAATACGTAAGTGCTATAACAAGTCTCAGTTAGCTTAACATATACACGTTGCAAGGGTTTTTTTTTATTATATAATAAATAAAAAGAAAATAGATAGAATATAAAAAGAATAGAGCAAGCTAGTGTTAGAGGCCTTTTTTGCTTTTGTTAATTGTATAATAAATAAAAAGAAAAGGAATAGATATAGAAAAAGAATAGAGAAGCTAGTGTTTTTTTAAAAAAAAAACTTTATTAAAGACCAGAAACCTGTGAACAAACATTCTATTAACATAACCCAGAAGAATGTTAGTACTTGGCCAGAACGCCAAAGAGAGAGCTGAAGTTCTGAGAACGTTCCCTGTTAGCTGGGATTTAGTTCAATGTTGTTTGAATTCAGTTCAGTAACTGTCAATTTTGCAAAGTTCATCAATTACGAAACAACTTCAGTTCAGCTATAAGATGCTCTAGAAGGTAACAGAATTGTTATTATTGTTGTCAGTGCAATTAAAACGGTATTACTGAATATGAATTGTCGTTTAAACTTGTCACTACTAAGTGAGGGTACAATAAAATTTGAGCACAGACAGTAATGTTGTTCCTCTTTGTATACAACTGTGTCATTCAGCTAATTCAAATTCAGCAGGGATATTAAAGGGGTTTGCTTCAGTACAGTGTTTTTAATCTCTTCCATATTAGAAATTGAAAGGTCATCTTCATTTGGTCTCTTTAATGTGGATGCGTTTAAGACTGATGATCAGATCCACTAATGTGTTTATGAAGTCATGCTGTGGCACATTTTCACAAAGGTTCCTGTACTATGGCAGGCAGATGAGCTCGTCCGTTTTGACTTGGAGCTGGAAGGGAATGTGTAATGAGTCCTCTGCCGTCAGGACCCAAGACCATCCACAAAGGCCCCGAGTTGCCATAGGGATGGCATATCCATGGCAACAGAAGGAGCCGGGGGTGAGCGGGATTAACACCACAGAGTTGGGTAACAAATGACGTTAACGGGTGAAGAAGAAGTGACACATTTCCTGTTTGTGCTCTGGGCCCTTCAATACTGTACAGTGTCTTTAAGCATAAAATTCAATTTGAAAATGTATGTTTCCTGGAAAAAAATAATAATACAGAGGAACTTATGTAACACAAATTCAATTATGTTAGGTAACTGAAAAGAATTACATCAATAGTGCTCGTATTTTTGTGAATTCAACAGCCGTTAATTCATCCCGGAGACATAAACATCGAAAGTAGGCGCACATACAATAAGCCAATTCTTTTTCACCACTGAGAGCAAAATTAAGTTAGAGCCATAGACTAAACATACGTAACTCAACAAAATATCTGTTTATATATATATATATATATATATATATATATATATATATATATATATATATACATATACATATATACATATACATATACATATACATATACATATAAAAATATTACAGCAGCATCAGGATCAATGTATAAAATTGACATAATAAAGAAAAATCTATTTGGTGCTGCTCTGGTCAGTTCTGTATAAAGAAGTATCACCAAGGCTGCATTTATTTGACCAAAAATATAAAAACAGTAATACTGTGAAATATTAATACAATTTAAACCAACTGTTTTCAATTTTAATATATGTTAAAATGTAATTTATTCCTGTGATGGTAAAGCTGAATTATATCTTGAATAAATACCCATGAATGTATCTATTCTTTGTGAAAACTAAATATAAAGCAGCTATAAATAAAGAATGAACATCAGTAGCTTTTAATTTTGGCAGATTTGTTTTGTTTATGTGATCATAATTTTTATATGTTGCTAAATTGCGGCCTTTGTTTGGAGTATTGCTGTGAATAGAGATAATTGTTAAATAATTCAGAGCAGTAATTTGATTCGTCACACATTACTAGTCTTATTATTTCACACAACGTGTCAGTAATGTGCAAAGCAAAGCTTGCCAATGATGAATATATCAGTAGGCCTACACATTAACCTGTTCAAAGTGTAAGTGTAAGTGTGGCCAACAACTAAAATACTAATGCACAGTTTTGGCTAAACACAAGTGTAAATTTGTAAATATGAAATTTTAACACAAAACTGTAGCCAGACTTAATAAGTGTGATTAGATTAATGAACAATTCTACCAAAATGCTGTTTGTGTAGCATGTACCTCTATACTGTTTTAATAACAACATTTCAAATCTGACGTCTTGCTATTTATACATGTTTTTCTTTTAGCTTCCTGAACCTGTATGTGAACTGGCTTGTTTTTGTGCCCTCCTGCTCTACCACAGACATCTTCATCCTCTCCAGCAATCCCATCAAATCATTATTCTTGTCAGTCAGACCTGCATGAAGGAGTCTGCTATCACTGACTGAACTATCTGGACGTTTTTTTGCACAAATAATCAGACTCCTCCACAGAAACATGTTCCTCAACCTGAATCATGTCAAGGAAGTAATCTGCTTCGAAGCGATCTACCTACTGCTTGTCATACTTCTTGTAATGACGAATTTTCTGAAATGCTTGTTTGCTGATATCCAAACTATTTTTGTAAATACTAAAAGCATAATTTTTTAAATTGCCATACCAAGATGATTTTGTATGATCATGTCTCTCTGTATGTATTAATACACTGTTAAAAATAAATGCAGTTTTTACAAAAAAAACTTCCTACTCATCTAAGAATCCTGAAAACATGTACTGCAGTTTCCAAACAAAAAAATTAAAGGAATAGGCCACCCAAAAATTTAAATTTTGTCACCATTTACTCACCTTTATGTCATTCCAAACCTATATAGCTTTTTTTTTTCTTATGTTGAAGAATTTTAAAGAACTAAACAATTGTTGGTCCCCATTGACTTCCATAGTAGGGAAAGATATATTATGGAAGTCAATTGGGACCATAAACTGTTTGATTACCAGCATTCTTCAAAATATCTTCTTTTATGTTAAACATAAGAAAGAAACTTATACAGGTTTGGAACGACATGAGTGTGAATAAATGATGACAAAATTTTCAATTTTGGGTGAACTTGCCCAACTGTTTTCAACAATGATAATATACTGCTCAAAAAAAAACAAAAAAAAAAACATAATAATAATAAAATAAAGGAACACATGAATCACACATTTGATCTCAATGTATGAAATATAAATTTTATTCACAATAGAACATAGAGAACATAACAAATGTTTAAACAAAGAAATTTTACACTTTTATCCACAAAATGAGCTCATTTCAAATTTGATGCCTGCTACAGGTCTCAAAAAAGTTGGCACGGGGGCAACAAAGGGCTCAAAAAGCAAGACATTTTGAAAAGATTCAGCTGGGAGAACATCTAGCAACTAATTAAGTTAATTGACATCAGGTCTGTAACATGATTAGCTATAAAAGGGATGTCTTAGAGAGGCAGAGTCTCTCAGAAGTAAAGATGGGCAGAGACTCTCCAATCTGTGAAAGAGTGCGTAAAAAGATTGTGGAATACTTTAAAAACAACGTTCTTCAATGTCAAATTGCAAAGGCTTTGCAAATCTCATCATCTACAGTGCATAACATCATCAAAAGATTCAGAGAAACTGGAGAAATCTCTGTGCGTAAGGGACACGGCAGAAGACCTTTGCTGGATGCCCGTGGTTTTCAGGCCCTCAGACGACACTGCATCACTCATTGGCATGATTATGTCATTGACATTACTAAAGGGGCCCAGAAATAATTCCAGAAACCACTGTCGGTAAACACAATCCGCTGTGCCATCTGCAGATGCCAACTAAAGCTCTATCATGCAAAAAGGAAGTCATATGTGAACATGGTCCAGAAGCGCCGTCGTGTCCTGTGGGCCAAGGCTCATTTAAAATGGACTGTTTCAAAGTGGAAAAGTGTTCTATGGTCAGACGAGTCCAAATTTGACATTCTTGTTGGAAATCACGGATGCCGTGTCCTCCGGTCTAAAGAGGAGGGAGATCTTCCTGCGTGTTATCAGCATTCAGTTCAAAAGCCAGCATCTCTAATGGTATGGGAGGTGCATAAGTGCATACGGTATGGGCAGCTTGCATGTTTTGGAAAGCACTATGAATGCTGAAAGGTATATAAATATTTTAGAGCAACATATGCTCCCCTCCAGACGACGTGTATTTCATCAGGACAATGCAAAACCACATACTGCAGCTATTACAACAGCATGGCTTCGTACTAGAAGAGTCCGGGTGCTGAATTGGCCTGTTTGCAGTCCAGATCTTTCACCTATAGGGAACATTTGGCGCATCATTGAACGAAAAATATGTCAAAGACAACCACGAACTCTTCAGCAGCTGGAAACCTATATCAGGCAAGAATGGGACCAGATTCCAACAACGAAACTTCAGAAACTCATAATCTCGATGCCCAGACGTCTTCAAACTGTTTTGAAAAGAGGAGGAGATGCTATACCACAGACAGATGCGGAGCTTGGGCCAAGATTGTCAAGAATCCCACTGAATGGACCCACCACTGATATCAGTGCGAGGAGCTGGCATCCCCGGGGCCTCAGCACTGGCTGTCACAGAGATTGTTCCCCTAACCTCAGTGCTTACTGTTATGGCGGTAGCCATCCTGAGTGTTTGGGCTGCACACTGCACTCTAGAGGTCTCTCCTGTCCACGAGTCTGCCTCAGAGGTGGCGGCTTCCGCTGCAGAACCTCCCGAGGCAGCGGCGTCCGCTTCTGAACTCTCTGACTGTCCTGTCACGGCCAAGGAGGCCGTTCATGAACTCACAGTCTGCCCTGTCACAGCCAAGAAGGCCATTCATGAACTCACAATCTGCCCTGTCACGGCCAAAGATGCCGTTTCTGAACTGACCACCTGTCCTGTTACGGCCTCTGTTTCAGTCCCGCCTGATCCACCTTGGTGGATACCTGCTTTGCTGTGGTGTTCATTTGTTCCATTGTGGGGATCTTTGCTCCTGTATGCTCTGCTGACCTGGTGGTCCTCTGCTCCGCCATGGCTCCCTGCCCAACCTGCTCCGCC
Source organism: Spinibarbus caldwelli (assembly GCA_039654775.1). Lineage (NCBI taxonomy): Eukaryota > Metazoa > Chordata > Actinopteri > Cypriniformes > Cyprinidae > Spinibarbus > Spinibarbus caldwelli. The sequence continues at coordinate 13,614,457 of CM077234.1, forward strand.
ATAGCTCCCTGCCCTGCCTGCTCCGCCATGGCTCCATGCTCCTCTGGATCTGACCTGGTGGTCTCCTGCTCCACTGTTCCAGTGTCTGCCTCTGATCCACAGCCCAGGTCCTCCAGAGTTTCATTGTTTTCCACTGCTCCACGGGCCAGGTCTTCCATTGTTTCTCTGTCTGCCACTGTTCCTTAGCCCATGGTTTTGCCCTCTGCTCCACGGCCCAGGCCCACCACTGTTCTGTGATTCGGACCCTGTTTCCTTGCATGGGCCTGGCCCTCCATCCCTCCCCCTGTTCCACCTCTGCTCCACCACCCTCCTGGACTTGTTGGGTTTTGTTTGGGTGCCTGAAGCCACCCTTAGAGGGGGGGATATGTAACGTGGGTTTTTGGGGTTTTGTTTCATGTTCTTGTTTTCGTGTCTTTTATTTTGGAGTTTAGTCATGGTCCCTGTTTGTGTCATGCTTCCCTTGCCCTCATGTATTCCTGCTATTGGTTCTTTAGTTCATGTGTCATGTTCCCATTGGTTGTCTTAGTCATGTGTTCTGTCTCTCATTGGTTGGTTCTTGTCATGTGACCTGTATTGTTTGCTATAAGTAGCCATCGTGTTGCCATTCTCTCGTCGTGTATTGATGTAACCTGCTGTCTGTGACTCTAGTCTGTTCATGCCACTTCAAGTTTGTTCATGCCATGCCAAGTCAAGTCTCTGTTCGGATTATGTTTGTATTTTGGATCACTTTTGGAATAAAGCTGCGTATGGGTTCTTAAACTCGCTTTCAGTGGACTACCCGTTACAATATGGTAGAAAATTTACTAAATATCTTCATGGAACATGATCTTTACTTAATATCCTAATGATTTTTTGGCATAAAAGAAAAATCAATAATTTTGACCCATAAAATATTGCTGGCTATTGTTACAAATATACCTGTGCTGCTTATGACTGGTTTTGTGGTCCAGGGTCATAAATGATAAGGCAATGGTCAATGGAAGGCAAAATCATCAACCTGTTGAGGACTTGATTCAAAATCACACTAAAAATTAAAATTGCCAGCTGATCCAACTTTCATGAATTTCATCACCGCAGCTCATAATGTAAGTCAGTAGTGTGTATGGTCCCAAAGTGCCTGTGTACACTCCTGACAAAATCTAGGCATGCTCCTGATTAGATGGCCAATGGTGTCCTGGGGGATCTCCTCCCAGACCTGGATCAGGGCATCAGTGAGCTCCTGGACAGTCTGTGGTGCTATTTGGCGGCTTTGGATGCTCTGATACATAACCTCCCAGAGGTTCTCAGTTGGATTCAAGTCTAGAGTACACGAGGGCCAGTTAATGGCTTTAATGCTTTCATCATTCAGAAGCTGCCACATGAGACCAGGTATTATCATGCACCAGGAGGGAACCCATGAACACTGCACCAGTATAAGATGTGACAATGGCTCTGAGGATTTCATCCTGGTACCTAAGAGCAGTAAGGGTACTGCTGGCAAACATGTGGAGCTCTGTGCGACCCTCCAAGGATATTCCTCCCCAGACCATCACTGATCCACTGCCAAAACAGTCATGCCTGATGATGTTGCAGGCAGGTTAACAGTCCCCACGGCATCTCCAGACTCTTTCACATCTGTCATAGACTTAATGTGAACCTGCTCTCATTCATGAAGAGAACTTGGCACCAAAGGTGGACCTGCCAAATTGGTTGTTCCCTGACAAATGACAATCGAGCTGTACAGTGTGGGATTGTGCGCACAGGTTCCACTACAGGACATCTGGCCCTCATGGAGTCTGTTTCTGACAGTTTGGTCAGAAACATGTACATCACCCTGTTGAAAAAAAAAACAGCATATGCTGGTTAGGTATCTTTTGAAGCATGGCAGCTGGTCCTGAGCTAGTTATAGGCTGGTTATGAGCTGTTCCTGAGCAGGAGCAAGATGTTAAGGACCATCACATGATCAGCTGGCATGCTTTGAAACATACCTAACCAGCATATGCTGTTTTTAGATAGATGCAAACTAGATGCAAATCAGTCAGGAAGGATAAGGAAAGAGCAGCCGTCTGTGGCCACCATCTACAAAACCATTCCCTTTTTGGGGTTTTGTCAACAATCACTTATGCTTGGTATATTGATATCCCTGAAGTTGACTTGGTGTTATACTGTGATTAAGTGTTCTCTTAATTTTTTGAGCAGTGTATATTTTTGCATATGTATTTATCTAAATAAATTGTCAGCAGCATAAAATATAGCACGAAAATAGTTAGCCCACATCTGCAAACAATATTACAGTCATGCACTGAAAGCGCTCAATGAAAATGTGTAGGAGATGATACTCTGTGTTAAATGAACGTTGCAGAAACATCGCAGCCACCCCTTTAGACACTCTGCTATCTGAGGAGGATGCGGCGGGATAAATGAACAGTGTGGGCTGCCATCACTAAAGAGCTTACAGCCTCCGACAATAATTAGCCCACTGGACCTGAGGCACGTAATTGCGACATCTAATTAAGTCTGTGCTATTGATGAACCACTCTGACCTGCCGGGGAAGAGGATGGCCTTTGTTCCCTCCCGGGTGAGAAGTCTGCTGAGGCAAAGCTACCAGCTGTGAACTCAATTACCAGAGAGGTGAGCTGCCTGCTCTATATCCATATCACAGGTCTGCAAGGCTGTTTCTCTGGGAGGCAGAAACTGCCAGAGACAATGAGATTGTGTGAAGTCTAGCAACAATGATTTTTAGAGTTAGAACAGGTTTGAATATTCAGTGTCATTAACAACATAAGGCCCTAAGTCTGACACATTGACAATTTTGGAACTTATGTTTATTGTTATGGGAAAAAAAAACAAAAAAAACACCATAAGAAGATGAGGTAAGAGCCAACTATACAATGAAAGTTTAATCTGTGTTTAAAGGACAAGGATACTTTTTATTATTAAGATTAGTTTTTTTTTTTATTCAGCAAGGACGCATAAAAATGAAAAAGTGACAGTAAAGACATTTACAGTATAATTAAAAGATTTCAAACAAATGCTATTCTTTTTTTTTTTTTCTTTTTTTTAGCAAAGAATCCTGAAAAAGTGTAATGGTTTGCATTAACTGTTTTTAATAATTAGAAATGTTCATGATCATGTGGCACTGAAGACTGGAGTAATGGCTGCTGAAGATTCAGCTTTTTCACCAATAGTATACAAAAGTACAAAAAAAAAGTATTATTAAATAAAAAGATTGTTTGTTTTTATTTGTAAACAACGAAAGAAAAATGAGCCATCTCATGAGGTCATACTAAACTGTATATAAGCTATATGAGGTATAAAATATATTTATAATGAAAAATATAACTTACATATGAGCTATAAACAAGCTTAACTAGCAAAAATGTATAGAATTAAAAACCTGACTAGGGTAAGTATCAAACCACTGAACAGAAATTGTAATTTTTGAATGAACTTTTATGCTTACCAATTTATTTATGAAATAACATTCCAATATAAAATATATGTTCTCTATTTAAAATGTAATTTATTCCTGTGATGGAAAATTGACTTATTTTTCCTGTAGTACAGCGACGCCTTCTGGTGGTCAATCACTACACGATGCAGGAGAAGCAGCACACGGATCCCATTAAGCTCATCAAAGTCATCTGAGATGTACATTGTTCTCAATAACGCATCTTGAGAGCGTATAAATCATGTTGTGTGGCTCTCATCAGAAACTTCTCTTTATAGATGCCCTGATACAAACTAAGTGACATAATAAATTCAAAGAAACGTCTCAAAACATTATAGATTTAAAAATCCAGACCTTCCGGACGTCCAGAGCGTTTCCTGCGTCATGACGCACGGTTGATCAGGTGGGATTTTAGTTTATCTGTTCTAAACTTATTCGTGATTTATTCTGTAAAATGACATTTGTGGCTTCACAAAGCTGTATAAGCAAAGCAGTACATTTTTAATGGGTTGAATCTTTTGCTATGGAAGATGGCGAATTGTAGTGACATGTGAAGGAACATATCTGTACTAACCCACGTTGCACTTTACAAAGAAAATGTTTTTTTTTTTTTTTTTTCTTTTGTCTATTAATTAATTTAAAACATTTTTTCATGTTCATGTTATCTCTCTCTGAGGTCAGAATAGTGTTTTTTTACAAAAAAAGTAACGGGCTAATTGACATTACCATGTGACTTTTGGTGCACTATTAATTGTTATCTTGTGTGGTTTATTGTATAACCTTGGGTATTGTGGCATTGCTAATGGATTTGAATTGGGTTTAAGTGACTAAAGAGCTGACAGAGGTGTTAAATATGCTTTGTTACAGACTTGAAGACCTGCATTTTTAAATCATTGAGTGTTCAGTTGCTGCAGTGTCTCTCAGATTCAGCAAATGTTACTGTCTTTTGCAGTAGTGAAAAGAGCAAGAAGAAATTTGCTGTTGAATTGGACACATATGATTAATGTCATCCCTTCTGGAAAATCCAGGCTGGTGTCTGTTCTGGAACATTGCGTCTGGTTTCTAGTTGGTCTAAGCAACCCATGTTCCACAAACAGGCCTGACCACTTAAAAATGCTGGTTTGTTGCTGCTCCAAGATGGTCTACCAGCTTTCGTTATAGTTGTTTGTCAGCATATGTGTATATGCAGTTGCCCAAACTTTTAAACTGGTTAACACATAGTATTTTCTCTTAGCTACCACTGTGTCCATACTTTCATCCTTCTCTAAGATTAAGTGATTTCAATGGACAATATCTGGACTGCAAAATATATGTATTGGTTCTAGAAACAGAGGCCTACTTTTATGTTTGATAATGGTAAGAAATCTTAATAATTCCTTAATTAGTTGTTTTGATTAGTTTTTCTAAGAAGCAGAAGACATTCCCTGTGTCCTAATTGCATACCATCCGCCCTAAATGGTATCCATGACGGGGTAGGTGACATAATCGCTTTGGGACCCACAGTATGACGTTGCATAAATGAGTTAGGTGTGGCTCCAGATCTGTCTGCTTTCTATGGCTGTAGTCGTCAGACATCCTTTTTGCTCTCCTGACTAAATTCATTATTCATTCATGGTGTTGTATTACTGAAGTTTCAGTTGGTGATATTTCGTTGATAGATGCTGGCACTACAGTCAGTGTTGTGTCATTCTTAACTAAAACATTAGTATCAAAAACTGCCCAAAAGCTGATATACAATGATATAAGATGATTGAAGATTTTAGATTAAGTGAAGTGTTGCAAATCTGAGGCTGTGCAGAAAATCTGTGAATTGCATGAGAGTTCTTTAGACAACACTAATTTATTAGGCATATTAGAATGAATTTTGAAGTATCATGTAACAGTGGAGTAATGTAGAAGACTGGAGTATTGGCTGCTAAGAAATTAAGCTTTGCCATCACCGTAATAAATTACATTTTAAAATATATTAAAATAGACAACCATTATTTAAATTGTAATAATTAAAAAAAATATTACTGTAATTTATAATAATTCAAAATATTACTGTATTTACTATATTTGATTAAATAAATACAGTCCTGATGAACATAAGAGACTTCTTTCAAAAAAAAAAAAAAAAAAAAATCGTACCATCCCCAAACTTTTGAATGGTGTATTTTTTAAAATTCTAAAAATCTAAAACCTAAAATGTTTGTTGTTTGAAAAAAGTCCACTGAGATGGTATGTCAGATATGCACCCACTCAAAAAAATAAAATAAAATAAAAATTATACATATATAATTTTTTTTATCAGAAGGGAGTAATAAAATGTCCCAGTTATCAGTTTTTAATAAATATTTAAAGATGCATCTAACTTGTTTGTAATATGCCCTATTATTTATCATCCAAATGTATTTTTTACGTAGGAGTATTTGAGAGGTGTTTATGAGCTCCTTTAATTTGAATGAACTGCAAGTGTCTATGTATGGAATTATTTCAAAGATGTAGCGCTGATATATGACTATCAACAACCTAAAACCACCAATCGAAAGAGACAGTCAAATTTCCTTATTTTTTGATAGTGGCTATTCCCTTGCATTCAACAGACTAATAGGTAAAACGATTTAAAGGACTTTTCTCTGTTTTTTTTATTTTTTATTTTTTGTGTGTGTGTGTGTGTGTGTGTGTGTGTGTGTGTGTGTGTGTGTGTGTGTGTGTGTGTGTTTTTGAACCAGCCTGATACTAAATGGAATCCAGCATCATTTCTTTTCAGAATCTGCTGATGTGTCTGTATTAGCATATGAATGCAGACCCTCAGAAGATCAGCACCTTTCTGTTTCTGAAAGTCTCACCAGCAATTCATAGCAGTTATGAATAGCATCCATTCGGTCTAGTCATCAGTCTGAGTCCCAAAAATGCGTCCATTTAAGCAAAATTCAAAATTACATTAATTCAATTTTTGGTCACAAGGGCAGGAACAAGAAGCAAAGGTTTATTCAGTAGAGTAATGAGAGACAGCTTATTCTTTAAACTGAATCACATATGACCAATTGTGCTCTCAGACTCTCCCAGGTCACTAGCTGTTCAGTTTGACCTACAATTTAAAAATGGCCATAATTGCTGTGTTGATGTCCTTTAGATTCTTGATTTAGTTGTGTTGAGGATTGATCTTCTAAAACATGATAAACGTTAGGCTAAAAGTTAGAGAACGTCTAAAAATTGACCTACTTTGAGTATCTACAGGACGGTAGTCATTTATTAATACATCTACTGCATAATTATGTAAACATTTGGTGTCTCAGAGTTGAAGGTATAACCATATCTACTCTGACTGGTCTTCTGATGTGATGTGGTCTGTAGAGGTTGGGTTATTGCACTTGAAACATAAATATTACTGGGATTTGAAGGGAAGTGATGGAAAAGGTAATTAAGGTGAAAGGTCACCAAGTGATAGCAAAATGTTATAGTCATGTTTATCTCGGTCAGTCAGGTGTTGGGTTGAAGTACAGTGAAGAAAAGGCTTACATATGATCCTCAGGTGTAAGATGTGAAGAATAAGGTGATGATAACAGTATGGAATGTAACACGTGGGAGTGTGACTAATAAGAGTTACAAAAAAAATCACACCTGGACAGGCCTATAACTTAACAATTGTTCTGATTATTGTACACATATACAGCTTTTATGAACAACTGTCAGAAGAAAAACACTACCATTCAGAAGATCACCCCATTGATCAAATAAATGCAGGCTTGTTGAGTATGAGAGCCTCAGAAAACATTTAAATCTAAATCTTACTGAACCCAGACTTTTAAATAAAGTAACGCTGCATATATTATATTAGTAATATCGTTATTGGATTATATAAAAATGATTAGGGATGCTAATAGCACCGGATGCTAGGATGCTGCCTCTGACAAAGGTTTCCCCTTCTGCGGTTATTAATCACTGAATAGTTTTGGAGGCACATCACCTGATAGCTACAGTAGTTCTATGTTCTCTTAGTAAAATGCTTTTTCTATGGATTGAGCCTTGGTGGTTCAGATATCGTTATTCATCCTTTCCTCCTTACCTCCACTTCTGGGTAAATGAACTCATTGGGATATTTTTCCAATGCCTTCGACTCAAACCCCTGCCCATCTCCCACTCTCTCTTTCCTGGTCTATTTTAAAGACCCAGGGAAATCAAAATTGGAGTTTTGAGGCTTTTGGTTCATGTCTGTTAGCTTTGAATCTAATACCTTGTCCTCATAAAAAGTGACAAACTTCACTTTTAGCAGACATTTTTAAAATGTAAGAACTGTAACAATATTGTAGCGGTATTGATGATTTATTGGTTGGTTCCTTCCTTCATTTTTGTTTAATCAAATGTATTTAATCAAGCTCCCTCCCCCAGTACCACCTGCAACTGACTAGCTTGTAGCAAATCATGTTTTGGTTGTGATGTAACTAAAGTCTATTTTCTAATTTTTTTTATTATTGCTAAAACTAACCTTTTGTACCTCCAGTGTCCTGTAGATATGCACAGTGAGTCAGGACACTGAGCTCAATGGGTGTTGCTAAGACTAATAAAAGTAAAATAAATATACGTACTTTTTATGTTTTTAGACTAAGTACATATATTATTGTAAGTATTATTATTAATATAAATGAATTGAATGGTGTTCAGGAAAGGTCTCTACACATGGTCAGATAAATATGAAGGTATGTCAATGGTTGTTTATCTGTACTATCTTTTCTCATATCTTGATCTGAAAAGCTCAGTGTCTGTCCCCAATCACAGGAAGTTCACAAAACTCTTCATAACCATATCAGGACTTGTTGGTTATGTGGAATTTGTCATATTGGAAATTACCTGCTATGACTAATAGAGATCTTTTGCTGTAGAACAGGGTATTTTAGTCACAAGTGATAAATGGTGAGATTACCTGGGTATGAATGTGTGTTTTTGTAGACGTGAAGTGTGATTTATTAAATCTAACTTTTTATAGTGGGTTGTGTCACGACGGCACTCAGTGTGTCAGTTATCAAACTGCTTTTTGTGAGAAAATGGCTTGAACACAGAGACTCCCCACTCATGTCAGGATTTTTGTCATTCTTCACCTCCTCCCGGACTGCTACAAAAGTGCGTCAGTTTGACGGATCCCACACCCTGTCCTCAACGTCTGAGGAACGGGTCAAACCAGTGCTACGGGAATCCAGTGAAACTGACTGGTAGTGTCCCTGTGTAGAACATGTGCCACATGGTGTCTCAGAGTTGGAGGGCTCACTGACTTACACATATAGACATGTTTCATTGGCCCAGTTTCATAGACAGGGCTTAGGTTAAGCCAGGATTTGGCCATAGTTCAATTAGGACTTTTAAGTAGCTTTTATAAATATGCCTTAGATAAAAACATTACTGGTGTGCATCTTGTGGCAAAACAATGAATCTGACATATTTAAAGATCACTCAGTGCAAGGTTCTTTCAGTTGAAATAGCCCGGGGGATTGTGATTTAAGTTTAAATAAAGGCCCAGATTATCCATAAGCGTTATACTATGATATATTAAAGTAAACTGGTTTAATTTTATACTAGATATCTTTTTCTTAGAAAAGTGTGTGTACAATGTAAGTTTGCCGCATTATATTATGTGGCAAAAAAAATAAAAATAAAAATAAAAAAATCTGGTTTAGTGTAGTCGTTGTTAATTAAAATGTAAATAAAAAAGAATTTTTTTTGTCAATAGAAATAAAGCTGAAATAAAAATTTGAAAAATTCAGTGAAAAACTTAACTTAAAAAATCTAAACATCTAAACAAGTTTCAGTTGAAGTACTAAAATTACTTTTTTAATTTAAAATAAAAATGAAGCTAAACAGAAATATAAAACATAAAAATTGTAAACACATAAAATGAGGAAAATTTAAATGAAAACTAAATATAATAAAATTAAAAGCTAACTCAAAAGAGTAAAAAAACTATACTAAAAAATACTAAAACAACCCTAATCTGCTTAACACCTACCTACACTACACATTATGATTTATTATATTTATTTGCTTTATACCCAGCTAATGATGAACCTAGGATGATTGTTAATTGTGTATATTCTATTATTTTTTAATAATCTTCATCATTATTATAATTTTCTCCCATTTTTCCATTATTTCCAGTCTTTGCGTATTGGTCGTACTCTGACTGGATAGGCCCATATTTGTAACCCAAGGGAAACAAAAGACTTTTCACTGTTAAACAGTCACTGCTCCATTCTCGCCTACTTCCAATGCATAATAAAAACCTGGCCAGTATCAGAGCCAATCACAGACCAGCCTCACTCTCAAGAGCCAATTATTCAGTTTAGAGGGCGGTTCCTGTCAGATGAATGCAAGTTGCAATCCCGAAACCAGGCGGGTGTTGTCTCTTTCGAATGAGCTGCTGCTCAGGTTTATATTGGGCAGGGAGCACGACTTGTCACTGTCTTGGCAAAACTCCCACTGGAATACATTCTTCCTTACTCTATCGCTCAGTTCACTGGTGAAAACTGCTGTGGTTGAGGGCCACTGAAAGAAAGGATAAGGACACTGGGAAGAACCAAAGTTCAGAGACTTCCACTGCTTCCCTGGGTCTCTCATTCATTTATTTGCCCCTGTGGGGCAGTATTATTTTGGTTTGTTTTTGATATATATATATTTATTTATTTATTTTTGGCTGGGGTGACTGAGTCAACAGAGAGACAACAGGTAAGCTCAAAATATACTTTTTTTTTTTTTTTTTTAATAAGCTGTATTATGAATTGGAATCCTTCACTGTGTCTTAATTCATTTGTTGGGGTAGTTTGACTGCGGGGTAGTTGACTGACTGGGAAATGTGATGAGACACTAGATCCACTCAGTTTAGGCCATATCTGTCAGGATTTAGTTTTTTGTGTCCCTTCTGTTTACGATTCTCTTTTTTTTTTCTGTGTATAGGATTGACTGTGATTTATTGAGTCAATCTGATTCTATGGCAGGATAAATATCTCTGTTTCTCCACCTCACCAGTTTGACTGGCTTTGCACTGTTGCACTATAAGTCATTCATTGGAGACCAGGTAGTACAGATAACATCAAGCGTCATCATCACCACGTGAATGAGTTTAGAGTGTTTTGTTTGGAGTTTTTAGTCATAATTTTGTATGCATTCAGAGCTCATACCACAGTGAAGAGTTTAAAAACACTATGAGCAACTTTGTATGATTCTATGAGCATGAGCTTTCAGAGAACAGTAAGAGTTGTCTCATACTTTGTAAGATTTTTTTCTTCTTGTGCCTTTACGGTGGTTCTGTTATGTTCTGATGAAGCAGGTGGTGATGCATTAGATGTGTAGGCAGAGCAGTGAAGGGTCCGTTTAGTGTGCTTTGTCATCATACTCCATTGTTTTCCTGCCGATCAACCCACATACAAACAGCTGTGGAGAATGACATTGTCTTTATAGTCCTGTTTTGTTTGCCTGGTTGGATCCCATGTGTGTTTTCAGTAGTATATATCACTGTTAAAAATAAAGGTTCTTTACTGGCATCTACAGTTCCATGACGAGCATTTAACATCCAATGAACCTTTCCATTGCAAAAATGGAGAAAAAAAAAAAGTTATTTAGATGATTAAAATGTTCTTCACTTTGGTTCTTTGAAGAACTGATCACTGAAATGTTTGGAGAGCCCAAAATACTTCCCAAAATGAGCATTGCTGTGTAAGCTATTTTTATAGTGTATAGAAACAGTCTGTTCATTCAATCTTCTCTGTGTTACTCCACCTTGACATGCATAGCAAGAAATGTGGTGATGAATGGTCTGGTTTTCAGCAACTGTAACAGTACTGTCTTGTTTTATATAGTTTCCCAACATTTTTCCACATGCATTTACTATTAAATACTCAGAAATCACTTCATGACCATTTAAAAATAAAGCAAAATGGTGACCAGTTCTCTATTACAGTGGTTCCCAACCACGTTCCTGGAGGCCCCCCAACACTGCACATTTTGCATCTCTCCTTTGTCTGATTCAGTTCTTGGAGTCTCTACTAATGAGCTGATGATCTGAATCAGGTGTGTTTGATTAAGGAGTCATGGAAAACATGCAGTGTTGGGGGGCCTCCAGGAACGTGGTTGGGAACCACTGCTCTATTATACATCCATATCAAGAGTTTAGGTTACCATTTATGATTAAAAACAACCATCATGTGCCAATCACTCAAATTGTAGTACACTCAGAAAAAAAAAATTGGTACAAAAACTGGGGCAGCATCCTTTCAAAACTTTTCAAAACTTACTACTTTTTTTAGGGTACCACCCTAGTGACAGCTTTTGTACCATTTTTTTGAGAGTGTTATAGTAACATCATGTACCACTCAGGTTCACTTGGCCAGCTGTTTCCTGTTTGCTTTTGCTGGGCTGTCATTGTTGACTCTGACTCTACTGTCTTTCTGATAACGGCTGGCCAGCCTTTACTAGCTGGATTGTTATTGTCTGATCAGCTTGTTTTAACACATTTATTTATGTCCTCCAGTTTATTGGTTGTCTGAAGAAATAAAGACAAGATGTTTCAAGAGGTGCTTTCAAACATCTTGAAGTTCCACGACTATATTCTGAAAAGAACTGGTAAGAGTTTATTGCATTATGATTTTTAGATGAACATAAACCATCATCACTGGCGTATTTAATGTGTTATGCACTAAAGCTTTAAGATTGGTTGTAGCTTCACTCATTTGTTGTATAAAGCGCTACAGTTCGGCCACTGGTAATGCAAAATCTACTGTAGAAGGATGTAATACAGGCTTGTTTGATGTGGCTGATCAGTTGCTGTGTAATTTGCACAGATGCCAGGGTGCGGGATTATCCGCTGATGCAGAGTCCCATTGAGATGACGTTCATCTTGCTGGGATACGTGATCTTCGTTTTATATGTGGGACCACGATACATGGCCAATCGGAAACCTTTCCACCTCAACACAGCTATGATTGTCTATAATTTCTCAATGGTGGCCTTCAACGCCTACATTGTTTATGAGGTAGGATACTCTTTCATTCATTTAAATGCATGTTTAGGAGAGTAACTGATGTATTTGAGGAGAACCATTATAGAGGATTAAAGATACAGTTGATTCAAAAATGTATTTTTACTCACCCTCGTTCATTACAAACCCTTATAATAGTAATTCTTCTGTAGATCACAGAAGGAGATGTTTAACAGAATCTTCATGCTGGTCTCTTCCATATAATAAAAGTGAATGGTCACCATAACTGCCAAGCTCCAAAAATTACAAATAGCCACCGTAAAAGTAGACTTTTGTGGTGACTTTGTGTGACAACCAGACTGACAGTGTTACAGACCATTTTTATAATACGTTTATGGTGCTTTTTGTCATTTTTGAAGCTGGACAGCCTTTAGTCACTATTCACTTTCATTAAATGAGGATGACCAGTGTGAACATTCTGATAAACGTCTTTTGTGTTCCACAGAAGAAAGTCAAAGGTTTGGAATGACATGAGGGTGAGTAAATAATGGCAATTTTAAAAGACCATGTTACCATATTGCTGTACTTCTGTGTAATTTTTGATTTGCCTGATGCAGTTCCTAATGTCTGGCTGGGGAACAACGTACACTTGGAGATGTGATCTCTGTGACCTCTCCAGCAGTCCTGAAGCTCTCAGAGTAAGTTTATAATAAATCATATAAATGATAAGAAATGCTTCTTGAGCACCAAATCAGCATATGTGACCCTGGACCACAAAAACAGTCATAAGGGTTCATTTGAAAGCTGTATAAATAAGCTTTCCATTGATTTATGGTTTGTTAGGATATGACAATATTTGGCTGAGATACAACTATTTGAAAATCTAGAATCTGAGGGTGCAAAATCGCCTTTAAAGTTGTCCAAATTAAGTCCTTAGCAATGTATATTACTAATCAAAAATTAAGTTTTGATATATTTACGGTAGGAAATTTACAAAATATCTTCATGGATCTTTCCTTAAAATCCTAATGATTTTTGGCATAAAAGATAAATCGATAATTTTGACCCATACAGTATATTGTTGGCTATTGCTACAAATATACCCGTGCTACTTATGACTGGTTTTGTGGTCCAGGGTCACATATTGGAATGTTTTCTGAAGGATCATGTGACACGGCAGACTGGAGTAATGATGCTGAAAATTCAGCTTTGCCATCACAGGAATAAATTACATTTTAAAATATATTAAAATAGAAAAATTATATTTTAAAGTATAAGATTATTTCACAGTATTACTGGTAAATGCAGCTTTAGTGAGCATAAAAGACATATTTCAGAGACATGTAAAAAGTCTTACCACCCCTGAACTTCTGAAAAAAAGTTTATATTGTGACAAATCGTGTTTCTCATTGTATCCTCAGATGGTTCGGGCAGCCTGGTTGTTCTATATTTCCAAATATATTGAACTTCTAGATACGGTAAGGATAATGTTATTCTTATTCCTATCTTGTTCGTATTCACGCTATAATTATCGGTGCTCTAAATTTGTGTTGCATTGCTGTATAGGAATAGGAAAATGTACATTTTTCAAGTGCATAGGCACAATATACAGTACAATAGCTTCCTCAATCACTACAGGATGATTTGTTACATGAGTTAACAAGAACTGTGTCTGTGATCCAGGCATTTTTTGTCTTGAGAAAGAAGCACAGTCAGGTGACATTCCTGCATATCTTTCATCATTCTGTCTTACCCTGGACCTGGTGGTGGGGCATCACTCTTACTCCTGGTGAGTTTATCCGTGCTGCTGTCACTGGTTTCAGTAGTTAATAACTGGTTTTGCTTCAAGACCCTGATTGTACTATTGGCCATGAATTGGTGAGACAAACAGTACTAAAACTGTATATCATATAAAAACGAAATAAAAAAGTCTGAGATTTTAAAAACCTGTGAAATTAGGTGACATTTATTTGTTTCTATAAAAAGATTTCTAGGTTAATAAAAAGGGTTAATGTGTTTAATAGTGTAAAGATGTCCAGTTTCATTCACTCTATTTATTTTCATGTTAAAATGACAGCGGGTGGCATGGGTTCTTTTCATGCTATGGTGAACGCATGTGTCCATGTCATCATGTACACCTACTACGGTCTGGCTGCTGCAGGGCCCCGCTTCCAGAAGTATCTGTGGTGGAAAAAGTACATGACTGCAATCCAACTGGTTAGTGTTAACTCATTTAAATTCTAAAACTTGTGTAATTAAAGGAATACTTCACCCAATAATGAAAAGTTGCTGAAAAACAGACTTATTTGGAGAAATTTAGCATTACATCATTTGCTCACCAATGGATCTTCTGGAGTGAATGGGTGCCGTCAAAATGGGAGTTCAAACCATTAAACCATCACAATAATCCACAAGTAATCCACATAACTCCAGTAAATCAATCAACATTATGTGAAGCAAAAAGCTGTGTGTTTGTAATAAACAAATCCATCATTAACTTTAAACTATTTGCTTTCACCTAAAATACGACTCCTCGTATCTATAATATTCCTTTCTCTAGTGAAAAAGTCATCTTGTCTGAATCAAGAGAGAAATGTAAACAGATCAAGCACCATTTAAAGTGAAAACAGTCCAAAATATTTCTAAACAAATGTGTCAATGGGTTTTGATGTGAGAGGTCAAAATGGTTGGATGATGCGCGATTATGAATAATAGCCAGAAGCAACGGTTTAAAGTTAGATTGTTTAAATGACGTATTTGTGTATTACACACAAGCAGCTTATTGCTTCACAAAACGTTTATTCACAAACTGGAGTCATGTGGATTACTTGTGAATTATTGTGAATCCATTGGTGAGCAAGTGATGTAATGCTACATTTCTCCAAATCTGTTGGATGGCTTGAAAATGCGTACATTTTCAGCAAATTTTCATTTTTGGGTAAACTTTTGTTTTAATGTAAACTGTATTTGCATCAGTGATTCATCAAAATGGTACATATAAATTGAGATTAAGTAAAATTATAATTTATACTTTGTCTTTCAATTCAATGCAATTGTCATTACATTCTATTTAGTCTATTCATTTTTTCTCTCTTAAAAAATACAGCATAATTTCTTTTCTATTGTATTTTCCACAGATTCAGTTTGTGCTGCTGACTGGCCATATCTCTCAGTATTACTTTATGGAAAAGTGTGAATACCAAGTTCCCATCTTCATTCATCTCATCTTGATCTACGGCACCTTTTTCTTCATCCTCTTCTCCAACTTCTGGATCCAGGCCTACATAAAGGGAAAGCGACTACCTGTTTCCACTGAGGACAAACCCAAACAGAACGGCATCACCACTGTGATTGAGCCTGTGGTAGTGGCCAATGGCAAACACTTGGAAAATGGCACTGTGCACTACACTAATGGATTTGCCCACAATGGGAAAGTGAAGGAGGTCTAAATGGGCCAATCAAAAACATCAGACATTGTTAATTATTTTTGTCAAATTTACATTTTTTTTTTTATGATTGCATGGGAGATGAAACGGCACATTGGATCTGGCGTTGGGTCCCCCTTTCTTAGTATTTATAGATGTTGGAGGCTGGGGAGCACTATGCATGAAGAGAATTCGTCCTCTGAAGTCGTTGACGTCACTCTGAAACCTGACATGTCTGTGGTTTAATCCGCTTGACCTGGCATATGAGTCTCCTAGTTGTTTGCACACTGTACAGTTTTCACAAATCTAACTCACTTGACTGTAAATAAATATTTTCTCACAGTTTATTGGAAATGTACGAGTTGTCCATTTTTTTTTTAGTTTGTTTCTAACTTAGTTAATAAACGCTTTTTTATAATAAACTGTATTTTTTGCTTTATGCTGTTTGTGAAGTGGATTTTTATTCAAAAATTAAACTGTTTACATTACATTATTGGCACTTCTCCATACACTGTTAAACATGCTAATATCCAGTAAGTCTTGAAAGAACATTGAATACTTCCCCTTCAGTATGAGGCAATCCAGAATTTACAGCATTTAGACTGCTTAAGATGTGAGCAGCCTCATATGTAATATCAAACATGGTCCACTTAGCGTGAATTTTTTTCTTTTTTTGCATATGCAATGTCTGTAATGCTTGGATGTTTAATTTTTATTATAATTCACTGATCTCTTGCCATTTTTCTGGTTAGTTCTCATATCAGTGTATTCACAATAACACCATGTCTGAGTCATAAAGAGCTTTCTGTCATCCATTTCAAAAATACCTTCTGAAACGGAAATCACCAAATTTTTCATAGGGCACGTTCGCATGTTCAGGCAAAGCAATCATGTCTCAAAGCTCATCTCTTCCATATATGATTATGTTTGTCCAAACATGACACCTACAGGATTTCAGTGGTTTTTAGTCAAACATTCTCCCAACATGGCAATACATAATTCCACTTACATGCTTTAAAACCACGTTAAAAATATTACGAGATTAAACTAACTGAACACGACAGAGCAGCTATAAAGTTCAAGAAACATGTCAAAAGGGAAACAAATGCATCCTTACAAAACTTTAATTTGAAAATTTACATTTCTGTACATAATTTAATGATCACGATTAAGGTTAAATGTGCAAGAATTTGAATAGAAAAAAAAAAAAAAAAAAAAAAAAAAAAAAAAAAGTTTATGGGTTTAGCTTTCAGAGGAGGTGGTCTTCTGGGAATCCAATTTACCAGCCATTCTCAAATTTTTCCATTTTTAAAAACCCATTGTGCCTCTGAAAACACAAGAATAAGGGAGTGCCTAACAGAACTTAGTGTAGAGCTTGTGGCAGACTGATGGCACGTAACAGCCAGTGTTTGAGAATGGAATTGGCCAGCCCTTTGAAAGCCAAACAATAAAACCAATGGGAGGTTCTAATGAACAATTGAGAAACTGCTTTAGATCTTCAAATCTTATACAACTCCCTGTTTGCTGGATGCATTAAAAAGACCATTTCATAATTATCGAATATGTTGCTGAATGATGCTGCTAGTAGGCTTGGGTTTCTTGACAGCATCCTTTTCAAAACTCTTCCAAAGTCGAATGGTTTCGTCGGCGGCAACAGAAGCCACAGTCGAACCATCTGGACTGAGTGACAAGTTGAGGACCCTGTCTTCATGTCCTAAGACAGATGATTGGGAAAAAGGAGAGGAATTAATATTATTTCTCAATTTATTGTAGTTGTAATATTTCAACTGAAGGAAGGGTGACCACAAATTACTTCATGAAGCACAACAATTTCAAACTTGCCTTCAAGTTCTGCAACTTTACTGAGCGAGGGGTATTTCCAGATGATAACCTTGTCATGAGCAAAACCGTGACCAGACACCAACTCTTTGTAATTTGGTGCAAAAACAAGAGACGATACCTGTAAAGAAACCATAATTTGTCAAATTACTGATGTTCCATGTACTACAACATGCAAGCAGTGAGTGAGCCTACCTGTGAACAAGTATCTAAGGCACTGATACAAACGCCACTGTTTGCATTCCAGATGCGAATGTGACGGTCACTGGTGCCCCCTCCCGACGCAAGGATGTTAGGCTGCCAAGGGCACCATGCCAAAGCCTTAAAAGGTGCAAAGACAAAAAGTTTAACTAAAACCTCAAATGGCAGAATAAAAGACATCTTGCAAAATTCAAAATCACCTTGACCGCTCCCTGGTGTTCATTAAGAGCATGGATGGCTTGATATTCCGAACCGGTGGTCATTGGCCAAATGTACACCATGTTGTCATTACCACCACTAGCTAAATATTTCCCATCTGGGGACCAGGTAAGGCCACAGACTTCCTGAGTGTGTCCCCCGAAGGTAAAGATGTGGTGGTCTGCTACCCGGACATCATGCTGATGAATCAAACCAGACCTGGAGCCACTAAGGAGAACAAACAAATGCTGTTAAAACACTCAAATGCAAATAATCTGCAGAGCACAAGGAGGTGCTGGACTTACCTAGATAAAACATGATCGTTCCAACACAAGCAACTAACCCTTGCTGAATGGCCATCCATGCTGCGGAGACGCTTTTGGTACTGAACATCCCATAACTGCAAGAAAATGGCAAGTTCAGCAAGCAATACAGCAATTTAAAGAGATCTTGAAACTCTAAAATATCTTGCTCCTCTTAATATCTGTAATTACAGATGTACCAGAAATAGTTTGTGATGGCTTTGAATATGGTCTTGGACAATGGGAAGCCTTCGTTTCAAAAAGAGTGAGAACCAGTGTAGAATATTGAACCATGGCTAAGAAAAAGTAACCAATTACCTCAACTTTACAATCACTCGTCCCAATGGCCAAGAAATTGCCATCTTTGCTCCAAGAGACAGAGCAGATATACTCGCTATCTTCCTCCATTTTCTTCAATAAAACGATGTCCCCTGCATCAGCATCCCACAAATATACATGGTTTGCAAGGCCAACTGCCAACAAGTTCTGCCTTCCCCAATCCATCAGGTTCAAATCTGAACAGAAATTGACAAGTTAGTCTCAAATCTTCAAATGAGACTGTGGTTTTTATGAAAAATTATTCACAGCTCACAGAAGTCATTTTTGATATCAGGGGCATCTAGAATCCGCTCTGGAACCGAGGAGATGTACCGGCTCTTCTTAATAGAGACCGGTGTGGGCACCTGGCTGTAGAGAACCTTTAAATTATTCTGATAACCTGTGGGAGATAGACAGAAGAGACCCATTTGTGGAAGGACTTTACCAGGCAAAATTAAACTTGTTAATCAATAAGCCAAAAAAAAAAAAAAAAAAAAAATTAATTTTAAAACAAACTATACCTTCAGGGGCGTTCAGTGGTTTTCCTCCTAAATGCAAGATCTTTGCTTCCTCAATGTCATATCCATTTAGTGTCACAGACCAAGCTTTTTGATTTAGCTGGCAGAACATTAATTTATGAAGTCAGAAAACATCTAGAAGCCGACATATGAATTGATAATAAAAATATGTATTGCATTACGAATTAAAAATAATAAGTTCTTATAAAAATACCACCATTATATTTAAGTTAATATTAATACTATTTATTATAAAAACAAGTTTTGAAAAGTTATTTAAAAAAAAAAAAAAAAAAAAAAAAAAAAAAAAAAAAAAGACAACAATTACTACAATTTTTTTTTTTTTGGTATCTTACTGCTGTAGAGGATGCGGTTTCTTCCGCTGGCTGGTTTTCTTTGGAAATAAGAAAACTTGCTACATCTAATTGTTTGTTATTCCTTGTTGGGATGAATCGATCTCCTCCTGCCTTAGAGGGGGTGTTCTGGGTCTTGCCGTTCTTTCCTGTTTGGAGACATCAATTATGTAACACTGAAGACACTCCAACTCTACAGTATGCAGGAGCTGGACCCATGTGGCTCTTACCTGGTGTTTTACTGGGGGTTTTGGAAAGGCTCACTGATCTGTTGACACTCTTGTTCGGTGAGAGGGAGTTTGTGTTGGAGGAGTTGGATGTGCTGGCTTTCCTTTGCCATCTCGCCATCGGGGCGTTTGTGATGGGCATGTCCAGACGGAGGACGTTGTGGATGTCATTCTCAAACCCAAAATGGGACATTATTACAGCAGCTGCGACCACTCTGTGGGGGGAGAAAAAAAAAAAAAATAATAATAATATTTTTTTATATATATATATATATATAACAGCAAAGTTACAGAGTTTGGCCACATGGAGCACGTGAGGCATGATGAAGTGCAGTTTGATGTAAAATATGTAAAACTAAGTTAATAAACATTATGTATACCTTCCATAACCTTTAACATAAAAATGTATAAGTTAACTATATTTGTGAACACAACACGAAACGCAACCAATACAATGTGGATTACTGCAGTTGCGTAAATAACTAACTTAAACAACTCGGGGGAAAAAACAAAACAAACAAACCATACTTTATATTTAATCTTACCACAGATCCGACAAATCCGTTCCTCGAAGCACAACAAAATTATCACCAAATATTAAGCGCTCTTATTTACGCACAAGTTTCGTGCGTCTTTCCACAAGCAGCGTCGACTATCGTCTGATCACAGCAGCTGAAGATAGTTAACGGATGAACGCCAGAGTTTAAATGTCTGAAACGCCTGTCGTGATTGGTGAATTCAAAAAACAAAAGTTTTCGCTGTTACCAAGGCAGCAGGGCAGAATGCTGCGCGCTGATTGGTGAATCGAATCACAGCGCACTTCCTGACAGTATTACATATTAAGAGTCCTTTGTTAGGCTCGTTTTGTCTGATTTGTTACTCATTGGTCTGTTGTTAATATCTTTTATAAATTTCAGGTAAAAACGTAGATATGACAGGATACTGTTTTTGAACGTTGCATTCTGGTTGAGTTGTTGATTGGAATCACATATACAAGGAATTTGAATTGGTAAGAGTTTCATGTGCTCACAGAAATACAACAAATACACCAGCTAGACACAGAATTACAGGTGAATAACAGATTTACAAAATATAAGAACATAGGAATACAAATAGTAAATGTACATAGAGTTGTTATACACAGGAATGTGCAGAGAGGTAAAAAAAGATAAGTAAAATCTAAAAACAATACTGCACGCACAGATTTGTAAATGAAGCGTGTTTTAATATGGAAAATATAAGTATTTATGTATTTCACAAGGTCTGGCCTGAAAATACCAAAGATATCTAACGATACAACTATTAGCTTTCATTGCATTTTATTTGATTATTATTTATTTTATTTTTTGTCAATACATGGAATGGTGTCTGTCAGTTTCTTGGCTGAGACGGTCTGTCATTTAGAGATTCAAACTTTTATTTTGAAAATTCTAAAGACCGGTCGCGGTTTGTCACTGCTGTGCTGGGCGTGGCTTGTCTTTGATGTTTTTGTTGCATTGGTTGCAGTAGCAAAACAAAGCCAATGTTACGTGCAGCTCTGTTTCAACCTGCGTTTTCATTAGAAAGTTCACTGAGGTAAATAAATTAACATTTTGTTTAAGGTCAGATGGTTATCTTCTAATATGCCAGAGGTCTTCGCTAACGAATGGAGCTCTACTACGAGTGTTTCTGTTGACAAGTATGTACAGTTTTCTGTTTTTAGTGAGTGTGTGTTGTTATAATGTTGTTTGGACTCCTCGCAGGGTGTTTGCATCACCTAAACTGTCAGGTTTGTGAAGCCCTTCGTACGGAAGGAAGGAAGAGGAAGTGGAGTGGGTTTACTGTTGGCGAGGAAAAGAAAGTAAACTGCTCCACAGAGCTCTTCTGGATCCGCGGGGTGAGTCAGCAGAGCCCACGTGTTTACAGCACACGTGACTCTTGCCTTAATAAACCTCCTCTAAAGCTAATCTGTCATTCCGCGATCAGAAACCTGTTTGACTTCAACATTACAAATCAGTTTAAGACGAAAAGATACACTTCACGTTCATTCAGGTGTTTGTCTGTCCTGTAAAGGGATGTTTGCCCGGAAAAACAAGCGAGCAGCGGCGCCGAAAGGCCAAGGAGCAGCTGCAGCCAAACAGGTCAGTGTTGAAATGTTTTGCATATGACTGTCAGCTGTGAATGTTGTAAGCTAAACATTTTAAAGGGCCAGTTCACATTAAAATGAAAATTCTGTCATAGGAAGTTACTAAAGTAATGACTGTTTTCATTTAGGGTGAACTGTCGCTTTAAGGATTATGTCTGGACAGGGGCTCTGGGTTAGAATCCATTGATCTGTCCATCACGTGACTCAGATAAGGGTGCTGTTGGACCTTTACATGTAAGCTTTTGTTTCTTTGTAGATGGGATTGTTGCTTGATTTCAAGCCAGATGATATGATGGACGTGGAGCAAGATCTGGATGATCCAGCTTTAGAAGCAGAATTTGCTGCCATTGTTGGGAAGAAACCCAATGTGGTTCCCAAAGGGAAAAAGGCTGGTAAAGGTGGGCATCGTGATTATCGTTATTCTTATTTTTTTGAAATTCATATAATAAATGCTGACCGTATCTGTTGCACCGAAGCTTTAAAAACTAGGATCTGAAATACTTTCACCTAATGCGTTCTTTAATGTACTGTGGTAGTGCCAAGGTCTGTATTACCTGAAGAGAGCTGTCTCTCTTAGCATTCCCATTCATTTCAGGGCAGCTGCTCAGTTGATGAGGAACACTTTAGAAGTACATGATTTAAAAACTTGACATCTTTGATCATGTGCACTTTTTGGAGCATATTATAGGAATTATTTCTGAAGGATCATGACACTGATGAAAATTCAGCCTTGCCATAATTTTAAAATATTTTATTTTAATAAATTATATTAAAATAGAAATCCAAAATTAGTCAGTATTGTAGCATTATAATGTTTATATAATATAATAAACATTATATGTATTGTACTATGCTATAATGCAATCAAAATTTTTGAATTGGGGGAAAAATATCATTGTACATGGCACCTTTTGAATGACCACCAGTAGAGAAAGATGTTTTTTGCAGCTAGATGGTGTAATTGCGTAACTAGATTATGCTAACCAGCCAAACCTTGACCCATTGGGTAGCATTTCTATCATCTGTCTTATCAGTACTCTGATTAGTTGTTATGATCCTAAATTTTATGTTCAAGCTCCATTACCGATGGAGGATATTGCAAAAATGGCGGAGGCTTGCATGAAAGACATTGATGATGATGAAGATGACAGTCTGGAGGATGATGAAGACCTCTTGGTAAATTAAACCTGTGATTATTGTGTGTTTCTTTTCACTGTCAGCACCTTTTGAATGTGGTATAGTGAGTTTATAGTGCTTATTGTGATTCTCGTTAGGCTGAGCTGCAGGAAGTGGTTGATGAGGAGGAAATGGAAGACTCGGGTACCACAACCCCCGCCTCCCCCGTTAGTGCGGAAACCCCTTCAGCAGAGCTGACGCCAGCCAGCCAGGTATGATCTAAAAGTTTATTTAGGAAGGCATAATCATATTGTCTTTGTACAATTGTCTTAGTTGTAATATCAAAGTTAGATTTTAATCTTTCTATGAAGATATTTTGGCTCTATTTATAGTTATCTAGACTGAACTCGCATGCATCACCATTCAATAGTTTCGGGTCAAAAAGATTTTTTTTCTTTTTTTAATTATTTCAGATTTTTTTTTATTCAGAAACACTGCATTAAATTTGTTTAGAAGTGACAAACAAATTTGTAATGTTACAAAATATTTCTTTTTAAAATAAATTAGAATTTTTATTTATCAAAGAATCCTGTAAAACTGTTTTTAACTGATAATAAATGTTTCTTGGGCAGCAAATCAGCATGTTAGAATGATTTCTGATCGATCATGTGACGGCCTCGAGTAATGGGTACTGAAAATTCAGCTTTGCCATCACAGGAACAAATTACGTTTTAAAATATATTAAAATAGAAAACAGTTATTTTAAATTGTAATTTCTGCAACACTGCTGTTTTTGCTTATTTTTGATCAAACAAATGCAGCCTTGGTGAGCGTAAGAGACTTATTTTAAAAAAAAAAAATTAAAAAACCTGTACCATTTCCAAAACTTTTGAATGGTAGTGTTAATAAAATTACACTACATTTAGCAGCAGTCATTTAAACTTGATGTAGAAAATTACATATTTTCATAAATAACTAATTGGTGGGTTCCTCTAAACCTACTTAAGATGTAGCTATGTTGGTAGAAAATACTTTTAAGAAAACAGCTAGGTGGAGCTACAAAGATAGTGCTGCTAAAAATATTAAAACTAATCAACATGCTGAACATCCAGCCCCATTTTTATTTATATACTAATTGAGGTTGGCAGTTTTTTTTTTTGTAGAATCTTTTTTTGTTCACTTATTTTATCCTCTTTAGCTTTTATTTTGTTATTTGTTAAGTCCAGTTGTGATGCATAGATTATTAATTTGCACATCTCCATTAACAAACTTTGTGAAATGGTAGAAGGCTTTTGTGTAAGAAGTCATATGCCATCTCATAAAAGATTTTTTTCTGACAGGACACTAAGATTTCTTCAGTTCCTGGTAGCATTGAGCACACGTTAGAGGAGAGAATAAACCTGTACAGGATGGCTGTTACCAATGCCAAAGCTACAGGGGAAACCTCTAAAGCTCGGAGATATGAGAGAGGCCTCAAGGTGAGCAGATATAGATATAAACTTTGGATACATAGTTTTTATGCCAATTTATGACAATTGACACTCTCATATTTTTGTTTAGACACTACAGACTATGCTGGCGTCAGTACGGAAAGGAGGGAAGATTGACGAAACAGAGATTCCCCCTCCTGTTGCATGTGGAGCGTCTGGTGGTCCCAGTCGGGCCCCTGCCCCTGCAGCTTCACCTGATCAGCACGGGGAGTGTGACAGCGCTGTTGAGATTTCCCCTGTCTCTGCAGAGGCCGCCCCTGTTGTCATGGATCCAGCTTCAAACACTAAAGACGAGTCCTCCAGTGTAACGTCTCCAGCTTCCCTGTCATCTCCAGAAGGGGAACATGCAGCAAGTGGCACTGCATTGCACTTAGGTCAGTACCACAGTTTAAGGGTGACGGGTTAATGGTTGAAAGATAAAATGTTAGCTAGTGTCTGAATTAATAGAATTTATTTTCATTTAAACCAAGAAATAAAAATGTTTTAGGAAAATATTCAAAATACGAAAAAGTTATATAAAAACAATGAAGAATTTAATTCAGCATTGTTTCTAGGTCAGTAATGAAATGTAAGCAAATTTGTGACATGGAATTCCTTTGTACAAATCAGATTTCCTTACTTCTATTTAAGCTCATTTGAACATTCATACAAACTTGAGTTATTTTAAATTGGAATAATATTTCACAATATAATTTATTAACATAAAATGCTTCTTTCAAAAACATTTAAAAAAATCTTACCTCAAACTTTTGAATTGTTGAATCTTCAGCAATTCATGTAGAAAGATCAGTTTTCTTTTCACTTAAATTATGCTTAGAATTTGTAATGTAATGTAATTTGTAATGAAACTTGTGTGTTAAATTAGAAAATAATGCAAAATAGAAGCATTTTTACTAGTCCTTTTGGTGAGTATTTTAAAACAGACTTAATCCCCATTCTCTGATTAATATTTGACAGCAGTTGTGTTGATTTATGAGTGGAGTATGTATTTGCTAAATTATTCCATACTGTCCAACAACGCTTACATTTATACTGATAATATAATTTCATGGGAATGGTTTTTTGTTTTTTTTTGGCAATTTCCATGATATTTGTAGTCATAATTCAAAATGTGCAAAAAAAAAAAAACATTTTATTCAATGGATCATCAACGCTGGATGTAGAAAAGCAAACTATGTTGAAATTGAGGCCCTTTCGCTTTAAGTTGTTCATGACTTGCTAATTTAACTAGAAGTATGACATTCTACAGAGCTGTTTTTGTAAAGGGTACATTGTGGTTTCCTCTGCTCCTAAAGCGGACTCACCAGCGGGACGGCCCAATAAAGATGTTCTGTTAGAGCGACAGAAGGAATACAGGATGGCAGCTCTCAAGGCCAAACAAGCAGGAGATATTGACCAAGCCAAAATGCATATAAAGACCAGCAAGGTAAGATGTGGTTTCTAATCAAATGTATATAGCTATGTATTGCTGTTTCTGTACTGTTAATTTTCAAACAGTGGCATATTTAAGTAATTTAAATATGTAATATTAAATGTATTATAGTAATATTAAAAAAAAAAAAAAATTTAAAATTAAAAGTCAGTTTCCCTCTCAGATCTTCATTCCTTCAAAACTAATGTTTTATCAGTTTTATCAGGTATTAAATTCAATTTGTACAGAATTGTACAAAGTTTGGATTCACTCTTTATAATTAATTATACAGTTGATATATGAATAGATTTTTAATTGTAAATGTAGTTATTTTCTTAGTTTTTTTCTTGTAAAGTCTTTTAGTTTCATATTTTGCTTCAGTTAAAACCAAAAGCACTTCTGTAACTGTTGCCTGTGCTCAGTTAACAGGCAAGGATTTATGTATGTATCACACCCTGTTCATGTGTTTTTTCCGTTTGCCTTCTGCTCTAATATGGAAATTTTGACTCAAACTTGCCAAAGACTTTGTATCTCAAGAGTCTTTACTGTTTTTACCTAGCGTTTCAGTTGGTTTTGCATTTAATTCAAGGCATCTACCACTTCATCTATGTTGTCATGCAAGTTTGGATATTCCTCTTAACGAAGTGTCTTGTTCCCGTAAACCATGATTTCTAATAACTCACTTAAAACAAAAATGTGCCAAGTTATTTGAGCTATTCAAGACTTGTAGGAAGTAGACAAAGAATAGCACTATGCTGTTTGCTTGTTTGGCTCAGGGATTCGATGCAGCCATTGAGGCTTTGGAGAAAGGCCAGCCGGTGGACATGAGCTCCCTTCCGCCCCCTCTGACTCAAGGTTAGACCTGAATTATCATCTGTGGTCAGAAAGATACTATAGTAGCTGTGATGCGTTGCATATTTGTTACATATTTTCAAGGCTTGTAGCTTTGATTTTTTTTCCACAGCCTCTACAGTTACTCACCCTGCACCTCAAAAAGCTGTTACCTCACCTTCAGCTCCTGGTTAGTACACCAGTTCACGTCAGACATCTTCAGAGACTGAGCATGTGTCTCTTTTAATAGTCTAATTATGGTCTAACCTGAATTACTGTACTTGTGACCTGAATTTGAATTTGCTTTTTGTGTCACCTTGTGTTCATTTTTTTTGTTTTTGTTGTACCAGCAGACAGTGTTTCTGGCCCAGCTCAGCCCCAGACTGTTCTTGAAGCTCTGGAACAGAGGATGGCCAAGTACAAAGAGGCCTTCACACAAGCTAAGGCCAGCGGAGATGAGCGCAAAGCCCGCATGCATGACCGCATTGCTAAAGTTAGTAAACCTATCAAAATGACACCTAAACCTCAAATAATGGCACATTGTCACCACTGAGTGTCCACAAACTTTCGGTTTCTCTTGCAGTGTTTCCTTTTTAGATTTTATCTGATTGTGGAAGAAGGACTTTGTTTAAGTTCATGTTAACATAATACAGCACAGTTTACACATTGCAAGGTGTTTCCACAGACTTGTTGATTTCAGATTATGTTCTTTGTGTGACCCACAGCAATACCAAGCTGCCATCCGTGCCCATAAAGCAGGCCGACCTGTCAATTTTGACGAACTTCCAGCCCCTCCAGGTTGGTTCTTCTGTAGTCAAAAAGAAGACCTATACATATATTTTTGTGTACATGTCCACTATTCAAAGGTTTGGTACAATTTTGCATTTTTTGGTTGCAATTTTTTGGTTTAAAAAAAAAAACAGTTAAGGTTGCAATATTGTGAAATATTAAAATATATATATTAAAAGAATTAACAGTTTTCGGTTTTGGAATGTAATTTATTCCTACAAAGGCAAAGTAAAGTTTTGGCAGCCGTTACTGCATCTTCAGTGTCATATTAAGTTTCAGAAATCATTTCAATATGCTACTTTTGTGCTTAAGAAACATTTCTTATTATCATTGAAAATAGTTGTGGTGCTTAATATTTTTGTGGAAACGAGTGTTTTTTTCAGAATTCCATTAATAGAAATTTAAAAAGAACCATAATTGTTTGAAATAGACAATAGGCTCAAGGCAGCATAACATAAATAAGGGAGGCCACATACAAATTAAATTAACCCAAAAATATATGTTTATGAACGTAAACTATAACTGAATTAAACAATATAAACACAAAAGTATATAGAAAACTTATATAGAAGTATATAGAAAAGAAAATGAAAGTATGCACATAAACTGGTACTGGAGAGGCATCAAGCGCAAATGGGGGTCTGACACGCTGGGAAAGGGAACAAAGAACTCGTCACCTGTAACCCACCACTTGACTCCACCCTGCAAACACTCAAGAAAAAAAAAAAAGAACACAGAACAAACAAACGCCATCTGGCGACAGGAAGGCACAAATGAAGGAATACTGGCTAGGCAAGACCGTAACAGTTATAAATGTCACTTTCTATCAATTTAATTCATCCTTGCTAAATCAAAGTATTTATTTCTTCCAAACTTTTGAATGATAATTTATTTCATTTTTTCTTTAATGATTTGCTTGAATTGCTGCTTAGAAAATGAGGAGTTAAACTGAAAGTGTTCTCTATAGGCTTTCCTCCAATCCCAGGCCAGAAGGCTGCTTCTCCAGAGCAGGGATTGGCTGCAGTGCTGGAAACAGCCAATAAACTAACATCTAATGAAGCTGAAGCTGATGATGGTGAAGAGGATGATGAAGAGGAGAAGGTAAGATCTTGAAGTTTGTAGCATTTCTTAAATATTTTCAAAGTTGTTCCTTTTCTTTTAAAGAAATCACTATTTTGTTATTTGCTTTCTAGGTTAAAGCTCCGAAAGTAGGCGACCAAAAGAAGCCCACTCTTTCTGTACAGCCAACGGTACAGAAGCCCAAGAGGACCCCTTCACCTTCCCCAGACAGAACGTCTAAAAGAGGAAGTCTGCCTGACACTGGTAGAGTTGTGTTTTAAGATGGCCTATTAATTGGGATATTTTAATATTTTGTAACTGAGTTACATACAAAGCACACAAAAATCTCTGTCAAACGGATTATTGTCTCCTCAGCTCAGCAGCAGCTGGAGTTTCTGGAAGGCCGCAAAAAACAGTACATGAAAGCAGCGCTGCAGGCAAAGCAAAAGAATGACCTAGAGCAGGCCAAGACCCTCCTGCGTGCAGCAAAGAGTTTGGACCCCATGATAGAAGCTGCCCGCAGCGGCAAGAGGGTGGACATAAGCAAGGTAACACTGTGATTGTTTTTTTTAATAAATTCTTTAATAAATCCATAATGAAATGAGTAATAACTCCCCCTTTATTTTCAGGTGCCTTCACCACCAGGAGATGAAGACGAGGACTTCATCCTAGTCCATCACAGTGATGTTCAGATCTCAGAGAAGGCTGAGGAGGTCTACACTCAACTCACCAAACTACTCAAAGAGCAATACGAGGTAACAAGGTGGTGAATTAATGAAGTAACAGAGAATGGATCTGTGCCAAAACCTAGTGCCTACATAGTCAGCTACCATCGAAATGGATCTGAAATAAAATCTCATACGCCAGTGAATTGGAACTCTGTATGTGCACGCTACACAAATAGCATACTACATTTTTGATTGCAATAGTTTGATATTAGCATGTTGCTTAGCTAACAGAGTGATACTGTAGCATAAAGCATAAAATACATATTGGGTTATTTATAATCAATAAAACTATTTATAGTCAATATTTCACAGATATTGCTCACATGAAGAGCGTTACGTTTTTGATTTGGGGGGGTGCATTGTGTTTTTTTTACACAATGCATCGCTTCACTTCAGAAGGCCTTTATTAACCCCCGGGAGCCACATAGAATTTTTTTTTTATGGATGGATGCACTTTTTTGGCCTTTGTTGAATAAAGTTGTTATTTTTGTTTTCTTTGCGCACAAACAGTATTCTCACAGCTTTGTAAAATTATGGTTGAACCACTGATTTCACATGGAATGTTTTACCGATGTCCTTGCTACGTTTCTGGGTCTGGGAACATTTCAGTTACATTTCTGTCCGTGGAGGGACAGAAAGCTCTGATTTCATAAAAATATCCTAATATGTGTTCTGAAGATGAACAAAGGTCTTACAGGTTTGGAACGACACAAGGGTGAGTAATTAATGACAGAATTTTCTTTTTCGGATGAACTATCCCTTTTATAAAGAGTAAAATAAACATTGGGCAAAATAGTAAATTTATATTCACTATTTGTGTATTTATAGTCAATATTTCACAGATCATGCTCATGAGAATCACATGCTATTCAGTATAAGAATTTGATGTTAGCATGTTGCTAAGCTAACAGTGTGATACTCTAGCAAGCATGAAATATATATTGGTTGAAATAGTCAATTTTTTATTTAACGTAGATGAGTATATAGCGGTGTTGAGTGGTGACTTCTTTAACTGGGTGTGTTGAGTACCATTTTTTTTTCTTTTTTTCTTTTTACCAATGACGTAACTCAACAGAGTAGTTGGGTTAACAACAGTACTGTGCATTAGCTTAAGACATACTCAAAGACACCGATCAAAATCAGAGACAATAAATAAGAAACACTATTGGCAGGTTTTTTGGAATCCATCTGAGCCACTGGAATCGATTTCTTGACTCTATTTACAGTTACAAAGTTTTGTTCATTTGATTTAATTAAGTTAGCTTTGCATCAAATATAACGTGATTTTCAATAATGAAGACCTGGCAGCAACAACACAGTTTTACGCTTCGGCAAGCAGACAGCTTATCTTGCTTATGAAAACACCCACATGCTTAAAATGCTTTCTAAGTAGGCAGATCACTAGGTTTTGAGACAGAAACTATTAGTGGATGTGGAATATGTAAGTAGGACATGTTTCCTTTCTTCTTCAGAAATGTGTGACGTACTCCAAGCAGTTCACACACATGGGGAATGTCGCAGAAACAACCAAGTATGTATCGCATCACCAGTACACCTCTTCACTGAATTAAATACAAGTGATTTCTTTGGGCATTTCATTTATTCCCATTTTCCCTCTTGTAGATTTGAGAACATGGCAGAACAATGTAAGAAGAGTCTGGAGATTCTTAAACTGGCACAGAACAGGGGGCTCCAGCCTCCTAAACATCACTTTGAGGAGAGAACATATCGCACTGTCAGGTCTGACACTTTCACTGCAGATCTTACGTCAAGGAAAAGCCCAATACAGTGTCCTGATCTGAGTGTCTTCTTCAGGAAGCACCTACTTCACTACTGTTCAACACCACCGTCAAGGGAAATACATGACGTTTCATTGAATAACATGATTTCTTTTTCTTGACTTGTGTTCTTGTAGGATTTTCCCAGAGCTTAGTAGCACAGACATGGTTGTGGTCATTGTTAGAGGGATGAACCTTCCTGCTCCCCCTGGTAAGTTTCAAGCTGTTCTTGAAACAAACACTCAACACTGTTAGGAAGTATCTTGCTTTTAAACATCTCCCCTCTGCTTCTTTTGAAAGGCGTTGCAACGAATGACTTGGATGCCTATGTCAAGTTTGATTTCCCATACCCCAGTACAGTGAGTACGAGTTCTTCAGTCACTTAGGCTTTATTTCACCCAGTCATCCATTTGATATTAATTATTAATTATTACTGTCTCTGTTCATGTTAGGATCAACCTCAGAAACATAAAACATCAGTCATCAAAAATACCAACAACCCAGGTAAAAATGTTTAGCTATTCATTTCTGTATTATCAAATACTTTGTAATTGTAGACTACCCATCCAAAGTTTTGGGTCAGTAAGATTTTTGTTTTTGAAAGAAGACTCTAATGTTCATCAGGGCTACATTTATTTGATCGAAAGTAAAAACGATAGTATTGTGAAATATTATTGCATTTACATTTATGCATTTAGCAGACGCTTTTATCCAAAGCAACTTACATTGCATTCAAGGTATAAATGTTATCAGTTAATATATTCTCTGGGAATCGAACCCATGACCTTGCTGTTATCACTACAGGAAAGCAGAAATTATTAAAATTTTTCAGCAGTCATTACTCTAGTCTTCGATGCCACATGATGCTTCTTAAATCATTCTAATTTGGTGCACAAGAAACACTGATTTGGTGCACAAGAAATTATCAATGCTGAAAACAGTTGTGCTGCTTAATATTTTGGTGGAAATCATGATACATTTTCATCATACAAGTTCAAAAGAACAGCATCTATTTGAAATAAAATAATTTTTTAACATTATAAATATATTTAGTCACTTTTGACCAATTTAATGCCTCCTTGCTAAAAAAAAAAAAAAAAAAAGGTATTAATTTCTTTTAAAAAAATCTTACTGGCCCCAAACTTTTAAACTTTTTTTGATTAAAATTGGGAATATTTTATTAAGTGAGATGGATGGAGGAGTGTGTTAGTGTTAGAAGAGACATGAAAATAGCACAATTATTTAGGAAATCAGTTAGCTGGGACAAATATACAGTTCTATTTCATTCCTCCCTCCAGAGGCGGTGCTTAAGCACTAGTGGATTATCGCAGCGCCAGCTCGATAGGTTGAGATAATATACCAAAAAGGTGACGTGGTGACGTAGGCTGAGCCTCGAGTATAATAGACAGCTCAGCCTTCGGCCTCTTTCGCTTTCTCGCTTGTCTGTGATGGTTCGTTCTTCAATCGATTTTCGTGCTGTAAAGTGCAGCTTAGAAGAGCAATGAATTATCGTCCTCGCAAGCTGTGACAGCGCGCTCTTAGGAGTTTTTTTGGATTGGATTGTCAACTGAATTGGTGAGGTTTTTTTGCTTTATTGGTTATATTGTTGATATATCGAGAACACTTGGTGCTTCTCGGTTATATCCGGTGGCTAGTGTTACCGATCAATTACTGACGGTTCCCCGCCAAGTTTTTAAAATTTTTTTGTTCTCTTACATAAAATTTTGAAACACTTTGTGCCGCTCGGTGCTATCCGGTGGCTAGTGTTTTTTCCCGTGTTGGTACAGTGACGGTCCCCCGCTATTATCACTTTATAGAGGGATTCTGTGAAACACCTTGTGCTTCTCGGTGCTATCCGGAGGCTGTGTTTCGCCACCCTTATACGTTGGCGGTTCCCCGCTAACCTTATCTTTAAATAAGGATTTTGTGAAACACCAAGTGCTTCTCGGGTCTATCTCTTTCTCGGGGCTAGTGTTTTTTCAAAGCTGATAGATCGATTATTCCCTGCTATTTTCCAAGCAGTTTCTGATACGTTGTGCTCCTCGGTGCAATCCGACGGCCAGTCGTCAAGTGTGTATTTTTTGTATCTCGTTGTTTTTCCCTGTTATTGCGGTCGCCATGGCTCATGATTCTATTGCTACTGGATTCACAATAACATGTAAGCTGACTTTGATGTGCTCTCTACAAGTGCATCTGACTCACTTTTTCAGGATAATTTCAATGCGGTGGATGTTGCTGCGCAATCTTCCCCCCAGGAGAATACAGTTTTTTCAGCTGCAGGGGGTTCTAGTGATGATTCGATGCACTCGGGACTAACTCCATCCTCCATGGATGATTCCCTAACTGTGCTCCAGATGGCGGTTGCTCGTTTAGGGTTGGATAACCCGCCAGTGCAGCTAGCCTAGTCCAACGTCTTTTTTAGGCAGCCTTCAGCTGGGTCTAACTTTGCTATGCCAACATGCAAGGATTTCATTGCAGAATTTTCAGACTCCCTAACAGGGTCTAGTACACCTAAATGGCAGTCAAAGACTGCTCGTACAAGGGCATCTATGGTGGATGCAGATAGCATTGGGGTTGGCCGTGCTCCAGAAATTGAGCAACCTGTCGCTGCCCTTGTGTCACCAGATGAGGCCCTTCTAGGCAATGTGCATTGCCCCAGTACTCAGTGCGGTCGCACAGACTCTTTACTCAAAAAGGCATATGAGTCTACTGCGTATATAACCCAGGTGGAGAACACAATATGTCAGTTACTCCTCGCCACTACTACTAGTACACTTGAATCGGCAAATGTGAATCCTTCGGTTTCACAATTCCTTCAAACTGCGCTCCTGGCTATGGGCCATGTCACCCGTGAACTGGGTACTCTTACAGCCACGCTTCTGACAGCTCGCCGACAAGTGTGGCTCACCCAGGCGAAACTGCCAGAGGATTAAGAAGACAATTGGGAGACACTACGAGACCTCCCAATTGTTCCTGGTCACCTGTTTGGACCCAATGTCCCAGAGCTTCTGGAAAAGAGGTTAAAAGTGTCTGAGGCCACTCGTCAGTTGAGGTGTTTTTAAGGTGCACTCCTGTTTTTAAGGTGCCGGGCATTCGACATCGTTTTGCAACACCAGAGCAACGATTCCATCAACGTCCTACACCACAGCCTCAGGGGTTCCTACACCAACCCCCCCAACCCCCCCCCCCCCCCCCCCCCCCCCACCGCCGTTAAAAGTCGCACCCACAAAGCATGAAGGCACTGGGCCGGCGGTCGAATATTTTTCAAGTCTACACCTGCAGTACTGGAGGGAGATTACAGTAGATCCAAGGGTTTGGACTACAATGAGCAGGGGGTGTATTCTGCAGTTTCGACACCGGCTTCCAAAATTTAGGATTGTCCCTACAGTAATAAGGGATCCAGTTCATTCAGAAGCTCTCTCTCAAGAAATCTGTTCACTGCTAGAGAAGGGAGCCATAGAAAGAGTTCATCCCCACTTTCAAAGGGACGGTTTTTATTCAACTTATTTCCTCATTTCAAAGAAGGATGGTAGTTTTTGTCCAGTTCTAGACTTGAGACATCTAAACATTTTCCTGAAAACTTTTCCCTTTCGGATGTTACGTGCAGCCGACGTTCTTCGGTCAGTAAACAGGGAAGATTTCTTCAAAAGCATCGATTTGAAAGATGCTTACTTTCATGTTCCGATTGCTCCTCACCACAGGAATTTTTTTCGATTCAGCTTCAAGACCCCAGACCTACCAATTCAGGGTCCTGCCGTTCGGCCTGTCTTTGGCCCCTCAAGTTTTCACAGGGTGCATGACTGCAGCTCTATATCCGCTGTGGTCCAGAGGGATGCGAATCCTGCCTTACCTAGACGACTGGCTGCTGTGTTCACCCACAAAACAACAAGCTGCCCGCAACACCAGGATGCTTTTAAAGCATGTGCAGAAACTGGGTCTTGCAGTCAACGAGGCAAAGAGTTGTCTGAATCCAGTGCAAAAAATAACTTACATTGGAATGACACTGGACTCCCATGTAATGTTGGCCACCCTCTCACATGCTCGAGTGGGCAGTATTCTGCAGCTCCTTGCCCGTTTCCACCTGGGTGCAAGCTTGCCGTACAAGACGTTGTTACAACTCTTGGGGATGCTGACCGCCGCCACTTTGGTGATCCCACTCGGCTTACTTCACCTCAGGCCTCTGCAGCGGTGGAACAACAGTTTGCGGTTGAGCCATGTAAGACATCTCCAGTGGCTGATCTTTGTCTCACGCAGTTGTATCCAGGCATTGATACCGTGGAATCGCCGGGAGTTTCTGATGTCAGGTGTTCCTCTAGGGGTCATTCCTTCTCGGCGAGAGGTCGTCACGACCGATGCTTCCCTCTTCAGGTGGGGGGCATCATGGAATCACAGGGGTGTTTGTGGCCGGTGGTCTCCAGCTCGGTCCAGGGACCACATCAATCTACTGGAATTGCGTGCAGTTTTCCTAGCCCTGCAGCATTTCTTGCCAGTTCTGTCAGGCCGTCATGTCCTCATTCGGTCCGACAACACCTCGACAGTTTTTCACCTGAACCATCAAGGTGGAACAAAGTCCCTCAAGTCTCTGCATCTTACCCACAAGATACTCACATGGTCTCTTCCTCGACTAGCGTCATTGAGGGCAGTTCACCTCCCGGGATCGAGAAATCAGATAGCAGATTCTCTATCGAGGGATCTTCTGCACCCAGGGGAGTGGAGTCTTCACCAGGATGTGGTTCAGAGGATATGGGAACAGTTTGGCAAAGCAGAAGTGGATCTTTTTGCAACAGAGGCAAACACACACTATCGCTTGTGGTTTGCAAGAAGAGAGACATCCAGCCCGATGGGGCAGGATGCTCTGTCTCATGAGTGGCCAAACTGTCTGCTTTATGCCTTTCCTCCTCTTCCACTTCTGTGGGACACATTACACAGGATATCTCTGTGCAGCCACAGAGTGTTGCTGGTAGCACCTCGATGGCCAGCCAGGCCTTGGTTCCCCATGCTTCTGTCTCTGTTGGTGGACAGGCCATGGCAGCTTCCGTTTCGGAAGGATCTGTTGTCACAGATGAACGCACGGTATGGCACCCGGATCCGGCCCATCTGCAGCTTTGGGTTTGGCCTCTGGGACCGACTGTCTCTTAACAGATTGTGATACCATAATTAGTGCTAGAGCTGCATCTACACGTCAGCTCTATGCAGCTGGTTGGAGGATTTTCTCATCGTCGTGCGAGGAGCGTGGGTTAGATCCTGTTCGCTGTGAAGTTCCTGGAGTTCTTAGTTTTTTACAGCATCTTTTGGATTCAGGCAAAGCAGCCTCCACACTAAAAGTATATGTTGCGGCCATTTCTGCGCATCATGTTCAGGTTAAGGGTTCTTCTCTTGGTTCTCATAATCTCGTGTGCAGTTTTTTGAAGGGTGTAAGACGGCGGAGACCAGCTCGTAACCCCCAATTTCCTGGATGGGAATTGCAACTTGTTCTTGATTTTGTTTGTCTGCCACCAATTGAGCCTTTGCAGACAGCTGACCTAAAATGGATATCATTAAAGACTGTTTTTTTGTTGGCAATTGTGTCTGCTAAGCATGTAAGTGAGTTACATGCATTGTCTGTCAGTGAGTTATGTATGCGTTGGTTACTGGATGATTCTGGTGTTGTGCTCAGACCAAATCCTCCTTTTCTACCTGTGTGAGCCCTGAAGGGATATGTGAATGCTACTGTTCATTTTAGCAGCACAGATCAGCTTTTTGTTTGTTATGGTGGTGCAAGGAAAGGGACCACAGTTTCAAAGCAGAGATTGTCAAATTGGATTGTTGAGGTTATCTCTTTGGCATACAAGCAAGCCCAAAAACCTTTGCCAGAGGGTATCTCTTGTCATTCCACAAGGGCTGTGTCTACATCTTGGGCTGCTTTCAGAGGAGTCTTTATGGCAGATATCTGTGCTGCTGCTACTTGGGCTTCCCGTGTACTTTTGCCTGCTTCTACAAGCTCAGCGTTGCTGCCCCTCATGCTGTCAGTTCAGCAGTTCTTCAGGAGCAACCTTGAACTTTTGTCAGGTGAGTGGCATTCCTCATGACTATGTTGGTAGGAGTCATCCACTAGTGCTTAAGCACCGCCTCTGGTGGTCAGGAGGAATGATACAGAATGCTAGTTATGTATGTAACTGTGGTTCTGTGAATTCCGGATGACCGCCAGAGTTATTTGTCACTCGGAATTTGCGAGAAATGCTTTTCAAGACCAGGGGTGCGCCGATCCGATATTCATTATTGGTATCGCTCCGATACTGGCATTTTTTGCTGGATCGGGGTATCGGTCAGATGAGGCCGATCCAAATCCGATATTACAAATCCGTATACTATTCTGTTTTTGTTAAGCCCCATGAAAGCCACAAAAAAAAAAAAAAACATTATAAAGCACAAAGTTTTCGCACACTATATTTCAAGTGTTCTGAAGCCGTTCCATAATTGAATGTGAGGTACAGATGAATATTTACCTAAGTCAAGTTCACATAACTCTTCGCTCCGCTGCGGCTGTCTGTCATTCTCCATTCAGTGTTCAAACTGCGTGTCGCATTCGGTTGCTACAGTCAAAACGATGAAACTCTCTCCAAGATTATTAAATGTTCCTAATATACTTGATCTGTAAATAAAGATAAATAATTTTGCATAAAAGTACTTGCTGGAGTTTGCTGTTTATAAATCGTTACTTTCGACTACCGGGTATCTGTTAGATCACAGCACTGGTGTAGAGAGCACTATGAATTGTTCTTCACGAGCACAGTAACTGAAATTTAAAACTATTAAAAGAAAAGGCTCAATAAACTAACGCACAGATTTAGGGTGAATCCCATTTCTCTGTCTTACCCCTTCCCCTTAGTTTTGCGTGTTCACGTGAGAGTAAAGGCTATCCCAATTCTCGTTTTGATCGAGAGGTAGGGCTAAGGGGAAGTGGTAGAGACCCCTTAAAACTAAGCATTTTCGCAAGCTTACTTGAAACCAAGGGGTACCCAGAACACACTGCGCATTGGCAACAATGGCGGCCAGAGAGTCCCATAAATGTATTTTTGGCTTAAATAATTGATTTAAAAATTACAACAGTCTTGTTTTGTGCTCTACAAGTCCTGTACATATTTATATTTGCAACCATGTTCTTAATTGAAACGTTTTAAAAAATCGCTAGTTTGCTACGTACGATGACGTAACCGTAACCAAGTGGTGTCTCATTTCATAGGGGTATGTTTTCACCCCTAGCGCTTACCACTTGGTTTCGAGAGACATGGGCTAGGGGTAAGACGAAGGGGAAGGGGTAAGATAGAGAAATGGGATTCACTCCATATACACTGCGCATTATTATCTCTTCACTTTGTGCTTTGAACTACTTCTTGCTGAGCGCCTATGCCTGCGCGCTGTGATTCTGTGTTGCTTCAGACGCATCATACTGCACATAGGATGCGCATACACGCTTTGTGCCGCTCTGTATTGGAGCCTTTCGTATTATAATACTTTTGCGCAATAAAAAATTATTAATAGCCTGTCTTGTTCGTCTTATCTATCATTTGTTGCTGCCTCATTACTGTGCTATACATT
Organism: Spinibarbus caldwelli; assembly: GCA_039654775.1. Classification (NCBI taxonomy): domain Eukaryota; kingdom Metazoa; phylum Chordata; class Actinopteri; order Cypriniformes; family Cyprinidae; genus Spinibarbus; species Spinibarbus caldwelli. The sequence continues at coordinate 13,653,121 of CM077234.1, forward strand.
TAAAAGAAATGCCTTTTAATTTATAATATATATATACTTGTTTTTCATGAATGTATTTTACAACGATACAAAGAGCAATGTGTAACATTTTACCAGATTTAGTCCTACACTTATTCACTTTTATTTGTTCCCCACTAAATAATGGGGTTTTTTTCACTAAAAGTTTAGATTTTATAAAATTAGATTTTATAAAGCTCATGATGTTTCTAGAGTAACTTTTCCTACCGAATTGTCCACTAACCTAGTTTATGATAGCATTTTTGTCATATAATTTTCGTTTATTTTTCTTTATAATGAACTTGTCTATATTTAGTAGATTGTGTGTAACACAAAAGAGTGATGATCAGATCAACACACATTGATGTATAGAAATTCTACACTGAAAAAAAAACTGCACTCGTATCGGATCAATATCGGTATCGCCAGATACTCTGGATTTTTGGTATCGGATCGGGATCGGTTCTGAAAAAGTGGTATCGAGCCAGCCCTAATCGAGACCGAAGGCTGAGCTAGTGTGTCTATTATACTCTAGGCTCAGCCTACGTCACCACGTGACCTTTTTGGTATATTATCTCGACCTATCGAGCTGGCACTGCGATAATCCACTAGTGCTTAAGCACCGTCTCTGGCGGTCATCCGGAATTCACAGAACCACAGTTACATACGTAACTATACATAATACAAAAAATATTTGACGGCAGGACACCATGAATAACAGAATTAGAATCAAGTATTTTAGAGAGCAGTGTAATTAAAAGTTAATATTTGCTGCTGAAGGTATTGACTTATTTGGTGTTTTGGCAGAGTATAACCAGAACTTCAAACTGAACATCAACCGGAACCACCGTGGCTTCAGGAGAGTTATACAGTCTAAAGGCCTGAAGCTGGAAGTGCTGCACAAAGGGTGGGTGTTGCTGTTGGACATAAGCACTGATCCTAAATTATCTCCAAATAATCATTTTAGGATTTTTACTCTATTGTCTCGTAACAGTACACAGTTTGTTTAAGATTCATTTGTATTGGGCAGATACACAGGTCAGGATAAATATCAACCAGTGCTGCCCTGATTGAACTCTGTGGCAGTTGTGGTGCATGCCGGATCAGTGTGAGTAGGTGGATCTGAGCTTCACACTGACTTCTTTGTTTTGTGACAGTGGCTTCCTGAGAAGCGACAAGCCGGTAGGAACAGCCCAGCTCAAACTGGAGAAACTGGAAACTGAAAGTGAAGTGAGAGAGATAGTGGAGGTGAGCCAGGCTATTTTTCAAAAGTATGTGCGTAGGAGCCAGAGAGTGCAAACATCAGCTGTGAAAGCAAACATTTATTTATTTATTTATTTATTTATTTATATATATATATATATATATATATATATATATGTATATATATATATATATATATATATGTATATGTATATATATATATATATATATATATATATATATATATATATATATATATATATATATGTGTATATGTATGTTTAACACATGAACTTGAGCTAAAATGGGACATTCACACCCATTAGCCAAACATCACTATGTTTACATTTATGTAGGAGATGTATGTTTATGGCATTGGCTTCATTTCTGCATGCAGCTCATGGATGGGCGGAAGGCCACAGGTGGTCGTCTGGAGGTGAGGGTGCGTCTCAGAGAGCCGCTGGGTGAGCAGGACCACCAGACTGTCACAGAACGATGGCTAGTGTTAGAGGAGCCACAGGTTAGTGCTACTGTGGCTGTGTCTAATGAAGACACTGCTGAATGCTCATATTTGTTCCTGGTCTATTGATATTAAAAAGTGAATAGCGTCACACTCGCCCAAAATTTGAACATTAAGATGATGGTAAATATTTATGGTGATTTAAAGGTGCATTATTCAATATCATTTAATGACAGATTAAGAGATGACCTGCTTTAATGTATTTATATTGAAATATTAATAATATTATAAATATTAAAAACACGGTTTCACTTAATTTTAAAGTGTCCTTGTTATGCCGAGTTCACACTGCATGATTTTCAAAATCATTGGATCATCGTTGTTTTCACACTGCACAACTATCTGGGGTTGCATTCAGTTGCTGCTGTGTTCACATTGCACGATAGATCGGCGACAGGAGGTTACACACTGCATGACTTTACAATAGGAAGAATTGCACAAACTGCGTTTCATAACCAAACGCACGCGAGAAGTGATAAGGAAATAACGCAAGATCACGCTGATATTGTGGTCTATAGTAAGTCCTCCCCGAACAAACAATAACAAAGATGACTTCGTAACAGCCTACTTCTGCTGGGGAAATTTTATAAACACAAATCTAAGTACTTGAAAGTGAAACCAACGTTTTGTGCATTTTATAATGATACAAAAGCCCTCAAAGTGATGAAAAAGAAAAATGCAATAAATCTTTTGTCGTTTATAGAAGAATATGATTTACAGGAAAAAAACCCTAGCCCCCTTTTATGTGTAATTTATTTTTTTATTGTATGTGTGATTGTCACTCGTGTGAACGAGCACCGATTTGCCTCCAATTTTGGGCATTTGTTGGCGATTTCACAAAACCTGTCGGCGAGTGAAAATCAGGGCTAAAACTGTGCAGTGTGAACTCGGCATTACAGTGTGATTATACATTTAAGTACTCAGTAATATTAATTAACTGCACGTACTTACTATATGGTTAGGGTTAGGATTAGGGTTTGGCTTAGGGTTACTTGAATGTAATTATGCATAATTTATTGTTATTATAATAGTAAATACATGTAACATGTAACAAGGACACCTTAAAATAAAGTGTTACAAAAACACTGTTGTCAGTGTTTCAAAGGTCTCAAAACTCTAAGGTCTTTCTTCATGTGAAACGAAGGCCTGTGTGTTTAGTCTTTTACAATTTTACAATTTTACAATGATGCATGAAGGATAGACAGAAATATATTGCTATTAAATATTAACATTCTAATATTTAATACATTATTATTATTGTTGTTATTATTATTAATAATAATAATCAAAATTTATAAATTACTATTATATAATATTCCTGTTTTCTGGGTTTAAAAACCCAACAGTGCAAATGAAAAAGTGGACCAAAAACAAAAATAATAAAAATGTATGTATTATTATTATTGTTATTGTTTTAATATTTTATAATATTCCTCTTCCTCTTGGCTGGGTTTCAAAAATCTAGTGTGAATGAAAAATGACCAACATAAAAAAAAAAATAGAAAACACACAGACAAATAAACAATAATAATAACTGATATTATTAGTAGTAGTAGTAATGCCATTCTACACCTGTACAATATTTGTTCATTATACCTTAAAGAAAGCCATACAGAACAGGCATTTATTCACATTGAACCTGGAATGATACAGTAAAATGTATGCATTAATCTTATACAGTAATGAATCTATATGACAATAAACATCTGACAGTATTTTATGATTTTGATAGTCCTATTTCTTAGTGAAAATAGGGATTGTGTGTGTGTGTGTGTGAATGCCATATTTTGACTGTCATCTGCTGTCTGTGTTAGGTACTGCTGTAACTGACACTGTGATTTCATCTTCACAACGTAAGAAAGTTTGACCCATTTCTACTGACAGATATATGATCATATTCATGTTACACTTCACCTTACAGTAGATTTTTCTTTCAGGTCTTGAGGTCTCAGCGGTTTTATCAGAGTGGATGAAGGTATGGACAATGAAAGCTCAACGGTGCTGCTAGCCTCGGGTGCGAACCACGTGAAGGAGATCGTGAGGAACTTGCTCAACAGAGAGACAGTCACTGACAGAGGCAGTTAGCTTTGTCTTTATCAGGGTAAAAGAGGTTGGACCAGGATGTAAGAGTAGGGGTGGTTATTAAAAATACAGGAGATATTAATAAGAGGAGCGAGAAAATGTGCACAGACTTGCGTGAGATTGATATGCCTTTTAAACGGGCCTTTTGAGATAGATTGCCTCTTGATTTTATAATAACGCTCACCCCAACTGTTACATTAATGCATTGGACCTTTTTTTTTTTTTTAAACTGCTCTGGGATGCACTTATGCACTAATGCCAAAGTAATCACTGCTACTGCAGTAAGATGAATGACTTAATCTGTTCTCCCTCAAACTAGGAACCTGTTCTTGCCATATCTCAAATACTAATGTATGACTGCTATGCAAATGAGTTATACACGATTAGCTATGCAAAACGGTTTGAGTTTGAATCCCAAACATTTTGTCAGACATTTCAAAACTTGTTTACATCCTATGTGAATTTACTGCTTGATTTATTACGGATAGGCCGTGTCAAAGTACTGCTGTTAAATATTATATTCCTTATAAATATTATTAAAGCCATAAACCAGCTTTTACTAATTGAACCAGATGTGAATTATTAATTTAACGTTCTGAATAGTTGATGTTTTTTTATGTTTGCTTCAGGAGGTAAATGAGCGAGCCTGCCAGGTTTGAGTGGTTGAAAATTTATAATTTTTCCAGTAAATTTAGGGTTCAGTAAGCCTTCCCAGCATTTTGCTGATGATCAGGACTAGAACTGGTGCTGCAATAGTCATATTCAGACTCTGAACAGAAGTGCCAGTTTAGTTGACCTTACAAGTTAGCAAAAGTAGATTTTAGAGCTGTTCTGCTTTTTGTATATATACATATATTAAACTTAATATATGAGAGAAGTTTTTTTATCACTCTTCTTGCACTTGACGGTTGTTCTGTACTAGGGTTGCTCCTAGTAGGCACTTTAGCCACATATAGCCAATGTTTACATTTTGGTCTAGTGCGCAGTTAATTTCAGACACATAAGATGACACCTTTTGATTATATTTGCCATAGCAGTGACCTCAGAAATAGCTTAAAGGATTAGCTCACTCAAAAATGAAAATTTGCTAAAAACTTACTCATCCTCAGGCCATCAAAGATGTAGATGAGTTTGCTTCTTTATCAGAACAGATTCAGCATTACATCACTTACTACCAACAGATACTCTGCAGTGAATGGGTGCCGTCAGAATGAGAGTTCAAACAGCTGATAAAAACATCATGATAATCCACACCACTCCAGTCCATCAGTTAAAGTCTTATAAAATTAAAAAGCTGCATGTTTGTAATAGTCATTTTAACTTTGAGTCCATAACCCGTAATAATGCTTCTTCCAGTGAAAATGTCCATCCTCTGTTGTCCTGTCACATCAAAATCCAGTCTGTTTTGGACTGTTTTCGCTTGTAAATGTTGGTGCTTGTTCTATGCATATTTCACTCCTGATTCAGACAAGGCAACTTTTTCACTGGGTGAAGCAGTATATTGTGGATAGAGGACTCAGATTATAGCTGGAAGCAATGGTTTGAAGTTAAAAATGTCTCGATGGACATTTGTTTTTGTTTTTTTTTTGTTTTTGTTTTTTTTTTAATTGGTGGACTGGAGTCATGTGAATTACTTATGGATTATTCTGATGTTTGTATCAGCTGTTTGGATTCTCATTCTGACGGCACCCATTCACTGAGAATCCATTGGTAAGCAAGTGATGTAATGGTGAATTTCTCCAAATCTGTTCCAATGTTCTTGAATGGTATAAGCAATGTTTTCAGCAATGTTTAATTTTTGGGTGCGCTATTCCTTTTACTTTGTGAGTCTAAAAATACCTCCATTTTGCCCCATTTATATTTTGTGGTCTGTTGGATTATAATTTATGAAGAATTGACTGACATTTGGCTTTTAAGTATGTACAATCTAGATCCATCAGCCTAGTTCTTACTCTGTCCATTCATTTCAGTTACAGTTGTTCCCATCTCATGTGAATTGTATGATTTGGCACATTTTCCAGTCTCGGATCGAGCTTTGTCCTGGTTTAAATTGTACTGTCAGTGTTAATTCTTCATTAAATGGTTTTTAAATCCACCACAAGGCTTATCCTTAAAATTGTGGGTCTCAATTGTCTCATGTTACATATAGCATGTTTCAGTTTTTTTCTTTCTACTTTCTTTCCCTCAAGAGTCAGCCATGTAATTTATTTTCATTTTACACCGTTTATTTAATAAACTGTTTTGTTATTAAATGATAATTAAATGTTTTTCAAAGATCTGCAGTTCCTGACTTTTCATTATTAACTGAAATGGATTTTATTTTACTTTTATTGGAGACTATTAATAATGCTTTCCTGTAGCTCAATTAGTAGAGCATGGCGCTAGCAACGCCAAAATCATGGGTTCGATTCCCAGGGAAAAGCAAGAGCTGATAAAATGTAAAAACTGTAACTTGAATGCTATGTAAGTCGCTTTGGATAAAAGCGTCTGCTAAATGCATAAATGTAAATTAATATAAAAAAAAATCAGTTTCTTGTACAAAAATGACATTTTGTATAGTCGACAGGTTTGATAAAGACTGCTTTTATTGACATTTGTAGTGTACAATAAAGAAAGGTTGTATTTTTTCCTTTTCTTTTTGACTTTTCATACATTGCAAATTTATTCCCATTCCACCCATGTCAGGTTTTAACAGTGTTTCATCACAGATCAAATCAATAGTATGTAAAACTGTTCTTTCGAGCAGATCGTCCTCTGAAATGCAAAGATTTTCTGAGAACTACACGTTCTCATTGGTTTCAGCATGCATGCTGTATCACGCTTTGGGCCGGCCAAAAAAAAAAAAAAAAAAATTACATGGAAAAAGGCTATGGTTAACAAAATATATAAATGTCAAGATATACAATACTGCACATCTAGAAAAACAATGACAAAGGTGGATACAGGGAGTAACAAAAGGCTGTTTTGAGCTGTGTTAGTGGGAAGACAATGCAGCCTTCATGTAAAGCCATTTATTTTTCATGAACAGTCTGCTTGCAAAGCTGTCGGCACTCTTCACCAAAACCAGAAACATATGATTTATGTCTCAACTGTTGACCTGTTAATAAAGGGCTGTGAGGTTCACTTGCTGTGGATCTTCATATCAGCTGCTGTCATCAAGCGTAGGCCATCTGATGAAACCAACCATATCTGTCATTATGCAAAACAGGACAATATGTTACCATCCCACCTTCACTCTGTTATCTGACAAAAGATTAACTATAATGTGATTGTCATAGTCAAGATACTCCAGATGAAGTAATTTTAATAACACCTAGTTAGCTAGTTAAAAGAGGGCTGGTTAAAAACACTCTGCAGTCACAGTGTCTTTCTATCAGTTTAGATGTGACTGACAATCCAGACCTTTGAAATATGTCTTGATGATGAACATATCAGCTTATGAATTTAAGGCAAATGCCCTTTTCTCTTAAAATGTGATCAACAGTGACATCCTGAATTACAAGAGCTCCTTATATTGGTTGTTTACAGTTTTGTGAGAGTTCCAAAATGAGCTGGCTAACTGTAGTAGTAATCAACTTTCTCCATGTGAGTGAAAAATCAATGCAAAAAAATGATTAAAATAATATCCTGTTTATGACGTGAGTGATCTCAATGATTATTTTATCTGATATCACATCAGTAAAAGATGCATCAACCTGAATTATGGAATCTAAAGCAGGGCTCCAGACTAACAAACATGACTCGTTTAGAAGCAAAATGTGTTTTAAAATTACTGAACCAATAAACATAGCAAGTCATAAGCAGTTCGATAATTTTTTGCAAAACTATGTAACAGCTCTGAATGATTCAATGACTGAATCTGATTGAACATGCTAACTCACACACATTAAAAACAATCATTTCTTAAGAATCATTTATCCATAAATCAGGTGAATCATTACCATGAATCATTAACCCATGAAATTAAAAAAATAACAGAAATATACATTTCTAATTTTTCCCCTTGCCCATGTACATTAAAGGGCTCCATATGAAACCATTAGCGGACACACAAAAACACTTTCCTGACAATATTATCAATAATTGCCACAAATTGGTATTGTATTGCCACATTCGCAACTATTCCAGAAGTAGTCTGAAGCCCTGGTAAAGCATATTGATGATATCTATAAAAGATCATAAAACATGTAAGGTACAGTCACATTTATAGTTCTTCAGCAAATTTTCACAGGCAAAATCCAGTCATTAAATTTAAATAGGAATCCACGCAATCATCAATTTTGCGCGACAGCATATTTCACAACAGAACCTGTTGACCAACATAAAGTTGCATGGTTTCAAAGTGTTTTCTATGTGAGCTGTGCTTCACTCATAGAACACTACTGACAACAGACAATTAACTTTTTTGCCCGCAAAATTTCGCTAATGTAAGCGCACCTTAACACTATGAGAAACTAACAGCATTAAGGACCCTAAACTAATAGCTGAATTAAGGGCTTTGGAACCACCTACCAAAATCCAACCTTTCCTCATCTATGAATATAACATTCATCTTTAAATAAATGTTTTAGTAAATATTAGTAAATCCATTCTTCTTTATTCCCTCCTTCCATTTCCTAATGATGGCTTAATATCCCGTGCACTTCACTGCTATTCCTTACACAATCCTTTATATGATAACATGTTAAAAACAATGGCAGAACATTATATAAACATGGGCCACTAAAAAGTTGAGAGAAGAGATGGGACGGGGATGGGATGCTAAATGCAGTGGCCCAGAGAAACGGTAACATTTCATTCTCTATCCCAGTCCAAACAAATCCACTATAAAAGCCATATTAGACTGAGACCTTCAGTCATGTCGAAACCTACCATTATGTGAAGCTTGAAGTTGTAGTTGAATTACTGAAGGCCGCTTGAAATTATTGTTGGATCTTATTGTCTTGTAATAATAATAAAGTCTATAACAGAGGTCTGTTCTTCACATTTGTAACAGTAACTCACTCGTCAACGTTCTTAATACTGTTCCACAATCTTTCCGCTACCATGCCAAGCAGCCCGTCTCTGAGGAAGCTACATCATTTTAGCTTTGGAGCAGTTTCAAACAAAACAAGGTCCATATTCATGAAATAAAGCATCTGGTGATTCATAAAGCTTAGAGGCGAGACTGAAGCTCATTCTTCGTTTCTAATTGAGGCCCAGGCACTGTGTACCAGAAACCACTTCATGGTGCACACCTTCCCTTCTGTCAGTCTCCATTAGGACCGAGCGTGTAGAGCGCCCTCTTGTGTTTGAGGAGCTTAGTGTTGCTACAACGGTTCTGAAGAGATCGAATTCAGGGTCGCCACCCCTTTTGACTCAACAGGGCCTATGGTTTCCACAGTGGAGTTGAGAGGTGAGGAGAAACGAAAGAGAGCACCACATTCAGTGGGGCTGGGCAGAGGGCGTCCCAGTGGAGATGGTGCATAGATGGTATGGAGGACTTGTTCCTGCACAGCTTTCAGGCTCTTTGAAGTGCAAATGAGAGAGAAAGAGAGCGAAGAGGGACTCGAGCTGGTGGGAGGCATGAGTCTGAGACTGGACGGATTCCCTCGGTTTAGGAGATGATCTCCAGGATGTAGAAGATGAGCTCCATCACCACAGGCCCTTCACTTAGCTGGCAAGCCCCGCTGTGGATCACTGGGATGAGGGCGCTGTCTAGATCATTCAGGTACTGGGGGAGCAGCGGCTGACCGTTACTGCCTGCTAGGTAGCCCACCTGTAAGACATTTCAGCGTTTCAGACATCTCAGCTCCATTCATATTAAGAATAACTATAACGACAACTACATTAGCATCCACATCAAAGTAAGATAACATTGTTTATTATAAGTAGGGCTGCCACCTAATAGTCGACTAACCGTTAGTCGACCAAAATTTTTTTAGTCGCAACAAAAATAAATAAATAAAAATCCACATTGCCGAAGTGGCTGGTCTATGTGGTAATATACATCGGGTAGGACATCCACACGCTCGTCTATCATTCATCGACCTCAAATATGGCTTATCATTGGAAATATGTAAGTATTAGCAACTTTACATGGCCGCTTAATCTAATGTTAACCTAGAGAAATATGCGCTATTGAAGTGTCCGTGCGGAGTGTGGAAGCTGAACAGTAGCTCACTGCAGGACAGATGGAGGCACCGGTGCGCTCACTTGCTCTTAAAACACTCCCTTATTTTTGGTCATACAGATAAGAGTAATGCATGTTTCGAATCTGTAAAGACTACTTTTATTTGTGTGCACTTACAATAACAACAAAACATTGCGCTTTTGTAAGGCAAACAGGATGCACTTTCTGCTGTCTCAGTCTCTGTGAACTTGACCGCGAAACTTCGAAACTCTGCGTTTGCTTACAGACATTAAAAAACTAAAAATAATAAAAAAAAAAAAAATAAAATATATATATATATATATATATATATATATATATATATATATTTTTTTTTTTTTTTTTTCTGTCCGATTGCATTTTTTTCAGTTAAAAATTGGTTTAAATGCATAAAAAAGATGTCATATATAAGTACTTCTTCCACATATGTACCAACTTTAACTTTTCAAAAAACATTAGTTATTTGTAATTTTTCTGTTATTCAAAGTGTCAAAACATCATGTGGTGTGACCGTCCAGCCATAACTGTTGTTTTAGAAACATCTTTGAAATTACCCAAAATTTATTCAGATTAATTTTCTGCACTATTTGGAATGATTTCCAAATTGTTTTGTAATCCTGTATAAAATTGCAAAGCATTTGTATTTATATTTCCATCATAATATTCAAACAAACTTTGTCCGATAATCTCCATTTTATGAAATATCATGTGGTGTGACCATCAAGAAATGACCATTTTGGTACTTTCATGTTAAAATCCATTCAAAGATAGGACGTTGCATCATATAACAATTTGCCAAGGACCCATAGAAGCATCAAAGCAGGTTTGTAACTCTCTTTCAAATTTGGAAAAAAATAACCTTTTTAATGGCTGGTATGTAGTTACCACATTTGGATATCATGTGGTATGACCTCAAAAAAACAAAACAAAAAAAAAAACAATGAATATTAAGTTATTTCTACAAGAATTTATTTTTTTTATTATAAATTTCATAGTGACCTTTCATGGGAAGCTAGCTTGTTTTGTTCAGGTGGCTAATTCTGTGCTTGTAAATTTTGACTGAATTTGAAAATGTGTGCTGCGACCACTGCAGAGTGTTTTCCATTATAGATATATGTCCCAGATTCACAGTTTTTGTGCTTTTATATTCAATTAATGGTTTATATACACAAAATACTTTATTTTAATATAATTTGGAATAGATTTTTTTGCAATTTGGGTCATTTTGGGTGGTTTATGTTTAATGTTTGTACAATATGAGAAAAAATGCAAAAAATAATTTAGAGCATCTAATATTAGTTTGGTAATTATGCATTTATTAGTAATTTATTATATATTTATTAATAAGTATTTTAATCTATTTTACCAGATTCCATTGCCAAGCAAAGTAAAATAAACGCTCGCCATAGGCAGCATGTTAATTCTGACCCTGCAGTCAAGCACAAACTCCAGATGTAATTTTCTGCTGTAAGAAAGATGTTTATGATTTCATCTCAGAACCTGAGCCAGCAACCTTCCGCTACTCTAAATTGACCCTTCGCAAAGACCCGCCCTTAGTTACTGTTGCTATGTCCGACAAACTATCCGACAAACCATGGCGCTTCTATGCCACACATCATGTTCTCATGGAGTGAAAAATACATCACAGAGCAAAGAAGACACTGACAACACGCCAACATACAAGACAGAGCAGGTTACTTTCAGTATTAAACAGTCTCAGAGTTCAAATTTTGTCATTTTTTTAAGAAATTCAAACAACAAAGACTGTTTTGTGGCTCTTTAATGTGTCGTGACAGATCGTTGCAGCACCTCAGTTCAAGCGGCATGTGACCAATCATCTCTTACTAGTTATAGCACAAAATAAACATGAATGAACATCAAAAGGTATCTTGTTTCAACTGTGAAAAGATGTCAATACACACTATTTTTCAAGTTCAAGTCAATCAACGTTAATCTACTCTTCCTGTCTGGTTTGTTTGTCGAATAAAAATGGCAGATGTGGCATTATGATTGCTCAGATTGCCTGTTAATTAAACTCCTGGTGAAGGGTCAATTGAGCAGCCAAGGTTGGGCAAAGTTTAGAAATAACTGGGTCTAAAAAAAATGACTGCACTTAATGCCATATGCTGAACTTTTCACACGTTTCTTTAAATAGATTTTTAATGATGTAAGGTCTTTGTGTCATATGGAACGACCACTCATCATGTGGTGCGACCAATAATAGCAATAACTGTATTAAATTAAAAATAAATTATCTAATTTCTGTGGCTGAAATATGAATCACTGCTATAGTATGCTTAAGCGAATGGCATTTTTAAAATATCTGTCAGTTTTATGCAATTTACAGAAAAAAATAAGTCTGCTAACTACAATTAAGGCGGCAACTCTGAAATTATAGAACAAAAATATGAGATCATTATTTACAAAAACTCAAAGGAAAAGCAAATACTTTGTTTCTAAACACTTTAATTTTTGAGAACATCTAAAAAAAAATGTTAAGCATTGTTAAGGAAATTAATTAATTTTAATATAAATCATGGTCGCACCACATGACATTTTTTAAGGCTAAGGCCGATTCATCTAGATGAAAAAACACTAAAATCACTTAATTTAAAATTTTAATATGAATTTATGTGTACACAACCTTCTTAATGTTTGAACAACTACAAAAGATTTATTTTTTTTTTATTTTAAAATTTGCCTGTCGAAAATCCTTATACGTCAATGACCCATATATATATAGAGAGAGAGAGAGAGAGAGAGAGAGAGAGCGAGAGCGAGAGAGAAATGTCTACTTTCAAATAAACTAATTCAAACGGAAAACAAATATTCTCAGATTATGTATGAAACATGCATACAGGCGCGTCCACTACTACGGAGAGATGACGAGTCAGTGTCGCCCACTTCATCTCTTAAACCGAAAACAAAAAAGCACTAGTTTATCAATGAATTATTAAAATGTTAATGCAGCCTCCTTACTGTTTATCCCACACATTCATATGCCGGTGTGCCGTGGCAAGTTTTAACTATGCATGTGCTTGAGCGCTTATTAGGAAATGTAGGCAATTAAAGATTCATTAGGCCTATTATGATTTAAATGGATTATTAAGAAATGTGCGATTAGTCAACTAATGCTTCAAATGAAAGACTACTAGTCGACCAGAAAACTCTTTAGTCGAGGGCAGCCCTAATTATAAGTATGTGCTGCAGTTTTGTTTGCCCACTTTAAATGCTCAAGCTCTTTAAAGTCGGTAGGATTCTGATCTTAAAGCGATAGTTTACCAATATCCACTGACCAGGGTTCATACAGAACTGCAGAAACTTTTCAAGGACTAAAATCAGAGATCTCACTTATCAAACAATATTGTTATTATCTTTCAAATTATAATACATAAACTAATAAAACAAAATGGTAGAAATAAAGTGCCGCACAAGCAAAGCATGCAATGACTGTGGCCACTTTAACATAAAAGGATACTATGGCGAAGTTATGCTTTCCTTTTATTTTATGAATACAAGATTGACCTGAATGAATGAACGCTATATCATACACTTGGAAAATTATGAGCTATTTCATGCTTGCAGACACTAGGGGCGTGACAATACATTTAGCTCATGAGATGAGACTTTGTGCACTAGAATGAGAGAATATTTTAATGCTATTTTTAAGAAATTTTCAATTACAAAAATCACAAAATGCAAAACAATGCAGTTGTATTTTTAAATGTTTTAACTAGGGGTGTCAACGTTAACGCGTTAACGCATGCGATTAATCAAAAAAATTTAACGCGTTAATATTTTTTTAACGCAAATTAATCATGTGATAAGATTTGACCCTAACTTCTTCCCGTCATCGCAGCGCGGAAGGTTATCTATCATTGTGTGATGAGGGTACAGTGAGCCAGTGTTGCCAGGGTAACGGCACAAGTGGGCTATTTTGAAAATACAGTCGCGGGAAAAATAACAGAGCCGCGGGTTGCGGTTTTTTGGGTTACTTTTATAATGTACCGCGGCCGCCCAAAGTGTATATAGACAAATGAAAATTAAAATAGATCCTTTTACTAATGTGTATTATAGTTGGAATGTATACCTGGCAACTTAAGAACGGAGAGGCGGTTGTAACATCACAAACAACGTGAGTTTCAGCACGAGCATACAAGTTAAGGCTTTTACACAGCAGAAATAAACATGACAACAGCCACTATAGATTATATAAGATAATAAACACACGATTATGATAGGATATGGTTTGTATGTGATTTTCTTGAGATGAATGTGTACATCTGAAATGCTAATTTGTGCAGCGATATAAAAGGCTATAAAGAGCATATTTGAACAGTAAACGACCAAATTCCACATGTGATCGCAAAAGGAAGTTATTACAAACACTCAGTGGTGGTTTGAAGTGACTTCTGAGTAAAAGTGTACTATTAATCTCATAAATTGTCTTATGTAGCATGATGCTAATATTAGCTCTAATGCACCTGCAGAACAGGTCCAATTCTTCTTCATAATGCGTTTATTTTGTCATAATACTTCACGTAAGGTCGCAAGAAAATGTTTTGTTGTATTTATTTAGAAATACTTTTGATAATAGTTGGGTAAATGTAAACTGTGATTGAAGCAATGTGGCTTAGTAAACGTTTTATTACCAGTATAAAGGCTGATAATGGCTGAATAAAAACAGAAGAATAATGATAAAATAATAATAAGGATTATGTCTCATACCTGGCGGAGATGTGAAAGGTTCTGTTTCCTAAAACTAGTTTGTCATGCATTTCATTTCAACACATTTACAGGTAAATCCTAGTATTTTAAATTTGCGATTAATCATGATTAATCACAGTCCATGACTGTGATTAACGCGATTAATTTTTTTAATCGATTGACAGCACTAGTTTTAACTAATCTAGGGCCATAACTAACATTTATTTTGGTAATCAAGTAATCTACTGATTATTTTAACAATTGAGTAATCTGATCATTTTTAGTAATAAAAATAGAACTAAGTGAAAAACAGGCTTTAATATGACCATATTTATATATAAACTAATGATGAGGCAATCATAATTGGTTCAAATAAAGAATCAAAACCAAGTAATTACATGGTTTTATTGAACAACACTGTTAAAATACATAATGTAATATGCCTATATATAATATGAATAACCAATTTTAGTACATTATGTATTATACAAATATCTGCAGAGGGTGTCAACGGCGGTGATGTTTCAATTTACAGTGTGATTCAAGGACGTTTAAATCTATTTAATTTTAATATTTGGACACAAGCAAACTCAGAGCGACTTTTATTTTGAAATCGTGATGTACAACAAATCGCATATTGAGAAATATGTCGATGTATTCTCCTGTGTTGGCATAGGTTCATAAATGATTTACGTTATGAATCTAGTGAGATAACGAGCACTGTTTTCCCAGATGAACGTTAAGCAACCCAAACGCACATTATGTGCAGAGTTTGTGGACCGAGCTGCTGAGATGCTCCACGCTTGTAAATGATAGCAGTGCAACACAAAGCACGTCAGACTTCACATGCGTTCCCAAATGAAACCCAAACAAACAGTACATGCAATAAAAGACCGAGCAAGCACTATCAAAGGTTTTACCCATAGACTATAAAAATAGGTTTTACCACAAACACAACTTTAAACTGATATCGCGAGACCGCTTTTCACGCGCGATCTCGTGCGCTCGAAAGCTGGGAGAAATGGCATTTAACACGTGCAGCATTGTTAATTTTGCGTGTAAAGATTGTTTTTATCGAAAACAAAAATGAACACTAATTTCATATATACTGCCTTTTAAAAATTCAAGTACTTTTCAAGTACCTTTTCAGAAATACGGCTGTTTTCAAGGGTTTTCCAGGACTTAAAATTCAAAAAAGTCAAATTCAAGTACTTCAAGCACCTTGTACGAACCCCGACTGACATAAATCTTTAGCAAAGTTTTGGACTGTTTTCATTACTAAACAGTGCTTGTGTGCATATTTCTCTCCTGATTCAGACAAGACACCCTTGTCACTGGAGAAAGCAGTATTATGGATAGAGGACTCGTTTTTTTAGCCGGAAACAATGGTTTGAAGTTACTAGTGTCTTAATGATAGATTTATTACAAACATGTAGCTTTCCACGTCACAATTCACAAAAGTATTGTGATTTTTTTATCAGCTGTTAATTCTCTCATTCTGACGGCACCCATTCACCATAGAGGATCCATTGGTGAGCAGGTGACATAATGGTAAATTTCTCCACATCTGTTCTGGTCAAGTCAAGTCAAGTCACCTTTATTTATATAGCGCTTTTAACAATACAGATTGTGTCAAAGCACTTAACAGTATCAAATTGGAGGATAGAGTGTCAGTAATGTATAATAATAAGATTAAACACTCAATTTTCAGTTAAAGGCATTTCATTATTGAATCCAGAGATGTCATTGTCTAGCTCAGTTTAGTTTAAATAGTATCTATGAAATCAAATTGACGATAATCGTTAGAAATTAAGTGTCCCCTTCTGGTGAAGAATAATAGTCACATCTTGGATAGCCTGATGAGTTCATTTTCAGCAAAAATTTAATTTCTTAACTATTCCACTTTGAGTCAAGGAAAAATGACTCCTTCAGACTAAAAGCAACATTTAAATGGAGAAATGGAGCTTGTCATTGTCACCTGATCTGAGCC
Source organism: Spinibarbus caldwelli (assembly GCA_039654775.1). NCBI lineage: Eukaryota > Metazoa > Chordata > Actinopteri > Cypriniformes > Cyprinidae > Spinibarbus > Spinibarbus caldwelli. The sequence goes on from CM077234.1 coordinate 13,669,771, forward strand.
CAATGTGACCCGCAAGCCCAGTTTGGCCATGCCGTCCTCTTTGAGAAGTTTGAGGTGAGGGCACAGGGCCATGCAGAAAGCCCTTGCCACATTCTCAGTGAGTCGGCTGTGGTCCGCAGGATCGCTTAGGCCATTGGTCTGGTCCTCGCTCCGCAGGAAGAACACCTAAGAAACAACACAACATTTAATATATAGAGTAAAAAGTACAATTGTATCATTTGAGACAAAAAAGATGTGATTTTGTTCATTTTATATTAGTCCAAAACTACATTGGGTCCCACTGAATTTCATTGTTTGGACAAAAAAAAACAAACACTTTTTTCAGAATATCTTCTTTTGTGTTCAACAGAAGAAAGTAAGTCCTACAGATTTAAATGTCATTACAATAGAGTTCATAAGGTTAAATGAAGATGAATAATGAATCAATGTTAAATACCTCTGTCCAACGGATGACTTTCCCATTGGCTTTATACTCCGAGCCATGGAAGATCTTAACGCTGGTGACTGACTCCATGGATTTTCCATCAATGGGGCTGATCACACTGAAAATAAGAAAAGTGCACGAATGATGAAAAGAATGATGTTTGTTATGACAGATCAACAGCTAGATGTCTGCACAAGGTTAAAAAAAGATATTATTTCCCACATACCATACATTATTGTTGCTCCTCTCTGCCCCGCCTTTCTGAAACGCATCGATTTTTACAAAGCTCATCATTCTAAAAAGTCCGGCGTGCTCTGATTGGCCAGCTATCCAGTGCTTTGTTATTGGCCGAATACCTCAAGCATGTGACAGAAATTTAACGCCTCTTACTATATTTGGAATATCAGCTTACATGGCGACAACATTACTACAGTGAGAATACAAGTTTGGCCTTCTTTCTTTGCGTACACATTTCGGCAGTGTGATGCAAATCCTCCCACACAGTGATGCAGACGAGTCTTAACTTTTAGAAAGAATATCTCTTTGGGTTTGAGATTTTAATCTTTGCGACTTTATGGATCTAATAAATGCACAAACAGCTTGTAACACTCCAAAGAGATAGATAGATAGATATATATACATATACATATGTATATACGTACGTACGTATGTATATACATATATACATACATATACATATATATATATATATATATATATATATATATATATATATATATATATATATATATATATATACACACATACGTACGTACATACACACACACACACACACACACACACATATATATATACACACACATATATACACATATATATACACACACATATATACATAGTTATATATATATATGTGTGTGTATGTATGTATGTATGTATGTATGTATATATATATATATATGTGTATATATGTATATTTGTGTGTATATACACACACTAGGGCTGTCAATCGATTAAAATATTTAATCGCAATTAATCGCATGACTGTCATGAGTTAACTCGCGATTAATCGCAATTTAATCACACTTTTTTATCTGTTCTAAATGTACCTTAAATTAATACTTTTTAAAGTTTTTAATACTCTAATTGACATGGGCATGGACAAATATGGATGCTTTATGCAATATATGTTTATTATTAGTGAAACCATATTTAATCTAGAGCATGAAGACTGGGCATGTTTCAACGGTCATAGATGTTTTTCAAAGAACTTGTTCATGTCTATTACACACATGAAAAAAGAACAGAAATACCAGGTTCCCATTACTTCTCATTATTTGCACTGAGAAATTGACTTAGACAAGCCTGTTTACATTTTCACACTACAGGGCAGCTCACTTCTTCTGAACATGCTAAATGTACATTTATTATTTATTTTTACATTTGTTTGCCTCTCTGTGCCCACATACTGTATTTTGATGCAGCTAAATTCTCAATAAAACTGTTTTCATTTATATATTTTTTGATAGATATATTTTCTGTTGTCAGATAACGGAATGAATATGAAATAGTGACTAAAACGCGACCCATTAAGACTACATAACCAGCTCTACCTTCCAAGATGTTAATCTGCACAAAAATCCTGATAATCGAGCCGCCGTCTGATAAAATCAAATAGCCTAAACATAAGATAAAGACAATAGCTGTTCTGTGATTTCGGCTATACTTGCATGTAAAATTAGAGAAGCAACATAACATCGGTTTTAAAGCAGCACTATGTTACTTTTGGCGCTCTAGCGGTTAATAAACAGAACTGCACGCATCCCGGGGAAGAACATTCTAACCGGAGCTACTTCTCTAAGTTAATGTCTATGGCGATTCACGCAGGTATGTGTTACTCCGCAGCGGTGAAGACCCGACCAGGCTACAATAGTCCAAAAATAAGAACTTATTATAAGTGTACCGTAGTGAATCAGGATAAGACAAAAACCCGGTTTGGAAGATGAATTCATGATGTACTCGCTCATTATATGCATTTTGCAAATTCTGAAATTCTGAACACAGAAAAAGTTACATGCTAGAGAGAGAGAGAGAGAGAGAGAGAGAGAGAGAGAGAGAGAGAGAGAGAGAGAGAGGTCTCTCAGAAACTAAACAAGGTTTGGGCAAAAACTAAACATTGGTTGCTATAGGCTCTTTTTGAGAAAAAAAAAAAAAAAAAAAAGGTTGCTAAAGGGGTCTGAAAAGTCGCTAAGTTGTAAACACTGACAGCATCTCCATCGATTTCTCCAACCACGGGTTAGGCCACGGCTCAAACAGAAAAGGTGCGCTGTGTTAATCTTGCGTTAATAAAATTAGCACCGTTAAAATGATTTTGCGTTAACGCGTTATTAACGCGTTAACTTTGACAGCACTAATATATACAGACACACACACACACACATAGATAGATAGATAGATAGATAGATAGATAGATAGATAGATATCTATATACCCTGACTCTCAGCACTGTAGCCTATCCATGTCAATGTTAGGATAACGTCTTATTAACCAACAAATGGTTCATCAGGCATAACAGAATCATGAGAGCGCCAAAGATATACAGCATTCAAAAATATAAATGACAGAATGGTAAATAATTACATTTTGCTAAATTAAAAAAATATATCTTTGTATACAGTATAATATCATTAAAAGTAAATAACAGGGAATATGGGAGCTACATGAATCTTTTGGAATTTGCAGCCTGCATTACTGCTAACAGCTGTACATGACGTGCATTTGATTAAGAACTCAGCAGCACACTCTATTAAACCAGCCTGGATCATTTTTTGATGCAAATGCTCTTAAATTATATTTTAGGCAATGGTGTAAGTGAACTCGTCATGCAAAATCTCAGTTTTAGCAGTCTACTTACCCCTTGTTGACATTGTGGTCATCATCAACCCACTGGATATGAACGTGCTCCTGGTTTTCCTCCTGATCAGCTTTCCCACAGGCAATACTGAAATCTTTCATCTCTCTCAGGGCTTGCCGTATGGCCTCCATCGTTTCGGCTGTAATCTGCACCATCACGCCATCTGAGGCATAAGCATTCAGCGTTACTACCATACATAAGCAGATCTGCAGAATATTTTACAGTTGTAAGAAGAAAGCACTTTAAATTAGATTGACTTGGTAAAAAAAAGTACAATTCTGCCCGACTATGACTTTGGTCAAAAACATTAACGGAGAGATTATGTCCAGTTTAGTCATTGTTCCAGAGGGATCAGATGTCCTACATATAGAGAAAGAGGCTGCAAATGTCTTCTGCTGTACCTTCCACAATGCTGGTCTTAGCCAAGTAGCCCGATGAAGACTTTAAAGCCCCGCTGAATACAAAGAAGCAGGCCCCAGTCACTAAAAGACAGATAAAGGAAATAATACATCAAAAACTTACTTTCCTCATGCAAAATTACTCATTCACTTTTGGATAAGTGGCATTTACTACCCTGAATAGCACTGTGCAGAAACATCTTTAGAGTGCAATAGAATAAAATGGAAGACTGGAAGATGAATTTTGTCTTTAAAGGGATAGTCTAACCAAAAAAATCACACACACGCGTATATAAATATAAATATGATTGATTGATTGATTTATATATATATATATATATATATATATATATATATATATAAATAATATATATATATATATATATTTATATATATTTATTCATATTGATCTACCATAGAATTTTTATTTTTTTTTCCATTTTTGTGTGAACTATCCCTTTAATTTGATTAGTAAACATATTGTGATTAATTTGATGACATTATTTAATCAACTGACATCTCTAATTTTCATATATTATCATTCAAAAGTTTGGGGTCTGGTAATTTTTTTTTTTTTAATGTTTTTGAAAGAAGTCTCTTTTGCTAACCATTTATTTGATCACAAAGACAGTAAAACAGTATGATTGTGAAATATTCTCACAATTTACACATAACTGTTGTCTATTTTAAAACTGTAATTTATTCCTGTGATGCTAAAGCTAAATTTTCATCAGCCATTACTCCAGTCTTCAGTGTCACATGATTTCCTTTAGAAATCATTCCAAGATGCTCAAGAAACATTTCTTATCAATGTTGAAAATGTCTGAACATGTCTGAACAACAGTGTACAGATCTTTGGGTGTGGCTGTAAAGTTTCATTTGCAAATGCAAGTATCGGTGGCGCACCTTTGCGAGGCTGGTAATGAATACTGATGGCCTGCGTCTGGTAGTTTCCATCATCGTTCTGAACACATACAAGATGGGAATCCGCCCGTTCGTTGAAGCACGCTCCCATTGCCAGCACATGCTCGTTGGACTTATTCATTGCCTTCATGAGCTGAGAAAGAAGAAAGCCAAAAGAAATGCTTGTCATGACTTTCCAAAGTTATGCATAATCCTAACACTTAATTATGTTTTTGAGGGTTTATAAGTCCTAGATGAGTGAATGACAGCTTCTAAAGACAGCAGAGTAAGACACGGCACTCAAGGCTTTAAATAATCCCTTCTATGTCAAAGGTCTGCCACTACAAGTTCTGCTCCGTCAAACGCTTTTTAAACACAAGCTAAACACCAAAAGTCTTCAACAACTTGAGAAAAGGACACAAGCTGTTGTCAATGCTTCACTTGTTCCATGGGACATTTGGGATCAATCTGCTATGCTCGCTGTTCCATATAAATCTCAAATACGCTTCACATGCATTCTGTTTTAAATGTGTTGCCACTAATGCTACAGAAATTCAAATAGCTTCTCTGTGGCATGTGCTAGTTTTATTCACCTCATTGTAACAGTTGCTCGGTATCTTAATGCACGTCTTCCTCACTTCCATGTCCACCACCAGCCCCTTCACCACCGGCAAGGTGTACTGGTAGTTACGGAAATCCTGTAGACGTGAGAAAAGTCAGATGCCCATAAATGACTTGACATGAGTTAAGGCATGTACTAAATGCAGAAGAAGAAGTGAAATTAGAACACTCACTGCCAGTAAGTTCATAATGGTATGACCAGTCTCTCCAAAAAGGGGTTTTCTGAAGCGAACGCTAAATAGTGGGCAGGGGTAGACTGCAACACAAGTGCAAAAGAACACGCTAAGCCACCAAAACAAGTCATGCTATTCAAATCAGTAGCTCACAATAAGCTCCTTCACACTCCACATAACTGAAAGGCCCCATTATATAATATTGCAATTACTGTAATGTAAATATCGGGAGCCTGTGTGCCTAACCAGTTCTCATGCACCCAGATAAACATGAGACTAGAATGTACATGGTGCTTCTTCATGTAAGTGAGTGCACTTGCATGTCATGACTGAGGATTCATGAGTTGCGAAGCTCAGCGGGAAATACATTATTAATATATTCCATCTCCACTGGAGGTCACGCTTACGAATTAGTGCAGAGAAATCTCTGTGTAAGAAGAACGACATTTTCTGCATTGTTGTTTCTTAAATAGCTCTTCTACAGGCATCAAAAAGAGGCCTTGCATTCTCTACGTTCTGTAAATGCACACCTCACCATGTGAAGAGGGCAAATGTAACAACCAAGAAATCTTCCAATGTTCTACAGCTAAACCATTACAAAGGCCTCAAAATCAACATCAAACCAAAAACTCACATCGGTATTCCGCCCCTAGGCGGAGCATGAGACGGATGGGAAAGACCTTGGCCCAGGGGGTCTCCCACTTCTGCATCAGGATGCCAAAGAGGTAGGGTGGGTTAGGCAACGGCAGGTCCTGCAGGGTCTGGAAGGTGGGGCTGATGTAAAGGAAGCCGCCGTGCTCCTTGCTGCCCAGGAAGCTCTGAGTGAAGAAGGAGTGGCCCAGGTGACTTAACACATTTCCTGTACAGAAGGAAGTGTGGGATTAGATAAATCTCTACCACTATGCTTAAATTCATTCTTAAATTATTTCAAATTAGATAAAAAAGAAAATACATTTGCAACTATTTAAATGGCTAAGCAACTTTGCTCACATATAAGTGCCATAAATAATAATAATAATAATAGTAATAATAATAATAATAATAATAATAATGTTGCTGTTATTAATAATAAATTGCATATGTTCCGAACTGTTGTAGTCTAATGGGTATTTAGTTATTATTGCATCAAAAAGCAGCAATAAAATAGGATTAAAAATCTACTTTGTATATCACTTATAAGACAAATCATCTGTATATAAAAAAACTCTCAAATAATATCTACAATAAAAAACATCCAAGATGATAGACAGACTTAAACGTTAATTATGTCTATATTTTATTCACAAGTAGAGTGGTCGCATCGAATTACAAATGAGCTATTTAATTTTTTTTTTTTTTTTTGCATTTTTATGGTTATTAGTGTATATCTTTGTTAGCTTTGCAACATTTTTCTAGATTATTTTGCCAGTCTAGCACTACCATTTAGTGAAAAGTTGCTGCCTATATAGAATGTAAAGATCTGTGAAATATCATCTGTGGAATTTCTTGCGGGCAAAAAAGGTCAACACGGCAAATTCAAGTGACGAACTTGCATCCAATGAAAATTCTAATTTTGAAATCTCAAAATTCCCATTTGCGTGAATTCCTACTGAACCAGAGCTAAATGTGACCACTGCTTTATGAAGTCCAATTTAATTTAGGATGCTGACAGTTGACCCAGCTTGTAGTAGACTGAAGTACTAAAATGGCTACAGCTCATGTTTCACACCAATAGAACAAAAAATAATTCATGAGAGCTCCTGAGCATTAGCCACTATGTACCCTGATGGCCATTTAACCAGGCCAGACAAATAACATTCTTTTACTGAATACATCTGAATTGGCCTCCACGCTTCTGGCACACATCCTACATTAAGCTCACAGGGAATGCTGTCAGAGTAAAAAGGCATGGGAACTGTTCTGTGGCTGAACCCACTGACCTGAAGTAGGACTGGGTGACAAGAGAAGGATTGTGTCTGGAAAACAATTTCTGCTGAAGTGGATCCTCAATGCCACTGTGGCCAGCAGCCTCATTTTACCTTTAAGAGCCTCTTGGCAGAACGGTCTAATTTTATCTATGTAGGCCTCACTCTCATTTTGTCTGGATCAGTTTACCAGAGCGGGCCCCCTGGTGGAGGTGTATCAGTTTACCTGTGAGAGCCTCCCGGTACAGCTGGACGAAGTGGCTGAAGACGTCCTTGGGAATGGTTTTCTCGTCAGGGAGGCACTGTAGAAGCACTACAACCTCTGCCTGGCCCACGCCATGCATACCCTTAGTTGTCATATACCAGCACTTCCTATTTACATCTTCACACAAAGATGACACAAAAGACCGTTATGACTCATGGGAATTGTAGGACATTCCTTGGCATAGTGAAGGATATTCTCATGTTGCTAATTTTCTGCAATTCCACAAAAGAACGACAATAGTCAGGACTACAGCTACCAGTTATGTTTAACTTTGGGCATATTTACATAAATATGCACTGTGTGTAAATGGTTTATATACACTACAGTTCAAAATTTGGGGTCAGTAAGATTGCTTTTTTTTTTTTTTTTAGCAAAATTAATACTTGTTCAAAATGGATGCATTAAATCGATCAACAGTGACAGTAAAGACATTCATAATGTTTCAAAAGATTTCTATTTCAATTAAATGCTGTTCTTTTTCCTGAAGTATTTTCAACATTGATAATAATAATAAGAAATATTTCTTAAGCAATTAGAATGATTTCTGAAAGATCATGTGACACTGAGGACTGAAGTAATGGCTCTGCTGAAAAATTCAGCTTTATTAATAAATTACATTGTAATATCTTAACATTTTAACACTGTAACATTTTAAAATGTATTAACATAGAAAAAAGTTTAAATTATAATAATATTGTGAAATAATACTGCAATTTAAAATAACTATTTCTACTGTATTTTCGGTCAAAATAAATGCAGTCAGTGAGACTTTTCCATCCTAAATCTGTAGCACTATTTCTACCATATTAAAATACTTTGCCCTAGTAAAGTTTTTATGTTTGCTTGTTTTAAAGGAGAGAGCAGTTTTAGTGAAAAACATGCTAGAGATGAAATGTGTTAAAAAAAAAAAAGAGTTACATTTGTAATTGTATTTTATTGTCGTCAAGCTTTAAAATGTCAAATTATCCAAAGACTCAAAAATAATTACAAATAGTTATAGCCATCTGTTATTACTAACCTCTGCAAAATGTAGCTTTTTGGCATTTTATTCCAAAAACATTAAAAACAATGAAAAAAGTGAAGATTCATTGTTATAGGACAAATTAAATTAAAAAGTAAGAATTTGAAAATTGTGTTTTAAGATCATTTATTTTTCTTTATAAGCCCTATCTAAAGGGCCAAATATGCCCACAGTTACAGAAACACCCATGAACAAATATTTCACAAAGTCACGCCATTAGCACATTAAACCCTAGAGAACATCTTAGCAAGGAGTGGCTTACTCACAATTGACCAGTTTGACCATGGCCAGCAGGTTGGCGTTGAGGACAAACACCAGGGGATCAGGGCCGCCCTCCTCAAGCTGCTGCATCAGCACAATCTCAGAAGGTCTTTCCTCCACAGCATAGTCTGCGGACAAGACACACAATATCAATACTGTAACTATCGACAAATTGATCCATGTATCTATTCCGTTTCCTCTCATGGTACAACCCCGATTGATGAACCAACCCAATGAAAGTCCTCCCTTAGCATGAGTGGTGAAGACATAAGCAGAAACACAGATCCATGTACACAGACATACACAAACAATCGCCAAAACTCATATTTAAACGAGTGGAGGCAGCTGAATGGTGAGGATGGGCAAGCACCTGTGATGTGGCCTCCCGTACCTCCTTTGATGCCCGTGGAGATGAGGATGGGAGGAAGTCCGTCCTCTGGGATCAGACTGAGAGAGCTGCCCACAGGGCTGGCGGTCGGGGCTCCAGTGGCACGGCCCACCTATGGCAAGGGAGCAGACAGAAACGTATGCCGCAACATAACACGGACATCTCAGGATAACAATCACGCTCAGAAACAAGCTTATGCCTGTAAAACTCCATTTTATAGATGATTCAAAAACAGTTTACTGAGTTTTAATGTGATAAAGCAAATTGTCACCTCAGAAGCATTGGCTCCTGAGGATTTGTTTGAGTACTGGGATGCTGCCACAGGCTGTGTGGGGTTGGGGTTTGCCGCCGGCCCTTTAGAAGAGTCTGTAGCTTCCCCATTGGGTAAAATGCCGTCAGCAAACCAAACCCTTCTTTGCTCTCGAGGAATAGAGCCTGGAAGTACACACACACACACACACACACACACAGTGAGGCTTATGAATAGCTAACTCTGGACTTTAAACGATAATCAGCATGAAAAGCAGTGTTCAAATTTAGAGTAGAGTTAAGGGATCTGTGGCATATAAGAACAAACCAAAAAATGGTCAACCTGCTGCTCTGCAATCATGTACCAATGTACAGACAAAAAGAGAAGCTGAGACATTTCTGAAAATATTTATTTTATGTTGCACAGAAGAAATTCATACAGGTTTGAATCGACATGAGGGTGAGTAAATGATGACTGAATTTTAGGGAATGACAACAGTACAAGTTAGTGCATGATTAAGGTGAACAGACTAAACAGACCTATAATGAAGTTTAGTGGTTGGGGACTCACAAAGTGCCTTAAGACAATTTGAACACTGCTGAAAAGTCAAAGTCAGCAATCCACAAATTAATGATTTTACCAATATCCTACAGACTTTACCTTCAGACCCTGGCTGTTTCAGGACACCAACAGGCACCATGACGGTTGGGGGTGGGGAGCTGAGAGCTCCTGATGCCTGGGCTTGCTGCAGAGGGGGAATAGTGGAGCAGTACTCAGCTGGGTTGTTGGGATTTGGGCTCTGGTTGCAACATCCTCCCATGTTCTCCCAAGCTTGAGCTAATAAGAAAGATGGAGAGTTCAAAGGATCTGTTTATTCACAAAGTAAAACTCATTTCAAAGGTTAACTGGTTAAGTTCTGTATAAAAAAAAAAGACATAACTCCTGTGAAGTGATTCAATCTGGGAAATTCTGAGGTACAAAAACTCCCAGTATATAGAGGGAAATTTATAACTATTCTATGAGTTTCATATCACTCACCATTCATAAGTGCACGGTGGCAGGTAACACAAACCCTGGCTTCTTTCCTGTCCATGTACATCAGCCTGCTTTTCAGACTACAACAGGCAGCACAGAACACCTGGCCAAACACACACCACAAACAAAATGTGTTTGCTTTGATAGAACCAACATCAGAAAATGAGACATAATAACAAAACATTGGAAAGAAGCTACCTGAATCAGTCATATACCAGTTCTCAGAACAGAAGAAGTGGTCTAAAACAATCACACTTCTGTCAGATTAAACCATTTTCCACCACAGCTACATTTCATTTTCACTCTGTTCTTTCCAGTTGTTCTTTCCAGCCCATATCTGTGAAAATGTCATCAACGATGCAGCAGTTTATCACCAAGGGAAATTAAGGCATTATTCCAGCAGTCTTGCAGTTATTTTAAGTGCTGCATCGACAACCATTTCTCCCTGAAGGATTTTGACAGTTTCACAGGTTTGGAGCTGCCCGACAATTACCCATACTTTCTTGCAATTTTGCTCTCTCATTCTAAGTCAGAGTCCCACTAGCTGATTCAAAGCAGCTTGATTTTGGTCAAGGATGTCACATATGACTGCTCTTTCCGCTCTTTGCCCTTTTCTGTCGAGGGTCTGTCACATTTACTTATTAAGAATGGAAGAGGGGTGCAACAGATAAAATGAATGAAGCGTAATGCAAAATATTTACAGAGAAAATGAGAAAGCACAAACAGATTGGTCTGCAGGTGATCGGACAAACTTGAATTCTGCTTGAGCTTCCAACTTGCCAGAAGCCAATATCAAATTATTTTTTAATTTCTGAAGAAAACGTAAGTGGTGCTTACCTATACACCGCCAAAAGGCAAGGGTGTTGTGGCCTGTTGCCAGTGTAGTGGTTTTCAAGCATGTTGCTTGAGTAGATTTGGTGGTTACTTAGCCAAGTCAAAAGAGCCAAATTTTATGTTAAGCCTGATTGCTTAGAAAAGTAAGATCACACCTCAAAACTTTGTGCAAATTAAGAAATCGTGTACCTTCCCACAAATGAGTTACAGCATGTTAGTTAAATACTTGGATAAGGGATTTGAATAAACTTGTCTTAAAAAACACCACAATAATGAACAATAGGCTTTACCTTGCCACAAGCCCGACAATGATGCCTTCTTTTAGTAAAGGTGAACTTGACCTCGCACTTCATGCAAATGGGTGCTTGGGAGTCAGGAACCCAAACAGGAGCCACTTCCCCCAAAGAGTTGAAGGGTTTCTTCAATTGCTGTCCTGCCTGAAGGTCATTGTCTGGACTCTCAGAAGGGATGAGAAAGCCTGAAGAGTTATCACCATGCTCTCCATTCATTCGAATGACCCCAGACTCAGTTGCTCCACAAGACGCCTCAAGGCCTCCTGTCCTACTCTGAGGCTCCAGGTTCTTGTTCTTGCCAGTGGAGCCAAATTCATTCTGGACTTGGCTCGAGAAAGGCTGGGGAATCTGCAGCTTCAGACTGACAGGCTGTTTCGGGCGGGCACCACCGTAGGGAACGCTGACAGGCTGCAGCCGGCTGCTGTTGAGTTTGCCCATTCTGCCGGATTCCAGTCCTCGAACTGAATCAGAAAACTCTTGTTTGCTTTCCTCCATTTCTTTTTCCTCCGTCACAGAGTCCTCCTTTGAAGGGACTGCTAACTGGCTTTGCGCATCTCCACCATGATCCACAATCAGACCATTGGACATGAACTTCTCCGCCCCTGATGATTCAGACTCTCTGTGCATTCCCTCGTGGTCACTCACTATCGTTTTCACTTTCTCTTCCCGATTTGACACCCAGGTGTCTTTCCCTGCACTTTCATTCTCAACCAGTCCACCATTTTGAAAGGCACCCTCATGATTCTCCCTCTCACAATCCAGTTCTCCGCCACCATTCACTGATTTGTGCAAAACTGCTTCCCCTTTCTGGGGATTACTTCCTTCTGGAAATACCAGATTACAGTCCCTCATTCCGACCTCACGGACAGGTGGACCACTGTCAGACTGACTTGCCTCCATCGTAACACCATTATTCAAAACTGGTGGCCCATTCCCACATTCTTCCTCAAGAACAGTGAAATCTTGAAAACCACCACTACTTCCCTCCTCAGTACCATTCTGCTCCGTCTTAAACTCTCGAGGACCAGTGTCCTTAACGATTTGCTCATTCGTAACAGTTTGACATTTCTCATCTTCGTTGACCGGAAGAACATCAGTCCGGTCGCTAAGATCAGGACTAGATGGATAACCGTTTTCCAGCACCACTCTGTTGGAGGACGGCAAGTCTGGCAACTGCCCATCAGTGCTCACCAGCTTGCCAATGTTGGGCTGGGGGAGAGGAGGACTGTGAACATCTGCTGGCCGTTCTTCACTCCTGCCCTCTGGCTGCTGCCCCACCCCCTGTTTCCCATCTAACCTGGTGACCTCAGACAAAGAGGGGCCGTCTGACGTCTGGGCATCTAGAAGTGGCTTGAAGCTGATAGGGCTGTCCCTTGGGCTGAGGTCGGAGTGGGTCAGTGCTGGATTAAGGGAAAGGAGGTGTGATGGCGGGGCGAGAATCTGGGTCCACTTGGCATCCGAGAGAGTTGGCGTGTCCGTTTCATCTGAAAGGATGAGGAGAGAGATCATTAGCTTCCTTTTTGAGAAGATTGAAACAAACAGAAGATAAATTGAAAAATGAGGCCAGGCTAGATTGGAAAATGTTAAGGAAGTGGGCCAATCTGGTCATCGTCTTGGGATCCATCTGTCAAACCGACACATGAATGCTTTGGAATGTGGGCATGCATTCCCTTTCTCTCGCATACATCCAAGCATACACACACACACAGCTCTCCCTGCTTATTCGCCTTTCTTCTGGGGCCATTTAATGGTTTCGAGTCTCCTTTCACCCCCATTAATCTGTCAAGATTAGTGTCGGAGAGGGGATATACATTCATTCCACCGTTCAGTGGCGACACTAAGAGGGTGGCTGTGTGTGAGGCAAGTCTGTGCGGCTTTTAATGTTCTTTGTGACATACAGGACAAAGCAATCAATACATTTCAAACAGTCAATTTTATATGGTTGTGCACCAGGAGCTGTTGTTCTGCTTAACCCAGAAATGTGAACAAAATAACACTAACTGCAATATTCTGCTAAAACTCAAATGCACATGCAACCTTAACCTTGTAAATTACATGTGCTTGACTACGTGACACCAATTAAAGTGTTCAGGAAAATCAAGGAGAGGCAGCAGTCCTGAGGGGAAATGCTAATTCAATTGACCCCATTTACACTACAGACTGCTGCAACCAGCACAGCTACCTGCTTGTGCTAGCCATGCTGTGTGCAGTTCAACCCAAGCGGAAACGTCAAACATTTGTTCTACTTCTGTCGGCACCTATGTTACTCTGTGTTCAGTTCATTATGCTCTAATTCACCTGACTATGTGGGTTACCTGAAGATATGTAAATGTGCTAAGACAGAGTATCTTTTGTTCTGTCTAACATTACAGAGTTATGCCCTCAGAACATGTCAGAGCTTTATTTTTTTTTTATTCTAAGCATTCTCCTACCTTCGTTCTGTTCAAATTCGTCCAGCACCTTGTCCAAGTTAAAGGCCTCAGCCTGAAAGTAATTCTCCATGGGTCAAGAAACTCCACCCTGCCAAGTTCCGTGTGAACCTGAAAGGGAAGTTGCCTTTTTCATGAGCACATAAATACAATATTTTCCACATGAAGCAGTAATACAGAGCGCTAACAAGGTAAAACAACTACAATTAAATCTGCAAGGAGCGATGAAAGGGCATTTTTTTGCATTTTTAAGTTAGTGTAAAACAAGAAATTTCCTGTTGCCAGCAGGTGGCACTATGATTATAACTGAATATTGGCTTTGAGACATGATCAGGCCAGGACTCTTATCAAACGTGATGTTTGGGGCAGATCGGACATTACATGTTAAAGTTAGTGTAAAACAAGTCATTTCCTCTTGCCAGCAGGTGGTGCTATAAATTTAACTGAATATTGGCCTTTAGATGTGTTCAGGCCAGGACTATTATAAAACGTGTGAAGTTTGGAGCAGATTGGGCATTGTATGCATGAGTTACAACAACTTCCTGTTTCATGGTATTAATAGCATGCTTTAGCACTTAGTAAGTGCTGCTAGCATGTTTGAGCATATTTCTAGCATGTTTAGCACACAATGACATATTTTACTGTGTTGCTAATAGTGCATCACAGTGTTAAACATGTCACTTCCTGTTGCCAGTAGGTGGCGCTATAACTATAACCGAATATGAGCATGTAGATGTCTTCAGGCCAGGACTCTAATGAAACGTGAAGTTTGAGGCAGATTGGACATTGTATGCATGAGTTACAACAACTTCCTGTTTGATGGCCTTAATAGCATGATTTAGCACTTAGCTAAGTGTTGCTAGCATGTTTGAACATGTTTCTAACATTTTTAGCACACAATGGCATATTTTACTGTGTTGCTAATAGTGCATCACAGTGTTAAACATGTCACTTCCTATTGACACTAGGTTGCTCTATGACTATAACTGAATCTTGGCATGTAGATGTGTTCAGGACAGGACTCTCATCAAACATGTTAAGTTTCGGGCAGATTGGACACTGCATGCCTGAGTTACATCAACTTCCTGTTTCACTGCATTAATAGCATGCTTTAACACTTAGCTAAGTGTCGCTAGCATGTTTTAGCATGTTTCTAGCATGTTGCCAGCCTATTTAACACTTGCTGACACTTTTTAATATGTTCCTAGGAGTCCATAACAGTGTTAACCATGACACTTCCTGTTGCCAGCAGATGGAGCTATGACTGTAACTGAATATGGGCATGTAGATGTGTTTAGGACTGAACTCCTATCAAACGTCTGAAGTTTGGGGCAGATCGGACATTGCTTGCCTGAGTTACAGCAACTTCCTGTTTCATGGTGAAACATCAAATTTGTCAGGCCGCCAGGGACACGCCCTTTGACAAAAATTCAAGATCTTCGCAATGTAACGTCACAAAGGCCTTATGATAACCCTCACCAAATTTGAAGATGATCCGATTAAAACTGTAGGAGGAGTTTGTCAAAGTACAAGGCCTGAAAATGGCAAAAACTGCACAAAAATCGTACAGGAAATTGAAAATAACGTACTTCCTGTTGGGTTTTGGATTTTGTACCAAGAGATTTTTTTATAGGTAATGGTGTGTTACATGTGTGTACCAATTTTGATACATGTACGTAAAACGTAGCTCAAGGCGCACTCTGTTGAAATTTTACAGGTGGCGCTATCGAGCCATTTTGCGACACCCACTTCTGGTGCTCGGGCCCTAACTAGCGATTCATCATAAGTGATTTATCACAGAGCCTTTTCCTCTTTAAGAGTACATGTCATGGAGTAGTTTATAACTAATACAACCATCAACACAGAATCCCAATGCTCCCAATTATTTTTTAACAAACTTTCAGTAGTGCATATTATAGTATATAGCCATGTATCAGTCATGACATAAAAATAATAATCAGCTTGTCATATCAAAAATAACTACAATATCGCTGCATCCCAAATATAAAGTATGACAGGTCCTAATAAATTGCACCATCTGATTTGTAATTAAGCTAATGAAGTTGAAAAGGAACATTATTCTCACCTGCCCAGAGGTCCTCTTCAGTAATTGCAGGTATATCTGCACAAAGGCTCCTGATAGAGCCCTTGTCTCAACCAGTTTCACAAACATTGGACAGCCAAATCTGAAACAGAACAGGATGATAAAACCTGACTAATGACATACAAACTCTACTGGGTTTAATTCTTCTTGTCATGCCTGATTCAGCCTAACGCTAAATAGATGCCTTGTGTTCATACCCTAAAGGTCTAAAATCTTCCAGCTAACCTGTTATTTTAAAAATCAGAACATTTCCGGTACTTCACTGAGCTTTGAAGATGGGCAAAATCAGGTGCACAAAGTTGTGGCTGACTCTGTTACATTGCAATAGGCTGTCACTGACAAAGTGGGTAACGGTGAAGGCCGGTCACACATAAGAACGAGGATTACACCAGAGACAAGATATTCCACCACGCAATGGGTTCTGAAAGTAGCAGACTAGACACATTTTACACTTAGTTAAAGATGCACGCTTTGCCACACTGTCAGCACAAAGCTAAGAAGACACGGGAGGAGGGGAATAAGAAACGCAGTCATGCAAACTGCTTAAGTGAGGTGGAGGAATTGGACTCCTGAATTTGCATTTACTCTTTTATTTTTTTCCCTGCTGTGTCTTAAAATAACATCTGATATCACTTTTGACCAGAAAACATTATTCAAGAAAATGGTATTAAAGAGGGAAGCAGCTGTAAATGAAAACCTTAAATTTACAATACAACAATTGTTTTTCACTTGATCTAGCTTACTTCAGGGTACCAGATTCCATTAGCTGTTGAAGTCACCTTTCCATATATGAAAAAAAAAAACCACAAAAAACATCCTACTCTGGCTGGCACTGCTAAACTATGCAGACAAAGTGGCAAGTTACAGGTCAGTTTGTGTGCATCTGTGCATGGCAGACCAGAACAGTCTCTTATGGCGCTTTTCCACTGCGTGGTACGACTCGGCTCAGCACGACTCAGCATGGCACAGCACAGCTCAGTTCGGCTCGGTTTGCGTTTTCACTGCAGTTTAGTACCGCTTTAGAGTGGGCGGGGTTATTCACGTGTCATTATAGTTGCGCCGCCTCTACTGCCGTGACTCCTGAAAATTTTTTTAATTCTGCGTCGCTCCAAGCTCTCGCTGGATCCGCTCCTCGGCTATCAACGAGAGGACAGTCTTTACTTCCTCAACAGACAATGAAACAGCCATTTTTTGGTTGTTAAAAGAAAGGTGCGTTCATTCAAAACAGTTGCGTTCGATCCTTCGCTGGCTGTGCTGATTTAAATCTAGTGGCTCTGTTATGTCTCGTGCCGCAAGTTCAATGACGCAGGCAGTGACAATTTTCTCTGGCCAATCAGTGATCAGCAGAGTTTACGCGTCATGTTTTGGTAATGGTACGGTTCGCTTGAAACCTTGGCCCGAGGTGGTACAAAAAAAAAAGTACCAGGTACTGTACCCAGTGGAAAACCCCCCAAAAGTGAGCCGTACTGAACCGTAACGTGCCGTACCATGCAGTGGAAAAGTGCCATTATTGTGTCAAATTACATCAATACACCATTACACTTATTAGGAATCTTGTGTTGAGGAAAACAAGCAAAGAAATGTGGGTGGGAGGGTTTATTCTTTTGTCCCATTTACCAATGTGCATATTTCTGCAAGGTACTTCTACTTCTACAACCGTTAGATTAAGTTCTTGAACTTGAGTGGCATTCCAGGTCTTACTTCAGGTTACGTTGTCATACCAGTAGGTGGCGACAAGGGACTGCCTTTACGAGGGAGTCATTGAATTGTTCACTTAAAGCTGCAGTCCGTAACTTTTTTTGGTTAAAAAATATCCAAAATCAATATTTGAGCAAGTACATAACCAGCCAGTATTCAAAACTATCGCCTTACTTTAGCCCGATTCACAACGCAATTGCATGTGAGGATCCTGCAATCGCATGTGAGGATCCTGCAGGTGGCGCATCGTTTATAGCCTTTTCTCACAGAAGCTAGAATAATTAAAATGTCAAAAAATCATTTTGATGGCAGATTGTAATCCAGAAAGGATTATATGAAACATGTGAATGACATTAAAATATATTCTAGTTTTAAATATGCTTCTGATTACAGATAGCCTGGGATTACACAAGATTTGTATTTTAAAGACAACCAGTTCGAAGGGAGCATAGTTTGCTTTTTGGGTTAAAAGAATTTCTTAATATGAAATTCGAATGGTGTGACAATTAGTGATTAGACTGTACAGAAATTGAAATCTACACGCTAATACGCACTATACTCATATTCACACAATGCTGATGTTGTTAACTAATAATTTGAGAATAAAGTATAACAATAATAATAATTTGCACGGTTTGATGTGATATGAGCTAATCAAGCGTTAGATTAAATCACCATTGGTTGCGCGATTTATTGTAATGCTTTTTTCCTCAGTTGGTCAGAACAAGTGTGGTAGACTTGTTACTTGTTCAGATGGCAATATACGGTGAAAATTCTTATTTGGGTCATACATTCCAAGACGTAGGCTAGAATCTGTGATTCCTGAGTACAGTATCCACACCGGTGCAGTGACTGACTGCCACACATTCACCTCAAAACATTAGATTAATGCACGCTGGAGCCGTGCCTGAGTACAACCCACGCAATAAAAATAATTCTGCAAGGAACTGCAATTCCAGGTTTTCAAACAGAGATGGCGACAAAGAGGCAAATCTTACAGACTGCAGCTTTAACAAATAATTAAAAAATGCTATCAGCATGGCTGTAGTCACAGGTGTGGTGATATTTAGAACAACAGCATTCTTGCTAATACAATAATGCTTAATTAAATTTTTAAAAAATAATAATTTCTCTTTTCTTTAATCTTTCCCTGTCTAGCTTGTACTTATTTGAACAATGCTTGAAACTTGGTATTACGAGCACTTCCTGTGTCTATTTGCCACTTTAAGATGAATCGCTTGATGTATTCCCCAATTGTAAGTCGCTTTGGATAAAAGCATCTGCTAAATGAATAAATGTAAATGTAAATGTTAATTATGGTGCTGATAGCCTTGTGGGCAGCGACATACAGCGCCATTGCTATGGGTGTCCCGAGTTCGAATCCCGACTCAAGGACCTTTCCTGATCCCGCCCCTCTATCTCTCTCCCACTTCATTTCCTGTCAGTTACCATCTGTCCTATCGTAATAAAAGGCGAAAATGCCAAAAAAGAAATCTTTAAACAAAACAATAATAATAATGCTTAATTATGGCCAAAAAGGTCATAACAACTGCAGAACAATAGGAGGTTCTGATCACAAAAGACATCCTTTAACCTAGATCTTACATTACTATCACATATTTAGAATTAAGAAGACCATAACTAAATTTCACAACTGAAATATACCAAATATCTCTCTGAAAATATACCAGATGTCCAGCTATGGGGTCATGGAAGCTACTGTTGCACGTAATGTAAAGTAATGTTGAACAAGGACACAGAGAGGGTTACTGAGTTTACTGTTGTTCTGTTTTCACTGTACCAAAAAAAAAAAAAAAAAATCAAGTTCATTGTCAACATCAATCTCTTCTGGGATTTTCCCTGTAAATAGTGAGTTGGAAGTTGCTTTGCCATTTATTAGCTCATGAATAATAAGAAAATATCATACAATAATTTAAAGCCAGCCAACCAAACTCTTTGCATAAAGACTCAAGGGGTAAAATACCCAATGTGTGTACAACCTACTGAATGGATTGTGCTTGTATAAAGTAAGCCTTTAATTACAATCCACAACTGTTGCTATAGATGACTGGAAACAAACCCTTTAAAAAAAAAGAAAGTGTCCGTTAAACCACACTGTGACTCCACCCATGCTGAAATAAAAAGAGCTTTGTTTTTACACTCACAGCTAATTGCTGAAGTTCAAGTTGCACCGCATAATCAACTACAGACTGAATGTAAAGTGCACAGTCTAACTTTGCTTCATCTCTGTTTGTTTAAACAGTTTTTCAAAGCAATCATAAACATAAAATGGTTTTGGAGACAAGCTGGTTGTGACTGATAATACCAGGGACCATACCTGATTTAGATTTAATTACTCGGTAGATTCTCTGAATAAATACATGCACAGTCAGTGTCAACTAAGCAGCTGTATTTTTACACCTGTAAACTCAGAATGAGTAATACGGTTTT
This sequence comes from Spinibarbus caldwelli, assembly GCA_039654775.1. NCBI lineage: Eukaryota > Metazoa > Chordata > Actinopteri > Cypriniformes > Cyprinidae > Spinibarbus > Spinibarbus caldwelli. The sequence continues at coordinate 13,690,098 of CM077234.1, forward strand.
ACATCCAGACATTTAAGTGTCATTTGCAATCCTTTTGGGACTGCCAAGAAGTGGAAAAACATTTCAGCAATATGTGCTACCACTGAACTGACATAAGGATTAGCAGGGCAAAGTGAATATAGATTGTGACTGTGCACGACATAATCACCCAATTCTGTTCAGCCAATCTATTGTTACATAAAGTGTAAATTCTTACAGGTTTTGTAGATCTGCTACCATTAAAAGTTCTTCATGTTCTTGACTTAACCCTGTAAAGCCTGACATAAATAAATTTTTTGAAATAGAGCAGTTCATTCACCCTTTAGGGCAATTATATATGTAAAGATTTGCATTAGGACTGGGCATTAGCACTGTAATATAAAACAGCCAAAATGTTACAGTTTTAAAGGTAAACTTAAAAAGGGAATTTAAATTCAAAATGACGAAGTATAACACCAGTAGACTATTATTAACATTAAATGTTTTTGTAATGCTTTCTGAGTGAATAGCCGCTCAGGACTAGCAATATGTTCTATGTAATGCTCCTTCATAGAGCATTCACACACGCTCAGCTGCGCCGTCATTCTCTTAGCTCTTATCATTACCATATAGCGCCATTTTGGAGAGTATCACATACGTAAACAATGTATGCAACGTATGTACACGAATACGCTGTTTACGCTGTTTTTGCTTTGATCAGAATGTAAACAACGTATCCACGTACATACTTTGCATACATTGTTTACGCATGTGATACAGTGTTAATTTCGTCAACGAACACGACGACGAAAAATATTCGTTAACGAACCTTTTTTCTGTGACTAAGACGAGACATTGACGAGCTAAAACTAATATCTGATGATAAAAACTATGACGAAATTTATGCCACGTCTTCATTAACAAGACGAGACGGGGCTAGAATGTTATCTGAGGACTATTGGACATTCAAAATACATCCTATAGGCTAAGTTAACTGTCTTGTCTTTCAAAATGTGGATCCCTGTCATTGGATTGCAATCAGAAGAAGGGCGTTTTAATATCTAGTCTCAGTATGGCAGCCGTAGTGGACGGATAAGCTACCAAAACGTGAACTAGCGATCTGAAACAATGGCCTCAGCAACCGAAGGGTTAGGGATAGGGTGACCAAACGTCCCGTTTTTCCCAGGAGTCACAATTTGTTGTCGACAGCTAGTGAAAGCTAGTGAAGGCGCGATAGGCAGAATCGCGCTAATAGAAGTGCTCTCTCTCGCACGCACGCTCCACCTCATTAGTTCTTATACAGCGCACAATCAGTTCTCAGTGCTCAAATACACACACAGCAGTCTAAATGTCTATCGTGTAGAATATCTCACGTAATACAGTCGGTTATGGCTTAAGAGAACATAAAAAGGTGGGTGAAAACTGAATGTGTCAGTATTACATGCATCCGTCTTAAATGGACAGCATTCCTAATTAAATGCCTATCTGTGGCATTAATGTTTACCAACAAAATATGTTAAATAAATGTATACTTAAGTTAACCTACTGTATCTGAAAAATGAGTTTAATTTGTAGCTCTACCAAAAAATGAAAATTTATTCCAGTTTTTTCTAAATTCAATCCTTGATTAAAATTTCTCATAAGCTTAATTGATTTGGTATGAAGAGAGAAGAATTAATGACAATTTTTGTTTGAAGACTACATATAAAATAGCTACCAAAATAAATGTTGGTAACTACAGTTTGACTAAAAGTAATGACTAAAAGTTGATAAAAATGCAATGACTTTTCGTCGACTAAAACTAGACTAAAACTATGAAAGACTCAAATGACTAAAATGTGACTAAGACTATTAAGCATTTTCGTCTCAAGATAAAGACTAAGACTAAATCAAAAATGCCTGCCAAAATTAACATTGATGTGATACTCTCCAAAATGTGCTATAGGGTGACACGGAGACGACAAATTATTGAATAAAGTCGTTATTTTTGTTTGTTTTTTTTTGCACACAAAAACTATTCTCGTAGCTTCGTAAAATTACAGTTGAGCCACTGATGTCACATGGATTATTTTACCGATCTCCTTGCTACGTTTCTGAGCCTTGACAGGGCTCCAGACTGCGACCAAATGGATGCATTTTGCGACTATTTTTTCAGCCTGTGCGACTAAATTTTGTGTGTGGTCACACTGGCGCGACCTCCGCGTTGTTCAGCTCATAAGCGCTGCCATTTCTGTTGCATATGTGAAACATCAAAAGGCAAACAAAACTGTAAGCATAACGAAACCGCGCTACTCGTTTGAACTCTGCAGCACTTAGAATGTAGAGCCTGGTTTATACTCGCCACGTCAGCAGGATGCGAATATTGAGGAAACGATGGATGGTTTTCATGCTAGAGTAAAGTAAAAGACCACTTCCTAAACCAGAGAAGGTGAACATGTTGGTATTCTTGTGGGGAAAAAAAAAAAACATGCAAGGACTGTCACCAACAGCAAGTTTAGTTTTACTTTTCTTTTTGTTTTCATTTTGAAAAGTTTGTTATCTTTGCCGTTTACCTCACGTTATACTATGAAGGCTCTCTCTCTCTTTTTTTTTTTTTTTTTTTTTTTTGATTCCTCCATGTTTGCTAAACGTTCTGTAATTTATTAGTCGGTATATAATACAGCATGTGTGCCATGCCTCATCTTATTCGTTTTTGTTAATAAACGTTTTGTAAGCTAGTTTGTCATTGTATCTTACTGTTTTATTGTTGTTGTGCTTTTTAATTCAGAATAACAATGAGTCTTAAAAAAAGTAAAAGGTGTTGTCACGATACCATAAAAATGTCTTACGATACTATACCAGCTGAAGTATCATGATACCATGCAGTATTGTGTTCATTTAAAATTCAGTTCTACAAAATGAATCAAAATTTCATAAATAAATAGATGTAAATGAAAACAGACAGATTTTTCTCTGAATACTTCATTAATGTGAATGAATGACTGGCTATAGTTTTCCATGAAATGATTTAAACAAAACTCATCTTAGCACTGCACAGAAGCTGCATGAAGTGACATTTAGATGTGGCATTTATACATTTAGACTGTATCTATAATTGCATAAATATATTATGAGATTAATGTTTTAAAGGCAAAACTCTGAATATAGAAATATGTTGGAAAAGAATGTAATATGCCTACTTTTAGATGGGAAACTTAAAACCGCCAGCAGGTGGCAGCAATTGTTCATAATGGAATCACTCAGTCATTCAAACGATTCTTTCAAAACGGCTGAATCCTTCAGGAGCGAATCAAATGACTATTTTTTATGAATGGCTTAGTGAATCAGTGATTCGCCCAAGTCAACGCGGATTCGGATTCGAACACAGAAACAAAACAAAAACATCACTCTTGACTGTCAGGAGCATTTTTGCTCGCATATCTTGAAATTTCCAAGTTAGCAGCATGTATAATTAAACATATTCATTTATAATGTTAAAAAAATATATATAATGATTGATAAGAACCAAGTGCAAAGCCGCTATGTTGATGAATGGAATTGCAAATGAATTGGTCAAATGAATAAAACTGCTTTCTTGTAAGATATTATGATGTAGAATAAGTGATGCTTGAGCTGCTATTTTTTAAAATAACATCAGACGGTCTGAATCAGACCCTTTCTTCCGATAAACTGCAGCATGAACGACGTGCAAGTGCAGCTTCTCAACGCAAACTGAACTGAAGCGTTGGGAAACACTCAATACCATATAAAGCATATACACAGCCTGTACCACACAGAGAACAGCAGAAAGACATTTGGCAATCAACTTGTAATGTTTCTGCTGGCATGTATGTTCAAATGAACATTTTAAACAGTGTTCCTGCCATGCATACAACATATCTTACGGTACTACCGTATGGACGATACTACCGTTTAAAAAATGCAATGGCATTTTTATGCTTTAGTATCACGATACTACCGTAGTACCGGTATATCGTGCAACCCTAGTGAGTAGATGTATGTAAGCAGAACAGACAATTATCTTTTCTTATAAAACGTGACAACAAGATCGCGAATTCTGATGAAAAAGTACGGGCTGAATGTTAACCACTTTCGTTTCCATATAACTATAAACTATGATAAAAGTTCATCAGCATGCATTGATTAATCCCATATTGTAGGGTAAAAAAATAAATAAATAAATAAATAAATAAATAAAATAAAATAAAATTATTGCAACCAAAAAATAAATAAAATTATTGCGACCAAATCATGTGCTTGTGCAACCAACTGAGAAAGTTAGTTGCAAAAGAGCGACCAGTGGGAAGAATGAGTCTGGAGCCCTGCTTGATCGTGTAAGGATCCTTGCTGTCTATGGGACAGCTCTCGAAATGCATCAAAAATATCTTAATTTGTGTTCCAAAGATGAACGAAGGTCTTACAGGTTTGGAATGACATGACATAATTAATGACAGAATTTCCATTTTTGGATGGACTATCCCTTTAAATGTTTTGTATCATTTTTATACATCAAGCTTGTATGGCTCATCCAGTATGATAGAGTGAGAATATGGAGCTCACAAAAGGAGGAAAAAAACACCTCAAATTTAATTTACATTTTGGGGGCAAAGCATAAAATGCAATACAATGATGATGTACAAATAAACCTTCCTAAAAAGCCTGTTGCATCCTGTTTGATTCTAACTAGAAATCATGTATGGACAATCAATGGACATTTTAAGAATAATACTGGAAAAAGGCCTTTTACTTGAGAAAAAAGTATTAACTGTCAGTAAGAATGCAGAAGACATGTAGAAGATTGCTTTCAACAGATTTTTTAATAAAGTTTTGATCAATGTTGACAATTTTTAGAAGTCTTAGAAATTCACATTTCAAATATAATGCTAAAGGCTTCTTAGGGTTAAACATATATTGCCATATTATTGCCACCTACATATTATTATTGTCACTAGGGCTGAAATGATTAGTCGACATTATCGACAATGTCGACAATAAAAAATTATCAACAAATATTTTTGTTGTCGAGTAGTTGTTTGATCTCATATGACCTAATACAAGAGCCTACAATACTGCGGTTTGACCAGTGTGGCGCTGTACCGCAAGACTGTAATTCAGCCCTCCTGGATGCAATTCAAGAGAAGACACACACAGCGCTTCAGAGCAAATACACCTGAACCTGAGCGGCGTTTGGATGAATATGTAAATATATATTGCGTGCTTTCCTCTCAGTAACGAAATAAACACAACTAAAACTGACAGCAGTGTGAAAGCAGCGGTTAAAAATGCATCTGATTACAATGATGTGGATGTTTGCATGAGCTCTGCAGTTCAGTAACTTACTCCAGTAAAGTCCAGTCACATCATGTTTATTTATATAGTACTTTATGCAATAACCTTAATTCAAGCAGCTTTACGGTATTAAACATGAAAAACCAGAGTCAGTGTCACTTTCAGTTAGAATTACAACTTGATTTTCTGTTATAAAGCAGCTCTCCAGTGTGGAGTGAGCTAATGATAAAACATTTTTATTGGTGGCAAAAAAATTATTTCATTAAAGTGATAGATTGGTTTACAGAGATCAAAGCTTGATCTAGCTCAGGACTGTTTTGGTTATCATAACCCTATAAGGTATTTTAAGACATTGTTGTGAATAAAATAGTTTTTCCAAAGCATCTTATCACTTACCTTTATTTTGTTTCTTATCCATATGACTTACAAAAGGAGATGTTAGGCAGAATGATGTGTCATTCAGTTACTTTTTCATGTAGCTAATTAAATGGTGAGAGAGTCTCTCTCTCTGTCATCTCATTTTGTGTGCCAAATACATCTATTTGTATAATGTATTGGTAACACTTTACAATAAGATATCATTTGTTAACATTAGTTAATGTATTAATTAACATGAATGAAAAGTGAACAATACATTTATTACATTTATGTATTAATCTTTGTTAATGTTGGTTAATAAAAATACAGTTGTTCATTGTTTGTTCATGTTAGTTCACAGTGCATTTACCAATGTTAAAAAACACAACTTGTGATTTTTATAAATGCATTAGTAATTGCTGAAATTAACATTAACTAAGATTAATAAATGCCGTAGAAGTATTGTTAATTCTTAGTTCATGTTAACTAATGTTAACTAATGAATCTTATTGTAAAGTGTTACCAATTAATTGTATAATAATTGTAATTACATAATATGCTTTTCTAAAGCTGAAGTAACCTTTATGTTAGAATATGTATAACTTAATATTTTAACTAATTGCAAAAGCAATCAAAGTCTACTGATTAATCAGTGAAATAATTAATGATTAGTCGATTAATCGTTCTAATAATCATTAGATTAATCGATTATCAAAATAATAGTTTGTTGCAGCCCTAAATGTCACATGACTAGATAAGTTTGAACTTGATAATTTTTTGTAGATTATGAAATGTTGAGATATTTCACTGTAGTTTCACTTTTAATCAAGTACTGACTTCCTGCTATTGTTCATTTGCAAAGCATCTTTCTGCTGCACACTATGCCGTTACGACTGTTGACGGGAAGCTCAGTTTGATTGCTTCCGCACTCCAGGAATGGTTTCGCTGTCACTTTCTTTCTACTGCCTGGATAAACTTTAAGGCCTGCTGTGGCATTTCATCAAATCCAAAAATGTCATCCAGAACATAATGTTGCATAAATTAAGGAAAAATACAACAATGCTCCAAAAAAACAAAAAAAAAAAAAAAAAAAAAAACTCTACTAGAGCTCATGGCTGCCATACAGTGGCTCCCACAAACTGCACATCACAGCAAACATCTCTATAAACAAAGAGAATGAAAATAGCATCTGAGGAACTAGCTCTTGTTCCTGTGTCAGTGTCATATTTAAAAGAAAAAGTATTAGAAGTAGCTCAGATATCTTTAGACAGCAGGGCCAACTACAGGGCTATCTGCTGCTGAAGGAAGCTGAAATCTGTCAACCTGTCACTGGGTTCACTGGATTTCAAAAGCTTCCACTGCATTATTTCCTCTCTTCCTTAAACCATATCAAACAAGTGTGTAAGTCACATTAGAAAGCTGAATGAGTAACTTTAACTTCTGCATTGCAAATGTTGATTCACTCTGACAAAACAAGTACCAAACCCTTGATGACTATACTCCCAACCTACCACGAAAAAGTCAAGTCTCTATATGAGCAAAGTTTAGTATGATCATGTTTTCTTGACTCTTAGACTTTGCAAACCATATTCATTACTGCATTCCAAAACAATGACAAGCTTTCTATGAAACCTGTGGTTGATTACTACAAAAAGTTACCATTTTAAAGTGTAAAAATGTTGGAAAGTTTTATATATATATATATATATATATATATAATATATATATATATATATATATATATATATATATATATAAAACTTTCCAACATTTTTACATTTTAAAGGTATTGTGTATAAGAAAGCGTAAGAAATGTATACAGGTGCATCTCAATAAATTAGAATGTCGTGGAAAAGTCCATTTATTTCAGTAATTCAACTCAAATTGTGAAACTCGTGTATTAAATAAATTCAGTGCACACATACTGAAGTAGTTTAAGTCTTTGGTTATTTTAATTGTGATGATTTTGGCTCACATTTAACAAAAACCCACCAATTCACTATCTCAACAAATTAGAATATGGTGACATGCCAATCAGCTAATCAACTCAAAACACCTGCAAAGGTTTCCTGAGCCTTCAAAATGGTCTCTCAGTTTGGTTCACTAGGCTACACAATCATGGGGAAGACTGCTGATCTGACAGTTGTCCAGAAGACAATCATTGACACCCTTCACAAGGAGGGTAAGCCACAAACATTCATTGCCAAAGAAGCTGGCTGTTCACAGAGTGCTGTATCCAAGCATGTTAACAGAAAGTTGAGTGGAAGGAAAAAGTGTGGAAGAAAAAGATGCACAACCAACCGAGAGAACCGCAGCCTTATGAGGATTGTCAAGCAAAATCGATTCAAGAATTTAGGTGAACTTCACAAGGAATGGACTGAGGCTGGGGTCAAGGCATCAAGAGCCACCACACACAGACGTGTCAAGGAATTTGGCTACAGTTGTCGTATTCCTCTTGTGCATCTTACCTGGGCTAAGGAGAAGAAGAACTGGACTGTTGCCCAGTGGTCCAAAGTCCTCTTTTCAGATGAGAGCAAGTTTTGTATTTCATTTGGAAACCAAGGTCCTAGAGTCTGGAGGAAGGGTGGAGAAGCTCATAGCCCAAGTTGCTTGAAGTCCAGTGTTAAGTTTCCACAGTCTGTGATGATTTGGGGTGCAATGTCATCTGCTGGTGTTGGTCCATTGTGTTTTTTGAAAACCAAAATCACTGCACCCGTTTACCAAGAAATTTTGGAGCACTTCATGCTTCCTTCTGCTGACCAGCTTTTTAAAGATGCTGATTTCATTTTCCAGCAGGATTTGGCACCTGTCCACACTGCCAAAAGCACCAAAAGTTGGTTAAATGACCATGGTGTTGGTGTGCTTGACTGGCCAGCAAACTCACCAGACCTGAACCCCATAGAGAATCTATGGGGTATTGTCAAGAGGAAAATGAGAAACAAGAGACCAAAAAATGCAGATGAGCTGAAGGCCACTGTCAAAGAAACCTGGGCTTCCATACCAACCTCAGCAGTGCCACAAACTGATCACCTCCATGCCACACCGAATTGAGGCACTAATTAAAGCAAAAGGAGCCCCTACCAAGTATTGAGTACATATACAGTAAATGAACATACTTTCCAGAAGGCCAACAATTCACTAAAAATGTTTTTTTATTGGTCTTATGAAGTATTCTAATTTGTTGAGAAAGATAAATTGGTGGGGTTTTGTTAAATGTGAACCAAAATCATCACAATTAAAAGAACCAAAGACTTAAACTAGTTTAACAGTTTACTGGGGTTTATTCTGCAGTCTCTAAAGGCTCTGTTACCGTTAGCTAACTAACATTAGCCTGTCAAATAACTCACTCCAGTCTTTAACTTTGTGCTTCACTGCATGTGTTTACTAACCTGATTTCCAGCTATTTTTACACGCTTCACAAAACATAAGACGTGAGATAAAAACGCGTGAGTCTAAATTCAACTTTAGCAAAAAACACACATTAAAGAGTCACAGTTTACAGTATTGATCCATTTTCGATCTCGCCTGTAGGTTACCAAGCAGTGAAATGCTGCATTCGTTAGGTTTGTATAGCAAACACACCACAGATGTGATACGCGAATAACAGTTTGTGGGTTAATCGTTTACTCACCGGTGGAATCCCCATCACCATCACCATCATCATCTTCATCTTCATCTTCACGCACGATTCAGCCATGAAACTCCGCGGGAAAAATCCATCATACTTCGTGTCATATAAGCAAGCGACAATGATTTTGACATCTGCAGGATATCTCCAGACACAGCTAAGCCATTTTCCAGTGTACTACAGAAGTGGAGGAAGAAGTAGTTTGTGCGACAGCTCTCGTATAGCCCTCCCCCAAAGATTTAATGGAGAAGGTTACTACGAACTGCAGCAAGGGTGGGACATTTTGGCTCAAGCTACGCTGAGGTGGCGTGAGATTCCCACGCTAGCGACTTTCATTTGAGCCAAGATGGCGTCTGTTTCGTAACCTTGTGTGGTAAGCGTTTGACGGCGGGTGACACAACCGTGGCTCTGGATCCCGAGGAAACATTACCGCGGGGCGGCACCCGAGTCCAGACTTCATCACAGTGCAACAATGTATCGTCTTCAGAGATCAGATTCACATTGACATTTGGTAATGAACTAATAAGAAATAAACAGATCTTGTTAGAGATTTTGAGCAACTGGACAGTGCGAGTATTTAAGTACACATTTGTTTGATTCGATATTCCAATTTTATGCATACATTTAAGAAGTGGCTGCTGCAAATATGTAAAAGTGGCTTATAGGTATTATTAAAATTCTGAATTAATTTCCAAATGTTTTCATTTCTTCCACTGTGCTTTATATTTAGTCATATAGCAGATGCTTTTATCCAAAACGACTTACAAATGATATATCATATTACCTTCAGAGCTATTTGAAAATTATTTAAATTCCTGAATGCTTATGAAAAATTATAGAGAAATTACACCAAACAGTTGCTTATTCAAAAGCATTCCAGTTTATCAATATGTAAGCTCAAATATTTAGTTCATACATCAATTTTATGTTTATATAAACCTGAATATACACCTTTTAAATATGTCTTAAACCTAATGAATAGAAAGGATAGCACAAAGTTGTCTGAAAGGCAGGGTTTATTGTCAACAGTGCAATTTGCTTTATACAAGAGTGAAACTAAATAAATACAAATACGAGACGGCAATGTCAAGAGAAAAAGAATGCTTCTCTGTGGTACATAAATACATCCCTAGCCTTCACCTACTGTGCTGTGGAAGACTTGACTCATGGATAATAATTAGATTAAGTGATTGGAGCGCTCCAGGAAGGTTACCAAGCAATGTCAAAAAATAAATAAATAAATAAATAAATAAAAGATTAATATTCATGAACTATTAACATTCGTTTTATTTCCCCAGCTTCACTCTAGAGCGACACCAAGCGTTCATTGCGTCAAGTACACGAGGATTTATAGATTTATGCACAGTATTTGTTCCTCTTTTAATCCTTTTTTAACTTAAAAAATGTAGTTACTCGGGGACACTATAACCTACTACACTGCACTGTCACAGTAGGCTTAAACAGCAAAATGTGCTGTATGATATGTGATGAGGCCTAGGTACACATGGCTACTACTGAACTTACTGAATATCCTGCAACTAAATAAACAAATAAATAAATAAATGTGTTTAACTTGTTTAGCTTAAATCTCTGCAATTAGTAAAAGTGGAAGGTGTAAGTGACAGGCTCTTTCAAGACACTTATAGTGTCCAAAAAATTGCATATGGGTTGTATTATTAATACCAGAAATAAAGAATTGATAAAGAATCAACTTAGATTCACAAGTCATTCAATATTAAACTATTAAAGAAACTGCTCTCATATTGGAGAATTTGATGGCAGAATGTCTACATTAGAAAAACACATAATGATGGCAGAAATTTAACTGCTATTAAACTACATATTATATCAGTTCCTTTTCAACTAATAAAAATGAATGCAAGCAAACAAAGTTTGCCTTCATAAGCAGGCTTTCAAGAGCTATGTTCCATACTCTAATTAAACTGTTGGAGGTAAATGCCTATATATATATTCTGTGGGGAAAAAAGCCTTAGAGATGTAGCCCCAGCTGTTAGTGGGACAGAAGAAGAGGATGAGCAGAAGGAAAAACAGCATGAACACAACACTCACAGATGCAGAGATGATATTAATCAGAAACGTCACTACAATAACATGTTCAGCACACAGATTTAAAGGTAATGTTATATGGACCTAATTTTTTCTTGCCCTATGACGACAGAGAATATAAAACCTTAAAAATATTTGTAATATTCATAATATTTATAGTTAATAATGTAGGAAATGTATTCTGACTACTTTTTGATTTCTTTTAAATTACTTTTGGCCTAAGATAGATTTGAATGGGATTGTTGTTTATTACATTGATAAAAAATATATATATTCTATTCTTTGTTGTCAACATCATCAAGTTCAGTACATTACATCAGGTTAGGTTAATGAAGGAACTGTAGAGTTGAAAAGATAATTAACGAAATCATAAAAATGTCAAATTAAAACAATAATACAAATTAAAATAAAAATAAGTAAAACATGAAAAGATAAAAAAATAAAAATGTCAATGCGACCATTAACCAACTCCAATGTGTTGTTAAATAATAGAAATAATAATTTAAAATCTCAGTAAATATTTTAGGTCAAGGGGTTCAGATGACAAAAAGGTCCCTGCATTATATGAATAAACATTAATAAACATGAAAACAGAAATGACATAATACAACCATAGTCCTCCAGGTTTGAATTATTTTTGTGCAGACTTCTAGAATCAATACTTAGTGATGATGACTGGATATAATGAAGACATTTTCAGAATCAGAATCAGAATCAGAATGAGCTTTATTGGCCAGGTATGCTTACACATACGAGGAATTTGTTTTTGTGACAGAAGCTCTACAGTGCAACAGAAAGACAGCAACAGGACAGGGCACAGATAATAAAAGAATAATTTACAAATAGGCAATGTACAAATAGCAAAAACACAATATATAGACAATTATGGTGTACAGGTCTAATATGTGCAAATCTGAAATGAAAAAAATAAGTATGTGTGTTGAATAAATAATTTATAATAGTGTTGTGTGTTCCACTTTTAATGTCAAGTGTTCATGAGATGGATTGCCTGAGGGAAGAAACTGTTCCTGTGTCTGGTCGTTCTGGTGCTCAGAGCTCTGTAGCGTCGACCAGACGGTAACAGTTCAAAGAGGGAGTGTGCTGGATGTGAGGGGTCCAGAGTGATTTTGCCAGCCCTTTTGCTCACTCTGGATGAGTACAGTTCTTGGAGAGTGGGGAGGGTTGTACCAATGATTCGCTCAGCAGTCCGGACTACCCTCTGTAGTCTTCTGAGGTCAGATTTGGTAGCTGAGCTGAACCAGACAGTTATTGAAGTGCAGAGGACGGATTCAATGATGGCGGAGTAGAACTGATTCAGCAAGTCCTGTGGCAGGTTGAACTTCCTTAGCTGGCGAAGGAAGTACAACCTCTGCTGGGCCTTTTTCACAATGGAGTCTATGTGATTGTCCCACTTCAGGTCCTGGGAGATGGTGGTGCCCAGGAATCTGAATGACTCCACTGCAGTCACAGTGCTGTTCATGATGGTGAGTGGGGGGAGTGCAGAGGGGTTCCTCCTGAAGTCCACGATCATCTCCACAGTTTTGAGCGTGTTGAGCTCCAGGTTGTTAAGACTGCACCAGACAGCCAGCTCCTTAACCTCCTGTCTGTAGGCAGACTCGTCACCGTCCTGGATGAGGCCGATCAGTGTGGTGTCGTCTGCAAACTTCAGGAGCTTGACAGAGGGGTCTTTAGAGGTGCAGTCGTTAGTGTACAGGGAGAAGAGCAGTGGGGAGAGAACACAGCCCTGAGGAGCTCCAGTGCTGATCGTACGAGTGCTGGATGTGTATTTTCCCAGCCTCACTAGCTGCTGCCTGTCTGTCAGGAAGCTGGTGATCCACTGACAGACGGAGGTGGGGACGGAGAGCTGAGTTAGTTTGTTCTGAAGGGTGTCCGGGATGATGGTGTTAAAAGCGGAGCTGAAGTCTACGAACAGGATCCTCACATAAGTCCCTGGTCTGTCCAGATGCTGCAGGATGAAGTGCAGTCCCATGTTGACTGCATCATCCACAGACCTGTTTGCTCTGTAGGCAAACTGCAGGGGGTCCAGTAAGGGTCCAGTGGAGGACTTCAGATAAGCCAAAACCAGTCTTTCAAATGACTTCATGACCACAGATGTTAGAGCCACAGGTCTGTAGTCATTAAGTCCAGTAATTTTGGGTTTCTTTGGGACGGGGATGATGGTGGAGCGTTTGAAGCATGAGGGGACTTCGCACAGCTCCAGAGATCTGTTGAAGATCTGTGTGAAGATGGGGGCCAGCTGGTCAGCACAGATTTTTAGGCAGGCTGGTGACACACCGTCTGGGCCTGGTGCTTTCCTTCTTTTGTTCTTCCTGAAGACCTGGCGCACCTCATCTTCGCTGATCTGAATTGCAGGTGTGGGGGAGACGGGGGTTGCTGGAGGTGTGAACGGTTGTGTGGAGAGGTGTTCAGGGCGGGTGTGGGGTGTTTTTTCAAACCTGCAATAGAACTCGTTCAGGCCGTCTGCCAGGTGTTGATTCTCCAGAGTGCTGGGGGATGGTGACTTGTAACTGGTGATTTCTTTCATACCTTTCCACACTGAAGCAGAATCACTGGAAGAGAATTTTTTCCTTAGCTTGCCGGAATAATTCCTCTTTGCCACTCTGATCTCCTTTTCCAGTGTGTATTTGGCCTGTTTATACAAGACTTTATCCCCCTTTCTGTAAGCATCTTCTTTGGCCTGACGGAGCTGTCTGAGTTTTGCAGTGAACCATGGTTTGTCGTTGTTGTAAGTTAGATGAGTCTTGGTAGGAATGCACACATCCTCACAGAAACTGATGTAAGATGTTACAGTCTCTGTGAGCTCATCCAGATCATTTGCGGCAGATTCAAAAACAGTCCAATCAGTAAGGTCGAAACAGGCTTGTAAATCCCACTCTGTTTCATTAGTCCATCTTTTAACAGTTCTTAATACAGGTTTTCCAGATTTGAGTTTCTGCCTGTAGGTCGGTATAAGATGAACCAAACAGTGATCAGAGAGTCCTAAAGCTGCTCGTGGAACAGAGTGATATGCGTCCTTTATCGCTGTGTAACAGTGATCCAATATATTACTGTCTCTGGTGGGACATGTAACATGCTGTCTGTATTTTGGCAGTTCACGGGAGAGATTTGCTTTATTAAAGTCCCCGAGAATGATTAAAACAGAGTCCGGGTGTTGTTGCTCAGTCTCTGTGATCATATCAGCGAGTTTCTGTAAAGCTGAGCTCACGTGCGCTTGCGGAGGAATGTAAACACTCACGAGAATGAACGAGCAAATCTCCCGCGGCGAATAGAAAGGCTTGCAGTTAATAAAGAGCGTTTCTAGATCTGAACAGCACATCTTCTTTAACACAGTTACATCTGTACACCACCTCTCATTGATGTAAAAGCACGTCCCGCCGCCGCGTGATTTCCCCGTTGATTCTGCCTCCCGATCCGCTCTAATCAGCTGAAAGCTCGGAAGATGTAACGCGCTGTCCGGAATGGCGTCGTTCAGCCAGGTTTCCGTGAAACACAGAGCAGCAGAGTTTGAAAAGTCCCTGTTTGTCTGGGAGAGCAGAAGGAGTTCGTCCGTTTTGTTGGGTAGAGAGCGGAGATTCGCGAGATGGATGCTAGGCAACGCCGTTCTAAATCCACGCTGTCTGAGCTTCACGAGCGCGCCGGCTCGCTTCCCCCGTCTGCGCGTCCTGAAGCGTTTGACCAGAGCTACGGCTCCGCCAACAACAATGTCCAGCAAAACGTCCGAATAATCAAAAACCGGTAAAAGATTCTGTGGTGTGTTCTGCCGAATGTTCAGCAGATCATCCCTGGTAAAACTGATGGTGTTTGAGAAACAAAAAACAGGAAAAACGAACAAAAACAGTACAAACACTGAAGAGCAAAGCACAGTAGCTGCCATTTGCGGCGCCATCTTAGATTTCCACCATAGATTTCCATCTTAGATTTTACATAGTATTTATTAACTTGAATAATTATTCATCTCATGGTCTAAATGATTGAGTTGTGCTTTTGTCCCCAAATTCAAATATCTGATTTTAAAAGGGTCTCTTTAAATCACCAAAGAAAACAGCAGATTCTATATTCATATTCAAGGTACCTAGCAATCTGTCAGCTATTGTATCGCACAATCAATCACAAGCTCTCCCTAATGTTCTCTCTACAGCTCATTTTATGCCTGAGACTGGAATTTGTTACATAATTTACACATTAGGGTCTTCACTTTAAATTTCTCTTGCTCATCATTTGAGATCTCATGGAATAATATAAAGTACCCATCTAGAACAACAAACTAGGTTCAAACACAATCGTTGTCATTTCCTGAACCATCTTAACCTGACCAGGAGTGCTAAGTTCCCATTCAGCTAAATCAGCAAAAGCAGAACATGATACCTTTCATAAACAGGAAAAAATTCAAATAATGCTGAGATTTATTTTTCTTCTCTATAGATATGGGATGCCAGATGATGAGATTTTCCCCGTGACTCTCTGACTCGTGGCTTCTTGTGAATTGGTGAGGTAAAATTTGTTCAAAAATAAAGTAAAAAAAAAAAAAAAAAAAAAAAAAAAAAAAGATCAAATACACAGTAAAAACAGTAATATTGTGACATATTGTTACAATTTAAAATAACTATGTTCTACTTAATATATTTTAAAATGTAATTTTTCCTGTAAAGACAAAGCTGAATTGTAAGCCTGTCTTCAGTGTCACATGATCCTTCAGAAAATACATTCTAATATGCTGATATGCTGAAAAAGTTGCTTAATATTTTTTGTGTAAAATGTGATGCATTTTTCTTCGACGAATAAAATTCAAAAGAACAGCATTTATTTGAAATAGTAATCTTTTATATTATATATGTCTTTGCTGTCACTTTCGATCAATTTAATGTGACCTTGCTGAATGAAAGTATTAATTTCTATTTCTGACTATTTTCCCAAACTTTTGAGCAGTAGTGTACATGTCTTCTACTATTAAATCCACTGCAGTAAAACTGTCTGTATAGTGCATACGTTAAGGATACATACTGTACAATGGGGAAAAAAAATTATTTGACCCCCTGCTGATTTTGTACGTTTGCCCACTGACAAAGAAATGATCAGTCTATAATTTTAATGGTAGGTTTATTTGAACAGTGAGAGACAGAATAACAACAAAAAATCCAGAAAATCACATTTCAAAAAAGTTATGAATTGATTTGCATTTTAATGAGTCAAATAAGTATTTGACCCCTTCGCAAAACATGACTTAGTATTTGGTAGCAAAACCCTTGTTGGCAATCACAGAGGTCAGACGTTTCTTGTAGTTGGTCACCAGGTTTGCACACATCTCAGGAGGGATTTTGTCCCACTCTTCTTTACAGATCCTCTCCAACTCATTAAGGTTTCGAGGCTGACGTTTGGCAACTCGAACCTTCAGCTCCCTCTTCAGATTTTCTTTGGGATTAAGGTCTGGAGACTGGCTAGGCCACTCCAGGACCTTAATGTGCTTCTTTTTGAGCCACTCTTTTGTTGCCTTGGCCATGTGTTTTGGGTCATTGTCATGCTGGAATAACCATCCACGACCCATTTTCAATGCTCTGGCTGGCTTCAATGCCCTGGCCCTGACGGTACATAGCCCCGTCCATCATCCCTTTGATGCGGTGCAGTTGTCCTGTCCCCTTAGCAGAAAAACACCCCCAAAGCATAATGTTTCCACCTCCATGTTTGACTGTGGGGATGGTGTTCTTGGGGTCATAGGCAGCATTCCTCCTCCTCCAAACACGGCGAGCTGAGTTGATGGCAAAAAGCTTGATTTTGGTCTTCTCTGACCACAACACTTTCACCCAGTTTTCCTCTGAATCACTGGCAAACTTCAGACGGGTCTGTACATGTGCTTTCTTGAGCAGGGGGACCTTGCGGGCGCTGCAGGATTTCAGTCCTTCACGGCGTAGTGTGTTACCAATTGTTTTCTTGGTGACTATGGTCCCAGCTGCCTTGGTATTATTGACATGATCCTCCCGTGTAGTTCTGGGCTGATTCCTCACCGTTCTCATGATCACTGAAACTTCACGAGGTGAGATCTTGCATGGAGCCCCAAACCAAGGGTTATTGACAGTTATTTTGTGTTTCTTCCATTTGCGAATAATCGTGCCAACTGTTGTCACCTTCTCACCAAGTTGCTTGGCGATGGTCTTGTAGCCCATTCCAGCCTTGTGCAGGTCTACAGTCTTGTCCCTGACATCTTTGGACAGCTCTTTGGTCTTGGCCATGGTGGAGAGTTTGTAATCTGATTGATTGATTGCTTCTGTGGACAGGTGTCTTTTATACAGGTAACAAACTGAGATTAGGAGTACTCCCTTTAAGAGAGTGCTCCTAATCTCAGCCCCTTACCTGTATAAAAGACACTTGGGAGCCAGAAATCTTGCTGATTGATAGGGGATCAAATACTTATTTGCCTCATTAAAATGCAAATCAGTTTATAATTTTTTTGAAATGCGTTTTTCTGGATTTTTTTGTTGTTATTCTGTCTCTCACTGTTCAAATAAACCTACCATTAAAATTATAGACTGATCATTTCTTTGTCAGTGGGCAAATGTACAAAATCAGCAGGGGATCAAATCATTTTTTCCCCCCCACTTTACATTTCACAGCAGAAGTAAAGCTAAATTTTGAGTTCAGTGTTTAGATGAAAACACTATCCACACAACAAATTAAATGAAACATTTTTAAATATTTATATGTACATTTTAAAAAACCTCTTACAAATTATACATTTTACAAAATGGGGGTAACATTACAAGAGAGGAGGACAAGGTACATTAAAAAGAGAATATATTAAAATATTTTCTTAAATATTTTTGTCACTGATGCATTGATGTTTCATTTCAATGCAATAAAATTATGAATTAATGACAAGGTTTTTTTTTTTTTTTTACAAAATATTGTAAATACTATTTTTACACAAAATATATTATAAACACAAATATTTCATAATTATAACTTGGAGTGTATAGATAAAGTGACCTTTCCTGTGTGTGTACTGCACTTCCTACGCATTGTCACACATTCTGTCGCAGTTATCTTCCATGTGCTATCACACCTTGTAGAGTCAATTCAACCTTCATGCAGGCTATAAAATAAATAAATATAATCTGTGATATTTATATAAAAAAAAACATGTAGCACTCACCAGAAACTGTATTCAGTTCAGAACAGTTTGTCTGTTTTAAAAGTTCAATGGGTGCATCTCAACAGGTGAGTCAGTTCAGCTAAGATCCAGCAGATGGCACAGTGTTGTCGGTTATGCATCATGTACTTTCTCCTCTATAAGTCTCTGATCTCCGGCATGGCCCTCCATTGTCTTGAAGTTGGACCATTGTTAAAATTGATTGGGCTTGTCTGGTCCCATTAAACAAGGTTGAAGAAAAGCCAAGATTAGAAGTCAGTCTTTCAGTTTAGCACCCCTTTGCCATCTCTGCAATGAGCCACTCCAGCTTGCCAGTTAGCAGAAGCCCAAAGTGCTTCAACACCAAACCCAAATCCTTAGAGGGCTGACCCAGACATAGCTCTGCCTGGGGCTCTACCTGCTCCCCCTGCTGGACGAGACAAAGATGGACAGATAAGGAAAATGGTGTTCGAGCTAAAAATAGTCATAGCATGTTGAAGCAGGGAAAAACAGAAAGACTTTTTTCGGATGAAAATGACTGAGCTACTTTGGAAGATTAGTGGGTCATCGCTGAGATCACTGAAAACACCAGCTTTGATTCTCACATGAAGTAGGTTAATTATGTTTTGCAAAAACATCAGAAATAAGCAAAACTACAGTCCAGCATCTCCCCACAGCACGTGCTTTAATCTAGGAGTGGCGGTATGTATATTTTATCAGCAGGGCATGGCTGTAATGCACTTCAGAGAGCACCGTGTTCCCATCATTCTCACTGGTCAAATATGTCGCTATCTTCCCTTCTTTCCTGGGGAAGGAAGGCAGAGGTCACCAGGACTCAAAGTCACCAAGATGACGTCACAAATCAACAAAAATTCCGGGAAGGCAGGATATTTTCATTGAGAGCTACACAGTACAACAACCACATTCAAATATGGGAAAAATTCCTTTTACGTCTTTAAGCTAAATTTTTTTCCAAGCAATTTTTCTTTCCCTTTACAACTGTCACCTGTTCACTTGCTCAATGTAAAGATAAAATTACATAAATTTAATTACATTAAATTACAATACATTATTAACCTATTAGTTTTGAATGTACAATTACAATTAAGTCTTAAGATGGAATAAAAATAATATAAAATAATTAAATATGATGCACATACATATTTACAAGTATATATATAGTATATGATTAAATAAAAATAATATTAGTAATTAAATATGATACACATATATGTATTACAAAATTATATATATATATATATATATATATATATATATATACATATATAAGTTTTTGTTTACATATGTGTGTATACTGTATATTTATTATGTGTGAATATATATATATATATATATATATATACATACATACATACAAACACATGCATGTATATATTTAAGAAAAATATATTTATATATAATATGTTTAAACGTGAATATATTCAAAATATATACTGTATGTGTGTGTATTTATATATACATAACAAATATACACAGTACACATACATATATAATGTAAACAAAGACTTTTAATTAATCGTGATTAATCGTTTGACAGCACTAATATATTTTTTATTAAGGGTTTAGATGTAGCCTGGCATTACTGCATTTATTGTAGTAATTAAATTGTTATGTGAATCATTATATATTTTTTCTTTGATTCATTGATTGATTGTTGACTATTTATATTTTTACATAATACGGTACATATACAGTAGACTCTATTTTTAGATGTATTTATTTTTGTGAGGTCAGATGTTGTAGTCAGTCCTGTGGTAAATCCTATGCCCTCATTCTTCATTCTGCAAGTCAATATCTGCTCCTATGTGAGTGAATTCCTCAAGAGGCTCGCAATCTGTCTGCGTGCCTTAAGTCTTTGTGCCAATATCTATCTGAGCTGCAGCACAAGGTTGAACTGGTCGTCCTCACCTCAATGTGGAGGAGTCTTACAACATGCAAGTAGTTGTTGATACTGTGTTCCAAGCACTCCAGTAGAGTGAGTCCACAGCCAGGTTGGCTGAGTGTCCTGGCAGACCGCACATCCTGCGCTAGAGTCCCCAAAGACAGCAGGATCTCAGCCCTCTGCTCATGCACCTGGAACACACACACAGGTGTCTCAAAGAGTGTGTGCCTGAGAGCAGCGTGAGTGGGTTGATGCTCTAATGGAGGGAGTGTGTGGGAGTGGGCTGCATTGAACGACTCACTGATTTTCTCTCCCAGGTTGCTTTGTGAATTCTGATGCATGGTAATTTAATATCAGACGGCAGAGCATCTACAGCACTGCAGACTACCTGTAAAGGGAGTGAAAACACAGCCTATCAAATGTCTCACCGCTGGATAGACAAGCTGAGAAGACAGAGCGGCAAACTGTCAAACAAACACAGAGTCAAGTCAAAAAGATAATGGATGATGCCAAGACGGAAGAAGACAGTAGAGAATCAAGCCAGACAGTTAATATGCAAATAGGTAGGCTGACAGATATCTGTCAAGGGAAGTGTAGCATGCAAACATCTAATGAGGCCGAGCTGTTAATGCTAAAAGAGTAACTTGGGATTTATTCCTGCAGTTTTTTACTAACAAAAACACAAATATATTATGGTGGTGACTTGAAAAATCATTCAATAGATTGGAGGACTTTTATAGCCTAATTCAATTGAAGGTTATTTGATTTGATTTTAGCACAAAATATAGGCTCCTGGAACGCCGGTTCAAGTCAGATGAATAGCTTCTCAGACCTTGTGCTTAAATAAAATGGCTCAGCTGTCCTTGTAATATGATCTAGGTAAGAATTTAAACATTAGGCCACAGAAAAACATCCCAAAGGCCCATTTTACACCAAGGATGATAACTACAATGATAGCAGCATAGAGTAATGATATCACCGGTATCACTTTCTAAATGATTTTTTTTTCTAGCTGATGAATGGTAAAAACATCAGAATGGCCAATCAGAATCTATCCTGCTTTAATGAGATCAAGCATTTAAAGTGGAAAATGACACAACTGGAGATTGTGGTTATAAACACAAGATTATGCATTGGTATGGACACTGATATAGTCAGGGGCGTCATGCACTCATGATTTTTGAGGGGTACATGGCGGGTGGGCGGGTGGGGAGGAGGGTCATGCTTGTCATGATGTGACACACAGCAGCCACGATAGAACTGATATAGGCTTATGTTTTATTTATTTATTTATTTTCCCTTTTTTTTTCGAAATATTTCCAAACGTGTTATATCAGGAAATATCTCGATTCTCAAATATGTGCAAGTAAATGCGTTTTGCACCTTTATAGATTATGTTATTTGATCAATAAATGGTGATGGGCAAAGTAAACTAATAGTGTCATGTCATAAAATATTTTTAATACGACTGACTTTGTATTTAATGTGAATTTAATAACAATATTGTAAGTTGCTAATTATAATACTTTCATTTTACTTACAGAGAGCAAAGAACATTTACATTCAGTCTAGCCAGAGATCAGGCACTCTCAAAAACTCCCAGTTTACACTGTGCAATGAATATCTTACTTACATTCGTACGCACATCTGCACTTTGTTGTTTCTGATGAGAGAATTCGCCTGACAATTCAGTCAGCGAGCAAGTGAACAAAACGCCGCGTTGCAGCGATGACTCATCTGAACATTTCTGATTGGTCATTGCATTCATAAGCTCAGCAGAATCGTGTGTGATTGGTTATAATGCAGCGCTGTACAAATGCATCTGTCTCTGGCTGTGCCGCACTGAACGATTTAATCACACCGGTGTGATTGTATCACATATAAAAAAAAAAATATTATTCTGCTACTTTTTGTCTTTTGGAAGCTGCATTCAAAATCCACTTGGCTCAGAAATTAGGGGGCACGTGCCCCCTCACTTTGAATTGGCATGACGCCTCTAGATATAGTTATCATTATAGTTATTGTTCTTGGTGTAAATGGTATTTAAAAAAATAGAAAAACCTCAAAGTAAAACAACTATTTACATCTGAAGTAGATTTCACAGTCTTACCATTTCCACTTGTAAGTCCTTCACCTTGTTCATCATTCTTCTGGCCTCGCTGTCACACACAAAGTCAATTGGTCTAGTGTGAACGTGAGACAGTTCAGAGACAGCCATGCTGAACACTACTACCAGCACTCCTATAAGACAACCAAGCCAATGAGAAAATGTGTGTCTGTAATGTATTATGTATCTCTGGAGAATACAATAATGAATTACGTTGGTAGATCCGTTAAGTCACAAATGTGCAATACTCAATAAGACTTTACAATAATTACATTTACATTATTGCATTATAAAATTATTAAATAAAAAGTTAATAGTTACATGAAACGGCTCTCTTTAAAATGTGATTGTGATTGGCAGCGGCACAGAGTGGTCAAATATTTTTCTATAATAAAGTGCAACAGCACCTGCCCACTTTTTCAAAAACCTTGATTACAGAAGTTGGTTGATGTCTTAACCAACTGATATGTTTGTTACTATATACTATATACCTCCTATAATTTCAAGTCAATCAGATGACTGCACACTGAGATATGGGTCTCCGTATGTTCACACTGTCTGGCGGCCATTTGGAAAGCTGTCTAAAAACTTTCACCAAAAGAGGAGCCCCATAAATGTGCATTTTTTAGACGTTTAAGTCTTTATTTTGGGTAAGTTTCACTACTTACTATAAAATTAAGAGATTAATGTTCAGACTTTTGCATATTATAACCTGGAACTTGGATGTGGGAAATAATTAGTGTTAGATCCAAAAGATAGTTTTAGCAACAGTGCAGATGCTACAGAACACAGTTAGCTGACTCGCTGTATAAGATTGTGTGCTACGCTAATATATTACTTCACAGGCATTACTGGCTTGTAATTTTACATCCATAATATAAATTGACTGTTTATTGCTGGTCTGTGGTTTTACAGTGCTGTAATTTTTAAAGATTTCATATTATTGTAAGGTGAGCTTAAAGGGTACACTACTATGAAAATCACACAGCTTCAGTAAGAAAAAGTTTCTTAACATCAATAAGAAAAAGTAAAATTTCATAGATATTGTTAATAATAGTTGTTCATATTAAAATATGTATGAACTTAATACATGACCTAGACTATTTATTTAGCAAAATCCTGTCATTTTAATAAATATTACATGAAATTTATTAAAAATTGTTGCTGCTCCAATTAAGCTCAGTGTGGTCTCTTTAAGCTCTTCCACAATGAACGTCTATGTAAATACTTTATAAACAGACTTTAAATATTAACTGATGATTGTCACTTTAAGTTAAGTTAATCGATTTTCTATGGATTCTGTCAACTCAAATCTGCAGACTGGCTCTGATCTTTGCCAATTAGCATCAACTTCTCCAGACTGTAAATCTGTGGAAAATCGGGGCAAAAATCATGTAGTGTATTCCAGCCTTAAGAGACTACAGATAAGTTGACATCCATTTAAAAAAGAGGTTTATAATGAGGCTAATTTCTGTGTTCATCCCCATTAATTAAATGTTTTATTAGTTTGTTTTATTGGTTTGTTTTATCTGATTTTTGAATGTTACTTAACTGAACGTGGACTAGTATAGATGACACTTCATTATGAATATATAACTGATCAACTTGAATGCCTTGTTTCTTGATTTGTGTTCTGTTTTTATTGTGATTGACTTTGTACCTTTAAAAAAATATTTTTACAATTATTCTTCAAAAATTTTCCTTAAAATAAACAAGAATTTTTAATAAAACATGATGTGAGCTTAATGGGAACAGGGGTGTGCTTAAAGGGTACAAAAATGTACCCATTAATCACAGCCAGACTTTTTGAATTTAATGTTGTATATCTTAATTGAAATGCTTTTGTCATTTAAAATAAAATTAAATATTTTTTGTGTGAGAGATTAATATTTTATTTTAACAGCTTTTTGTACTGAAACCAACATCTTGTGCACTAAAAATGTCTCAATGTAGATTTTGGTGAGCTTAATAGGTACGTTTACCCTATATCATTTACAGTGCTTCATTGGAATGGGCATTTCTTTTGGTGCAGTTTACTTGTCATTATTCTCTGATTAGTGGTGATTTCTCTGTAGAATCATGGGTAATGTAGTTTTCGAACAGAAATTCTGCTGTTAAACACAAATATATATATATAAAAAAAAAGAATAATTTGAAATAACGTGGGTTGATAGCTTTAACAAAAGCATATGCCATTGATTAACAAACTTGTAGCTTACAGGTTTACAAGCTATTGTTAAAAATCAATTGCCCAATGGAGAAAATGAATGGGATTTTTACTTCTGGAACCCAACTGTTGCACTCTATCCACCTTATTTTGCAAGTAAGCTATTTTCTGTGAATGTGGGAGACTTCAGATTCATTAGCCGCTATAGGTAAATAACCAGAAGAATAACAAAGTGCAGTAAATGTTAAAAATGGTAAAAACTATTGTTACAATTTTACAATTACTACATATGATGAGAAAGACCAGTCTGCAATATCAGGTAAGCCATGCTCACTGATATAAGTTAGATATTGCTAATATACCGTATACCGGTGCTACAGTAGCCTACTTTGGTGTCTTTAGTATCCCTTTGATTTCAGTGCAAGCAACTCAAAATGGTTAACAAGTCTAATAAAAAGTATTTATTTTAATGTATGTATAGACAGACAGGTAGAATAAAACAATTAACAGATGGCTACCCAACAGGCACAAAACATCATAAGACATTGATATTTGGTTGAATTTCAGTTGCGATGTCGGGTGACCAAAATTAAACGTCAATTCAACGTGTAATGTCAATGTTAACTTGATGTCCAATACTGACGTCAGCTGACGTTGATATTTGTTGTTTTTAGGTTGTGTAACCAAAATCCAATGTCAAATTGGCGTCAAATACTGACGTCAGCCCGATTTTCATTCTCAACCAAAATGCAAAATCTGTCCACCGTCAGGTCCAAGATCAACCTGACATTATTTTGACATCCTGTGCCTGCTGGGTAGAAGTTCAGAAAACACAAAACATCTTAAGGCTAAAAGTGGCTCATAACTTTCTGATTTAGGAGAAAATCTTAAAAATAATGTCCTAAATTTATGACTCCTTAATTTTAGCTCTAAAAGTATTTTTCAAAGCGTTTAAGTGCTAAAACTACCTTGGAAATCTGTGAAAAGTTAGGAGTAGTGAACTAAGACCATACCACAAACTCCAGATTTTCCTTTGATTATATCCTTGTTTTCATAAACCAGTTTTGGGCAAGAAGTAACAGCTGTTCTTTTCCGTTTCAGGTTTTCTTTTACGTTTGCATGTCTTACTATCAGCCATGATTATTCTACTCTGTTAATTAAAAGGCTGTTTATAAGCATATCCGCTAATTGTTTATGTGAAGCATACACATAAGAAGCTGACAATCAGCTGAACATATACTTGTTTAATTTAGTGACACTAGCCTGCATTTTAAAATCTTTATTTGAATGTGGCAATTAACATTTTTATTTTTAAATCTTTATTTGAATATGGGAACATAATATCTATAATATTTCTATGAATAAACCTCTGACAGAGACCCCTCCCCTATCAGCCAATCACTGTGTGCATAGTTAGTAAGCATGCTGACATTAACCTAGCAACCCTTACTCTTATAAGACTTCTCTAAGCAAAAGTTTGTCTGAGCAGCTTTGTGAATAGGTTTTAAGTGAAAACTCAGTGAGAGATGTAAAAAGACGATAAGGATGTGAAACAGAGTCGTGTTACACTGTATCTAAATTTGCTAACAATAAATGAACCAATATTGTAGGCCTATTTTTGCAATGTTAATTTTGTTACAACGGTTTCTGCGTTATAATGTCCTTTTAGCTGAAGTTTAAAGACAATCTGTTCAATATTTCTTGTTCATGTACCCGTGCAAACAGCTGGTCATTACAGTAAAAATAGGTTTATTTCAATGACCTGACCCAAAACTCACATTTATCAGAATTTTCAAAGTAACTAAGCAAAACCTACATTTTTACAGAAACAGAGAGTTTTAAAAGCCACTAACACTTCTGATCTGTAAAAGGAAGCCGTCATTCACGCGTACTTACTTAAATCCATGCCCTGTTACAACATGAGATCTTCATTTGCTTTGCTTTCCATTGGAGAGCGTCTTTTTTGAAGAAGTAACGCGAAAACGCCCACCGAGATGTGCGCTCCTCCACTATACTGACTACATTCATCATGTGCATCGCCCCCACATTTTTTGACTTCTGAATCTTCCTTTCTCGGCTGGGACATTTGTTATCTCGTCTCTGAACATGCCTCGACGTCCCCGCAGTGAGTCACTGCACACCGAAGCCAAAATAAAAGTGAGGGTAACCCTGGGGTTATAGTAGATACTGATGCAGTTCTAAATAAATAAACATTTTTTGAACACTTTTGGAAAAAAAAAAAAAAAGGTAGGCTGAACAAACAAAAGTTTGGTTCAGGTTAATATTTTATTATGTGATAAGTCTTCTGCTTTCAGTGGATTGCCACATTCAGTAGGACATGCTTTGTATGTATTCTTTCATTTATTTATACCTCCACACATATTCACACTTCATATTTTACTTTTTATATTTTTATTGATGTCATTGATTGTGCTAGTAAATATTTGCTGTTTTATATGTATAAAAATGTCATTGTGCACATAAAAAGTGCAGTATTCTATTTACTGTCATTTGTACGCATTACATTTGAAAATTTCAACCCACAAAACTGAAAAGTTTAATTGTGCCTTTTTGTAAGTAAAATCAAAGTGGTGCCAAAGTTACCACCTGTATTGATATTACTCTTAAAATAATAATAATTAAACAAAATGTAATATGATCAAGTGTGTAACGAAACAGATTGATGGCAACAAAAGGTGTTATCACTCTACCTATTTGGATGGTAACATAATGATACAAACATGTTTAAAGGGATGTCTGTGTTTTTAAGTGTTTAAAGAAAGCAGGTGTGTGTATGAATCAGACGGCCTACTTTCATGACCAGCCTTCTGGTGTCTCTGTCCCTTTGCGAGTTATCATAAATATTTGCTTTATTCAGCTCCAACATATCTCTTTGCCAGATTAAACCCCCCCCAGCAGTAATTTCATTTAAAATTTTTCAGTCTTAGAACACCTGTCACCTGCATGGTTATAATGTTCAAATGCATGCACATGTGTTTGCAGAAATACAACAGGTATATATCTTCCTAAACAAAACACCTGTTGTCTTTGGTGAATTGTTGTAAACAAGCAGATCATAGTTCATTCACTGTTTATTTGCTGCAAATGTGAACACCGAGCCAGTGTGGTGATAGAGATGTTTAAATACGAGAGAATGTTTGTTCTGAACATTAGCGCACACTGAAATTAGAGGATCTCACCACCCTCTCTTTCGCAGAGCAGAAACAATCTTCCGCTCAGTCACCCTGCAGCAGCCCACAAGCCGCAGCTGTGAAAAATCAGGATAGAGCAAAAAGTCTTGTCTGCAAGCCTTGGAGTCGCTGTGATCACGACAAGCTCAGAACACCATCAGTAATGATTACACCACACATAACATGTTTCATAGCTGATCATCTTCCCCTTTATAGACAGATTAACGTGATCTCATAATAATTCGTATGTATTTTACGTAAAATGCGGTTCTATAAAACGTACATTTACTTACGTTTTTACAGGCACTAAAACGTACAAAACTAACGTATTGACGACATCTAAAAATAAATCCTTATGAATACTGAAATCGCGGCATTAATTTTATTATTATTTGTTTTTAGTTGTCATATCAATTACCTTGTTTTCAATTGTTTACTCGATATGAAATGATAACATTTCCTTCTGTTTTGTGTGATTTCTGCTGCCAGCTCGTTTCCAAGAATAGGCCTACATAACGTTAAACAAGATTTCACTTTAAACCTTAAAATAAATAACATTTCTTGCAATCGTTTAACCTTTACTTGTCATGTAATGTTTGCCATGGGCCACAAAAGGCGTTTTCTTTGACATGCTGTGGTTGACAATAGAATTATTAAAAAAAACACCAAAACCGCAACATAATACGAAATTAAACCATTTTATTCGTGCGCTGTAATCCAGATCTTCAGAATCCATTCGACTGCGAGGAACAGACCTAAATCCAAGCCTTTATTCGGCGATCTTCATCTTTAGCAGCGAGTCCAGCGACCGTAAACAGCAAAGCCCCGCGGACTGACGCGCTCGTTACGAATTCAAATATTGCCGCTTCAAACTACAGGTTTTACGGCAGGATAATCGAACGCTCATTGGCTCTCACCTGCATTCGTCACAGATTGCGACATGCCGTGTTTCTGGTGAGGTGTGTGTTTGAATGATGCGAGCTGAGCACGCGCGCGCCTTCGCTAGTTCACTCACTGAGAGCGAGAAATTTTTTCAATAAATAAATGATCGTAATTGCATTTATCTGTCTGTCATGTTTTTCTTATACTGTACAGAAATAGCTATGTTTAGGTTTAGATGTAGGAGTGGGATTAGCGACTATAAAAACATTTGTAATGCTATATTGTTACTAAAATTGGTATTTTCCTGCATGTTTCAGTCAATTGCGTTTTATATCCTTTTATATTCTCTATAAAATGTGTAGGTTTAGGTTTGGGGGCAGGTTAAGGGGTCTAAAAGTCTAAATCGCTTATTGATAAAAATGATAAAAATGCATTGATATGAATATCTTAATAATATAAAAGATACGTAAATATTTTTACGTTTTTAAAGCTAAAAATACGTATCGATTTGTACGTTTTAAACGTTGAAATACGTCTAAATTGTACGTTTTAGCATCAATAAATACGTACATAAATGTACGTTTTGTGCTTGTAAATGTTACGTATTAATACCTACGTATGAACATGAGACCAGGCTGGATAGATTTACCAAACACCAAACACCTGTACATATGGACAAAAGTATTGGGACACCCCCTTCTTTAGAACAGAAAAAGGCACTTCCAAAACTGTGGCAACAAAGATGGAAACATAATGCATGTATTTAAAAATTGTATTTCCATCTCTGCTGCAACAGTTTTGGAAGTGTCTAAAATGACTGTACCCATATGTACAAGTCATTGGTGTTTGGTGATGAGTTTTTGGCTCAAGATCTGCATTTAAAGTCACACCAGAGGTGTTCAGCTTGGATTAGGACTTGGCTTTCTGCAGACCAGTCAAGTTCTTCCACACTGACTAAATCAATCATTTCTTTTTGAACCTTGCCTTATACACAGAGTCATTGTCATGTTAGAATAGAAAAGGGTCCTGTCCAAACTGTTGCTTTAAAATTAGAAGCACACAATTCCCTAGAATATCATTATATGCTTTAACATTAAGATTTGTACTCATGGAAATTACTAAAGTAGTCAAACCTGTTCATTAGAAGGGGGTGACCCAATACTTTTGGCAATATAGTGTAGATAGACAGACAGACAGACAGACAGACAGACAGATAGACAGATAGATAGATAGATAGATAGATAGATAGATAGATAGATAGATAGATAGATGACCATGTTCCAAAATGTTTCAGCATGACCACCTAAATGACCTGCTAGCTGGTTTGTTGCTGGTCCATCTTAGACCAGCTAGAAAGCAACACATTGCAGCAAATTTTCCAGCAAAGGACGGAGAGATAGATAGATAGATAGATAGATAGATAGATAGATAGATAGACAGACAGACAGACAGACAGACAGACAGACAGAGACTTTAAAACTTAACATTCTGTCAAAATGCCATCAGCACAATGCACTGATGAAGACGAATGCGCCATCACATGGCATTAATGACAGGCATTAGGAACAGAAGTGGAGTCAACCCGCAATAACTAAACCAGTGACGGAACCCGCATTGCATCACAGAATCAATTCCTGGCCAGTGCACGCGCCCCAGGCTCTGCCGGCTTAATTACTCCTTTACCTATCAGCGCGTGCAGTGCACACTAATCCGAAGCGTTTAGGTGATGCATTAACACCGACAAGTATGTTTTAAGGGAAGCGTTTGGCTTTTTTTGAAGTTCAGCTTTCAGTCTGAGGCGAATTCAAAGACGAGCGAGAGGCATCAGCAACAGGGCACTGCCAATTCACCGGCGAGGACAATTACACAGAAAGTATCTCGATCGTCTAGACTCTAGACGAACAATTGGGACCGAACAGCACTGACGTCATTACTCGATACTGATTGCGTTTCTCTAATTGTGTGGGGATTTCTTACATTTTTGCGTCATTAAATGGAGCGGCGTAGGTGACGTTTGGACTGTTGCGTTCAAGAGGAGCTCTTATCAAGACTAAAAGCCGGAGCGGAAAAATGTAAGTATAGCCGCCAAAGACGAAATAGCAACCTGTTAAGGTGTCCAATATTGCTGCCGATAAACTGCGCTGTTAGCGAGCTTTAGAAGTCACTCAGCTGCCATCAGAGCAACCCGTTCTCCTTCTTGAAGCTTTTGCATGTCAATCTTATTCCGAAGGGCATTTAATCGACTTGGTTATCTTGTGGGGCTCAAGGGCACAGTGTTATTCGTGCAGGGAGTTGAACATACGCCTGATTCTCTTGTCTTGATCCTCTAACGAGGACACAATTTTGTCAGACCGACTCAATGTAAGATGATGTCCTGTCGCTCTACAGAAACCCTGTGGATTCAGTCGTTTATATATCTACATCCAATGTCCCTTCAAGGTCCTTTCTTAGTGTTGGAGGAAAATGAAGAGCAAGAAAAAAAAATGTAATTTATATTTGTATCTACATATTTTAAAACAGAAATCGATATCTCCACCTCTGCATTCACTTAGGGGACAAATTCTGTTGAAATTGGAAATGGAACAGTTCACTTCACATTCAGGAGAGGGAAAAATCTCATAACTTGCAGAGAAACTTTATATCCTTAACTTGATTGATTTGGTACCATGTGGAGTTGATAAATCAATTCAAGTTTGATTTAAAAAATTATGCATGCAGTAAATTTATGGTAAAAATGTCTAGACTTTACCATAAAAATACACTGAAGATATTACAAGCATTACAGGATGGCATTTTGGTGACCAAATTCACAGTTGTATATGTCATTCAGCTATATAATGTGTTATAATAACCTATCTGATGTATAATCTGTTTGTTGTAATGTGCTGATAAGATGGTACACTGGAAGGCCACATGATGACAAAGTTCAGCAACATTGGCCTCTCCAGCAACAGTGACTAATAATAACTTGAAGACAGAGCACAGTGTTGCCCACACAAACACAAAACACCATCAGGGTAACTCACATGACACTAATGTAATGCAGTAAAATTAAATAAATAACAAAAAACAAAAAAAAAAATGCTACTTAGAGTGACTCGGTGCACAGTAGTTCTACAGTTTTCTACAGTGAAATTATATGTATTATTTTTTATTTAATATATACAAATAACTTGTTAAATTAATTAACTGTTTAGTTAATAAATTCATTGGTTTTTATAGCATTTGTACATTATTTGTCTGTTCAAATCACAACATGCAGTATATTTCCACCCTGAATGTATTCACACTCGTAGAATTTTGAATGAGCTAAAACCATTTTGGCTAGTATTGAGCAGAAGAGAGCCACATGCTATTGAGCTTTATACACACTGGGTCTTATTCCCTGTCTGGGATGGCAATACTTGTATGTAATCTAATATCGACCCTTGTTTCACACCCCCACTACGGATCAACGTCTCATTTTATCACCCAGACCCATATTTAAATAGTCAATGAACAAGATGTTCTTTTGAACTCTTTTGGGCTTCCACAATTCATTAAAAGAACATTCAGAAAGTTTTGTGGAAGATGCATCGAATTGGGTCAGTGTGTTAGCGCTGAGGGCGTTGGAACACCCAATTCAAAGGAATGCACAATGGGTAGGGATGCTCACCTGTCCATACCACGTGACGTGTGTAGCTTTTGTGCACAAACATTAGTAAAGTGAAGATGGTTTGCACAGTGCAGTTTGATGTATAAAGACAAAGAAATAAGGTCTGTTTATTTACTACTAATCTTAAAGATATTATGTTCATTCAAAAATTAAAATTCGTTTCCTTCTGTGGAACACAAAAGAAGAAATTTTGAAGAAGTAGTGGTTTAAACAACATTGGACCACATTGAGTTTCATGGTATGGACAAAAAAAAAAAAAAAACCTTTTTGGTTTGTTCAGTTTTGTTTCAAAGTATCTTCTGTGTTCCACAGAAAAAGATTCAGAACATTACAGTGATTAAATAATGACAGAACTGTTACTTTTTGGGTGCACTATACCTTTAAGGAGCAGTGTCTGTGAAGAACCAGTGATATTAGCAATAGCAGTATTACCAGACATGACTTTGAAATGATCTGTTTGATCACAGCTGCAAACACAAAGACATGTTGTATTTATAAGGACATTTTATAAGGACAGGGTTTTTAAGTTAGGTCTGTATGCATGAGCATACATGGAGGAGAGAGAGAGCTTGAACACATATACACAAAAACACTGCAGTGTTGCAAGAAAACTGTCAGAATTCACAGTGATACATTCATATTTCATCCCAGCCTGTGCCCCTGCTGTTCCCTGAGCTGGCAGTAGACCTGTTACTGAGCCCAAAAGCAGCCTACCAGTCTCTGTCTCTGTAGGGAAATCTGTTTAACAACCTATTGGTTTCTTTCTCTCTCTCCAAGGAATTCTGTCTTACATCCCATGAAGCCTTTGAGCAGTTGGTGCTCATGGGCCAATGCATCCTATATGCATTTCAAGTTTGCATCTATATTTAGTATTTACACTAAGCATAAGTAATTATTAATGAGCCGTGCAATGAACTACCCATTGGCTCTCCACAGGCTTTCAAAGTAAAGATGTTATGTGTCATTCTATATCAGTTCATTTAGAAGGGTAACAGGTGCATCCCAATTTCAATAGAAAATAATTCAGCTCTTTGAGTATCCATTTAAGGTTTTCTCTCATTGTAAATAACAAAGCTTTGCATGATAAACTGAAAACATATCTGTTCCTGCCTCGGGTCATTAAAACTTAGTCATAAAACAGGCATGCGTAATCTACGCGTTAAGTGCTTGAGTTCACTGTAGTGCAAAATAGCGATTACTCACACAGCAGTAGAAAATATATCTATTGATTTTTGACAATCGAGTCAACAGGTATGAAGTGTAACCCCTATCTTCCCACACAAAGCGGGTTTCCAGCGCGTTATGGCATATATTGCAGTGCGCGCGCGGGAAGAGGGAAGAGTTCATTCGACAGCTGGATAGGCTGCTGGGCTGTTTTCTGCGGAGAAGGACCTGTTACTCGGTTCATGCTGCTTGTTGAATTGCGTCCCGGTGATGCAGAGGTGATCTTGTGGCTTTTGGGAATACCATATAGCTTTAAAATATTTAATTCCCGCTGTATTCACGGTTATGGCGCGAGACCGAGCACATCAGCGCGTGCTTCAGTATCAACAAACTCTGGTGAGTATAGTGCTGGTCAGCGTGATTCAGATTTCTTTTTTCTTTCTTTCTTTCGCGAAACCAGCTGTTTTATGCGTAAAAGTATGACTGAGTGTGAGTGTAAAGCTGTGGGTTTGTTTTAGCTATGAACGAAATCACCCTTAGAATTGCTTAAGTAGACGATAATACACAAGTTGAATTGCAACAATGTAATTATTGTAGGCCAGGAGTGTAAAAGAAGGTTGCTATTTCATTTGTGTGTTGCTGACATTTGTAACAAACTTCTGAGCCGTTTCTAGCTAATTAAGTCATTTGTTTGTTGATATAGGAGGTAATTCAAGTCTGTCTAGTCCACAATAACGTTTGAGGCATGGCACCATTTGCATTATGAGTTCATCCACATTTCAAGTTTAAGGGCATCATCAAAGTCCCCTCTTCATCCCTGTTTCATCCCTCTAGTGCCCCTCCTACTTCTGCTTTTGCACTTGTGGACTAAAAGTAGATCCACTCTGAATATTAATTGACTCATGCACCAGTTTCCCCCCCATTTCTTTCACATGGTGATTGACAGCTGTACCCTAGAGCACTTGACAGGGATATCTCTATATTCAGGCAGATATGAAGAGAAGGAGAACTGGAGAAGGACACGTTCAAACGGTCGGTATGGGGTACAGTCTCTTCGTTCTGCGCCAAAATCCCCTGCTTCACTCCTCCCACTAACATCCATCTCTGAGCAAGTTTTTTTGCACTGTTATGACAAATGCGTTTGCATAATGAAGGTAGGCGTGAAGTGGCCGCACTTGGATCCATGTGTTGCGTTCGTATCTTGTCTTTTTGAGTTCAGGCTATTTCTGAGCAGCCTTTCTCCCTGCAGGGCCAGATGATGTGTTCCTCAGCGTCTATGTGTGTGATGAATGAAACTGGGACATTTTTTTTTTTCCGGCCCTGCTTTCCTTATCGGTGAGAGGATCAATACAGCGCTATACAAAATGGTGGCTGGAGACTCACGGTTTCATTCCCTCTCTCAACACCTTTCCCTTTGACTAGGGGTTGCGCCTCGTTCTGATTGATGTCTTTGTCATTTACTGTCCTCACGACGTGCTTCGCTGCACTGCCAGACACGAGTCTGTCTGGACAAATTTGGCCAAAGGAGGATTAGTCTGTGATGTGTGCTTTTCCATGCCATGTTTGTTTTTCTTTCAGTATGTGCACAAGCTCACTCTCTGTATTTTGTTGTCTATTAATTTGATTTCTCTAGGGAAATCGCAATGCTTATGCTTTTGTTACTTACGTTTTCCGAGTCTAAATGCTCAATTATGGCACTCAGTACTGTCAGTTTTAAGAAATCTGGCCTTGCTCAGTGATTCGTGTTTGCACTGAAACTCATGTGATTGCACTGGCGATATTATCTTCTCAAAGGACCTTTCAAATGGTCTTGCAGGTAAGGGCATCACAAGTGCAGTTAGTCTGCTCTTCAGTGGCCTTTTGTATCTTGCAGCTCACGATTGCGCATGCCCACACTATTTGCAATTTTCCCCCCGCTCCTTTCAAAGAATCTATTTCTCTCAAGCTTCTCATCTGCACTGGCTGGCAGTACCTTTGAAAGATTTTTCTATATTGTTTGGAAGAAGGGAAAGAACCATGAAACTTACATTTATGCTTCTTCAAGAGAGTCAGGTCAGATGTGTTTCTCTCAAGCTTTCGGCAAAAATAGCACGCCTGAGGACACTTTTCTTCTAGCGTTAGCACACTTCACTCCTCTGTGTCACTGTGCACCAACTGCATGGACCGGTGGAGAGTCTCTGCTATCACCCTGTCTGATCATTTGCAGCATTCAATCCATCAAAAATCTGTCCGCCATCTCTAGCTGAAATGCCGCAGCCCTAGCAGGGGTTTACATATGAGAGCTGGATAAGAGCTGAGTACAGATTACATACAGGTGTCAGTGGCGGAAAGCAGGTGCACTGTATTTCCATGGAAAATCGCACCAGTGGCTGTTTACTTGTCTGAGAGGATGGATAAATTGATGGTACTGCAAAAAGATGGATTGAGTAAAATAGAGATTGTGTGTGCTGGTGAAACTGGTTGAGTCAGAGAAGACATTAGTCAGGACTACAAGAGCAGTGGCAATTAAAGGAATAGTGCACCCAGAAGTGACAAGTGATGACAAATACATTTTGTCATTATTTACTCACCCTCGTGTCATTCCATATTACTTTTTTCTTTTGTGAAGAGGTCTGTGAGATGTTTTTTTCAATGCAAAGAAAGTGGTTGGTGAATGCCAAATGGATAAATTGGACAAAAAGCACATAAAAGAGGCTTTCCAGCACGTTTGGCTTTACTCTGTTATTGAAAAGTTTGGGGTCAGTACATTTTTTTTTTTTTTTCTTTTCTTTTCTTTTTTTAAAGAAATTAATTTATCAAAAGTGAAAGTTATGGTACAAAACATTACAATTTTAAGTAAATGTTGTTCTTTTGAACTGTCCATTCATCAAAAAATCCCCAAAAAATGTATTGCAGTTTTCACACACACACAAAACAGTTTTTAGCACCATCAAATAAATATATTAGAATGAGTTCTGAATGATGATGTGAGACTGAAGAATGGAGTAATGGCTTCTGAAAATTCAGCTTTGCTATCAAAGGAGTGAATTACATTTTAAATAGAAAATTGTAAATATTCAAAAATAAAATATTTTAAATTGCAGTAATTTAAATCATTATATTACTAATTAGTAAATCATTATATTACTGTTTTTAGTGTTTTTGATCAAATAAATGCAGCCTTGGCATGAGAAAGTTCTTTCAAAAAAAGAAATCTGTGTTCCTTAATTTAAATATGGTAATTTTCAACTTCAGATGTCAGTGTCACAGATGTAAGTAGAGAACACAGTTACATAGTGTACTTTTAATAGCAAACAGAATTTAATTGTGATAAGGCATTTTGAAAAATGCAACTTGAAATGATAAACTTGAAATTTAAATAAATTTCAACTAATTTTTATATGACATCAGAACACTTGGAATATAACACAAAAGCCTCATTGATAATTTTGATATGATTATTTTTATTTTGAAACTTGATCTAACATCTCCTTTTGTGTTCTGTGGAATAAAATAGGCTGGTTTGACAAGTATGTGAGTAAATGATGCCTTTCATTTTTGTATGAACTTTCCCTTTAAACCCCGCATTTAGCAGCGAAGATATATGACCCTTGGTTTTGACCTTTCAGTGTGTGTTTCAGAATTGAAGATATACAAGAACAGATGTTTTAGACAGCTTTTCAATGTCCTCCATCAAGGGGAGTAGGATTTTGGCCACTGATGAGATCAAAGACTGTAGATGTGCAGAGGATACAAGTCCTACAGTGTGACATCAGCCTCGCCACACATCTCCAGCATGGTGCATGCAGTCAAAGACATGTGATTACGCTTTTAGCACCGCTAGGGGATCTTTACGGTGCAGTCACTACAGCAGGAAGATGCTAATGACCTCACACTTTACCCACAAACCAGGGACGCGAGAGAGGTTATGGTGGGAAGTCTCAAACAGCCTGTGATACTGCCTGTGGTTTGGTCATGCATGCACGTAAATTGATCAGCACTGTTCATACGTACTTGGATAAATGATATCCCGAGCAGATATGCTATTCATCACTCACCAAGATGATTTGACTACCCCATTTATGATTTTTTTTCTCAAATGAAGCGATGAATAACTTTAAGCAGCAAGGCAACAGCTCTAATGACAGCCATATCAACCTGATTGCAAAATGGATTAAAGAAGGCAGTTTAATCTCACATCAGCTTTTAGTCGCATGATCTCCATCCAAGCATCTGAAACACCATTTGGCCCTGAACCACTATAATTTAATACAAAACCTCAGGTAAAAATATTACACAATTCTTTAATATTCTTCATTCTGGCTCAGTATCAAATCGGCCCACACCAGGTGCGCTGGAATGCAGAGGAGTCATTAGTGTAATGGGATCAATGCCTTGATTCTTCTTTTTTTCTTAGAAGGGATGTTTTGGAAAACAGGAGGAGCTGTGGTTGCTGACAGAGGTTGTTTTTATGCATCTTTTGGCTGTGTTAAATGCTAATCCAATACATCCTTTTCCCTACTTTTCCCATTATATAGATTGAAGATGTAGCTAAAACTTGTGCAATATCTTAATAAGCTTGCTTGCTGAGATGCGACATCAAATGGCCTGACTATGAGAGAGAATTTGCACAAAAATTCTTCATAACACCCAAGATTATGTGCAAAATTAGATTTTTATAGCCAAGAACTGAGGTACGCTTTAGTTTATGGTAAGATCTTGAGAAAAGTTTCCACCTTGTTATCACTACAAACTAAAAAAAGAGCTGTATTTACACTATACTTTTCACAACGTTTGGGTTCAGTAAGATTTTTTTTTTTTTTAAGAAATTGATAGTTTTATTCACAGAGGACCCATTCAATTGACAAAAGTAAGAGTAAAGTCATAATTTCACTAAAGATTCAAATAATTGCTGTTCTTCTGAACTTTCTATTAATCACAGATTCCTGAAAAATATTAAGCAGCACAACTGTTTTCAACATTGATAATGATAAGAAATGTTTATTGAGCACCAAATCATAATTTCTGAAAGATCATGTGACACTGAAGACTGGAGTTATGGCTGCTGAAAATTCAGCTTTGCCATCACAGAAATAAATTACATTTTAATATATTATATTAAAATATAAAAAAAATATGGATTATAATAATAATAATAATAAAAGTTATTATAACGATAGTATACCTGTTAGTATTATTGTTTCTACTATATATTTGATTAAATAAATGCAGACTTCTTTCAAAAACACTAGACACCAGACTTTTAAAGATTATTTACAGTGGCCCTAAAATTAGTGTTTTTCATGTACATGTG
The DNA here is from genome assembly GCA_039654775.1 of Spinibarbus caldwelli. Lineage (NCBI taxonomy): Eukaryota > Metazoa > Chordata > Actinopteri > Cypriniformes > Cyprinidae > Spinibarbus > Spinibarbus caldwelli. The sequence goes on from CM077234.1 coordinate 13,728,900, forward strand.
ACAAAACCCCCATTTATTTAAATAATTTTCATGGCATCAACATTTGTTTTTGATCTTCACAATCAGAGTTTTTGTGAACTATGTTCTTGTAGCCCAAAAGGTAAAGCATGGTGATAACAACACCAAGGATAATATCACGGTTGCTTAAGCAAAGTTCAAGCACACAACACAGGGGTAATCCAATACACAGTCTTCAATAACTCCACAGGGACACAATACATAGAAAATCCAGGAACAATCCAACACAGCAAAACAAAAGCATATCCACATCAATAACCTGTGACAATGAGGAGTATTTATACAAATGCAAGAGAAGAACTAATGATTTAATCAACTGAACACAGGTGAACTGAATAACATAATCAAGGAAACACAGGAATAGGTCAAAAGTACTAAACTAGACAGGAGAACAGGAAACGAAACAAACATAACCGAAGTCCATAATCATGACAGTTAAACAAACAAAGGTTAAAAAAAATCAAATGTATTTTTCTTATCCCATTGGCAAAATGTTTTTTTTTTTCCTTCTTGGTTTTAAACATAAATAATTGCCAAATTTAGTGAAGTACTTGAAAGATATCTGAAATCTTATTATTTTGCACAATTTTGCTTCTCAAGGTAATGCATCCCTTAAAGGATGTTTAGACGTATTTTACTGGAAAAAAGACAAATACAAATACTTTTTTTTTTTTTTGTTTATGCGTTCTTTTAATTTCTTTATGTGCTTGATAATTGTTTCCCATGTTCACTGTACAGTTGGCTACGCCAAAGGCACATTCCAGAATTTTTGCCATGTTTTTGCTTATGGAGAAGATTTGGAGATTGTGAAAACAAGCAAGCTGTAATGCAGAATCTGCAGTCTTTAAATGTGACATGCTCAATGATGACCGATTAACTGCTTTTGCAATGAATCTTCTCTTACTGAGTTCTGGTAATGTCAAAATATGTGGGCCACATTTCTCCAGTGTGACTGCTCTTATGTCACCCGTCTAATGAAGAACCAATTGGAGCACAGCAATTGATGACGTTATATGTGTGTGTGTGTGTGTGTGTGTGTGTGTGTGTGTCTGGATAGAGACCAAAAGAGACAGAGAGAAGGAGACAGACATTCAGTTGAAAATCATCGTCTATATGATAGGCTTAACACAAATGTCTTGTGGCCCTCAAGTTATTTTCATACTATCAAAATCATCGCTGGTGTCTGGTGTGAAGAATGACATCTTCTTTAGCCTAGCCACAGACTCCCAGACACTTTAAATAAAAAACAGCTTGCTTTTGTTTGAGCAGCCCATTTCAATTTTGCGTGTCAATGAGGATGTCAGAATGTGATGAGGACTGTAAAACGGCCAGTCATGGCTGTCAATCATAACCAAAGTCTTAGCTAAGATGCACATCGTACAGTTGACAAAAGATGTCACACAGTCTGCTGTGGGCATCACACAAGATCTCAATGGGGTCATATTGCACAGTCAGACAGGGAGCAGTCATGAAGGACAGCAAAATTCCTGCAGTATGCAATCTTTAATTGTGGTGACGATAATGTTCCATTTAACCTGCAGTGGAGCACCGCACCTGCTTTAGCGACACTGGACTGGGCACTTGATGCTCTCAGATGGCTGGCTAAAGGCTCTGAGGCAGAAGTGGTAAAAGGCTCCATTTACACTCCAAAACCCTTTAGAGAGATCTTTGCTACAGGCCACTCATATCCACCCAAAACCCTCCTTTAGATTTTGTGTCTGCAGGTCTTTTTGATTAACATACTTGCTAGCTGTGTACCAATAAATTAACAGGTCAATGACATATTACAGTCTCCTTGATAATGAGGAAAAATTAAAAAAAACATGTTACAAGTTTTTATAAACCTATTCTTTGTTGTAAAAAGTTTAATTTAATGCCTCTAAAATGTCATGTGGTGTAACCATCAAGTAAAAAACATTTTTTTCTGTCCGTTTTTTGGGACTTTATGAACTAGCCTTGATGTGACATAGGGTCAGGTAGAGGTCTACACAGACCCTCTTCTGTAAGATTCTGTCTCATTCTGGTGCCATCGACTATTTTTTCCAGTTTCCCCAATACACAACTCCTCAAACCTTACTTTGTCACATTTGGCGAAGCAGGCAAAAGAGTGCTTTCCCTCACTGCCACCCACAATCAAAAAAAAAGTGAGAATATCCAATGCTTTGCCTGTTTATTTTTGTTGCTCAACAGACAAATAACACAAATAAGATAAAATACTTTTCAGTAGATTTTATTTTATATTTCAGTATTTATGTTTCACAGGAGCCCCCCAAACTGCTCCATACCAAACTCTTTTGCGTCACATTGTGTCACACTTTTGACCAATTAGTTGGTCCCACCACATGACTTTGATTTAGACAAATGTTTATTTATTTGTTTATTTATTTACTTACTTTTGCCAATTATAAAAATGAATAACATTTGGGGTGCGCAATATGACCAAAATTTTATATCACAATATGAGTAATTTTATTTCACAGTAACAATATACATCATGGTATAGTTTTGCTTTAAATAAGGTCTTTATTATATCAACATTTTTAATACCATTGAAATGTCATAAGTCTTGTCACCAGTGTAAATATCACAAAAAAAAAAAAAAAAACAATTGCTAGCCTAAATTAAAAAAAAAGCTTACTGAAGACAAGTAAACAGTCAGCGATTAAATATGAATAAGAAACTAATTACAAGCAATAGAACAACAACAACAACAAAAAAAACTAGAGTAGAACAAATAAATAAGAAATGCTACATACATTGTAATCAAATGTATAAAAATGCACTGTTTTTGTGTTTGTCCCTTTAAATGCAAATGAGCTGGTGCTCCCGGCCCCCTTTTCAGAACAGGGCAGAGCTTCAAGAGCTCATGCTCCGGCATACTGGCAACAACAAAACATGAAAATCTCATGCACTGAAAATGTCAGAAACTCTCAGTAGCGGTGTTCAGCCTTATATGTTGCTTTGATACGCAATTGCAAACTACCACATTCCTTTGCGCATTCACGAGAGTCGAGTTCCGGCTTCTTGGCTGACGTCTGACTCGAAGTAAGACTTATGACGTAAGCCGCATTCGTAGCGTAAGCTCAGGTCAGAATAAACGAACGAAGACAGAGCAATACTAAACGCCAGTAATGAATTAAAAATCGAAAACAAGAAGTTAAAAAAAGGTCAGAGGATTTCACTATAAAAACGAATGCGGCTTACGTCATACGTCGAGTCAGAGGTCAGCCAAGAAGCCGGAACTTGACTCTCTCGCGAACGCACATACGGCCGTTGCCGGAAGTCAGGGATTTGAGTTTATAATTTTAAAAATAGAAATATTTTTGTTCCAAAAACCCATCGATCTGCTTCAGAAGACGTGTTAACCCCCAGGAGGTGTATGGGTTAGTTTTACAATGGAGATATGCGATTTTTGGAGCTTCAAAATAATAGCCACTATCCACCAGAATTACCAAGCTTGGAAGAGCCAGGATAAATTTTAAAACAACTCCGACTGTGTTCGTCTGAAAGAAGAAAGTTATATACACCTAGGATGGCTTGGGGGTGTGTAAATTATGGGGTAATTTTCACTTTTGGGTGAACTGTTCCTTTAATAATGATGTTAGTTGATCTATAATGGGCTTGGGCACTGCCCTGATAGTTTGCAGTTGATAACGTGACGCACTGAACATTGTAATCACATGCTGATTTTATGTGCCAAAGGGACAATAGGGCAAAAAAAACAAGATCTTCACATCTTTAACCCTTACAACAGTTATTGAACTGTTGCAAGTGAAAGCAGCACTGTCAGACCAGATTTCTAGTACCAGCTGTGTGAAGAATAGATAAATGTACCCCGTTTGCCCAATAACTGCTCAGTGACAGGGGTGGAGGCGTGTAGCGTGTGCAGCGTCCTTCTTGGTCAATATGCCGCAGGTCTGTTTGACCGCTAGAATACTGAAGGGGAACACTTGAGAGGCTTATTGTATCGATTGAGCATGCTCTGAAGTGTTAGCAGGGTTGAGCTTGATGTGATGAGGCAGCATCTGTTGGGTAAACCTTGTTTTTCACAGCTCGTCACCTAAACCCTTTTCCGAATTTCTGGTAGAGGTCAGGAGCTCACCTACGAGCGTCAAATTTTGGCCGTGCGATTTGATTGGCCGCAGCAGGTCACTGAATGTGACAGCTTGTGTTGCTAAGGTTAAAAGTCACTCTGTTAGTAAATGATGGGACAGTTTAATTGGGCCAGACTAATATATCAAGCTGTCCGAGAGGGACGGGTGCCAAGCTGATGAAGACGATGACTTGGTGCAATTAGGCATCGCTTATCGGGCAACGGCTTCAGATGGGTAGATGTTTTGAATGGGTGACAAAGGAGTGCAAAGGTTTGTGAAACAAGGCAGACGGAGCAGAGGAGGAAGAGGAGGGTGCAGATCAATCTGCGTCGGGCTGCTTTGCTTTCTCTCTATGAGCTGCACCTGATCATGTGAGCGAAGAGAGAGTCTGCTGGAATCGTGATGCTCATCTCAATGTGCCGCTGGCGGCTGAGCTCCTCAGATCAGAGCGCCGTGTGTTTATAGAACAGAGAGAGAGGGAGAAACAGGAGGAGGGAGTGGGAGAGAGGGATTGTGGCACTACACAACGGACCTGCCAATATCCCTGTCTCTCCATCTTTAGTGCCGTGGGCATGTGCCTGTGTGGGAGCAGCTGACTGTAAGAACGAGGGATGGGAGAAGAAAGGAATAGGGAAAGACAGAGGACAGGGTTACAGTGGGTGGGAAGGGCTCAAAATACCCCCTTACGTCACCCACACATGAGGATTTTTTTCATATCAGAGGACAAAATCGTGTCAGGATGATACAGTTGAACGTAATGAAACAAATTCAGCTGGGGGATACAAAGTTGTTCAAAGCATTATTGCAAATTCGCAATTGATTTGCTGATAGAACCGACTCCCCAAATTCTGGTGTAAAAGAAAATTGTAAAATTGATTGACACTTTAATCAGATCACCAGTCTGGGTCCAAAATGAAACCTTGCTAAACACACTGAATCTAAATTGGGATTTCCTTTGAGACCATTTTCACAAATTTTACAAAGAATTACAAAGAAACTGCAAGTAACACATTGAATTAACCTTGAAAATTTGAAGTACAAAAACTGAAAATGTATTTTCTTGTAAAACATACTCCAATAATCTGTTAGAAAGATTTAGAAAAGTCATTTTTTGAAATGCACCAAATGAGAAGTAAACTGGGTTTAGCGAGCAATTGTCAGAAGAATCTCACCATGGGATATGCACATTACAAACTATAGTGATTCAGATCATCTTACTAAAGCATGTTTTCTAACAGTTTTAAAAGTGATAGAGGTTTATTTTGGCTAATTTCTTTCTCCAGTGCTCCATGTGGAGACGCACATGTCAAATTTTCCCCACAATAAGCCACAAAAATTACCATAAGACCAATTCACAGTGTGTCGTCTTATTTTTGTTTTGTTTTGTTTTTTTTGTGACAAATGCAGTTTCATTTGAGAAACAGAGATGCTGTGACTGACGCAATGCCCTACACTATTTGTCACAAATATGCAATGAGAAACTGCTTAATAATATTGTCTTAGTGAAAAAAATATTTTAGTAAAAATAATGCAAAAGCCAGTTTTAATGGGTGTTAAGAAATATTTAAACTCATAAAAATTCACTCATCATGTTGATATTTATGTTGTGTGCTGTCTTTACAATCTAGGCATTGTCTCTATTTCAAGATCTTCCAGGTCATACATTGATTTTGTCAGTCATAATAACACGTATTGAATGTGCCTCTAGTCAAATTAATTCAGACTAAGCTTTGACAATGATGCAGCTAATATCCAATAAATTGCTCAGTTTTTCATCATTACTTCATCTCCTGCCTTGATAAACTTGATAAAGTGTTTGTCTGCCTTTGAATCCCAGACTGAGATCATGGTCCATGGTTTCTTATGTGATACATAAAGCAGTGCTATGGCTTAAAAACACAATTACAGATGCCTCTCTAAGTATCAGTATCCGGCCTTCTGTAAATTTATATCTCTGTCTCTTTGAATTGTTTTGCAGTGTCCTCAATTTGTCTCCCATGGTGCTCCTGAAAACCATAAACAGATACCTTTTCTTTTTTTTTTTTCTTTTTTTACTTTAAATTTATTATTTGTTTATCCAGTTTCCAGACTGATAGTTTGTGGAGTAAACCGGGACATATCTGCTCATTATATCTTTATTTACCGTTTGCCGATGTATAGCAACACAAAAACAATATAGCATCTTTATCAAATAACTAGCCATTTGGGTTCAGACTCAGAGGAGAATAATGAAGTTTCACTGCTCATTTAAATCACATTCTCAAGATCGTCTCAGAAAACTTGTGCTGGGCAGTCTGAGAATAAAAGTATAGATTTCAGTTTGCTGTGGTTTCATGGGTCTGTGTGCAATAATCTGTAACTACTTTATTGAATAATGAAATATTCATTGGCACCAGGGTGGTTGGAAAATGCTGATGTTTAGTGTGTTTCTTTGTTTTAGTTTCAAAAATAGTTGTGGAACTGAACTTGTATTGAATATCATTCATCGAGCAAACTCTTTTAAACTACTTGATTCTCACTGTTTGACATTACCTCAATGCAGCAAAATGTGAAGGTAGTTTAAATTCCGATGGTGTATTGTGGTCCTGTATCTCTGTGTAACACCAGCACTGTTTCTGACACTGTTAGCTTTAATGTGTAGAGCCCTGGGAGGATAGAAATGCACATCCTATCCAGATGCTTAGAAAAAGCTATAAAATTAATCTTTTCTTTTTCGTTGTCTTCTTAAATGACAAATATAGTGAAGAACACATGCACTCATTTCCAGCGTCCTTTGTTACAGAAGTATTTTTTTTCTTTGACCCAAACCAACCGGCACAGAGATTAATCCGATGATAACGTTTGATTGAAACTTTCCAAGGTATTTGAAAATCAAAAAGGAAAAAAGAATTAGATTTTTTTGAAAATCAAAAAAAGGAAAAGTAAAAGACTTTATTCTTACATGATAGAATGTGTTATTCATCCCTGAAGCACTGCAAATGACAAAGCAGGCAGAACATAGTATAAAACTGTAAGTACTACTATAAGTAAGCTTATAATTAGGAATATAACACAAGCAGAATTACTGTAGTGGTGCATCATTCCTGAATGAATTAGTGTTTTTAAAATAAATGGTTAAGTAAATGATTCAATGACTGACACACATCACTTGCTTTGTTCCTGAATGAATTGTCTTTGAACAAATCAGTTGAGTCACTCAGTACATTTACATGGACAACAATATTCAGACACAATTAAAACAATACTCTGATTAAGAATCTACCATGTAAAAAGAGACTTTTGATTACCTTAATCTGGCTAAAGTCATACTCGAAGTAAACACAAACTTAATCAAGACGTGGAGTATTCCTATTTTAGTCTCATTATCAAAGTGCAGTATAGACATGTACAAACCTTAATCACATTATTACCGTCGTGTAGGACTTTTCGCCACATTTTGCGACTGGACACACACACGGCAGTGGTCAGCCATTTGACGACAAATAAAAGAGCATGGCTTCAACAACACCATTGTCTGTTTGCACGTATAGCATGACAAATAATTAATTGCACTTGAATATTTTGTAAAATTAAAAATGGAACACCCAAAACTGTATATGGCACCATAACGAAGATGAACTGTATGTTGATACATGAAATTCTGGAGGGGACGTTGGATGGTGTCGCGTGGGGACATTATGACTTGTGCCATTAATCATGTAAAATAATCATTAATCATGCTATAACATGTAAAACGGGAACATGAAAGCAAATATTCTAAAAGCAACTAATGTAAACACCTTAATCATAATATTGTGTTATTCAGAATAAGGTAAATAATTAGATTACTGTTGTCCATGTAAACTTAGCCACTGGCAAGACAAGACATTTGTCGCCACCTACTGGCATAACAATCTAATATGCTGAATAAGTTACAGCATAGTCTGTCTTGAACAGGTACAGTAAATTTTCCATTTTAGTCTGACCTTTTTATAACAAAAATGTGAATTTTAAAATAAATAAATAAAAAAACTTAACCCCTGGTACCCAAGTGCCCATAGCTGAAGGCACACTCATTAAAAATGTTTATTATTATTAATAATAATAATAATAATAATAATAATTGAATGAACAAGTATTTAGTGACTTGCTTTAACTGCTAAATTATTACTGATCTAACCAATGGGACCACACAGAAATTGCACTTGCACCATGATTTAACGGGAATCCGTGTATCTGCATCTGAGATATGAGGTGCATGAATTCAAAATAAAACACACCTGGGTCTGTGTGGGAGCATCTCTGTGCAGTTCTAAGGAAAAATTACGTCAGCAGGGCAAAGGCACTTTCAAAGCCCAACTGCGTCAAGGTACATATAAAATTGCACTAAGGGCAAGTATGTAGGAAATTTGCAAAGCACTGAACATACCTTGAAGAAAAGTAAACTATGTGGGAAAAATATGTAAGAACTGTGAATCTGTTCAGAATTTTTTTCAGCAAATTGTTTGTCAAGGTGTTCAAACTCGGTCCTGGAGGGTCGGTGTCCTGCAGAGTTTAGCTCCAAGTTGCCTCAGCACACCTGCCTGGAAGCTTCTAGTATGCCTAGTAAAACCCTGATTAGCTTGTTCAGGTGTGTTTAATTAGGGTTGGAGCGAAACTCTGCAGGACCGAGTTTGGACACCTCTGGTCTAGGTGGACAGAGCCTTAGTAAAAGTCATCACAAAAATGCTCACAGGAACCATAGAAGTTACTGCCCTCCATAAAAGATTGAAGAACATGTGCTTGAGACAACAACAACATAAACAATTCATAACTCTGTAGTCTTGTAAGTCTTTTATAGACAAGAGCTCAAATCACATCTCAGGTGGACTTTTCCCAAAGGAATGAGAGTGACTGAATAATTTTCATGGTAGAATTTTATATATATATATATATATACACACACACACTACAGTCAAAGGTTTTTGAACAGTACGATTTTTACTGTTTTTTTTTTTTTTTTAAGAATTCTCTTCTGCCCACCAAGCCTGCATTTATTTGATCGTAACTACAGCAAAAGCAGTAATATTTTGAAATATTTTTACTATTTAAAATAACTGTTTTCTATTTGAATATGTTTTAAAATGTAATTTATTCCTGTAATTTCAAAGCTGAATTTTCAGAATCATTACTCCAGTCACATGATCCTTCGGAAATCATTCTAATATTCCGTTTTGCTGCTCAAAAAAACATTTATTATTATTATTATTATTATTATTATTATTATTATTATGTTGAAGACAGCTGAGTAGAATTTTTTTCAGGTTTCTTTGATGAATAGAAAGTTCAGAAGAGCAGGATTTATCTGAAATAGAAATCTTTTGTAACATTATAAATGTCTTTATCATCATTTTTGATCAATTTAAATCATCCTTGCTAAATAAAAGTATTAATTTCTATAATCCCCCCCTAAAAAAATATATACTGACTGCAAGCTTTTGAATGGTGTGTATAATGTTACAAAAGCTTTTTATTTCAGATAAACACTGATCTTTGGACCTTTCTATTCATCAAAGAATACAGGAAAAAAAAAATTACTCAACTGTTTTAAATATTGATAATAATAATATGTAAAAATGTTTCTTGAGCAGCAAATCAGCATATTAGAATGATTTCTGAAGGATCATGTGACACTGAAGACTGGAGTAATGATGCTGAAAATTCATCTTTGATCACATGAATAAATTACATTTTAACATATTCAAATAGAAAGCAGTTACTTTAAATAGTAAAAATATTTTACAATATACTGCTTTTGCTGTATTTAGGATCAAATAAATGCAGGCTTGGTGAGCAGAAGAGAATTATTTTAAAAACATTCAAAATCTTAGGCTACTGTTCAAAAACTCTTGACTGGTAGTGTAGATATGTAGCCTATCATTGCTTCTAGTTGTTTTGGATAAGAATAAAACGTAAGGTCCGACAATATCTGTCTTTTTTATTTAAATCTAGATTTATTCGCATTGGCACATGGAAACCTCTATGAACACACTTGACTTGCAAAAAAAATCGCGGGGGACGAATTTACGTTTTATTAAAAAAGTGTTTGCGTATTCTACACTCATGGCGCGCGCACACATTAGGATAGGTTAGATGCCTGCCTCCGTTGCGAGTCCCTATCAAGCACTTTACCGATTCAACTGCTCTCCTCTCCTCCTCCTGCCTGGCGCTTTGGCCCGCATGACTCACCGCAGAGCAAGCCTGTTCTTGATAAAGCTGCTGTGAAACGTGGGAAAAGCCGACGAGGAAGAAGTTGGGGTGAAGCGATCTTTAGGCGGAGCAAAATACTTCGTCGCTCCGTCTATAGCGCATTGTGATTGGGTGGTTTACGCTGTCTGCCAATACAGGAGACAAACCAATGGTCGCTGTCCCTGCGTGATGGTCCTTGGCAAAAAAAAAAAAAAAAAAAAAAAAAACATTCTGTCGGCCCCTTAAGTGCGTCGGCCCACCGGGAAAATGCCCGGTATGCCCGATTACCAATCCAGCCCTGCCTCCATGCCACGCCGAATTGAGGCAGTAATTAAAGCAAAAGGAGCCCCTACCAAGTATTGAGTACATATACAGTAAATGAACATACTTTCCAGAAGGCCAACAATTCACTAAATTTTTGTTATTTTTTTTTTTATTGGTCTTATGAAGTATTCTAATTTGTTGAGATAGTGAATTGGTGGGTTTTTGTTAAATGTGAGCCAAAATCATCACAATTAAAAGAACCAAAGACTTAAACTACTTCAGTCTGTGTGCATTGAATTTATTTAATACACGAGTTTCACAATTTGAGTTGAATTACTGAAATAAATGGACTTTTCCACGACATTCTAATTTATTGAGATGCACCTGTATTTTGGTTTGTTTTGATGAAAGATGATAACAGGGGATGGACTTTTTCACTGGTGGAGGCATTATTATGGATTATGAACTCGTATTTGGCCAGAAGCAATAGTTTAAAATTTAAATGCCTTAATGACAGATTCTTTTCACGCTACTTGATGGACTGGAGTCATGCAGATTACCTACTTGTTAATTATTGTGATGTTTTTATCAGCTGTTTGGGCTTTCTGACGGCACCCATTCACTGCACAGGATCCATTAGTAAGCAAGTGATGTAATGCTATATTTCTCCAAATCTTTTCTGATGAGGAAACAAACTCATCCATATCTTTGATGGCCTGAGGGTGAGTACATTTTCAGTAAATTTAAATTTTTGTGAGAACTTTCTTTAAATGTAAATATCACAAATAGCACCATTGCAGTGAAGCATGGTAGCTTAATGTTTCAGGAATCATAGTCAGGGCCAGGAATCTCTGAGAGACTACCTTCATTTATTTGATGGGCTTCTGAACAGCCTAAGTTGCACATTATTTTAGTGAAGCACTTCTCGGCTTGGTTTCCCTTCATTTCCTTCCCAGGTAAAATCTTTGTTCACTCTTGTCTCACTTTCAGATGTATGGACGCTATACACAGGAGTTGGGGGCCTATGCCAAAGAAGAGGCAGCTCGTCTGCGTGAGGATGGAGCGCTGCGGAGGACTGCCAGTGTGCGCGGCCAGGCTCCAGAACTGCTGGAGTATGAGAAGGACCCGTGTGCCAAATGTCAAGGTGGGTGAGTTGCATACATACGTGTGTGCCAACTGTTTGCTGGCTGGTCTGCTAGTGTCATAGCTTGCTATTTGGAGCAGTGGCTACAGAGCAAAGCTAGGAAAGCAGAGCAAATCCACAAGGATGAATGGCAGCAGGGATCGAAAGAGGAAAAGGGTCACAAAGGGCAGGAGGCAAAAGAGTTAGTGAGAACATGCTGGAATTGGGGATTAGGTGAGACCGATGCTGGAGATAAGGGGGAGGGATTTGACTCAAGATCTGAGCTTTACTCGGGCTGAGTAAGGCTGATGCATCTACAGTCTTGTTCAGGCCCACATGGAATCAGTTGCAGTAGAGCTTCACATGAAGATCCATGCTTTTCCTGCAGGATTGGAACAGTTGTACTTTCATCTCTATCTAACACAGTGCTTATTAAACTTTTGGAGTTCAAAGCCCCTCTTTGTCCAAGACAATTTTCAGAGGCCTTCCTATCTAAGCTGATATACCTCTAGTACTTCTATAAACTAAAACTATGATTTAAGTTTAAAGTTTTAATAATTCTTTATAATTAGTGGGGTTTTTAGCATTTCAATTAAGATTATGTTAATAGAATTTAAGAAATTTTAAAACTTATTAGGGTTGTGCCGATAGATGATAGAACTGTGTATCGACGATAGTCAGAAATATCGCCTGTGACTGATGCCTTTGACGAAAGCAAGATGATGACGATTATTATTATTATTATTATTATTATTATCATCAGGCTAGTAATACTATCTAATTAAAATTAGGGCATATTTGCATGTTATAACCAATCACACACGATTCCGTTGACTTTATGAATGCAATGGCCAATCAGAGGTGCTCAGATGAGCCATCGCTGAAACTCCAGAGTTTTGCTGTTCCATTGCATGCGCGTGCTGACTGAATTCTGCTCTCGCAAATTCTCTCATCATAAACAACAAAGTGCAGATGTACGTACAATGTAAGTATAAGAGATTTATTTGTCATACAGTGTAGATAGCTTCACTGATTATAACGGGAGTGTTTTTTTAAAGTGCATATACTCTTGCTAGACTGAATCAGTGATGTTTTTTGGTAATGTAAATATTCGTTTTCTGTAGCTGCTGTTTGAATAACTTAGGGAACAGTTAGCATTATAATTAGTAACTTACAATGTTTATATTAAATTGTTATCATGTTAAATACAAATTCAGTCATATTAAAAACATTAGGTTGCTTTTGGCCTTATGCTAGAGTTGGTTCACTCTCCGGCAATGAAACTAAGTAAATAAATTAGCACGATAATATTGTGTATCGGCGATCTCACAGGCTGACGATAGGATGATATGACAGTTGAGAATATCGCCCAACACTATTGGGGACCCCTTGTAAGTTTGAAAACGCCCCCTAGTGGGCCCTGGAGCTCATTAATCTAGCACATCCCAGCAGAACTGGTCACCACTATATTTTGTGTTTTGGATGCTGATGTTAGTACGAAAATTATTTAATTAAATTCTACATGTCAACATAAATACTTTTTAAAATCAGCATGAAATGGAAGTTTTTTTTGTATTTCTGAGAGAAACAGCTTCTTTAATGAGAAAGAATTGGGAATTGATTGGATCATCGTTGTTAATTATTGCATTCTCATGTGAGTCACAGGGAGAGGAAGGATTAGTGTCTCGCCTTGCACACGTCATCAGAGAAGAGATTTCATTGCACAGAGGCAGGGGAATTTATTTTGATTAAAAATTAGAAGGATACATGAATAAAAATATAATGACCTGTACCAATAAATTATTTATTAAAAAAAAAAAAAAAAACACTGCAAAATTCCGATATTTTGCAATATTTTTTTTCAGTGACTTTAAAGAAAACATAAATGACAAAAATAATGACAGTACTTAATGTTTTGTCAATGTACCCAGACAGCGATCAAGCAGCTGTTGCTATGGCAACCCCCCTCAGATGACACGACTTCTGTTTGTGCTCTGATTAATCTAACTTTTGTGGTTAATGAAACCCTACCTGAAAACAAATTTTTCCTCTATGTGTAAAAGTTACCCATAGTTTTGAGTCCTCCCCCTCTTCCTTAGGGGATTTTCGGGCTTGAATTAGGGGAGACAGACCCCACAAAGGGCGCCATAGTTCAAACACTGACTGCTGTTCTGACAAAGGTTGTTGACTAACTTAACCAGTAAGACTTTCTTGGTCAACCAACATCACCATAATACAACAATCTGGCCAACCAGCTTTGTTAGCACTGAACCAGCACTAACCAGCATAAAGCATAGGTTTTATTATATTTAAATCCATTTCACTTATTTTCCCCATCGAGGTTGATCTGAGTCTGCTCATATACTGTATTTGAGGCAGTTCAGTGAGACAGGTTATGGTCTGACGCTTGCAGATGTGGCGTTTTACCTCCTGGTTTCTAGATTGCCCTCTACTGGTGATTAATTGTCACTGGTTTGTGTAGCTGTGTAGCCCTTGTTTATCAATCTGTCATGCACATTCCACAGGTGTGTCAATCATCACCTGAATCTTAAAGACATCTTCATGGTCTTCACATTTATGGTGGAGACATTTTCCCCAATAATTTTTCAAGCATTGATGCTGAGTGTTTGCTGTTGTCTAGCCTGTAAACAACAACTTGCAGCATTTATCAGCCTGTTCAATTCCCTCTGCACCTCTGTGCAGTGCTTGCCATTCACCAGCAGGGAGCATAATCAGTCTGCGCTGTTTAGGGGTGATAGATGAGACGCATGGACGTGTAGTGTATCTGTAATGAGCCTCTGTGTCTTTGTGTGTGCCTGTGCATCTTTGTCTAGAAATACGTCACCATTCACCAAAGTATGTGTTATATGGACCGTTACGTTTGAGTTTAGCGATTAAAAACTATTCGCGCAGCAGTGATTTATTTTTCCATTTAATGGTACATTAAGATGATTGGCTGAAAAAAAGAGAGCTTTGAACAAAAGCAGTGGCCATTCATATTGGAAGTCTGTGATAAATTCTCTGAACTATTAAAAAGTTGAGTTCTCATTAAATAGGCAACAGTGTCTCGCAGTCCAATGTTTTTAGTGCTAATGAGGTATCTCATTGGTTTCTTGTAATATAAATAGACTGCTCTTTTGGCCTTGTGTAATCTCCATAGACACACAGCATCTGTTTCAATATCATCCTTCCCGCCTCCCTGTTGAGTGCGAAAAGCATGAGAAATCTATCAGCACAGTGTGCAGTGCAGGTCTTCTGATCCTCCTTGACTGAGTTTTAGGGGTTTGGAGGCTTGTCAACTCACTACCTACACACCGGTCTACAGAGCTGGCATCATATGTCTGTTTCTTTCTCTCTGTGTCTCTGTCTCATTTCTATTTTATTCCTCCATCCAACGGAACTCTGTTCCAAAACCAAGCGAGCTGCCACGCTGCATACTGCCTACATAGGTGGCTACCTACTAGGGCATCCTAACTATCATGAAACCTCATAAGTGACTGAGTTGGAGAGCTCTGCATATGCAGCAACACATACATGGTGCTCTGCACTGGACCAAAGACAATAGAAATACAAAGACGGTTTACTCCTATACTTATGAATGAGAGACACTGCAACTCGCAATATGGCGGGATAGTCCCACCTTCTAAATGAAAGAGCCAATCGTTGATTGGTTAAATCATTGCATCACTGCAGCGGGCGTTAGAAGCTCCGGTTCCCATAGAAACCTGAGGCTGGACCAGCCGATGCGCATGCGCAGTCATAAGCGCGTGGGAACTACGCATGTGCATTGGTTGGTCTAGCCTTAAAAATACGCTTTTTAAATGCTAATTGAGCATAAGAAACAACATTCATGGGGCAGTTCATTTCAGATTGTGTTGCAGATTTGAAATATTTAATTTAATCGCGAGTTCAGCCAGCAGTTTTTGAGATTTCAGGATTCCCCCATTCATTTAGATAGGACTTGGTCTTGTTTGAGCTGCCCAGAGGCGTTGCAAATATGGCGGCCGAGTGAACGGACTTTCCTTGAAAGGGACTTTAACTGAACTCTCGACTAAAAGTTTGTTGCTAACTGCATGGTGCTCTAATAAGCTTTAAAATACATAGCACACAGAAAAATTGAGCAAAATAATACATTTTTATTCACACTAACTTTATTATCAATACTTTTAAGTACTGAGTTTGAGTTTGCTTGAGTTTGCTGTTAGCTTGATAAAATTATACACTAATTAAAGGGATAGTTCACCCAAAAATCTAAATTCTGTCATTAATTACTCACCCTTATTTCGTTTTAAACCCGTAAGACCTTCATTCATCTTCAGAACACAAATTAAGATATTTTTAATGAAATCCGAGAGCTTTCTGACCCTGCATAGACAGCATTGCAACTGACAAGGCCCAGAAAGGTAGTAAGAACATCTGATGTCACATGTTAAAACCATCCATGTGATATCAGTGGCTCGTAATTTTATGAAGCTACAAAAATACTTTTTATGCGCAAAAAAAACTACTTTATTCAATAATTTCTTCTCTTCCCTGTCAGTCTTCGATGCATGTTCACGACAGTACCACGCATAGGCGCCGATCGCATGACACGTGTCTCTGTTCATTTTAACCTATAAGAAATGGATTTTCTTATAGGTTAAGAATAACCTATTTCGACTTTATTCTTATTTTCATAGTTAATTTGAGGCAGTTTTTGGTGTTCTTTTAAAGGCAAATGTCGAGAGTACATTATTGTTATACGAGAGGGCGCCAGCACGAATCTCTCAGCTTGCAGCAGGCTTGCTCTCCCATATACTGTATATAGTGATCAAGGCTCTGCGCTTGCTCAGATATTAGGCTACTTGTGCGCCCTCAAACGCTGTCCTGTGTACGGGCGAATAAGTGCTTTAATAAACATGTATTTATTAAACAATTTTATTTAGTGAAGCGCAACCCTCATAGAAAGAATTTGTGTATTACTTGGTTGGTAATGTATTTGCAGTCTGTGCGTTTCAATTCGCAAGATAAATTTTGTGTAGTGAATTCATCAAATGCACACAAAATGTATTTTGTAGCTTCCTAAAATTACGGTTGGACAACTGATGTCAAATGGACTATTTTAACGATGCTCTTACTACCTTTCTGGACCTTGAATGTGTCAATTGCGTTGCAGGGTCATAAAGCTTTTGGATTTCATCAAAAATATCTTAATTTGTGTTCCGAAGATGAAGGTCTTGAAGGTCTGGAATGACATGAGGGTGAGTAATTAATGACAGAATTTTCATTTTAGGGTGAACTATCCTTTTAAAATTCATAGAAGCACACTGAAATATTGGGTATGATAATACATTTTTATTCACACTAAACAATTTTTTTCAGTACTTTTAAGTATTTTAAGGATTTTTTCACAGTGTGTTTTGGGATTGCCTTTGCTGTGAAGAATATGTGTGATGTGTTGGCCATAAGAGAGTATCTTGGCAGGCAGCATAATTAAGATGTCTACCTTTTGGTCGAGAGCATTGCTTATGATGTTTTTGAAATGCGGCCTTTGTAGGCAGCTCATTAGCTTTTCAGATGAAGTCAGTGTTGTTATGCCAGCTTATTATAAAATATTTTAATAAATTCACTTATAAATATAGGCAGTCACAGTTTGTGCTTTCTGGGCCTGTTTCCAGAATACAACAACATATTTGAGTTTGTTAGCACTTGACCTAAACAGTACAATAGAGTAACCGACCACTAATAGCAGTTGTCAGATTTCTCCACCTACAGTCTGAGCTGCACTATGTAAAATTTCCATTTTCCTCCAGTGTTTCTGCCTGTTCCAGCTTCTTCTTTACCCCAATGATGTGTAACTGCAAAAGAGAAATTTACTGATTGATTTAGATGGTCAGTTTTTAATAAAAGCTGGGTTTAGCACAGGTAGGATTTTTTATCAGATGGCCTGTTCAGATTTTTAATTACCCTGACAAAATTTCCACTGGCATCAGCACAAAAAAAAATTATTTAATTGCATTTTTATATGTTCCAGAAATAATCTAGATATTTTTCATTGAATGTAGGCTCTGTTTACAAATAGATCTTCATTTTTATGACAAATCCATGACAAAGTGACACATTTATAAACACATTTTTGCTTAACAATAATGGCATGAAGTGCAAAACATTATTTATTAAATGTATGGAGTATGCAATAAAATGTATGGTTACGTTTTATTTGGATAGTCCTCTTTAGACATTCTACAAGTAACAGTCTACTAATGACTAATGCTCAAATGACTGGTAGTTGACACGTAGGCTAGTTGCAAATTTACTTATAGTTAGTAAAAAGTGGAGTATCAAAATAAAGTGTTATCCAAAACATTAGCGATCTCTAATTTTGCTCTGTAATAAATGAGATTATTAAAATCAAACAGTGTGACTTGATCAACTTATTTTGATTAAGCATATTTTGTGTTTTTTTTTTTTTCAAAACAAGTTGTATGCTTTTTTCAAATGAGATCTGGCATCATATATGCCCATAAGCAAGCAGAGCATATAAGCACATATCTCTATCTCTCCCTTGTATAATTAGACTTTATTTATGAATTTTAAGATGACAGAGGGGGGTAGATTTGCGACAAGCTGTCAGCATCCTGCTGTTTGTTCTCTATGCAACTTTAGAGCGAAGTCCTACCACCATAGCCGACTTAATCTGTCTATTTCAGTACTAATTGTGTTGGATCTGTGGATAAAAACAGAAAACTGGCAGCGGTCCACCAGCTCGCCCTCATGGGAAACTGTGAAGCTCAATGCAGAAAATTCCGCATAAGTTGTCTTTTCAGGCAGAAAGAGGGCAGATACTATTGCCTCTCACCGAACCTCCTACACCTTTCTACTCGCTCTGGTGATATAAATAGATCTTGGATATATAATACATTGTTATATTATGCATGCATGCCACATAAGGATGTCACTTCCAGTGCTGGCCTGTGACTCACTTGTCAAAGACACTAAAATCTGTGTGGGGAAGCATGGGCTCTGCATATTTATATGGTTATTCCTCAAACTCCAATTAAGTGTCAAAATATGCTGCATCTCAGCACTTCTGTCTGGCGCGGTTTGGAGATAAGCACTGCAGGTTTGCGCGTCCAAAATGCATCTTGAGTTGCGGTAAATTTGGTTCGGCTTATTGCTTTCTCGGTTGTGGATTGTTACAGGGTTTATTTTGAGAGCAAAGACATCTGTTGTGCCACTTCAGTGGGCAAATCTGCCCGTGTGCCAACTCCCGCACAGAGGAGCCGAGCAAAGGGCCGCTGAGTGGGTGCTGAAGCTGGCGGGGCAGCATCTCTTTCACAGACTCAGAGGTGTCCCTTCACCTGCCGTGACCCTTCCCATTCCGCTGTCTTTCAGATTCGTCTTATCTTCACACACACAAGCCATTTCCTGTCTGGGTCTCCACAACCCTGTCCACCTATGCAACAGCGCAGTTGTTCACACTCTGTTTTCTCATGAGTCTGGAAACATGGGATTCCAGGGGAAAACAAGCTCTTTTATGAGCAATTGTTCACTTCATTAAAGTATACTCTGCACCTACTGCTGGGTTCGGGTAATTGCTCTCGGTTGTTCATTTCCTATTCATATACTGTACAGCCTGTATCTATGTTGTGAGCACAGACTGACCTACAAAGAAGAGGGAAATGGTGGATGTTTTAGGTGCTTAATGGATTAGATCACTCATAAATGAAAATGATGACTACATTCACTCACCCCCAGGTCATTAAAAACCAATGAAACCAAAGAAATGGAACATGAATGTAGAAATTTGAAGAATTTTTCTGGTTTCTCTTGGCATGCAATTGCTATATACTCATGTGCTATATACAGTGGGGGAAAAATTTATTTGATCCCCTGCTCATTTTGTACGTTTGCCCACTGACAAAGAAATGATCAGTCTATAATTTTAATGGTAGTTTTATTTGAACAGTTAGAGACAGAATAACAACAAAAAAAATCTAGAAAAACGCATTTCAAAAAAAGTTATAAATTGATTTGCATTTTAATGAGTCAAATAAGTATTTGATCCCCTATCAATCAGCAAGATTTCTGGCCCCAAGGTGTCTTTTATACAGGTAAGGAGCTGAGATTAAGAGCACTCTCTTAAAGGGAGTACTCCTAATCTCAGTTTGTTACCTGTATAAAAGACAACCTGTCCACAGAAGCAATCAATCAATCAGATTCCAAACTCTCCACCATGGCCAAGACCAAAGAGCTGTCCAAAGATGTCAGGGACAAGACTGTAGACCTGCACAAGGCTGGAATGGGCTGAAGGTGACAACAGTTGGTGCGATTATTCGCAAATGGAAGAAACAAAATAACTGTCAGTCTCCCTTGGACTGGGCTCCATGCAAGATCTCACCTCGTGGAGTTTCAGTGATCATGAGAACTGTGATGAATCAGCCTAGAACTACACGGGAGGATCATGTCAATGATATCAAGGCAGCTGGGACCATAGTCACCAAGAAAACAATTGGTAACACACTACGCCGTGAAGGACTGAAATCCTGCTGCGCCCGCAAGGTCCCCCTGCTCAAGAAAGCACATGTACAGCCCGCCTGAAGTTTACCAATGATTCAGAGGAGAACTGGGTGAAAGTGTTGTGGTCAGATGAGACCATCATCCAAAATCAAGCTTTTTGGCATCAACTCAACTCGCCGTGTTTGGAGGAGGAGGAATGCTGCCTATGACCCCAAGAACACCATCCCCACCGTCAAACATGGAGGTGCAAACATTATGCTTTGGGGGTGTTTTTCTGCTAAGGGGACAGGACAACTGCACCGCATCAAAGGGACGATGGACGGGGCCATGTACCGTCAGGGCCAGGGCATTGAAGCCAGCCAGGACATTGAAAATGGGTCATGAATGGGTATTCCAGCATGACAATGACCCAAAACACATGGCCAAAGCAACAAAGGAGTGGCTCAAGAAGAAGCACATTAAGGTCCTGGAGTGGCCTAGCCAGTCTCCAGACCTTAATCCCATAGAAAATCTGTAGAGGGAGCTGAAGGTTCGAGTTGCCAAACGTCAGCCTCGAAACCTTAATGAGTTGGAGAGGATCTGCAAAGACGAGTGGGACAAAATCCCTCCTGAGATGTGTGCAAAACTGGTGGCCAACTACAAGAAACGTCTGACCTCTGTGATTGCCAACAAGGGTTTTGCCACCAAGTACTAAGTCATGTTTCGCGAAGGAGTTAAATACTTATTTGAATCATTAAAATGCAAATCAATTTATAACTATTTTGAAATGTGTTTTTCTGGATTTTTTGTTGTTATTCTGTCTCTCGCTGTTCAAATAAACCTACCATTAAAATTATACACTGATCATTTCTTTGTCAGTGGGCAAACGTATAAAATCAGCAGGGGGTCAAATAATTTTTTTCCCCACTCTGTGTGTGTGTGTGTGTATATATATATATATATATATATGTATGTGCTCATAAGTTTACATACCCCTTGCAGAATGTGCAAAATGTTAATAATCGAAACTAAATAAGAGGGATCATGAAAATTGCATGTTATTTTTTATTTAGTACTGTCCTGAATAAGCTATTTCACATAACAGATGTTTACATATACTCCACAAGACAAAATAATAACTGAATTTATAAAAATGACCCCATTCAAAAGTTTGCATACCCTTGAATCTTAATACTATGTCTTTTCCTGGATGATCCATGACTGTTTTTAATATATTTTGTGATAGTTCATGAGTCCCTTGTTTGTCCTGAGCAGTTCAACTGCCTGCTGTTCTTCAGAAAAATCCTCCAGCTCCTGCACATTCTTTGGTTTTCCACCATCTTCTGCATATTTGAACCCTTTGCAACATTGACTGTATGATTTTGAAATCCATCTTTTAACACTGAGGACAGTTGAGAGACTCATGCATAACTATTACATAAGTGAAAACATGTACTGATGCTCAAGAAGGCCACACAATGCATTTAGAGATGGTGGGTGTTATATATGTGACCCTGGACCACAAAACCAGTCATAAGGGTCAATTTTTGAGATTCATACATACAATAAATAAGCTTTCCATTGAAGTATGGTTTGTTAGGATAGGACAATATTTGGCCGAGATACAACTATCTGAAAATCTGGAATCTGAGGGTGCAAAAAAAAAAAAAAAAAAAAATCGAAATACTGAGAAAATCACCTTTAAAGTTGTCCAAATTAAGTTCTTATCAATGTGTATTACTAATCAAAAAATGAAGTTTTGATATATTTACAGTAGGAAATTTACAAAATATCTAAATGGAACATGATCTTTACTTAATATCCTAATGATTTTTGGCATAAAAGAAAAATCAATCATTTTGACCCAATGTATTGTTGGCTATTGCTGCAAAAATATCCGTGTACACACACAAACTATTAAGTACACAACTGTTATAAAAATATTAAGCAGCACAACTGTTTTCAACATTAATAATAATATAAAATGTTTTTAGAGCACCAAATCAGCATGTTAGAATTATTGATGACTGAAAATTCAGCTTTGCCATCACAGGAATGTTACATTTTAAAATATATTCAAATGGAAAACAGTTCATTTAAATTTTAAAAGTATTTCAAAATATTACGTTTTACAGTGTTTTTCATCAAATAAATGCTGTCTTGGCCTGCAGAAGAGACTACTTTCAAAAACATTAAAAAAACTTACAGACCCTAATCTTTTGAACAGTAGCATAAATTGATTTTCATGCTGCTTTTGCATATTTTTAAGCTTCATAGCGTTGGTGCTTATTACTCAGAACTGTTTGGACAGGAGCAAACAGCATATTATTATAATTCACCGTTTGCGTTCATCAAAAAAAAGAGAAAGTAATACAGGTTTGGAACAACTTTAGGGTGAGTAAATGATGACAGAATTGTCATGTTTTTGGTGAATTATTTCTACAATGTCTATCTGCAGTCTGTACGTCACGGTGTAAGAAGTTCTTGATTTCCCGTGTGGGTGAAGACTGGATCTTTCTCATCCTCCTGGGGCTTCTCATGGCATTGGTCAGCTGGGCCATGGACTACACTATTGCCTTCTGCCAGCAAGGTGAGAGAGAGAAAAGAATGAAAAGAAAGAAAAGGACAATTTTCTGCTTGACAGGGTTCCATGAAAGTACAGATGGTGTCATTTAATCAGTCAAGTATTGTTTTTTTTTCAGCGGGATATCGTCATCATGTGTATTCTGGGATGGAAGGTACATTAATGCCTGAACGAATTGGTACCAACGAATTGGTGACCTCTTTTTACAAAAGAATGAGTTTATTTACAAGAACTGTGGTGTGGCAGTTCAGTCAATTAACAAAAAGGCACAGAATTGTCTTAGCACATATCAAGGGCAGTTTTTTTTAGCGTTGCAGCATTAAGCAACACCTAGTGCTTTCACATATAAAATATAAAACAATATATAACAATATAAAAACACCTCAGAAATGTACAAAAATGACAAATAGTACTTTTAGATATGTTAAGACAGATATGTTAAATGATGTACACTCACATGAAATAAAGACTCCAGTCATATCAATGGCCCAAAAAAGCTATTTTATTTAGGGCCTGTTTCAAGTCCACACCTTGGTCTTGCAATGTCACATGGACTGTTGGTGGAAGTCTGCTGTGGAGTCCACATCAGGAAGGGAGCATTTAGGGTGCACAATGAGAACCCTACAGACTCATAAATTGACAGATGGCAAACGACTGGCATTGCAAATGTGCAAGAGCAACAAAGTGTTCCCTACAGGGCAGGGCCATAGAGTAGGTCACCCCCTAATGTTGGTTGCCATGTTGAAATCATAGGGTGAAAAAACTAGGGGGGGCCACTGAGATCATTTGGGTCCTCTTATTTGTGTGTACTTTTGATTCAGTTGTGGGCATTTATTCAAATAAGAAAATAATATAAAATAAAACTTGTCTTTTTCATCCACACCAGTAGATGTCAGTATAAATTCTAAGGAAGCTGTCAAATCAGGCTGGAAAATGAAGTGAAAGCACAAGTAAATGTAGCTGTACAGTATATAGTTTGATCAATTAAAACGCCTTCACTTTTTCATCCACACCAATAGGTGTCAGTATAACTTCCAAGAGAACTGTCGAATTGGTTAGGAAAATTAATTAAAAAATGAACAACTAAATAACAAGAGGACAATTTTGATTCAGATATGGCATTTCTCCATGTAAAATAAAAAATGTATGCTTTTGTATCCATGACAATAGGTGTTAGTATAAATTAAGACAACTGTCAAATTAAGAAAAATGAATTGAAAAAATTAACAACTAAATAACAAATAACAAGTAAATGTAGATGCATAGTCTATCTAGATTTAGATAGATTTAGATTTTATCTAAAATAAATAAATAAATAAATAAATAAAATAAAAAACTTCATTTTTTTCATCCACACCAATAGGTGTCCTTATAAATTCCAGAACATCTAGGCAGAAAATTGGGCAGGAAAATGAACTTACACAATTAACAATTAAATAACAGAGGACAAGTAAATGTACATGAATAGTCTATAGCTGTGCAATTTTACTATGTACTATATTCATACCATCTAGTGTATGAATTTTAGATAGTTGAGTGAATGTTGAGTACATTAAGTACATTTTTTTTTGGTTCATTAAGTGCACCATCTGGGTATATGAAGTGTGCTTTTTCCTTTTGCAATTTTCAATATGAACACTCTACTCACACTATTTATACTACAAATGGCATAGAATAGCACATAAGTACACAGATTGGAACCCATCTTATTCCTCTACAGAGATGTAATTATATGGTTGTGTGTGTTTTGTCTGCAGCACAGAAGTGGATGTATGGTGGTCTGCACAGTAACATGTTGCTGCAGTACCTGGCCTGGGTCACTTACCCAGTGGTTCTCATCACCTTCTCCGCCGGCTTCACACAGATACTGGCGCCACAGGCAGTGGGTGAGATACGCACACACACTCACCCATGCTCACGTAATCAATTTAAGCCAAATGGCCTTTACGTGTTCTCAGATCTCTTTGCAACCCCCTTCGTCTATTCTTCTATTCTTCCTCTAGGCTCTGGGATCCCAGAGATGAAGACCATTCTCCGAGGTGTGGTGCTGAAAGAGTACCTCACTTTCAAAACCTTCGTCGCCAAAGTGATTGGCTTAACTTGTGCCCTTGGAAGTGGCATGCCTCTGGGCAAAGAGGTGCATGAGAGGGGATATCTGATCCTAGAGAAGCGTTCTAATGCTAAAATACTTTAAGCCTTCGCCCTGTGATCACATCTGTTATTTCTATCTCCTCTTGCGTCCTCTAGGGACCATTTGTTCATGTTGCCAGTCTGTGTGCTGCTCTGTTGAGCAAATTCATGGCCTTGTTTGGAGGTATCTACATGGTGAGATGCTTTCTACTAATGCTGTCTTTTGTCAGTAACTTTCTGACATTTCATACTTTGGTAACACTTTATAATACCTTCCACTAACAAACATTACTATAACGTAATATGCTTTACAGAACATCGTTTATAATCAAATAATCAGAAATACCATATACAGTAGCCCCATTAAGAATTTGTACCCTTTTGAGCACTTAAAATTATATGAATTTCATTGCATTGGATAACAAAGGTGAACATTCTACAACATTTTGCTCCTTTGTGCATACGGTGCGAGTTTGAATCTATCTGATATTTTCTGACTCTTCTTGAAAAGGAAAAAAAATGAACTAAAACAACAATAATTGGGGTACCATCTACTGATAATATTTGACTGTATGTTAACTATTGATCAATTAAACATCATATAACATTTGTTAAATGAATCTTAATGAAATGGCCTATTCATAATGACCTATTAATGAGAGATATTACCAAGCGTTACCAATGACTTGTGTTTGTATCATCACTTTACATGTCACTGCACTTGGAACGTCTTGGCCTTGTTCTTCCAGTCTCATCTGTGTGTATCATACAAACAAGCAGCTGAGGGTTCTCTAGGGTTTTCTGTTAGTCTGTGATTAGTCAGAGTACATAAGGTATCAGTTCTCAAGGGAATTGCAAGCGCAGTGAATGGAGCCGTTTGTAAATCATGCTAAAATGAGTCAAACGGCCTTCGTGTGATACCATATCCACCCTCTGGACTTTGCCCACAAAGGAACCTAAGAAATCACAGCACGCTGGGCAATGGATCAATAGCATGTTGTTAGAGCAGAGTGAATCTGACAGAAAATCGGACACAATAACATTCCAGCACATTTTAACTGTTTCACTGTAATTGAATGCACTTTAATTAGGCAAATGTCAATGGCATGTTTACACAGTCAGTCAGGCAGTAGGGTCCGGGGTAACAGGCCGTGCTGATAATTATCTGTCTGACACCTCATACCTGTGGGTATTACTTTGATATTGGGATATGAATGAGCACCAATTAGTGCCAGGTAAAAGAAAATTACTCTAGTAGCAAGATAAAGGGGATTATGGAAGCCTGTTTCTGCAACTGAATAAAAAATGTAAAAAGGTAATAGTGAGTATTTTTCTCACAATTGTGAGTTTACATAGCACATGTTTTTTTTTTTCTCAGAATTGCATGATGTAAAATCACAATTGCAAGTTATAAAGTCAGAATTGCGGGATATAAACTCGCAATTCTAAGAAATAAAGTCAGAATTCTTTTTTTTAACCATTACCCTAACCCTCTCAGAACTGGACTTATTAATCACAATTACAAGTTTATATCTCACAATTCTGAAAAAAGGTCAGAATTGCGACAAAAAAAAGTCAGAATTGCTAGATATAAACTCACAAGTGCAAGAAAAAAGTTGAGTTTGTAATTGTGAGTTTGTATCATGTAATTCTGAGAAAAAAAGTCAGAATTGCTAGATGTAAACTAAAATAAAAAAATAAAAAAATTATATAGAGATAAAAACTCATAATTACCTTTTTTATTTTTTATTCAGTGGCAGAAATGGGCTTCTGTATGGGGATAACGTTGCCATATTGAGTGAAAATTCACCTATGATATCAGAATAATTTATAGGGGTGATTGCAGTTTATCAATAAGATTTAATACACGACTGAATGATTAGATAGATAGATAGATAGATAGATAGAAAAATATGAAGATTCATTTTTAATCAAATTATTTATTTTTTGTAGATAAAGACTTGAAACAACAGCAGTGTAAGTACTTAAAGTATTGATAGGTTTTGAAAGAATAGAGTGCAGATACTCACATGTATGTGTGTTATTTTGATTTACTGCTGAAGGAAGAGCCCTTTGAGGGAAACAAGGTAAGATGCAGGTATTATTATGTTTGGGTGTGTCCATGTGATCCGATTGATTGAAAGTGTTCTAATGAACGAAAAAAGCGAGTTTTATTTTTTTAAATCTCCATTTGTGATTCCTTTTTTCTCAAGTTTACCATTTTTTTTTTCCATTGTAATTTAGAGTCTTACCGGACTTCATCTTCCCTGGCCGTACCAAATCGTTCTCAAAGATAGCATATAGTGAATGAAAGAGCAGTGTTTGTTCATTTTTTAATTGTGTTCATAGCAATACCTTGTTCCGCATGTCTTTGCCACGTATCCGTCAGTGTAATTACCCTGTTCCACTCTTGGCTGCCTGTAAAATGCCACGGCGACAGTCGTTTGAAACAGGATTTGCATGTATTGGGTTTTCTTGTTAATCTGACAGAACGAGCTGAGGAACACAGAGATGCTGTCAGCCGCCTGTGCAGTGGGGGTGGGCTGTTGCTTTGCAGCCCCTATTGGAGGTAAGTCCAGACATTGTGATCATAACTGGCCACTGGAGATAATGCCATATCACATTTACGACAGCAACGTTCCCCTGTATACTTCCAGCTTTGAACAGAGTTGTTTGTCTTATGATCTGCTGTGTTGTGGCAGGAGTGCTGTTTAGTATTGAGGTCACATCTACGTTCTTTGCCGTGAGGAACTACTGGAGAGGATTCTTCGCTGCAACCTTCAGTGCCTTTATCTTCAGGGTGCTGGCGGTTTGGAATAAGGATGAGGGTGAGGGAGAATCCATTATGATAGCCAGCACAGTCAGATGATTCATTCGTCATAAATTTCTGACTGTCATTCTCTCTTCGCCATATTGCAGAGACAATCACGGCTCTCTTTAAAACTCGCTTTCGGCTGGACTTTCCCTTTGACCTACAAGAGCTTCCAGCTTTTGCTGTGCTCGGGTTTGTGTCTCACCTTTGCCATCTTTCTCCCAAACACAAGTTTGATTTACATAATTTAAATGATGGTACTCAAAAGACAGATTTCATGCAAAGCAATATCCTTGTCTAAGAATATTTGTGCTAAAAATGTCATAGCTCATTAGAACTGTTTATTTGCAAAGCTTTTACTTCTGCTTTCAAACATTAAGAGTTGTATTCTGGTTGACAGGCCAGGTTCACACGTCTAGTCTGTAAATCCAACTAGCTAGTTATTCTTAGTTCTTAATACTTAGTTCTTAGCTGTAAAATAGAAATGTGCAGTGATCATAGTTATACAGTACCTCTTGTCATGTTTTATGAAATTGATGTTTCAGTTTTTCTGTTGTTAATGGCTTTTTTTTAGGATTGCCAGTGGTTTTGGAGGGGCGCTGTATGTCTACCTGAACAGGATCATAGTGGAGTCTATGAGAAAACAGAAAACCATCAACAAGTTTTTGCTAAAAAAGTGAGTTTTTTTTTTTACCGCTTCTCTTACAGTAACAATAATTCTTGTTGTATTTTGTTTAGGTACTAGCTCAGCATAAAATTTAATTTCATTGTTAAGAATGTTACAAAAATTATTATACTATATTATATTATAGGAACAAATGTATTTTTTAATATATGAAATGTAATTATTCTTTCTCATGCTTGGATTCCCATAGAAGACTAGTGTATCCAGCAGTGGTCACTCTTCTTATCTCTACACTCACCTTTCCTCCAGGGTTTGGACAGTTTATGGCAGGCCAGGTCTGATGTTTGAGTTTTACTGTGTGTCTCATTGAAATTTTCAAATTTCCCTCTCTATATCTTTTTTCTTTCTACACAACCAGAATGTTTCAGTCTTTCAAGTGTGCTTCATGCTAATAGTTTTATTTGTTCCAGATCAGTAATTATGCATTAAATAACAAACTGCGCTGCCTCCTCATTTAGCTGACTCAACATGAGTCACTAGTGGCACTGTTTGACAACCAAACCTGGTACAAGCAAGGTGTTGCTGAGGAGTTTATGTACTCAAGTCATGTACCTCAGGCCTGGAAGCACCCACAAGTCAGTGTGTTCATCACACTTCTCCTCTTCATTGTCATGAAGGTGTGTCTCACCTTATTAAATAAAATATAAAGGAATAATTCAGCCAAAAATTTAAATTTGCTGAAAATATACTCATCCTCAGGCCAGAGTTTGTTTCTTCATCAGAACAGATTTGGAGAAATTTAGCATTACTGCACTTGCTCACCAATGGATCTTCTGGAGTGAATGGGTACCATCAGAATAAGAGTCTAAACAGCTGATAAAAACAGCACAGTAATCCTCAAGTAATCCACGACTGCAGTCCATCAATTGACATTTTGTAAAGTGAAAAGCTGCTGGTTTGTAATAAATAAATCCATCATTGAGATGTTTTAACTTTAAACTGTTGCTTCTGGCTAAAACAAAGGTCTATAATTCAATATATAGCAATATAAGTCCATCCCCTGTTGTTCTTTCAAATCAAAATCTACCAACATATTTCTTCAGAACTGTTTTTACTTGTAAACGGTGCTTGATCTGTGCAGATTTATCCTTTATACCTTTTCACTGGAGAAATATTATGTATCCCTAATTTTATAATATTATGGATAGAATACTTGTATTTTAGCCAGAAGCAATGGTTTGCAGTTAAAAACATGTTAATGATAGATTTCTTTATTATAAACAGGATTTTAACTTCACAAGATGGTAATCTTGTGAAGTTATTTGATAATTGATAGACTGG
Source organism: Spinibarbus caldwelli (assembly GCA_039654775.1). Classification (NCBI taxonomy): domain Eukaryota; kingdom Metazoa; phylum Chordata; class Actinopteri; order Cypriniformes; family Cyprinidae; genus Spinibarbus; species Spinibarbus caldwelli. Next base: position 13,758,576 of record CM077234.1, read on the forward strand.
AGTGGTGTGGATTACTTGTGGATTATTTTGATGTTTTTGTTATTTTGATTATTTTGATGTTTTCAACTGTTTGGACTCTGATTCTGACGGCACCCATTCGGTATCCACTGGTGAGCAAGTGATGTAAATTTCTCTAAATCTGTTCTGATGAAGAAACAAACTCATCTACATCTTGGATAACCTGAGGGTAAGTTTATTTTCAGTAAATTTTTATTTTTGGGTGAACTATTTCTTTAACAGCAATTTGCAATATGTGACAATATATGAATAATGTATGTAACATTGTATTATACTGCTTATTTTGTAAATGTTCTAGTTGCAAAAACAAAACATCTGGTCATATTGTCTCTGAAATGTCAATTACTCAGTATTAACTTTATTGAACTATGGACCTTTTTCACATTTCCGGGTTTCTCAGCTGCGGAAGTCGTCATAGTTGGGTTAACTTGAAGATCAGTGAATGGGAGAGTACCACAAATATATTTGTTGCATTCCCATTTGCTCAAATAGCAAAAGAAAAACTCCACGATAGTGTTTTCATAACTTTCAAAAAAAGGAAAAAAATTGAGAGAGACTGATAACGGCAGTCAGAAGAGAGAACAAATTTACCATCCCTCCCACAGACGCTGCATTAGAAACACCCTCGCATTAGCGTTACCTAGTTTTTCTGTAATTTGATGCAAAGGTGATATAATACAAAGTATAGTGATATAAATGTACATACATCTTTTTAAAAATCAAAATATAAAAACTTTCGAGGATTTATGATGCTGATGACCGTTAAACGCGTCATCACAGTCTTGTGAAAAGGGTCTATTGTGTATGTTGAATTGTGCTGATATATTAAAAACCAGCACAGTTTTGGTGAATCACAGCCGTCCTGATTTTCAATACAGCATCACGATTGCGAGTGTGATATTGCTTAATTATTAAACAATGTCTTTGTCCACGTGTGTGACCTTGTGGCTTCTAAATGTTTTTTCAGTTCTGGATGTCAGCTGTGGCCACAACAATGCCTGTGCCTTGCGGGGCCTTCATGCCGGTTTTCCTCATTGGTATGTGATTTATAGTGTGCGTGTGTTGTTTTTGAAAGTCAACACTGTGGGATATGCTTTTTTTGGTTTCCATTTCAATTCACTATTGTATGAGCGAGCACTTTTGAACATTATTTTGCTCTTGTGTTCATACCAGCCATCATACTTTAGTTTGTTTTTAATGGTTGTTTTCCTTTTCCCGCAATCATGTTCTCCATTTCCATCCCTCATCACTGTCTGACTCACTAAAGCCTGTGTGTAAACACGTCAAAATCACTGGAGTCAATGTTTGTGGCCTCATGTAAGTATTCGTCAAGCACGTGCTGGTGTTTTTTTTTTTTTTCAAATTTGGTGTTTTTGCCACCTCCAAAATGTCATCGAATCTACTGTATGTTGTGAATTCTGTGTCGTACAGGGGCTGCGTTCGGTCGACTGGTCGGCGAGAGCATGGCCGCCGTCTTCCCCGAAGGGATACACGCCGACAACACTGTATATCCCATAGTTCCCGGCGGATACGCAGTTGTAGGTGAGAGCGTTGATTGTGCATGCCTTCTCGCGGATGTCCATTTGTTTTCTTTCAAAAGCCATCAGTTTCAGCCCATCGTAGCTACATCTTATTCACACACGTAATTGAACCTGCAGGGTGTTGTATGCAAGAGTCATACATTTTTCATTAACCCACACAGACCAACAGCCAAATTAGATCTTACCTGTGGAAATGGCTTCAGCGGTAGCGCTGCATTGTGCAGCAGAGCAGAAAGTTTGTCAGGAGCACAATAGGAAATCAGATGGCTTGCGGTAGTTGACTGCTACTGTAATTTGATGCGGGATGAAATGGTGATTCCCACAGGGGCGGCGGCTCTTTCTGGCGCAGTCACTCACACCGTGTCCACCGCCGTCATTGTGTTCGAGCTGACCGGTCAAATCTCGCACATCCTGCCCGTGATGATCGCTGTGATATTGGCCAATGCCGTGGCTCAGAGTCTGCAGCCTTCCCTCTATGATTCCATCATCCGGATCCAGAAACTTCCCTACCTGCCAGAGCTGGGCTGGGGACAGGAGTGAGGGCTGTTATGTAACTTTCCCAAATTATCACTCTCATATCATTCCCCTGGCTTTTTGAATGCTTACTCCCATCTCTCTCGCTTTTTTATTTACCTGTAGGAAGTATAATATCCGTGTGGAGGACATAATGGTGAGAGACGTGCGGTATATCACTCTCTCGTCCTCTTACCGGGATCTGCAGGAAGCTCTCATAACAGGCCAGCTTAAAACCCTGGCCTTGGTGGAGTCCAAAGGTGAGACATAAAACATCTGTTTAAAGGTATTTTTTCACAAAGAAAAACAGTTGTTCTGCACATATTAGGAATTTTAAGACAAATTTTAGACAGTCTTCTTCCCAAAGTGCCTTTTTTCCCCATTTTGCTCAATATAGAAGTGTGATTCGGCTGAAATAACTCTGCAATATCAGCTTTTGATTGCTGAACCATTTTTGGCAAGAAATGAGCTGCACTCAAAATGAGTTTTCAATGACTGATCCCAGTAGAGAGCAAAGTAGTGCGTGTGCATGTGTGTGTGTGTGTGTGTGTGTGTACTTCATATAATACATATATAAAATGTGAGTTTTATTAATTTCTAAAAAAAAAAAAGAAAGAAAAAAAAAGAAAAACTTGCTGACAAAAAAAAATTATTATTATTATATTTTCTAGAAGGGCTACATTAAGCTGAGCAAATGTGACAGTAAAGAAGTTTATAATGTTACAAAATATTTCTATTTTAAATAAATGTTGTTCTTTTGAACATCCTGAAAAAAGCATACACAAAAACATTAAGCACCACTATTTTGAACATTTATAATTATACAAAATGTTTCTTGAGCACCAAATCTGTATATTAGACTGATTTCTGAATGATTATGTGACTCTGAAGATTTTGAAATAATCCAAAGAGCACCTGGCCTACAAAAGAACATCTGACCATTTGTACAAAGAGTCAAATCATTTTAATTATTTGATTAGTGTAGAATCTGAAACATTTTGTATACATTTTTTTTAAAGCTTCTATTTAATTTTTTTCAAAATCCTAGACATTTGTTTATTTCAAGGTTTATATTTAGATTTTTTAAATGTGTAAAATATGCCTAATAACGATTTTGACTTAATATATTGCTTGAAAACTAGATGTGTACAGATGTAGATGCCTGGAAAGTAAATGAGCTTCTGAATGAATTTGAGAAACAGTTTCGTTTATGTGTTTGTATTATGCTTAAAAATGGACAATGTGCTAAAAAGAAAAATACAAGTAAATAAGTGTGTAAAAATGAGGCTATAATTTTTTTTTTTTTTTTTTTTTTGACATTTTACTGACTTTAGTACAGTTTCTTTTCCAGACATTTTCTTGATGTTCCCAAATGAAAGCTCACAGTTGGAAATGTAATCCCACAATTCCACCTCATACCCTGTGACAGACACATTCTTTACCTTCTCCATCTCCTTTCCCGCCCTCCCACCATTTCCCTTTGCTATCCCCCATTCCTCCAGCTATCCCGCTGTGTCTCTCTCACTTCTGTCTTTCTCTCTCTTTCCCTCTCTTTCTGGTCTCTCTGCTGTCTCCCTTGCCTGTGTCCCCACCTGGCTCCAGAGTCTATGATCCTGCTGGGCTCTATGGAGCGCTCCCAACTGCAGTCCCTGCTCTCGCAGCAGCTCAGCCGAGCTCGCAGGCTGGAGTACTTGAGAGAACGCGCTCAGGACAATGGCACCCATGTGCCCACCTTCCCCCAAGACTCTCCCCCCAGGACTGGTCACGGAGTACGTTTCTTGGTATGAACTTCAGAGAGAAGACGATAGTGTTAATTACAATTTCCCATACAATTTTATATGATCATTATAGATATGAATCAGACACACCATTCAAAAGTTTGGGGTCAATACTTTGTTTGGTCACCCTATTTTTTAAGGTCCAATTGTCACTATTAACTATGAACTATGACTTCTGCCTCAATAAACTCCTAATTACTGCTTATTAATAGGATGTTGAATATGGTCATGCAGAAAATGTGCTTTATAAGTACTAATAAACAACCAATATGCTAGTAAGATGCATACTAATAAGCAACTAGTTAGTATTGAGAACTGGCCCATAAACCAAAGTGTTACTATTTACATGTTTATTTTATTTTACTTTATTTTATTTTAAAGAAATTAATAGTTTTGTTCAGCAAGGATGCACTGACCTTAGACTTTTTTAATGGTAGTTTAGACATCAAAAATTACTATAAGTTAAAGGAATATTTCAACAAAAAATTTAAATTGTTGTCGTGTTGTTCTAAGCCTGAATGCTATTTTCTGTGAAACTGAAATATCATATGAACTTTCAGATTGCACCAGGTTTTAGATGGCGAAAAGCTGTTAGGGATGCATTGATATTAACATTTTGGCCACTTTTGATAAGCCGATAATTATTTTCATTTTATGGATGGTAGCTGATGAATTCTTATCTGTAGTTTCTACATTATATTATATTTGTCTAAATCAAGTTAAAATGAAACACTAAAAAATAAATTAAATGCTACAAGTGAGTTTAGGCATCACAGCGATATAAAATTAGTAAAGTATAATAGCAATAATAGTACATGAAAAATGGATATTCATTTAGATATTTGCTAAAGATTACACAAAACATTATTATTAAATTATTAGTGTTTTTAATGGGGTCATGAACTGCCTTTGTTTTTTATTTTGTGCTGTTCTCTGAGGTCCACTTATAATGTTATCAAGATTTTTACATCAATCATTTTTGAAAATCCCTCGTCGAATTGAGCCTTGTTTGTAAATGAATCCACGGTTAAATGAAGTGAACAAAAGACCGACTTCTTACTGACACGGTCTAAATCTTAATTAAAAATAAAGTTCATCCACTCTTCCCGATAATGTTGGGATCAGAAGAAATGCGATGCAAATACTGTTGGTTTCTCCATTCATGACCCCTTTAAAGATTATTTTCAAGTGAGTGTTAATTGATGGCATAGGTAATCTAAATGTTTAAATAAGGGAAGTGAGTATGAACAATTAAATATCCAACAAAGCAGTAAATTAAAAAATATATGATATATCATACACATGGTACGTGAATGCTGCGCTTGAACACGCAAGATGAAGAATAAGATTTGAGAGCTGCAGCGAAAAGGAACATTTTACATAATTAAGGACCTAAATTTCAGTCTGTGTAGTACTGCTTCAGAGGTCTTTAAATATAGCAAATGAGGCACATGGAGTCCTTTTATGGTTCCCTTACAGTGTTTATTGGTCATTATGAGCTTTCGTACAAGACGAACAGCATAAACATTTCTCCTTCCGTGTTCAACTGAAAACAGCATGTGGACTTGGAACAGCATAGAGAAAGTAATAAATAATTTTCAATTTTGGGTGATGTATTTCTTTAATTATGTTCAATGTTAGTCTGAGATTGTTTTTGGAGTCTGTGTCCCCCAGTTGTCTGTTTATTCCTCAAGAAGAATAAAGTATTGTCAGATTGCCATCAGGTGTTTTTTTTTTTTATGTTTTCTTTCATCCCAAAGAATTCCTTCCCGGCAGGCTGTCTCTGAGTTCAGTAATACAGCTGGGAGCATTTGAAGCCTGTGTTTGTAATCAAACTTACTTATAAGTGGATCTAACAGACTGTTTTTCTCCAGATCTCCACTGAAGAGTCCTCTTACAGCCCCACACTGACTAACTCCCAGATCCCCCTCAAGTCTGCTCTGAAGACGGTGTCTGCAATCAGCAACACAGAGTCACTGAACAGTGTGTATAAAACACTTACTCACACATTTCAACTCCTACTCATGTATGTCATGTTGCGAACTGTCTGCGACCCCCTGGTACGCACCCATCTTGTGCTAATCTAATCACTCCTCTTCTGCAGGCTCTCCAAACCTCTCCTCTGGGGAACCTGTGAAGGAGCTAGTAGAGGTACGATGACTCTCTAGGGATCGTGGGTGATACGTGGCACTTATGTAGCTGTAGATTTTACAGGTGCCCAGAGACTGAATATGGGACGAGAGACTCAGGAGGAACTATCTGCCAAATCAGCCTAACAATTAGCCTAAACATCTTATTTGTTACTTTTTAAATGTTTTAGTGCTTGTCTTTAGTACAGGCCTATCTTTTGCCATATTCGACTCGCTTCTGTTTAGTTATCTCCTATTTTAAACATTTTTGACAAATGTGATTCAAAGCACATAAATATGTGGATAAATAACCTGATGTTTGATTCAAGTCAAATTAGATTTCATGGATTTTTATTCAACATTTGTGCTGCAGAATATACAAAATAAACAATAAACAATAAACATGTGGCATTTACTATTGAATGCTGAGCGGGTCTGGTTTTTTGAATTGGACTTAAATATAAACCAGGGGCCGGATGCACAAAAATCTACTTAAGAATTTAAGAAATTTCCTAAAATAAATTTGTAAGAGTATTCCTAAATGCAAAAAAATTAAAAGTATTTCTCAAATATCTTCTTAACAACATCAAATTTTTTTCATTAAAAAAAAAAAAAACGAGCTTTTGTGCTGAGTGATTGAATAGCACTCAGAGTCATGTTTTTCGTAATGAACCATGTATTTTATTTATTTATTATTTTTTTTTAAAATTGAATCCTACTTCCTAACTTTAAAAGGTTAAGGTGTTTTTTTTTCTAAATTTTCTTTTTCAGGAATTCAGATTTTTCTTAAGTTTTGTCTTTAAATTAATCTAACACAGATAACATTAATAACATTCTTAAGAAATGTTTTTGAGAATACAAAACATTCTTAGAAAAAATAAATAAATAAATCAGCAGTTAAGCAGATAACATTCTTAAGAATGTTTCTTGAATCCAGCCCCCAATTTTACAGAAAAAAAAGGATTTAAAGGGTTAATTCACCCAAAAATGAAAATTAGCCCATGTTTTACTCACCCTCAATACATCCTAGGTGTATATGACTTTCTTCTTTCAGACGAATCCAATCGGAGTTATGTTACAAATTATCCTGGCTCTTCCAGGCTTTAGAATGGGAGTAGGCAGGTGTTTTTGTTCAACAGTCCAAAAATAGTCAAATAAAGCGCACACATCCATAATAAAATGTGCCTCGCATGGCTCCGGGGGGTGAATGAAGGCCTCCTGTAGCGAATCGATGCGTTTTTGTAAGAAAAAAATATCCATTGGATTCATCTGGTGGTGGTTGAGGAGAGACCCCCTCATGATTGTAAAGTGCTTTGGGTGTACAGCAATACACAATAAAGCGCTATATAAATGCCTCATTCATTCATTCATTCATTCATCTGAAAGAAGAAAGTCATATACACCTAGGATGCACATCTAGGAGTAAAACATGGGCTAATTTTCATTTTTGGGTAAACTAACCCTTTAAGTGCAGTGTGAACAAAGCCTTAGTCTGTGTTACTTTGGAGTATCACCTCATGTTTAAGTAGACTCCCACAGGACTTCTCTTATCAAGCGACATCTGTTGAGCAGCACAAAGTGAGCGTTCTGTCAGCCTGGCATTAACATGGGATTTCAGCTGCTGTATTTATTTGTTACACACCCTTTCTGCCTTTCTCTTTGGAGGAACGACGGCTCTAACAGTGTCCCTTGATAATAGTCAATGTTGAAGGTGCAGCTGTTGAGAGAGCGTTGCGTTAAGAGTTACATTAACGCTTTATGCTCCTCCCTTTTCTATCTGTTCTGTCTGGAAGAGCAATGCTGGCCCCATGGCTCCTAAGAGGAGCAGGAGGCCCAAGCGTGTGAAGATACCCATGGCGGTAAGAACGCAGCCGCAGGGACTCGTTCCGCTCGCCCACAAACACGCATCATCGGGGGTGGCAGTGGCACAGCCAATAGGGCCTTTACTCAGAGGCCTTATTGCGTTCTGCCTGTGTGCTGTATTGATACTCTCCTCCAGCTTAGTACTTCCCCTCTAGGGAACAAGGAACAAGCTGACTCATGAGATGATTCATGCCATGTTATGAAGTGTATATTTATCTCTCATGGGGTTGAGTGCGTTTGTGTGACGCATGGTTTGGTTTTGCGGTTGTCAAGATTCAGAACAGGCCCCAAATGTTTGTAAACCTACAGGCGGACGTCAGGGGATGTTGCAGTTGGACCCGTTTCTTTTGAACAAATCTTTAAAAGTTGATTCAAGTCCAATTTTGAACTGGAGCCTTAAACTCTCCAATCAAATTAAAAACCTTTCAAAAAGCTATTCCCTGTCTTAGTTCTTTATTGCCTTCGTAATGGCATCCAATCTACCTCACCCTCCCCTGAGCTGCGTTTAATGTATTGCTTAAGCTTGCTAATGTTTAGTAAAGCTTGAGCCGCTTCGGTAGATTACATTAGTATGTGTAGCTTGTCTTGTGAACTGAGTGAATTGCATGACTGTTTGTGAGGACAAGAAGGTATGAAAGAGACATCTGTGCATTTCTATGTCTAATTCTCGACTTGATGGTTTCAGGATACACCTGATGTTGAAGATGACATGTCAACAGCAGAGGTATATCAATTAAATACTATACTTACCTCTTAGTTATGTTGTAACTCTATCATGATTCTTGTAGTGAGTCACATTCTGAGGTATTTTCCATTTCATTGTAACTATTGTGTATTCTAGAATAAAGAGAGGAGTTTGATTCAGGGAATTCAGAATTCTATTAAAGCTCAAATGATGACTTTGCATTTTTGCTTGAATTATTTCTTTAATATTTAATGGACTGCTCATGGAGAGGATTATCTTATGATCTTGCATAAATAGTATAAAACCTAGGATAATTGCCCCTCAGTTTACATTAAATAGTTTTTTTTTTTTTTAACCTTTGGTAGTTTTATTGTCTTTATTGTCTTTTTCAGATAGCAGAGTGGGAGGAGCAACAGTTGGATGAGGCTGTTAATTTCAACAACTGTAAAATAGACCCCGCCCCCTTTCAGCTGGTGGAACGGACATCTTTGCATAAGGTAAAAGATCTGCTGTATCTGCCAAGCACAGTGCGCTGCAGTGATGACGTATTTTTGGAGGCCAACTTTGTTGTTTACATCACCCTAGTTCCCTTGACAAAAACTCATTAGGAGTTTTCCATTGGCTTTTGGGTTATTACAGAAAATAAGCTCTGTAACCAAGTTAATCTTCACAAATTAACACAATTTTTATGAATATTGAAGCCTAAATACTGTCCTTATAAGTGTAAAGCTAAATGTACAGTATGCACGCAAATTACAGCGAAGTACAATAGTTACCGTATGGTGTTCAGCAGTGGTCAAAAAGGATTTGAACATTGAATTTTGAATCAATTTCTTCTCGTAAACACAGAGATGTGGATTTGGATGGCCATTAAATTACCACACGGCCTTGGTGTTTGTCAAAAAACAGTAGATAATTAGGCCAGGGATTTTTATGCAGGTGGTGAGAGAGAAAAAAAGACATTCTGTATTCGGACGGCAATAAAATCACAGACTACCCCCTGTAAATGGTGAAAATTACTTGCGTCCCCATGAGAAACAATTACCGTCCGAATAGGGCAAGAGCCCAGTTATTTAACACAACGAGGCTGTAAAAACAGACTAGTGAGTAGATTTTTTTACCTGTTCGGCATGATGACTTTTAATGTCCCTGGCAATCTCTGTAGTTCCATTAGGCCACTTGTTAGCAACTGCCTTTTTCAAGACAAGTAAAAGCTTTAAAAAATCACAAGCATTACTGATGTATTTTATGTCATAGAATAAAACATGAAAATGTCTTGAACTTGTGTGAACCACAGACCTTATTTCAGTCATTTAACAAAAAACCCATTTAAAAGAAAAAAAAACAGTGACATGCGGATGAAGTGAAGGAAACAGAAGTGTAAAAATGCTTGTTCCTTGGTTTAGACCTAAAAAACGATGTCATCCCTGAAGCACTCTATTATTCAGCCATATAAAATGACAAAAAATATCATAAAAGTAGTGCAGATCATTTTTATGATATATTCTGAAGCCACATGACAGGTTTTGTTAGGAATAGATTGTATTGTAAGCCATGTGGAAAAGCAAAGGTAACGCTTCAGTTTGGGGACCATTTCTCACTATTAACTAGTTGCTTAGCATGCATATTACCAGCATACTGGCTATTTGTAAACTGTTGACTTGCAAAGCACATATTAATGCATTATTCTGCATGAACATATTTTAACCCTTCCCAATACCTACAGTGTGTGCATTATTATTATACAAGATAATATTCTGGTATTTTTTTTTTCAAGCACATTTTTTTTCAAGCACAGTTTACCTATTCCAAACAACATCGATCTTAAAGCTGCAGTCCGTAACTTTTTTTGGTTAAAAATGATCCAAAATCAATATTTGAGCAAGTACATAACCAGCCAGTGTTCAAAACTATTGCCTTACTTTAGCCCGATTCACAAGGGTTAGCTTATAATAATGTTTTCTAATTTGAGTGGCACGGGTACGTTTTCGCGGGAAATTCGAGCATGGCACTGCGTCATTACGTCACGTCTGTAAACATAAAGAACTTGTCCCGGCTACTAGGCTATCGCATGTGAGGATCCTGCAGGTGGCGGATCGTTTATAGCCTTTTCTCACAGCAGCTGGAATTACTAAATGTATCATTTTGATGGCGGATTGTAATCCAGAAAGGATTATGTGTTTATGAAGCACATGTGAATGAAATTAAATTATATTCCAGTTTTAAATGTGCTTCTGATTACAGATAGCCTGAGTTTACACAAGATTTGTATTTTAAAGAAAACCAGTTCGAAGGGAGCATAGTTTTTCTTTTTGGGTTAAAATAATTTCTTAATATGAAATTCAAATGGTATGACAATTAGATTAAACTGTACAGAAATTGAAATCTACACGCTAATACACTATACTCATAGTGACGCAATGCTGATGTTAATTTGAGAATAAAGTATAACAATAATAATACTTTGCACGGTTTGATGTGATATGAGCTAACCGATCTTTAGATGAAATCACCATTGGTTGCGCGATTTATTGTAATGCTTTTTTCCTCAGTTGGTCAGAACAAGTGTGGCAGACTTGTTACTTACTTGTTCAGATGGCAATATACGGTGTAAATTCTTATTTGGATCATATTTTCCAAGACATAGGCTAGAATCGGTGATTGCGAAGTACAGTAAATATCCACACCAGTGCGGTGACTGACAGCTACACATTCACCTCAAAACATTAGATTCATCCGCGCTGAAGCCATGCCGGAGCACACCCCCGCAAGCAAGATAATTCCGCACACAGCTGCAATTCCAGGTTTTCAAACAGAGATGCCGACAAAGAGGCAAGGCTTACAGACTGCAGCTTTAATAACAACCATTAAGTTTGTATTTAATCATCTAAAAGTGATATATAATTGTCCATGAAAGCTGGAAGTGAAAAACTCCTTATATTCAGGTGTGCATAATTATTAGGCAGGTTTTCTTTTACAGATAAAATGAACCAAAAAGGAGATTTAACTCAAAATTTATTAAATGCCCATGAGAAGGATGCAATACTAGAATTTGCAAAGTTAAGGCATGACCATTGGAGAGCGAAATGCTCACTGGGTCAGCACAGTCAGAAAAATAGGTGGAGAAGAAAAGACACGTTAACTGCATCTCCATCTCCTATCCTGAAAAGTCTGTCTTGCAGAGATGGACTAAAATGAACTCCCAAAATGTACTGGCAGATTCTGGAAGATAAATTCTTGAAACAGTGGTACAAGAGGATGTGGTGCTGGTCCTTCAAGAGTCACTCTCAACTTATCTGTCTATAAAGCCTATAAAAATCTTCATGTATTTCACAACACTTCGGCATGTTATTCTTATTAAGTGAGGGTAATTTTTTTGGATTTTTTACCCAAGCAAAGTCTCTGAGAACCTGACATAGTGCACTTCTGGAGACTCCAGGTAGGTTGCAGTTCTGGAAAATGGTGGCACTGGAGACTAAATGGTTCCTGGTGGTTTCACACCTAATTCTTCACCTTAATTCTTAATTCTTTTGCAGTTAATGTGTTTTTCCTGACTATGCTGACCCAATGAACATTTCGCTGTCCAATGGTCATGCCTTAACTTTGAAAATTCTAATATTGCATAAGTACTGCATCCTTCTCATGGGCATTTAATAATTTTTGAGTTAAATCTATTTTTTGGCTCATTTTATCTGTAAAAGAAAGCCTGCATAGTAATTATGCACATCTGAATAAGGAGTTTTTCACTTCCAGCCTTCATGGACAATTAAATGATTAAATACAAAATTAATAGTAGTTATTAAGATTGATGTGGTGTGGTTTGGTAAAATGTGTTTGGAAAAAAAATACGATCAGAATATCAACTTGCCTAATAATTATGCACACACTGTAAACTTAACAACTACTTCACTATCAATAGAAGCAAATTAGGAGTTTATTGTGGCAAAAGTCATAGTTAATAGTTAGATATTAGAGAGAATTGGTTCCCAAACTAAAGTGTGACCAAAACAAACAGACCCGTTTTATTATCAGAGTTGCCTTTTAATGAAACATGAATGTCAGTCCTTATCTCTGTCCCTTTTGTTCAGACACACACCATTTTCTCACTACTTGGCCTGGATCATACCTATGTCACCAGCACCGGACGTCTTGTAGGAGTGGTCTCTCTAAAAGAGGTGCGTGATTGTATTCTTTTACTAGCTCTTCTTTACAGCAGAAAAACACATTTTTAAAAAATGTCTGTTTATAGCTGCGTAAGGCCATCGAGGGCTCTGTAACCGTGACCGGCGTGAAAGTCCGTCCCCCTCTGGCCAGTTTCCGCGACAGCGGCAACAGCAGCAGCGTCTCAGAGGTCACCGAGCTCCACAAGCTCTGGAGTCGTCACAGGAGCCTGCCGCTACCACGGGAACCTAACCTCCCCGACCTGGATGACCAAATGGAGCAGCCGTCCGAGGGCAGCTTGGTGAACGAGACCGAGTGCACAGAGCTGTCCAGTCAGAACAGTCCATTACACACAGACGACCAATCAGAGCTGCCCTACGCCGACGCCACGCCCCAAGAGGAGCACCTCGCGCAGCTCCCTTGTGACTGTACCCACCCTCTGGAGAATGAAGGCTCGGAGGCTGTCGGTGAGCAGAGCCCAGCTCCGATTGAGGAAGCGGTGAGCGAGGGAAGCCCCTCGCCCTCAGAGGGTCAGCCGAAATGACAGCTGCTTGCGGTCGGTAACGCACACTCCATTTACACCATAAACGGGATTGTGAAGTCAGGTTGAGGAGAACCTGGAGGAAGTCTTTAAGCTGTGAAGCACACTCTCTGCTCTGTACTAATCAAACCAACCCTAATCTCTGGTCCTGCCTTCACACAAAACACGCCGTGTGTGTTTGTATGTGTGGGATGTCATAGATACGTGCTGCAGTGTGAGTGCCGTGTGGCTTCGGATGGGCTTGTGAGCGATCGTCTGTGTATTCCTCATAAATTTGGGTGTCTGTTGATTTGTGGCTTCATAACGCGTTTCGGTGTTGATTTATGTTGATGAGATTCATTTTAAGAAGTTTATGTTTGATGATGTCATGGCGGGTTTTCATTATAAATGTGTTTGTTCGTTGATTTGTGGCACGCTTGTGTGTGTGTTTCTTCATCTTTGCGCAAGCGACAGAGTGTGTGTAAGAAAAGCCGAGTGTGTGTGCGAGAGTGACTCAGCTGCACCTAGCCAACGCACCCATCTGGTGCCGACACTTTAAATCCAAATAAAATTGTCTCTGAGAGCCAAACTACAATTTTGTTCTAAATATAGCCCTTAATAACCCACACTGCAAGGAAACATGGAGGGAGAGAGTGGGGGAAAGAAAGGGAACGGGTGGGCAAAAGAGGACATGGAGAGAACAAGGACATGATGCAAAATGAGCGAAAGACAGGAAGGACACAGGAACAAGAGTCATGGAAAGGCAGGAGAATGAATGGGAGAGTGGAGTAAACTGTGCCGCTTTTTACTTAGATTGTCAACCAGGCAAGAGGAACTAAATCATCAGGGAAGTGAATATGCCTGATTATATTTCAGAACAGATAAAGGCACAGAAATATGACTTTTTAGGGAAAATGGCTGAGTGACACAACTTACCCCACATTAGGAGTAAGATGCGCCATGGATGTTGAGTCATGAGGGAATATTTGAACTATTTCAAGTAAAATATCAACATTTAATGAACATTAATCTTATATTTTGATGCTCACTATTCTCATCTTAACTAACCAGAAAAATCCAGTGTATTTGCACATTTTTTGATGTATGATTATTTATTCACGATGTGATTTAACAATTCATAGCATCTTTTGTTTTCTACACTGGCAATTCACTAAAATGTATGATAAATATTTTTAGACATGGATAAATTTGTTTTGACATCAAACTCATTTTACCTGCCATGCGGAAAATTTACTTTGACATGCTTTTTTTTTCACTCACAAAAAACTTGACAGTGTGAATCACAGTCAGCTGAATAAAACAGACCTTTTTTAAAACGTGGTCATTTGACAAAAATCATCCAGTTTGCCAGATTACAGGGATGGCATATCTTACCCCACTCTCCCCTACAAAACCAACAGCGACTCATACAGAGGAGTTTCCAATCAGGGTAGTTTTGAAGCACATTGTAATTACCATTCAAACAAAACACAGCAATACACAGGCGTTTTCCATACTGACAGCATCAGAAAAAAAACTCCTTTAACAAAGCATCTTTGAGCACACGGTTTGGATGGTGTTGCCTGTAATTACGAGTAATGATATCCCACAATATGTAGGCACGTTAAGCATGCGCAGATCTGTATCAGGACCAGTTTGTAGTATAGCTGCCTGGCCATTTAAAATGTGTTAAAGCATCTTTCCTAGAAGCTCGAAATACTCAGAGAGACTCCAAGTGGAGAAACGGAGCCTCTTCAATTCTTAATTACATGCATGAACCCCGATGCAATCATTTGCATGCTCACACACGTGCATAAACAATACGCTTTCCAGCCAGCTTAAATAGCCTGCATAGACTGCATAGGCCTGTTTCATGTTACTTCATCAGGTTTACTTACATGGCCTTTTGCTTTTTCTTCAAGGCCAGATTTGTTCAGAAATCCAGTGCGCAATACTTTTCGCACATGCTCATGATACGTCACAGATTTCGACGGTAGTGTAGATTGAGGGAAGTTTTCGACTGTGTTAGAACCAGCCTTTGTATAAATACCATTGCAGGGAGTTTGTGGTCACTGTGCAGATCTCATCCAGCAGTCATCAAAGTATTAAAATGTAATTCATTACAACGATGAATATTCTGTGTACCTGCGATCGCGTCTTATCTGAATTGTTTGCATATGCGCAAAGCTTTTTACATTTGATTTTGAGCTGCCAACTGTGCAATAATGTTGTATTAGAATTACTGCTTGCCAAATAGGGTTATTTTACTGAACGCTGGCTCTATTTCTACAGTGCATATTATTTTGAAACTGTTTGCAATAATACACATCATGAACAGGTCATGTATTGAAACAAACGGACAAGTCCGTTTGCAGGTAAATGCCTTCAGATTTTGTTTTCACAACTTGCACCACCTCGGCGGTGGAGTTTTCACTAGTATCAGCCTGAGAATGATGCATAATGTTCTGTATGCATCAAAACTGTGGCTGAACGACGCTATGCAGTATGGTCAAGAACAGCACAACTACCCCAGACACACCCTAAGCAGAGCTAAACAGAGAATGAGTTGCGTTTCTTTTTCTTGTGCACTGCAGAAATGGGAGGCTACGGGTTTGATTTAAACGGATCAAGGCAAGTGGACCAAAACCATAACCATGACACTGACTTTCTGACACAGCCTATTCTCATTCGCTCAGAAACGACTGCTATGGGTTCTATGAGCGAAATGTTTCCTCGCCATTCATCCGGCTGCACTAATCAGCTGTTTTATTAACGTTTGTTATGAAACCCAATCCTGACGTGGGACAGGAGTAACTTAAGCTAATAATGATCTTTAGATATGTTGTGTCACGTTTTGTCTCTGTTTGCCGCTTGTGCAGTTTAAGTCAAGCCCACGGTGTGTAAAGTGTCTGCTAATATGCCGCACATTCAATGTAGAGTTAAGCAATAAGTCTGCTCCCATATCCGTAAATGGTTTTTATAAATCATTTGCTTGTACAGAATACAGGGTAAAGCGGTATGTATATGAACTCTACTCACATACCCTGTACATATAGAGATAAGCATATTGAATCAGCTATTACCATTATTTTTCAGAAAACATGAAATTGTTTTGTACATCAGTAAATATTAAATTTCAACTTTAAAGCTTTCTGTTTTATGCAACTCATTTTTTGTGGGAAATACTGGAATTAATTTTTTTAAATCTTGAAGTATTTTTGTCTTGTTTTCCAGGAAAATATAAAAACACCCTCAAATAAAATGTACACAAAGTAAATGAGAATAAAATTGTTAGATTTAAGCAAAAAAAAAAAAAAAAACTGACAAAAATACTCAAGAAAATGTGTTTTTGCAGTGTAAGGTTTAAATAAGACACAGTGAAACATATGAATATACACATAACTTTAATGCAATCATAATTCTCACATTTGACCTCAGACATTTTCTGATAAAATGAACAATAAAAAAAAAACTTTTTTTGTAGGGGGATTCACACATTCACATCAATGAACATCATGACATTACCGGTTCATATTGAGGATAATGATGACAAATGTGGTTGGTTATGAATTTATACTGCCCTTTTTCCATGCTTCTGCAATGAATGAATGCAGTCTGGAAAGGCAACATATACGTTCTGTTTACTGTTTTACTGTAGCTGCATGTCAAGGTTGTATTAACTAGCTTCAAAAAACCTGTTCATTCAGCAGCCAATCACAAATCAAACATCTATTGAAGTGCAGATAAGGAGGAAAAAGAAAGAAACCTGGTAGAGGATTCTCACTCAGTTTGGTATGGAAGCCTATTTTTGCCACAAAAGAAAAAAAATCATGCCTTGGCAATCATGACATAAAAAGTAATTATTATGGCTAAGTCAAAATTATGAGATAAAAGTCAAAATTCTGAAATAGACAATTATGAAATAAAATTGAAATTATGAGATTAAAAAGTCAAAATTATGAGGTAAAATGTGTAATTGACAAGTCAAATAGGACTAAAAAGTATTTTACCTCTTTTTATCTCATAAATGATGTCATTATGACTTTCTTCCTAATAAATTAGATCATTTCTAATTTATTAGAATTAGAATTAGATCTTTCATTATAATCATTTCTGTCATAATTTTGACTTTTTGGGTTCTAAATATGACTTTTTATGTCATAGGTATGACTCATATCTGTCTTATAATTTTGGCTTTTGATCCTATACTCTGCATACCATAATTTCGACTTATGTTATAACAATGACTTTATCTCATAATTCTGACTCTGTCTCATAAATAACTTGTCATTTTTTTATTTCATAGGTATGGCTATCATAATTTAGATGTTTCATTTTATAAATATGACACAATTATGAAACGAGCTTCCATAGTTTGGTAATATACATCACACAGTGATCATAATAACAGGCACATTCTATTCATAGTCACAATGCTCCATCAAAGCAGAACCCTCCTGCACCTAAACCCTTCTGGAGCAAGCCGAGATACACAAGCACTTGCAGCGTGACATCTAAACCCAAACAAAATAAACAACTGGGGCTTTTCTGTCCCTCAGGAAACCCCTGATCCTGAAGTATTAACAACATTTTACTATGAGCATTACGTCACTTTTGAACAGTCACAAAAGGAAAACGTTTGAAACCATGTTCCTCACAGAGATTTTCCAGTCTCTTGATGTGTCGTCACAGATACGTGACAAGCGGCGAGGCTGCTGAATACACCGAGAGCGCAGGTAATGAGCATCGCATCTGCATTTCACTGGATACTGCAATCAATAATGTCACTATCATCCAACTCGCTGCTTGAATGAGGAAACAGTACTGTGGTTTTCTTGAACGCTCATTTCAAATGAAGAACGTAGATCAAGAGGAAGCAGGGATAGAGAGGAAGAGGGGTAGCTGTCTCAAAAAATGGAAATCCTGTCGTCAAGGGTTAGTTCACTCAAAAATGAAAATTCTGTCATTAATTACTCACCCTCATGTCGTTCCAAACCCGTAAGACCTTCGTTCATCTTTGGAGCACAAATTAAGATATTTTTGATGAAATCTGAGAGGTCTCTGACCCTCAATAGCCAGCAACGATATTACCACGATCAAGGCACAGAAACGTAGCAAGGCCACTGGTAAAATAGTCCATGTGACCAGGGGTTCAGCCGTAATTTTACAAAGCTATGATAATACTTTTTGTGCGCAAAGAAAACAATAATAATGTATTCAACAATTCATCTCCCTGAGGAACCGTCTTCCACCATTTTGGAGAGTACCCCAGAACATAATCAACGTAATCAGCGTCGTTTACGTTCAGCATGTGTGTGCTTTCTACTGAACATAAACAACGCTGATTACGTAATTTTGCTTCCTAAAATTACGGCTGAACCCCTGATGTCACATGGACTATTTTACCGATGTCCTTGCTATGTTTCTGTGCCTTGATCGAGGTAGTATTCTTGCTGTCTATGGAGGGTCAGAGAGCTCTCGGATTTCATCAAAAATATCTTAATTTGTGTGCCGAAGATGAACGAAGGTCTTACGGGTTTGGAACGACATGAGAGTGAGTAATTAATGACAGAATTTTCATTTTTGGGTGAACTAACACTTTCGGTTCTCCAAATGGAAGTTGTTCATCCTGCTCTTTTCTATACAACGAAATTTTAAACTGGAAATGAAAATGAAACTTTAAATAAGCACCATTAAAGTATCATAAGTGGTCCACATGACTTATGCGCTATATTTTTAGTGTTCTGAAGCCGTACTATCATTTGTGTGGCTAAAATTTAAGTCGTCGTTCCTGAAATTCTTGCTTCTTGTTTGCATTAATTTTCACTGTTTGGAAAAGAGCACCTTGAATCAGGGTTATTATTGTTAAATAAAACTAAAAACATACTGAAAAAAAAAATCGTCACTTGAAATAAACATTAACTGAAACAAAATAAAATATATAAAAACATTTTATTTCAGCTAGTTGCTGAGACAAGATTTATCATTTTCATTAAGTTCAGTCAAAACTTGGTCAAAATTGAGATAGAAGTTTAAGTAAAATAAACAAAATAAACTAAAACTTAAAAACTAAATGTACATATTTAAAAAAAAAACTAATAAAAATGACAAAATCAAAAAAATTAATAAAACTTTAAAAATCTAAAATCTAAATAAAAATCTAAAATATTAACAAAACTATAACAATATATCAATGATACTAAAATAACACTGGCTTGCACATTTTTGTATCAAAGAGATACTATTATACTGTAGTTTTTATTAATATTTTGAATCAGTTTTATATTTCATTTAATATTTTCCATTTTCTATTACATTCATTTTAATTTTAGCCTAGAGTTTTAATGATTCTGTTGTGTTTTTGCCATTTTTCTTTTTTTTTTTTTTTATTATTATTATTTTTTTATTCATTTTATGGTTTTAGGTTTTTTTAGTACATCAAGGTAAACCAAATTAAATGATAAATGTTGCCTTGGCAAAAAGCTGAAATATATATTCAAAGTGTTTACTGGATATATAAATTATTTCAGTTAACTTGTAAAAAAAAAAAAGGTTTTAACTTTAGCTTCAGTTTTAGTTAACTAAAACAGTTTTAGTTAACTATAATAACCCTGATTCTGCATTATTTATGTTCCACAGAAGAGAGATCAAAAAGATTTTGATAAACAAGAGGGAACAAAATTGATGACAGAATTTTCATTTTTAGATGAACTATCCCTTTAAAAGTATGGAGAAGAAAAAAAAGTCATTGTCTCTGAATGCATAACAGACTGGACAAACACTTCACAGAAGGGTTACTACAAAGGGACCGAGACAAAAGGGTGAGCGAAAGCACAGCGTCACTGCTTGGAACCTTCTTCCTGTTCATCCTCCTCCTCCTCATCATCATCAAAAGACACAGCTCCAGAGGTATCAGAGATGCTTCGGCAGTGTCTGTACCAGCGGATGACTTCCTGAAAGACGTTGTCCTCCCCTTCCTCCACCTCTCTTCCATCCTCCTCCTCTTCGTCCTCAGGTGAAAGGCCAGACTCAGAGTAGGAGGTGGAGTAGTAGCAGGAGTCTCCCTTGCTCCACAAAGGCCTGCGGTCTGGTTTGTGAACCGCACATGTGGCCCTGTCGCCCTCGCCTTCTGAAAGCTGGAGTTCTTGGGCGTGTGGTAACACTTCTTCTGAGATGAGCGGCTCGTCGGGGTCTGATTGACTGAGCGTGCCGTCAGAGCATGGGATTTCAGCGGTGTCCGTCTCAACCTGACTTGGCACTGGGCAGCTTTGATTGGATAATACAGCATCTGAGGGAGGAGCAAAGTATAAGAATACCTATAGATACAGGTCAGACAGGGCAGAAGTGGACAGAGACAGAAAGATGACGAAGCACAAATGGTACCAAAAAAAAACAGAATTAAGGCAAGAAGGAAACACAACAGAAAAGGTAGATGATAAAGAACAGAAAAGATGAATGAGAAAACCAAATTGCTGATGTTCCACTTAAAAATAAATGCATTGTGACGAGAAAAATCCAAATATACAGGGTCCACAAAATATATCTGAACACTTTCTGAGTCCAAATGTCTGAATGTCACTGCACTACATACAAAATATCAAACCAACTGGCATCTAAAAACGGTTTTTACAGAAATTATTCCACTTCTCAAAGCACTTTTTTTTTCTTTTCTTTTTTTTTAACAAACTGGTTTTGAGGTCATTTTTCAGTTTAGTTCACTTTTTCATTTTAAACAATAGATTTCTAGTTCCATATTCTGAAATCTAAAGAGTGTGTGTGTGTGTGTGTGTGTGTGTGTAATATCTTTCAAATATACACTACTAAATGCACACTAAGTAGTGTATTAAGTGGGTTGTGTCCATTAAGTGAGTTATTAAGGTTTAAGAGATTTTGACCCTTATGCTCACCAAGGCTGTATTTATTTGATCTAAAATAAAGTAATAACAGAGTAATATTGTGAAATATTATTACAATGTAAAATAACTTTTCTATTTTAATATATATTAATATGTAATTTTTCAGAATTTTCAGCAGCCATTACTCCAGTCTTCAGTTTGTCACATGACCCTTCGATTATGCTGATTTGGTGCTCAAGAAACATTTCTTAGTATTATAATGATATGCTACTATTATGTTGTGCTACCTTATATTTTTCAGAATTATTTGATGAGTAGAAAGATCAAAAGAGCAGCATTTACTGTATTTCAAATGAAAATATTTTGTGACATCCACGCTCAATAAATTTCTTTCAAAAATTCATCACTCAAATTCATTCATATGTTTTTTTTTTGTGGCTCAATCTCCAAATACTGTATATTGGCGTGTGTGCACTCATGCTCACCTGAGCTCAGAGTTGTTGTGATTGGCTCGTCATTTAGAGGAGGATCCTCTTCATAGGACTCTTCGTCCATCTCCTCCTCATCTACAGAGGTCCAGGCACGAAGCTTCGCCTCTGCAATGGCAAACTGCTCAGCCACACCTAAAAAAAGCAGAATCGTATCGAATGACCCTGGAGTTTACACAATGACCCTAATTAAACAGATGGCAGTGCAACAAAATCTCTTTTGACACAGTGATGACGTAGAAGTTTACTCGGGATGCTTTTGTTCTGATTGAAAAAGCTCTGCTGCTGAGAGACTCAGGTTTTGCTGTTAAATGCCACCCTAACTCAGCAGCCATGTTTACTGCAGTCAGGAAACTGATGACAGCCAAACATGTAGCAGAGTATAAAAGCTGCCGGGAAAAGTAAAGTCAAAGGAGGAGAGCGAGAAGACAGGAATGAAGTAAACTGACATGCAGGATCAGCAGGTGTAGCTGTGTGACTGTGTAATCTAATTTAACACCATCTGCTGAGTCTAAAAGCCTTCAGCTGGCACATCACGGACGGGCTAAAGTTGACTGACACTTGATAAAATTCCTTATTGTTACATTACATATTAATGCTAATTCAGTATAACATTAATGTTAAAATAATAGTAATAATAAATACTAAAAAGGAAACTATTTTCGAATTTGTAAACTTTTAAAAAATAATTCACATTATTATATATGTAATTAAGTATATATATTAGACAGACAGACAGACAGATAAGACCAGATCCCAGGCATCAATATCTTTGTACGTCAACAGTTATCTCATTAACACTTCTTTAGCAGTGAGAGATTTACAGCTGTACTGACAGGGTGGAAGGAGACACCCACCTGCTGCAAACCGGGCCTCCTGCTCACCCTCGCTGAGATGGGAGTAAGAGTTAAAGTGGGACTGCAGTGTAGCAGATGGAGGGTCTAAGGGCTTAGACCAGCCCTTCCACTCGATCAGATGAGCCACCCGACCCTGAGCCATGGCCGTGGGTTTGGTGACGTGATCCTTCACCACCTGTGAGATGCCTGGTGGGGAAAACACGGAATTGTTAAAGACTCATTAACTCAGTGTGTTGCTAACATGCATTAATGTTCATGATGATTCTACAGGTGTTTGAACCCTTACCATTAAATGATGATCTGGCCAGAGCTGCAATTTCCTGGATGCTAAGGGCTTTTCTTGACTTGGGGAGCATATCAATAGGGTCATCAACCTGGAGAAGCAAGTTCAAAGACAAAACGGTTTCCTTTTGCACTCTGTAAATATTATAACTTCATAGCAGTTTTAAATGATTTAGTCATTAGTAATCAACAGTGTTGGGGAGTAATGTTACATGTAGCAGAATTACGTAATTTAATTACAAAATAAATGTAACTAATCTGTTACAGTTACTGAGAAAAAATGTGTAATTAAATTACAGTTACTTATGAAAATGCGGACGATTACAAAGAGGGTTACATCTGAATATTTTCACACATATACACGCACATACAGATTTAATTGATTTCTTTCCCAAATTGCATAGACTGCTCTAAAATATGAGACACCAATGTTTCAGGAGTTTACAGAATAGGACACACGTTGTTTTTCCTGTTTGGGTTTATGTTTAAGCTTTATTTTTAAGATTAACTGAAGATTGGATCTCAAAAACAGCATCAAAGCTATTAAACTATATCTTGTCATGATTTTAAATTTGTATTTAACCTCAGAACGATCTCAAAGTAAAAAGAGGTGTTAAAGTCTAATTTTGTGGTGGCTGTGCTTTAAAATTAAATTGTTATAATCTTCATTTAAGAGATGAAGGATTTTGAAAGTCTGACAGTAATCATTGTTGAGTATTACTGTAAGGTTAACCCTGCCTGCTTTAAATGTTTGAAAATGATTAACATTTGAAAATATTCATTAGAATTTTAGAAAAGTATTCAAATGTGTAACTGTTTCAATTACTTTATTAATGTAACTGATTATATTACTTTAATACTTTAATAAAGTAATTGAAACAGTTACACTACTTATAATATTTTAAATAGGGTAACTTGTAATCTGTAACCTATTACATTTTCAAAGTAACCTTCCCAACACTGGTAATCAAACACTTATGCACAAATGATAAAAGTCTGCATACACAAGTTTAAACATATTCTAAACATATAGATGGATTACTTACAAAATCCAGTCCATTACTGATTACAAATTACACAATCAAATTTATAGTCACTAATGTAATATTAACTTTAAATCTGAGGGGGACCTCAAGTAAATATTTTAGTTCAAAGGGGGTTGAAAAACAAAAAAGTTTGGGAATCCCTGCATAACATGAATAAACATTAATAAAAATAAAAACTGCAAATATGTGGTCAAAATTTTCCAGGTTTTAAATACATCAGCAGTGTTTAGTAACTTTCAGAATTATACATCTCATACATGATTTAATTGACTAGTCTCCAAATTCAGAAGCATGGATCGCAAATTACTTCACATGACATTTATAAGGCCAATCTATATTGTGAATATTCAAAAACTAAAAATCAATCAACAAAATCAATAAATTAGGAATAATTTGCAGCCATTGTGTGAATAATTTGGAATTATGTAATCCATAGCGCTATATATATATATAAGTGCTGTCAAACGATTAATCACGATTAATCACATCCAAAATAAAAGTTTTTGTTCACATAATATATGTGTGTGTACTGTGTATATTTATTATGTATGTACAGTGGGGAAAATAATTATTTGATCCCCTGCTGATTTTGTAAGTTTGCCCAAAAAAAAAAAAAAAAAGGGTTTATCATTTTTATGGTAGGTTTATTTTAACTGATATAGACAGAATATCAAACAAAAAAATCCAGAAAAAAAAGCAGCATACAAATGTAAAAAAAAATAAAAATGACATTTTAGTAAGTCAAATGAGTATTTGATCCCCTACCAACCAGCAGGAATTTCGGCTCCCACAGATTGGTTATGTGCACATGTGGAACACAGATTAGTCCTGTCACTTTAAGAAGATACTCCTAATTTCAGCTCACTGTGTGTATAAAAGACTCCTGTCCATAGAATCTGTATCTTCCATTCCAACCTCTCCACTACCATGGGCAAGACCAAAGAGCTGTCAAAGGACATCAGGGACAAGATTGTAGACCTGCACAAGGCTGGAATGGGCTACAAGACCATCAGCAAGAAGCTTGGTGAGAAGGAGACAACTGTTGGTGCGATTATTCAGAAATGGAAGAAATACAAAACAACCATCAATCGGCCTTGGTCTGGAGCTCCATGCAAGATCTTGCCTCATAGGGTAAGGATGATCATAAGAAAGGTGAGGGATCAGCCCCGAACTACACGTGAGGAGCTTGTTAATAATCTCAAGGCAGTTGGGACCACAATCACCAAGCAAAACATTGGTAACACACTACGCCGCAATGGATCGAAATCCTGCAGTGCCTGCAAAGTCCCTCTGCTCAAGAAGACACATGTACAGGCCCGTCTGAAGTTTGCCAATGAACATTTAAATGATTCAGAGAAGGCTTGGGAGAATGTGCTGTGGTCAGATGAGGCCAAAATTGAGCTCTTTGGCATCAACTCAACTCGTTGTGTTTGGAGGAAGAGAAATGCTGACTATCACCCCAAGAACACCATCCCTACAGTCAAGCACAGAGGTGGAAACATCATGCTTTGGGGCTGTTTCTCTGCTAAGGGTACAGGACGACTTTACCACATTGAGGGGCAAATGGACGGGGCCATGTACTGTAAAATCTTGGACGAGAACCTCAGCCAGAACACTGAAGATGGGTCATGGATGGCTCTTCCAGCATGACAGTGACCCAAAACATACCGCCACGGCAACAAAGGAGTGGCTCAAGAAGAAGCACATTAAGGTCCTGGAGTGGGCTAGCCAGTCTCCAGACCATAATCCCATAGAAAATCTGTGGAGGGAGCTGAAACTTCGAGTTTCCAAAAGACAGCTAAGAAACCTTAATGATTTAGAGAGGATCTGTAAAGAGGAGTGGGACAAAATCCTTCCTGAGATGAGTGCAAACCTGGTGACCAACTACAAGAAACGTCTGACCTCTGTGATTGCCAACAAGGGTTTCTGCACCAAGTACTAAGTCATGTTTTGCTTGGGGATCAAATACTTATTTGACTTACTAAAATGTAAATCTTTTTTTAACATTTGTATACTGCTTTTTTTCTGGATTTTTTGTTTGATATTCTCTCTCTATCAATTCAAATAAACCTACCATAAAAACGATAAACCCTTCTTGTTTTTAAGAGGGCAAACTTACAAAATCAGCAGGGGGTCAAATAATTATTTTCCCCACTGTATAAATACACACACAAACAGTATATATTTTGAAAATATTAACATATATTTATATTGATCTAATTTATATTATATATAAATATATTTACATAAACATAACATTTTTCTCAAATATATACATACGTGTGTGTGTATTTATATATACATAATAAATATACACAAACAAAAACTTTTATTTTGGATTATTTTTTATAATTTTATAGTTTGACAGCACCAATATATATATATATATATATATATATATTAGTGCTGTCAAACTATAAAATTATAAAAAATAAAATAAATCCAAAATAAAAGTTTTTGTTTGTGTATGTTCTGTGTATATTTATTATGTATATATAAATACACACACACGCATGTACATATTTAAGAAAAATAGGTTATGTTTATATAAATATATTTATATATAATATAAATTATATATATATATATATATATATATATATATATATATATATATATATATATAAATCAGTGGATGATAAAATTCACTACATATCAAATAGATCCATCTATGAATGTTATCCACACATTTACTTTCTAAGTGTCCCCTATAACCTGTTTAAATATCCACTGCGGTATGTGCGCCCCTGGTTGGGAATCATTGACAACATGGCCAAGACAACCATCAAGGAATTAACAGCCAATCACCAATTAGTTCTCATACCTTATGACATTCCCTGACACGCTTATCTCGCTGTATGAATGGATGCATCGCAAGCATTGATTTTTCCAGTTAACACACAAGTACCAAACTACAAGAGCTCCACATGAAAGTAAACGCTCTAAAGCCAGTGCTGACTCAAGCTCCACCTCAGAAACAGTTGCCAAATCCACAATTAACTCTTTGACAATTCACTTGCACTCATCCAAGTTGAAGCATATGTTAGTTGCACGGGCTGCTCAAATGAATCTGTGAGAGATCAGCCACACTGTGGCATTAATAATCAAAGCAGCTTATGGCTCAG
This sequence comes from Spinibarbus caldwelli, assembly GCA_039654775.1. Lineage (NCBI taxonomy): Eukaryota > Metazoa > Chordata > Actinopteri > Cypriniformes > Cyprinidae > Spinibarbus > Spinibarbus caldwelli. Next base: position 13,785,438 of record CM077234.1, read on the forward strand.
ACATATTTGGCCAATCAAGGCTCTTCCTGTGGCTTGTTAATTTGCAAACAGCATTCACTGCCATGTCAGATAATATTAGCCTGCAGCCCTCAAGATGATAATAAAAAGTCTGGCCACAGCTGGGGGCTAATGACCTCTGGCATTTGACATTAATGGGTTACATGACGAAATCTGAATTGACAAGTGACATCCATCAGTTTAAAAAGAGAACTGACTTGTCCAATGAGTGATGAGGTGACTATTTGTAGTCCTTGTACTGCAAAGCTGTCTGAAACACAGATCCAGTTTCTATTTTCAAATAATAAGGTGAGGTGAAGTATTCGTAAACCACCAAAACAAAAGTAGGCCACTGTGTCATACATAACATGTAACATTTAAGCTATATCCCTCCCAAAACCAAATCACACAGGTGGTTCAGACATAGATGTGCCTGACGTTGAAGTCTAGAACGCAGGTAGATATGCTTAAATCAGATTGTCCTCTAAAGCCCATAAGAAAAAGCTGCTCCTGAAGAAGATTGCAGCGGCACCAGCTGCCTGCCATGTTTCAGTGCCGTATGTGGGTCAAATATTTCTGCGTGATTTAGGGTTAGCCGTCACAGCAGAGAGAGACAGACATGGGCCATGGTGATCGTAATGAGGTCAATTAAGCCTAAACCAGACGATTCGGGCATAATTTACTTCATTACCCTGGTATTATATGCTAATACCATGGTACTTTGATATGGTAATGATTCAGTACCATGGTACTGAATAACACACCCTGCTCATCACACCATTCAGCAGATGCCTTCCAAGAAGAGCTGCAGAACAATTAGAAAAAAAAATCCAGACACACCTGCAGAATGCTTTTTTTTTCCCCCACAGACCTCGGTCTATATATCCAAAACAAAAAACATGGTGTTATTATGGTACTATGTGCAAAAAAACACAATATTACTATGATACTATGCAAAAAATAAAATAAATAAATAACACGCTTTTACCATGGTATGTCCAAAAAATGTGGTATTACCTACCAACCAACAAACAAACAAACAAGGTAATACCATGACCCATACCATGTCCAAAAAAAAAAAAAAAAACCATGATATTGCCACACTAATTTCTAAAAAAAAAATTTTGTATTACCATGGCACTATGTCTACAACATAGTATTCACATGATATATACACAGAAACATGGCGTTAAAATAGTACATGGCCTAAAAAATAACATGGTATTTCTATGGTACTACGTCCAAAAAAGCAACAGTTATATTTCCTTGGCACTATGTCCAGAAACAGTATTAGCATGGTATGTGCACAAAAAATATATAGTATTACAATATTACATGTCTTGAAAAATAATGTACATGGTACTACTGTCAAAAAAATAAATAAATAAATAAAGTGACGTACTATGATATCCAAAACAAGTATAAAAACATAGTATTACCATGGCACCATGCCCATAAACATAGCATTTGCCCAGAAAACATTCTATTAGAATAGCACATTCTACAAAATAACTTGGTAGCAAATTTTAAAAAATTCTAATAATTTTACTTTCAGAAAGCAGCATACCATGATTTATGTCCAAAAACACAGTAGTAGAATAGTATAGCCTATATGCCTATAAAGAACATGGTAGCACATGGTAGGTCTACTACTTTCAAAAAAGGAACAAAATGTCCAAAATGTCAAATGTCCAAAAACATGGTATTTTGGTATCTACATGTCCTAAAAAATAACATGAGTAGATTATACTTATTTAAAAAAAACAAAACAAAACAAAAAAAAAGACAGTCAATGTGCATGGCCTATATGACAAAATATTTCGCTATAAACAGGAAAAATTAAATACAGAGAAATTGTCACGGAGGGAAAGAGGTCACGCATTGAGATTTGTTTCATCTCAGTGAAATGAGCTGCAGCGTGTCTGTGTGAAATAAATATAAACACAAGTAGCCGTGTAAGGTCAAATATATTACAGCAATTGCAACAGAAAATGTAGTTGCAGTGAAGGAAAACGCATCTAAAATAGGCCACCTGAGCTCAATTCATGGAAAGCAACACAATGCAGTTAACGCAATATAAGGGCCGGTCGTTATAGCAACAGGTAACCCGTGAACCATCATCTGTCCCTGAGCATCATTAATTCCCATTGACCATGCACCACGCGCAGGCACAGCTCTATGAAATAAATGTTGTTTTTTTCCCCCCCCAAATAAATATAATAACTGGCATCATTCCATACAGAATCAGTGATCTGAAATGCCCATCTGTTTCTACGCAGTCCCTGTACGACAGTAATGCCACAAATAACCGGTTAGTTACAGATGTATTTTGCGCTTTAGGTGATGGATCAGGCCCTAATAAATGAATCCCATCACAGAAGTGAGGGTGACACGACAGCTGCCCCAAACTGACTGATTGATTGACGCGCAGATCATTTTCATAAACAACAGTGTAACAGCAACAGCACTCAGCGCGTTTGTTTCCTGGCAACAGCAGAGCGCTGATGTTATTTACGCGTTGTACGTGACGGCCTATTGCCATCTCAACAATACCAGCGCAATAACACATGCATTACAGTCCAAAAACATTAATGGTACGAGGCGAAAATCGATGAGCATTTGGTCATTGACACTCCATACACACGTACCTTTAGATTTAGTTGGGGTAAAGCTGTCAAGAGCATTGCACATGGATACAGCATTAGCGTTGGGACTGGAGAGAAGAATCGCGGAGCCGTCTTCGGCAGTGAATAATAGACACCACCTTTTCTTGAGCAATCAGAGACAGGGGCAGAAATGAGCGCTGTTAACCCACGAAACGCATCGTCCCTACCACACTGAGTCTCTCAGACAGCGTCATCCCACCTGTAATGCGGCTCTCTTAAAGACACACGAGTCTCTTTCACACGTACAGAGCCTGAGCGATGAGTGCAACTTACTATGGCAAGCCTGTTTAACATTTACAACTTTAACTAACAGCTATTTTTATGTTAGTAGTACCAGTGGCGTAGCAAGTCAGCCCCAGGACCATATGCAAAAAATTTGTACGGGCCCCCCCAAATGATATGGGCTCCAACTCGGTTAACTTGTTGATTTTTCTGATGTAAATAACATTACGTGACTATTCACAAGCTGTACCGTATAATTACGGTATAAATGCTTGGAAATAATATTTAACAATTTCAAGTCCATTCATTGCACGCATGCCACCTAAGCTTTGTGCTTTTTTATTATAACAAAAAAGTCTCATCCTTCTGTAAATTTTAAGATCAGATACAAACAATAAATGTTTTGCACTTTTATTTGTAGTGAAGTAACTACATTCACCTCAGTTCAAGCGGCATGTGAATCAGTATTTTCCTCTATAATATTTGCAGCACAAAATAAACATGAATAAATATTTGAATGCATATTGAAAAAAAAAATCAGAACAATTTAATACAAATGAATGTCTCATGAAATCGATCAATTAAGAGTTACAAAAACATCTATAAGCCTACGTTTTATTGCTGTTTTTCGTGTTAAGAATGACAGGTTGGATGTCACAGACTTTTCTTTTTTCTTTTTTGCGGAGTGTAATTTTCACATTTACTTCACGCAATATAACATGATTTTAATATCATAATTTTGACTTTATTCTTAAAATAGTATGACGTTAATCTTATTTAATCTTATTAAAATGCCGCTGTAGGGTATATGTACTGCATGCAAACACAATCTTGGCACAGCGGCCCAAAAAAAACAAAACTAAATAAATAAAAATAAAATAGTATGAAGTTGACGATCCTGACTCCCCATATCTCCTCATTGGATGCACCTTTAGAGAGAAATGCATCTTTACGGATTACATAGGCTAATGAAAGTTTTCAATTTTTGATTTGAATTATTTTGCTGTAAAGTAGTAATTTATAGCATTCTATAAATATATTTATGTCAGTGAGGCAAGTATTTGCTGAGTTTCGGTTCAGTTTTTGTGAAGTGTTCCTGCTCAAGATCAAGACCACCCTGTTTGTTTTCTTTATTTTACAAAAGCAAAACGTTTTGTTGATATTGTGAGTGCACACAAAACTATTTGCAGCTTCGAATGATGCATACTCTTACCTTTGAGGAAAAATTACAGCATATTTTTATTTTCCACTCTTAAGAAAAAAAAAAATGCAAGTGATCTCGTTAGCACCTCCATGTCCTTCAAAGCGCGCTTCAGCTTCCACTTTTAGCACAAAAGATTTGATATGTATCACTCATTTATCTTAATTTTTTTCATTTATATTGTGAAATGCATGGTTTTTTTTATGTCTCAAATCGTCAAAGCTAAACTGATCAAACATATGCTCAACTAACTGTCGGGAGCTGGCCGCTTGGTATTTAAAAAATAAACTTGAATTTAACAAACATAAAATGTTCCAATCATGTTTCTAAATGAACTTAATAAAGAAACGAAATAACCACTTTGCCATTAAAAACCAAAACTGAACTTTTTTAATGGCTGCAACAGCAGCTGTGTAAAGGGGAGAAAGAGAGAGAGAGAGAGAGAGAGAGAGAGAGAGATAAAAAAGGCACGGGCTCGGGTCGGACTCAGGCGGAGAAATCTGATAAGCTGTCAGACAAGGGCCGGGCCCGTGCAGGGCTCTATATTCATTCCCTTGTTTCAATTAAAATTTCCCCCTCGGTTCAGCTGGCCCCAAATCTGCCCGGGCCCATATGCACCTGCATACCCGGACGCTACACCCCTGAGTAGTACTTACTACTAGTTGGTACTCAATTATACACATATCTAGTAGGCTACCTTCTCCAATCAGTAGCATGTTCACACAGCAGCAGAATACGGTTGTAAGTCCTGTATTTGAGACTTCAATATGATTTACGTTCACAAAAAGTAGTTATTGTGGGAGTGACAGCTGCATTCTCAACTTCTTCAACTGCATAGTCTAACCAAACTCACACCCATAAATTTTCATGACTGCATTCCAAAAAATACCTGCGCTACTTGTCCGGAACCGGACTGGACAACTAGTTGTCTGTCACATCCCACAATGTGAGAGCGCCCCACTGCACTGCACAAACACATCTAACTGACAGTGGTGGAGATGTGACATTCAGCCACTGTTCTTCTCCAGTAGAGCAGCTCCCTTCAGTTTTGTGTTCTACACATTTGTTGACTCAAATGCTCCACTGTCCACCCCTATATAAGAGTTGCTGTTGCCATCGCACATTTATTCAGACAGGATTCAAGACTGTTATTTTGTGTGTGTGTGTGTGTGTGTGTATGTGTGTGTGTATATCTATATATAGATAGTCAGAATGTTCCATTAAAAATCTTAAACAAGTAATGTTACTATTAAAAATCAGAAAAAAAAAATAGTGTATATTAGGTAATTTATTACCAGAATTGGAATGCATTCTACTAATTATTTGAATATGTACAACTAAAGAATAAATACTACTACCTAAAACAATGTGTAAAACAATAAAATAGAAATGGATATTAAAAACTGGAATACATACTGAGCTTCAATAACTGATGTAATGAAATGGCAAATAAATCAAAGCCACTTTTTTTTCACGCTAGGCTGTATTACAGAAACATCCTATGTTTATTCTTGATTTAGGATTTGAAAAAGTTCTATTTCCTAAGTGAAATTATCATGGTTACTAAACAGATAGGATAGGTTTAAGTTTACATTAATATTCCAGTAATACGGTCCCTGTGAGACTAGTATTAAACAAATAAGTGACTAACTTCATAGATAACAAATATAATAGTTAGGCTTAAAACACTAGTCACTAATTGGTTTACCTACTTATAATTTAAAAAAAAAAAAATACACACAACAGAAAACCTATTTTTAAAGAATAAATGTTTAACCGGCTTGCCATACTTCACAGCATGCGGCTGTCTCCTTAATACATTTTCATTCCCTGGGTTATGAACGTGTCATTTGCTCGCTTCTAATGCAGTCAGTAGCACCTGAGATAATACAATGGAAAACCTGTTATTCATGCCATGGACACTGCTGCTTAATAATAAGCTTATAAGGCTTCCTAAACCTGCAAGCTATAGTCTGAATAAGTGGTTGCCTTTATATCTAGCATATAATCGTGCCTATATGGACCATAGGTTTTGTTGTCTCAGACAGCCAATGATGCATCAATTTACCCTGTGCTGTAAGGACATTAAAACCTCTACATTTCAAGGTCAAGCAGCTTGTTGCTCTTTTATTCAGTACATTCAGAGGAAAATAAATAATCTTTAATTCAGCAGCAGTCAGAAACCATAATTGCAGCTGTGCATGTGATACATGGAAAAAGTGTAATAAGCTAGTCCTGTCTCAAGGGTGGGCTGTGGTTTAAAATAACTTGTTAGAGGATGTCTACCTTCCGTGACTAGGTCCTCTCTACTGACAATTTGTCCTTAAGCACACATTGAAATATTTCTTGAAGATGAATAGATACTCATATATAGTTCCTTCTGTAGACGAAGACTTAAAAAAAAAAATAAAAAAAATAAAAAACCTAACATCACATTTCAACAAAAACCCAATAACATTTTATCATCATCTTTTGCTTACTGTTAGAAAATATGCACATTTTGATTAGGGAGAAGAAAAAAAAAAAGAAAAAAAAAAAGTCCACATCCAGCAATAAAAAAGAGTTTGTACTTTGCCATATAAACAAGTTGTCAGCGGGGGACAACTTAGTCAACTTATTGCCACAATTTTTCTACAGCATGTGAAATTATTAACATTAAACTCTCTAATAAGAACCTTAGTGTCACGACCTTGAGCAAAAGGCTCATAAATGAACAGTAAGCACTGCCTTTAGCATATCTATCTTGAATTATTAAAATTCAGTCCCAAGTTCCCAACACAATTAACACTTTCACTGTCTGATACAATTCTTAAATTCTTAATTTAAAAGCACCTTTTTAAAAGGCACTCATTTTATGGAATGACCCATAAATATTAGTACCACACACTTAGTGTATAGCAGAATATGAATCAGCATAAATGTCATTACTTTGTAGCGTCTCTACACATGCTTTCTGAAATAACCTGTTGTCTTCCCATGTTTCCAGCCCAGAAACTGCTCTTCAAAATTTCATACTAAAACTAAAAACTTTGAAAGCTGAATCCCCTGCCATCTGCACTTTTCGTACGTTTAAAACAAACAAACAAACAAAAAACTATAATGCTGAAATTAAGCATGAGCAAAGCCCTGTCACATTGGTTTAACAATCTGTTCAGCAGGCCCTCTCCTGGCAGAAAGACTCATTACAGCATTAAAGCACCAACAATGAATTTCTCCACAGGGAAAACACACTGTACCTTTTCCATGATAAAAATACCACAATGTGCATGAGCCAAAAAATACAAAAATAAAAACAATTACTGACCCCACATCCCTCAAACACTCTACTTAGCAACTTGATAATCTTTTATTATTTGCAATGTTTCATCTCTCCAACGTTTTCCAGTTTGATGTGAAAGCATTTAATTCCTTAAATAATAAAGAGCAAAAAATATTTACACATTTTTTTTCCAATAAAACTAATCAATGGATCATTGTATGCACCTCTTACCATCTGGAAGAAAACAAATCTTAAATACAGGGAAACTGCCATTTCTGTTGGAAAAAATAAATGGCATTACATCAGATTTTTAAACTTTTAATTTCTGAACAAAAAAAACATTTCCGTATGTATGTACAGAATGCTCCTGAAATGTGTTTCCACTTTGCAAGTAGAAAAGGCTTTAGGATCATTACTGTCATTTCATCAAGTTGATTTTTCTATATGCTTCAAGTTTTAATGATTTCTCTTAAAATTCCACCGCAGGCTTGCTCAAGTGGGGCTTCCACAAAGATCCCCATCAGTTCTTCAAGAGAGGTAAGACGCAAAAGTGTGGGCTAGGAAGCAGGACAAGGATGGCTTAGTAGGAAGCATGTCGGACCCCCACCTCATCCAGCAGCACTAAGGTCAAAAAGGTCAAAGTCCACTCAAGTCCATCATCCTGAATTTCAGGTCCACCCCTTTCTAAAGGATACAGGAAGCAAAAAAAAAAAAAGCGAAATACAAACGCTACTCAAATTCCATTCGTCACTTAGAGAATTCATCAAATATTACACTCATGTATCAGTCTCTGTAGATTTAAAAATGACTCCTCTCGCACGCACACGAAAGAAAACGCCTGTAAGAGCGCCGCGTTTGATCCGACATTACAAACCTAAAAGACATGATCGCCATCACGCCCTCTACACAATATATATGACTATATATGACACCATGTGTTTCGTCATATACCACATTGCATATAAATCTATATTAACATGTAAGAGCAGCGTTGGTTTGTACTTTTTTCCTCAAGAATTTCTCGTTAAAAATAAATGACGATGAACTGGTAACACGTTTAAGCAGTCCTGCAGATTTTTTTTTTTTTTTTGGTGGACATTAGCCACAATAGATAAAGAGAGCAAAAGAAATGACTGAGAAATGATTGTAGTTTATATCCGTCAAGAGCCACCCTGAACAGATAAGATTGGCTTTATGAGGATCAAGTTCAACTTGGTTGTCAGACATCCTCCTCTCAATCCCTGGCAGCAGATTCTGTCCAGTGCTACCTGGGCTAGCAAAGTTCAGGATTAGCTGTTGTCCGATTCGGACTCAGCCTCCCGTAACCAAGTGAAGAAGGCAGTGACAGACTTCAGGGCCACACCCTTCCCCAGCTGCTCTGCCGGGTCTTTGCTGGACTCCCATTTGTAGAAGGCTTCCTCTTTAATCACGTCCTCATCGTACAACGCGTCGAAAAACATGCGCAGTAAATCTGGGTAAAACAGAGAAAACACTTATTCAGCTACACTTCCATCAGTGTACTTTTTTGTTGTAAAACAGTAGCTTGTATTCAGCAAGGAAGTATTAAATTTATCAAAAGTGCCAGTAAAGACTTTCCTAATATAAAATTTAAAAAGTTTACAAAAGACTTAAATACTATGAAATACTATTTCAAATAAATGCTGTTCTTGAACTCTCTACGCAAAGAATGGGGGGGGGGGGGGGGGGGGGGGGGGGGTTATCCATTTCCACAGAAATATTACCATCTGTTTTCAACATTGATAAGAAGCATCTAGTCAGCAGCAAATCAGCATACTAGCATGATTGGTGGATAACTTTTCTTCACCTTTTTATTACTGTTTTTACAGTATTTGATCAAATAAATGTTTTCTTGGTAAGTATTTAGCCTTAAAAGCCTAAAAATCTCACTGACCCTAAGGTTTTGAAGAGCAGTTTAATAAAAAAAAAATAAAATACTTTTTGCAAAAAGATTAACAATAAAAAATTAAATGCTATCATTAATGCTGAGAAATTACTGAAAAAAAAAAAAAAAAAAAAAAAAACACTAGTCCTTTTGGGCATTAAGAATGCAATGTCATCTGTGCATGTGACTGAAAAGGAGGAAGTGTTACAAAAAAATAAATAAATAAAAAACACTCACTGGCAGGCTGCTCCATCTGCACCATGAGAGCCTGGAGAGCATAGAGTGCCTGCAGCTCCTTTGTTTCATCAGAGAGGTACTTCTGCAGCAACTTGGCCCTTTGGGTTATCTGCTCCACATCCACCTTGTAGGGGTTCTCACCTATAACAGTTCATTAATGCACACAATTAACATCAAGTACAAGTCATTGCAAGTTCAGGTCTGAAATCAAAAATGAGGGATCTAAAGTGAGAGAAGTGGATTGCGTCTAATAGATTCACTCACATATAATGGCAGACTGACACACAGACGTCATCAGGGCCCGGACAAACTGATTGGAGCCCATCTTCTGCTCATCTAGGTTGGCCTTTAAAGGAGAGAAATGCCAGTCAGTGCATGTCCCATGTGCATAATGTTATACCCATAATGCAGATTGCTGCAATACCTTAATGTTTGATTAAAGAGCCTTGAATCACAGCCAAAGCGCGCACACTCACCTCTACCCAGTCATAGATCCTCTGGTTGTTGGCTTTTTCCTGTAACAACCTGTCCAAATGTTTACTCAGCTCCTCAGCAGTCAGTTCTTTCTTACTGGGCTTCTCAGACTCCTCACCCAGAGTGAACTCCATTTTCTGCAAATATAACATCTTAATGACCTTCAGGCTCACAAAGACATATGCACAGTATATATATAATTTTGTATATAATTTGTACTTATAGTGCGCATAAGTACAAATGCATGTAGAATATACAAAATTATTATTGCAGAGGAAGAGAACTTCATGAAACATTTCAAGCAAATACCAAAAAAAAAAAAAAGTTCATTCTTTTGTGGTGCTGTCAGAGAAAATTTCTTGAAGGCAAAGGATCTTCATAAGAATAATATTATAAGAAAGGAGTTATGATGATTACTAAACTTAAAATAATGTATTCTTTTTGGGTACTGCCAGTAAAAACATTTGAGCACAATATTTGTGCAGTAATTTTTTTTTGTTTTTTTACACACACACACACACACACACACATACATATACATATATATATATATATTTCAGAAATGATGTTGAGCTTTTAGTACCTGCTCTGTAACAAACTTATTGACATCCTCATCTTCAGGCAGAAAGTCTTTCCAGCTGAGTCCCGCCTCCAACCACATCACTCCAGCTTTTTTGTGGCTCTGAGAAAATTACACAGAAGTAAAAAAAAAAATAAAAAAAACTCTGAAACTGCAATATATGCAAATATTTCATAAGCATTTGCCACAGCATGATACTTACCAATTCTTTGCAGAGAAGGTTAAGTATTTCAACAAGCAAGATTGCTGCTTTGCCCATAGGGAGAAGAGGTTTGGACACTTCCCTGTGGATGATTTAAAAAGGTCAGATGGTTTTATTTGATGGTTTATAATCTTTGCATACAGGTATCTGAAAATCAAGGTTCAGTGCCTAACCTGAAGAGCTGGCCCATGGGGATGCCTCCCTCTTGCAACATGGGTGTGATTATCTCGGCCAAGTAGAGCCAAATATGAGGAATGTCAATGGCCATGTCATCTGCTATCTCCAGAATCTCCTGCAGTCTAGAGTGGGTGAAATCAAACAATAAAATAAGTGCACAGCTGCAGAGAAACCATTTATATTGTGTAGAAATCAGTGTTGAAAGTCAAAAAGTGGCTACAATGTTCAGATGTCATCCCTGCCATACTATTTCACAGAATAATAAACTGCAGCGGTCTATGAACTCACCCCTTGTAGTACTGCTCAGGAGATAACATTCTAGCACTAACAAGCTTCTGAAACAGCAGGCCCACATGCTCTCTAGCGATGGTGCTGCGCTCCAGTGTGGATTCAACACCGTTCCGTACAAACACGAAGAGCAGAGAGGCGCTGTTCAGCTCCTGCACACACTGCAATGCCTCCTACAAAAGAGTAACAAGAATAACGTAAGTGCAAGATGCCAGGGTGAATTTACAGGTTATTTTCAAAATATTTTCTGGGTCAATAATATATATGGATGTACATACCTTCATGTCGTTAATGTGGAGATACTCTTCAATGATGGATTTGGATTTCTTGTCCAGCTCTTCCTCGCTCAGGGCGGGTTTGGCTTGAACAGGTGGTGGAGGAGCAGGAGCAGACATTGGCTTCACTGAGAAACCCAACAGGTAAAGTGTTGATCAATTTATGAATCGTCAACTCAAAGATCTGTACTGCACAGTTCTTTAAGACTATTGAGTCTTACCTGTCTCCTTGCTTCTATCACGCTCTCGACTGCCTCGATCGCGGTTCTCTGTCATGCTGGACACACGGCGTACAGAATCCAGTGGCCCACGACTGTCGCTTCCTCTGCGCTCATCATTTTCACGGCTGAAGCTGCGTTTGGTGATGGCCTGACGGGGTCTGTCGAGGCCTCGGTCCCGGTCTTCCCGCCTACTATCGAATCGGTCAAAGCGATCCCTGTCTCGGTCACCGCGATCTCTATCGCTACGGTCCCTACTGGAGCTGTTCCTGCACAACAGATTTGTAATTAGAACTTGTGTAATTAGATTTCTTGCAGCGTTGATGTTAGTACTCATTTACCCTACAAAACAAAAACAGCACTATAAAATTACCTTTGAGGCACTCTACGATCAGAGTCAAGTGAGGAGGATGATGATGAAGCGGGTCCAGACTGCTGCAATGCAGAGAAGCGGTTGAGCGTGTTAGTGGCCGGTCTCCCCTGGTCTGCATCAGATAAAAGGACAACATTAGACTTGCATTTATCGTAAAAAACACTGACAACCATATCTTTACATTCTCTGAAGAAAATGAGTGATGCTTGCAAAACGTGAGCTACAATGTTGAGGGTGGTTTCTATGCTGTTGTTAAGATTGCTAAGAGCTGTTTCTACAATGTTCTATGTGGTTAACAAATGGCTCAAGACAAAAAGAAATCACAAAGTCTCTAAGTCACTCTGGTTCCTAGATAAGATCTGTCCCTCTGTCAATGTATAGCACTTCTCAACCAGGGGCCCAGTCTTGGGTCTTCATTTATCACAATCATCGGTCTATATTTTTATTTTTTTGCCAGTTTTATCATCTACCACAAAAACATAAGTCTGATTTCAAAGAAAAGTAATACCACTTTCCTAAAGTCACATGATTTGAGGTATCACTCATGTCCACTGCCTTGGTAAACAGCAGCAATTAAAACAAACAGTCTATGACATTAATAAAAAGCTGGGCTTCTCTATGCTGTGTGAGGTCCAAGGTAAATAAGACTGGGCGATTTTTCACCTTGATCTCCAGTGGACTTGGCTCCTGTGCCTCCACTGCTCCCTTTACCCCAGCTACCCCATGAGCCTTTTCCTCCCGGGGCCAGCAACTGGTTGTTGAAATCACCAGGCTGAAGAAAAAAGACAGGAGAAACATGGCTAAGCACATCAAACATCTGAAATCATTATGCTATGAAAACATGTAATTTTTTTAACAAATAAATTCTTAAAGTCAGATATTCTAAAATAGAAGAAAAAAAAAAAAAGTCAAACAGCCTCACCTTAGTAATTTTACTGAGGCGGCTGGTGTCAATCGGTCTGTTCTTAGTGGAAATAGGCACTATGTTCCAGCCCTCATCCTGGGTCTGGCTACCACGGCCCCCAGAGGAGTGCGACCCACCACGGCCCCCTCGACCCTGACTGGAGTCTTTCTTAGACAGCAGCTGTTGCTGTACTTTGATTTGCTCTCTATGTTCTTCCATCTCTGCCTCTTTATGGATCTGATCGATGGTTTTGGGACCCAGATCTCCTCTTCTGGGGACCCAGTTGTTCTGTGTGACAGAGACCATATTATACAGTTAAAAGAATGAAGATATAAAATGAGAAGAACTGAAACACCACGTCTTTTAAGAAATGTAAATGAGGTTACTGACAAATACTACAGTGGCAAATGCCACTGTTAATAAGAAAATTTGCTTAAAGCATGTGGTTACCTTCCGGAGGTCTAAAACATCCTGAAGCATGAAGCGGATTCTAGAAGACGTCTTCTTCTCTTTAATGATCTTCTCCATTTGGTGGAAGTACTGATCCATTCGAGGCTGCATACAATAGAGTAACATTAAATCTGTCTTTAACAAAGTAAACTGTCTAAAATGCTACACAACAGAAAAATATACTACACGCAAAAGAAATGTAGACCTAACATAATTGTGAAGCTCATAATCTGATGGGTATTTGATTGGTCAATTGCAGCATTCCGCATAAATACAAATGGCGCTGTACCTTGGCCTTCTCGAAGTCTAGATCTTTTCCAATAGTGGAGAGCAGCCGGCAGAGGCACTCTAAACTCTCCTCATCATGGTTCTTCAAGAGCTTGACAATGCAGTCATGCATGATGGGTTCTGTCAGCATTTTCAGCTTGAACAGCTCTCCGATGAACTTGATGTTTCCAAGCGACCGTCTACGTGCCTTGTCCTTGGAGTCCTCCAGCTCCTCCTTCAGGCGCTGACGCTCCTCTTCCTAAGGTAAAATAAAACTGCTTTAATTTCAACAGAACTATTTTATACACCTTGCAGCGAGTTGATTGTTTACAAATGTGGCAAGACGTCACCTCAGTGGCAGCATCCAGCTCTTTCTGTTTCTGCTCAAAGATCTCGTCATCATCCTTGTCCTTTTCAAACTCCTTCTGACAACGATTGAGTAGTAGTTTACGGAAATTCACAGTGACTCCCGGTTTGTCTGAAGTGGGGACTTTAAGCTGGAAAAGCAAATCAGAAACAATATTTCAATTACTTCCCATTTACTTCCCATTTACATTTCATAAATTAGCAATTCAGGTAATTTTCAATAATTTTGTCATCAATGTGGTAAACACAAAAGCTCAAAAGTACAGATTTGCTGCGCGAGAACCAATGAGGTTTATATACACACAAACAAGGACGCTGAAGCCTCCGTTGACCATATTTGATTAGCTCTACAATATATGTATGTGAATAAAAGGCTAAATTTAAATCAGTTCATATAAATAGATCAAGTCTCTTCAGAAGACTTGGATTAAACAGCTTGCTTCAAATGGATTTTTTTTTCTTACAATGTTTTTATTAACTTTGTGAAGCAACACATTTTTAGCAAAAAAAGTACTTTCACTCAAGCGACAAAGCTCATCAGTTTCTAAATCCCATCAGAGTATATCAGTGGCTAAGACACGTGGCTCAAATTGGAAGTCATCACTGGAGCCCACACATGCAAGCCAACATACAGACGAACGTTACTCACCCCCATAAGGCAGCGGCACATGTTGGCATAAGCTACAGAGAAGTTGGGTTCAGAGATGGCTTTCTCGAAGATGAGGTCAATGACACCCTTGAGCCTCTCTTCTGTGTCTATGGAGAGCTCCGTCACCTGCTTCATCAGCTGCTGGAACATCTGTGGCGTGAGCTTGTTAAGGACGCTGCGTACGCGGCGGAACAGCTCCTGCGTTTTCACAGCTTCTGAGTCTTCCTCATCCTCCTCTCCTCCACGGCCTCGGACTTGTTTCTTCACTGTAGGCGTCCAAGCATTCTCAGCCTGGTTGAGTTCCACGTTGTCTTTAAGAGACAAGCTGGTGATGATCTTGGGGTTGCGATTCATTTGGTCTTTGCCTCGACCTGGCTGAGGGCGCCGTGCAGACTGAGAGGAGTGCAACTTTTAAAAATAAATGATCGATCTCAACATACAGCCACATTACTTAACTAAATTTTGAATCTTGAGAGTAAAGAAAGTCAACTTACCGGTCCTCGCCCTCCTCCGCCAGATGACTGTCTACCCAAGTTAGCGTATGAAGGTGTGAAGTCAGGTCCACAGTTCATCAGACTCCTGGGATCCAAGGGCCGCAAGGGGGTTTTATTTGCCTGTTGTCCAAACAGCAAAGAGCAAGAGGGTGATTATAATTTTTAGCAAGAGACAGGTTAAACCTGTTGGGTTCAGATAGAAGCCTCACCTTGTCCAAGACAACGTCACTGATGTGCGGCAAACCCTCTGGCTTGTGCATGCTTGCACCAATGAACTGGAAGCCAAGCAGGAATTCTCGATCATATCGTTTCTTCTCCTCTGGGTTGATGGGCTTCCATTGCTCTGCAAAAGGAGAGTGAAGAGAAAAAAGGTTGCAAAACAGGCCCACAAACATTTAGAATAAGACACGGTGAATTTGCCTTGCTCAAGGCAAACAAAAAATCAATAGTCTTGATACATTTATGTACCAGCTTTCCAAGTTTTTTTTTGCATTCCCATCTTATATCAATTTAAAAATGTTAATTTTATTCACTGTTGAACACACAAAATAATGCAATGAAAGTAATTTTTTTAAAATAATGCACTAATATGCTAAAATAATATTTTTTACATTTTATCAAAACATGTCAAATGCATTAATATAAATGTATATTTAAAAGTCTGTGGTCAGTGAGACCCCTGTTTTCAATACAAAATGTTTCCTGAGCATCAAATTAGCATATTAGAATAAGTTCTGAAAGATCATGTGACAAAGTAATGGCAGTTGAAAATTCAGCTTTGCCATCACAGGTATAATTTATATTTTAAAATGTATAAAAATAGTATATTAATATTTCACAATATTACGAATAAACTATTTTTGATCAAAATAAATGCAGCCTTGGTGAGAATAAGAGATTATTCGAAAACATTTAAGAAATCTTACTGACTGAAAACTTTTGAACGATAATCTATTTACAGTAAAGTGCCCTTTAAATAAAAGTACTCCTATATATTGCTGTAATACATAAAACAGGATGAACATTACCAAATGAGACCCAAACAATCTGACTTCTAACCTTCTTTATATTGATACTTCTGTTCCACAGGTTTAGACGCCTCAGGCTCAATATTTTCGGTGTCAAGCTTGTCCTCTTTGTCCTCCCATGTTTCGTCTGACTCTTCAGCTATTGGGGCAGGGGTTGGAGCAGGGGAGGGCTCTTTCTGAGCAACCTCTGGCTCAGGAGTAGGCTGTTCCTCAGGCTGAAACAGATACAGAAGATTTATAAATGCACAACTGTACTCTTCACAGCAGACAGAAGTCCTACTGTAATAAAGCCAAGATGTGTCATACAATACAAACCTCTTTGAAGGCATCTAGGACATCTCCTACATCTTTCTTATTCAGATCCTTTATCTTCTTTTTCTTCTTTGGCACTAATGTTGCAGCAGCTAGGAAGAAAGAAACCAAAGTCAAACTTCATCCTGAAGGAGAAAAAAAAAAACAAAAAAACAATATGCTAACTGTTCCACAAGACTTTACTTTCCCACCTTGCATAGTCGTTTCCTCAACAGGGCAGACTGTTACAGGGGCAGGCGTCTCCTCTGGTTTCTCCTCCTCTGCTTCCTCTACAGGTGCTTCCACAGCCATAAGGCAGCTCTGTTGGACCTGAGGAACCGCTTGTTCAGCAACTGGATTAGTGGAGCTCTCTGGCATCACTACTGGAGCCTCTGCCAAGTCCTCAGGCAAACCGTTAAGCAAAGGCTGTTCCTTTGGCTCATCAACGATTGGCTCTGGAACGGGTGTCTCTGTGGATAGAGGCGTGGTGTCCTTAGAAGCAACCTCACCATCATTATCCACAGCAGGAGGCGGCTCCACAGGGGTGGAGATGATCGCAGCCGAGCTAGATTCATCAGATGGGGCCTCTGTTTCGGCCACAGGTTCAGGCTCTTTCTCTTTGGCTACCTCTGACTCCTCTTTCTCAACACCAATAGAAGTTGGCTCAACTGGAGGGGCGTCCTCAGGCTCCTTTTGAACTGGGGCATCTGGGAGTACTGGAGCATCCACACTGTCACCAGTTTGAGGATTTGAAAGTTGGGGATTGTTTGCAGGAGGAGGAGAAGGTGTGAGCGCTGGGGATATCACTGGGTCTTCTCCTGGAGGAATGAGAATCTTGCTCACAGGTGAAGCAGGTCTGATCTCTGACACAGGTTTAGAGTCAGCTGCTGAAGATGCAACGGGGGCTTGCTCTGGCGTCTTTGATGGAGGAGGGGTGGACACAGCTGGAGGAGGAGTCATGGACGTCACTTGATCATCTGAGGATTAAGGACAGGAAACAGTGTACACAAAATAAGCACAACCAAAAAAAATAAAATACACCTGTTTTATCTTTCAAACTGGCCTGAAACACATTCCTGGGGCTGGATTCTAGTGCTGTGTTTGATACATCGATACGACGATGTATCGTTACAGAGATTTGACAATACAAGTATCGATACAGCTGGCCCTATATCAATATTGTGGCATGTGTGCAGCAGTGGACCGTGCTTAATTTGAATACAAGAACAGCGTTTAAAATGGAGTAGAATAGTGCGAGGTTTCTAAAAAATAATGAATAGAGCATAATATACAGGCTGCTACAACAAGGTTTAATCTGGCCACAGAGGAACACATCTGTATTGCTTGATATAAAGAGACGTAATCCCCAAAACAGAGCTTCCCACTTGCGCAATACGAAAATATCTGCTAAGTGGTTTATTTATCTTTGTCAACCTGGCAATCATGTGTTGCCTCTCTCTCCACTGTGGATAAACGCGCTTGCTTTCTGAAAACACCGGTTAGCTTGCAGTTTGGCGATCTCCGCTTCAATATTTTATTCTCAGAAAAGTGTAATTCATCAACTGTTTATTTACGAGAGAGAGAGGCTGTGTATGTATGAATTACCACCGTTTTGCCGCATTTTTCTATTAACAGTGGCTTAAATTCCTTTAGAAACAATGATTTTACCAGCTCATTGTTGAGAAAGATAATGTAGCTCTTAATAAAGCTATTTTACTGATAAAATTGCAGGGCAATGCTAAAAAGTTTGTGTTGCTGAATGTCTCAGCGCGGCCGCAACGTTTGTGAACGTGTGTGCTTGAGACAGTGAAGACAGCGTTTTAGTTTAGAACTCTTCTAATTCTTATTTTTTAAATGTAGTGCGCGCGTTAGGGTAAACCAGTGGTTCTTAGACTTTTTTGGTCGCGCCCCCCTTTAAACCTATAAAAAAATCTGGCGCTCCCCCCACCACCTCCCTTCTCGAATCCACATCTCACCTCAAACTACCAAATAATTTCATTATACATTATGAAAAATTAATGCTTTTTTAAATTTAAAATATGTATGGGGGAAAAAAAAAAACACCTGCATCACTTGAAACACTGAAAAATAGAATGATTAACTGTTATTATTATTCTCTCTATTTTATTTATTTTTATATTTTTTTTTGTGGGTTTCATGCTGTCCGCTAAGCATAGGACACACAGACAGAGGACTTTCCTCCTTAACTGGTATACACTGGACGCGAGTGGCAAAATAAGTTACAGTAGAACCCGTTATAATAATGATAAATATAATAGTGATGCTGTCTACACACTGGATGTGACGCAACACAACATAACAAATCCAAGACATTAAACTGATGCCTTGTTCTATTTATGATGTACTGACACAAAGTTAAAATGATTTGCAACGGACAGTGAGTGAAGCCGAGAGCAAGAATGCATATGCCCGGTCATATTTTCTGCATTTAGCTTTTGAATGAACAGCACCTGCCTGGTTCTGTGCGACTTTGTCTATGGCTTTTCTCTTCCCTTTCACAAACCGACCCATCTCTCATTCTCAAGTTACGTCCTTTGGCTGTTTACGGTTTTATTTCTTTTTCTGCTGATGGACCGCGCCCCCCCTGCAATACTCGTGCACCGCCCCTGGCGGGCGCACCCCACACTTTGAGAACCACTGGGGTAAACGTACCTATTAAGCTCACGTACCCATTAAGTACACTTCCATTTTTGAGATCAGATCATAAAAAGAAAAAATTAAATGATCCTACTTGATGTCTTACCCAATTGATGTGTTTGTTACTACATACATCCTGTAATTTCAAGTCAATCAGATCATTGCACACTGAGATATGGGTCTCCATGTGTCCACACTGTCTGGCGGCCATTTTGAAAGCTGTCTAAAAACTTTCACCAAAAGAGGAGCCTCATAAATGTGTGTTTTTTAGATGTTTAAGCCTTTATTTTGGGTAAATTTCACTACTTATTGTAAAATTAAGAGATTAATGTTCAGACTTTTGCATATTATATCCTGGAACTTGGATTTAGGAAATAATTACATTAGATCCAAAAGATAGTTTTAGCAACATAGTGCAGATGCTACAGAACACAGTTAGCTGACTCGCTGTATAAGATTGTGTGCTACGCTAATATATTACTTCACAGGCATTACTGGCTTGTACTTTTACATCTATAATATTATAAATTGACTGTTTATTGCTGGTCTGTGGTTTTACACTACTGTAATTTTTAAAGATTTCATATTTTAAGGTGAGCTTAAAGGGTTCACTACTATGAAAAATCACACAGCTTCAGCGTGACATCAATAAGAAAAAGTATAATTTCATAGATATCGTTAATAATAGTTGTTCATATTAAAATGTATAAACAATACATGAACTTGAATATTTATTTAGCAAAATCCTGTCATTTAACAAATACTACATGAAATTTATTAAAAATTGTTGCTGCTCCAATTAAGCTCAGTGTGGTCTCTTTAAGCTCTTCCACATTGAACGTCTATGTAAAGACTTCATAAACAGACTTTAAATATTAACTGATGATTGTCACTTTAAGTTAATCGATTTTCTATGGATTCTGTCAACTCAAATCTGCAGACTGGCTCTGATCTTTGCCAATTAGCATCAACTTCTCCAGACTATAAATCTGTGGAAAATCGGGGCAAAAATCATGTAGTGTATTCCAGCCTTAAGAGACTATAGATAAGTTTACATCCATTTAAAAAGAGGTTTAACAATGAGGCTAGTTTCTGTGTTCATCCCCATGAATTAAATGTTTTATTGGTTTGTTTTATTTGATTTTTGAATGTTACTTAGCTGAATGTGGACTAGTATAGTTGTTGCAATGTGCTTAGATATAACTGATCAAATTGTTGCTTGATTTTAGTGTTCTGTTTTTTTGTGATTGACTTTGTACCTTCAAAAAATATATATTTTTACAATTTCTTAAAATAAACAAGAATTTTTAATAAAACATGATGTGAGCTTAATGGGAACTGGGGTGTGCTTAAAGGGTACAAAAATGTACCCATTAAGCACAGCGAGACTTTTTGAATTTAATGATGTATATCTTAATTGAAATGCTTTGTCATTTTAAATAAAATTAAATAATTTTGTGTGAGAGATTAATATTTTAACATAACTTTTTGTATTGAAACCAATATCTTGTGAACTAAAAATGTCTCAATGTAGATTTTGGTGAGCTTAATAGGTACGTTTACCCTAATTTGTGCAATGATAACCTACCAGCAATGTTAAGATGATTTTTTTTTTAAATATATTAATATAAGTACATTACAACATAAATTTATTAGAACGAGTACATTATTATTTATGGGCTTAAAAACAAGATACAATCAGAATATTGTACCTGGCGGGGAGTGCCCAATGTAAACAACAAACATATGCCATTACCTATATTGTACTGTGGTACAGTTATGGAGGCCCTTCATAATGCAGGGGTCAACTGCCTGCTCTGCCAATAGTTAGAAACGTCCCTATAGTATACAGTGTTTAATAAACAGCTGTTTTACTAAATTCTTCTGAGGCAGTGCAATCCTAAATTCAGTGTAGTCCTGTATCGTAATACGTATCGTATCTTTGCTGGTGATACGCAGCCCTACTGGATTCACAAGGCATCCTTTAGTATGAAATTTTTCTTTGCTATTAGCCATTTTCCTTCTCATTTTCTAAAGAATGTTTTTTTTTTATCCTAAAAACAAAAACATTTTGATGATCTCTTTTCTTAAAGAGATAGTTCACCCAAAAATTAAAATTAGCCAAAGATTTACTCATCCTCAGGGTATCCTAGGCATGTCTGACATTCCTCTTTCAGACGAACACATTCGGAGTTATATTCCACATTGTCCTATCTGTTCCTATCTGTATAATTGCAGTGAATGGTGCCCCTGTTTCTGAATCCGAAAAAAAAAAAGTATCCAACCATCACAAAACTACTCCACACAGCTCCGGGGTGTTTATAAAGGACTTCTGAAGCAAAACGATGCGTTAGTTTAAGAAATGTCGATTTTTAAAACTTTATAAACTGAAATGTGCTGCTTCCTGTCTCTCAAGCAGGCGCGTTCACGACAAGGCAGTCGAGTGTATGACGTAGGCATAACGTAAGATCCGGAAAGAAGACTGTAGTCTCGCGAGAGTAAGCTCCGGGGAGAAGCGTGTAATCTCGCGAGAACCAAGTTTTGTATACAGCACAGGAAAACCATGTGAACTAGGGGTGGGAATCGCAGGGTACCTCACGATACGATATAATCACGATACATGGCTCACGATAACGATAATATCATGATACAGCGATTCTGCGATAATCGATATATTTCTAGAAAATCCTATAATGATATATCGCGATATCTGTCTAAACAAAATGCCTGTGAAAAGGTTAAGTGCAAGTTTTCTTTCTTTATTCAAGTCCAAACTGTTAGAAAACAGCAAAAAAAGTTCTGTAAATCAATTTTAACATGTTGAGTAAATTAATAATTTTATTCTTGGACTTATTAAAAGCTTACACTTTTCTTTTTCTCTGTGTGTAAACAAACACATTTAACTGCTTAACTTATATAACTCTCTCTCTCTCTCCATGTAATATTATATATATATATATATATATATATATATATATATATATATATATATATATATATATATATATATATATATATATATATATAAACCTGGTACATTTCCAAATTTACCTGGAGTGCTTTCTCAACCTTTCTACTCCTCTCATCATAAAAACGGAGCCCCGCACGGAAAAATAGCTGTTCACATCGCGTCTTTTGCGCGCTCAGGTTGGTTATTTCAAATGTAGACGCGCAGCAAGCACACACACACTGCACACTTCTGCGCCGCATTACGGCTCTGACAGCGTTTTGTCTCGTCCTCCATGCCATAGGTGCAGATTTATGTTTCTGCTGGTCGGTGCCCACTGTTCACACTGCATAAAGTGCACTTGTAATATCTGTGAGAGAGGGAGAGCATCCAGTTTTGTTCACATAACTGGCCGGCGGTGTTCACATAACGCACTGGCGGCACTCTCTCTCACTCATATAGTGAGGGAAATCCACCTGCGATCCGAGCGGAGAGGGTACTCATGAACTGAATATGCGCTCTGCAATAATAACGTGATCGGTGCCTATGGTCCACGCTGATAACTGTTCCGGGGCAGTTTTTTAGTTTTCATCTCCATAAACGTATATATATAGCAGTAGAGCTAATACAGTGTCTGAAAATCTGTTTATCATTTGGTTCCTCGTGCTTCCCCATCTTCATAGAGAACGCGCTTCATAGTTGCTCAGAGCGCTCTTGGAAAGAATGTGGAAATGGCGCGGCCGCGATTTCCACGCATTTTTAGACGCTGGGAGCAGGAAAATGTATTTAGAGCACCTTATTGTATTAATTAAAATATCGATATTTGGCGCCAGATATCGATTATCGTATCGCATGGAGAAGGATCACGATATATCGCCATATCGATTTATTGTCCCACCCCTAATGTGAACAAGTAAATTGTATCTGTTTTGATTAAAATGGTGCGTTCGTGTCGATTACCGGGATGTTTAAATAAGTTTGTGACAGGTGTTTTGTTTTGTTCTCCTCTGTGCATAAATAACATCTTAAAAAGTTAAGATAACCTCAAACATAAGATGTTTCACAAAATGATGTTCGAGTTGTTTTAAACATTAAGTATTACAATATAACACTACATATGTACTACGTATAGGAATGTGAATGAGTACACTGAAGTGACAACTTATAGAGCGAAACAGTCAAGTTATGCATGACATGACTTTTCTCTGAATTTGCAGGCAAATGAATACAATAGAATACTCCATCTTCAGACAGGCACTTCATAAGTAACAATTAATAAAAACACAACATATTAAAAATGAAGGTACTGAATGAGTGCTGAATTCCAGTCAAGCTTACTGCGACAAAAAAGGAAGCTCAAAAAGATGGCCTTTGAGGTGTTTTTGATTCTTCAGCAAAAAGTGTCAAAATCAGATAACTCCAAAGCCTGTCATTTTCACCTAGAGAAAAACTTCACTTTTCATAATGAAATAAACTTCCAGTGTATAAAAATAAAGTACTGCTCCAAATAACAGGGTTCGTACAGAAACTGCAAAATGAAATTCCAGGACTTAAGGACTTTAAGCACTACTTTTTTGGTTTTCAAGGACTAAAATCTCAATATCGTTATTATCTTTCAAATTCTAATAAATAAATTAATAAAACAAAATCGAACAAATAACATGCAGCACATGCAAAGCATGCAATGGCTGTGGCAACTTTAACATTTGAAAGGATACTATGGCAAAGTAATCAATTTCCTTATTCAAAGTGATTTTTTCATGAATATATGATTAACCTGAAGAGTAAAAACTTCATCGTACACTTGGAAAATTATGAGCTATATCACTTTCATGGACACTAGGGGTGTGACAATACATTTAGCTCGCGAGATGAGAAAAAATAAAGATACTTAGTTCACTAGAACGAGACAATATTTTAATACTATTTTTAATAAATTTTCAATGACAAAATATTTGTCTTTTAATCACAAAAAGCAAGACGCTGAGCTCTGCGAAACAATGTAGTTGTATTTTGAAATATTTTAACTAATCGAAAGCTGTAACTAACAATTATTTTGGTAATCAAGTAATCTGCTGATTATTTTGATAATTGAGTAATCTGATATTTTTAAGTAATAAAAATAGACCTAAGTGGAAATACAGGCTTTATTGACTACATTTATATATTAAACTAACGATGAGACAATAATAATTGATTTGAATAAAGTATCAAAACCAAGTAATCACATGGTTTATTGAAGAACACTGTTAAAATACATAAAGTAATATGCCTATACTACATAATATGAACATAACCAACTTAAGTACATTAAGTATTATAAGTTTATAACAAATACCTGCAGAGGGCGCCAGCGGCCTGGTGAGGTTTCACTTTACAGTGCGATTCAATGACGTGTAAATACATTTAATTTTAATATTTGGTCACATACAAACTCAGAGCGAGGGTTCAAACTTTTATTTTGAAATAGCGATGTACAACAAATTGCATATAGAAATATGTTGATGTATTCTCCTGTGCTGGCATGGGTTTCTAAAAGATTTACTTTATAAATCTAGTGAGATAACGCACACTGTTTTCCCAGATGAACAAACTCACAGCATATGCAGAGGAAGAGTTTGTGGACCGAGCGATTGAGATGCAGACGCGCTCCACGCTTGTAAATGATAACAGTGCAACACAAAGCGCGTCAGACTTTACATGCGTTCCCAAATGAAATCCAAACAAACAGCACATGCAATAAAAGACCAAACAATATAATGCAAGCACCATCAAAGGTTTTACCACAAACTCAACTTTATACTGATATTGCGAGACCGCTTTGAGATCGCGTGCGCTCCGGGCAGCCAGGTTTAGACGCGCTGCGTCGTTAATTTAGCGAGAAAAGATTGTTTTTGTCGAAAACAAAAATTAACACCAATTTCATATACTGCCTTTTAAACGTTCAAGTACTTTTCAAGTACCTTTTCATAAATATGGCTGTTTTCAAGGGTTTTCCAGGACTTAAATTTCAAAATGTCAAATTCAAGTACTTCAAGCACTGCAAGCACCTTGCATGAACCCTGAAATAAAATGCATTTCTTGCTAACACTGCCTTGGGTCGATATTGTTTGTATTTAGATGGCTTTAAAACTTCTGGTGCCAAAATTTTTATTCCTGACATTTTGAGCCATGGAAATCACTTTTGAAACTCACTGATTATTTCCACATTTTTCAGGATGGTGGGAACCCAGACTTTAACGTCAAAAACCTGTTTGGGATATTTTCAAGAAAGCACACTCACCAGCTATGATCACAGCAGCAACAGGCGAAACACTTTCACCATTGGTCTGGACAGGATCTCCCACCTCTGGACCAGCAGTCTGCGTAAGAACAGCAATCCATTAAAAGCAGCATGTAATTTTTGCCATGCTCATGTCATCATAAACAAATGAAGCTATCAACAAACCTGTGGAGGAGTGGGTGTGGAGGTCGTTCTCCCACCAGACATGATCTCTTCAGTAATGTCACGTCCACCCTGGTTGGGGTCACGTATTCTGATCTGTAAGGAAACGACTGGTAAGTCACAGACAAATGGATCAAAATGAAAACACACCAAATGTGGTTTCCACCCACCTGTTTGCGCTCTCTCGGTTTGACTGGTCCTGTCTGCTGAGGCGTAGCTTGCTGTGGAGGTGGAGCTGGTTGCTGCTGAGCGGGGCTCATCATGACAGGCGTGGCGGACACTGACGTTGGGTATTGCTGTGTTGCAGGATAATAGGCAGCCGCTAGACAACAAAAAAAAAGAGACAAGATTAGATACCAAAATAAGAGACAGTGAGACAGAGGGGGAGACCCATGCAAAGTATTCCCCGTCCTGCCAAAAACACTTTCTGGTGCGCTGGGAAGAACAACACTTCATATCATTCTTGTGATAAATCACTTAATGATAATCACAGATCGATCCCAGAATGTTTGCAGTTGTTTTTTTGTCTAGGACACGGAGTCAAAGGTTGAAGTAGCATTACATCAAAGGTTACATGCTTCCTTGCTGTGTTAAAACACAACCAGCCAGGCTAAGACAAAGACAAGAGGTGTAACAGAAACAGCCCTGCGCTTCAGACTCACCAGGATAGCGCTGGGAGGTGAGAGGAGCTCCGTGCAGCGAGAGACGTCCATTCTCTCTACCTGCACCTCTCCCCCCACCCCCCTGCCTCTCCCTCCCTGCCAGAGAGGGATCTGAACTCAGCCAAAGGAGAAGGGAAGAGAGGAAAGCAAGAAGAGACAGAGACAAAGGTCGAGAGTGAGTAAGAAGAAACAACAAGCAGCAGATATAAGTGCTGAACACAGTTAGTGAGGCAATAATATGAGCAGACATGAAGGGTAGAACTAGGCGTTTAGTGATTAGTTATGACAGGGATATAATTTAATGTACATGACTGATCTAACAGTCATAAGTCTAAGGTGAAGTTACAAAACCCATCCAAAACATACACGGGTGAATTTTATATTCCAAGGTGGGGTGGAATAAGCAGTCACACACAGTTTTGTGGTAATGCAGTCATTTCTGGAGTAATTAATGTGATATGGAATTTCATGTGAGGGAAACATATTTCACAACATGTTCAAGTTCAAACAGAACGCAGTTTGGTTTAAAAGTAACTTCTTTGTAATGAGTGCATTCACATACTATTGACAAAGGACAAAAAATATTTTGCTAATGTAACTGCACATTAACCACATTATCTTCATTCTCTTTCCTAAAAAAAAAAAACAGAAGAAAAAAAACAAAACAGTGGTACATTATGAAAACGCACTGGTAACACTTTATTTTAAGGTGTCATAATACAGAGTAATTACCTAATTAAGTACTTAGTACTAGCCGTTGTACTTACATAAAATAAAATGTACTTACCATGTAACTAAGTAATGGAACAGCCTGTACTTACAGTTTGTAATTATGTAGATGTAATAGGCAGCTACTGTTACACATATGTAACAGGCCGAGTCTGTTACACAGCTACTTGTACACTTAAGTACAATTTTGATACACTTTATTTTAAGTAGCTTATGTTTGTGTAATATTCTGTAATTGTAACGTAATTAGAAAGGTATTACATGTATTAAAGCTGTGTACCGGTGGGTTAAATCAAACTAAGATGCAGCTGGATAAGGTGTACAGTATAGATACACATGAAGTACACTTAAGTACAATCTTGATACACTAAGTAGCTTATGTCTGTGTACTTACATTTATAATTACGTTGTATAAAGTCTGTAACACATATGTAACAATCTTTTGGTTACATAAGTAGCTGTGTAACAGACTCGGTCTGTTACATTTGTGTAACAGTAGCTGCCTATTACATGTACATAATTACAAACTGTAAGTATAGGCTGTTCCATAACTTGGTTACATGGTAAGCAGGGATTGAAATGAACTTTTCCGCTCACCAGCCAATTTGGCTGCTAAATTTTTAAGTTACCGGCCATTCATAACTTCTACTAGTCAAAAAAATAAATAAATAAACTGAAATAAACCAACAGCTTGAGGCTGTCTACACTGGACGTGACAAAGCGACCGTTGCAAATAATTTTGTGTCAGTACTAAGGGTGTACGAAATTGACAAAAAAAATTCTCTCAATATTATCTGGGATTTTAATCGATAAAGATAATTAGACGATATTTTGCTGAGTGTGTTATTGTGCTGATATCATGAGTACTACCGTGGACAGCTGACTCCTATAGTTCTTGATAATCTTCATATTCTGTGTGGCGGTCAGTTCACAGCAAGATAGAAATGAATCTTTTCCAATAAGTTTAAATTGATTGTAACCTTTTATGGGCATTTTTACCTTTATAAAGTCATTTTTTCTAAAAGTGTGTATCATCTTTTGAGTCAAATTCTTACATTTAATCAATCAATTATAATAATAATAATACATTTAGGCTGTTACTAAACGAATGAAATCAGTATCAAGAAAATTCATCTTTGCAGAAGTTTATGGCATTTAGATGTATTTTCACATGTTAATAAAGCTTAGAGGGACATGGAATGCTTTAACCTGCAGTTACAAATGCATAAATAAAGTTTTGATATTTTAAACATGAAATGTTGAATACTGATATTAGAAATTATTTAAAAAAAATAAAAAGATACTTTAAATGTAAAATTAAAACTGCCAATTGGTGGCAGCAAGGCCCTGTTAATAAGTGAGTCATTGCGATTGAACCGAATCATTTAAACGGTTGATTCATTCAGGAACGAAACACTGTCATGTTGCTCAGAGACACAAAACAGTGCTGTGGCTGTGTTTAGAATGTTTTTTGTTGGCGAAATAGAGCAAAAACAGGCAATATGGCATCTAAAACCAATATCAATCTAAAAAGTCTATTGATATTAACTTTGTTTATTGAACTGTTGTATAAAAATCAATATAACATTTGTAACCATGCTGATTCTTTAAGAAAAAACGGCACTCTTCGTGTGATATTGATTAACTATATGAATGGACATAAATGTATACATTTTCTGCCCCCTTATCTTGAATTATGTGATCATAATTCTTAATGCATATTAATAGACTGAATCATACAGTGAAAGAATGCATCCTAAATGCATACGCGCACTAAGTTAGTCTAACCAGACTTCATCACGTAGTAGCGTATGAGTGCACTCTGTAGGTGTGTTCTGTTTGGTTTTTGCAATATACTCGATAATGTTATGATGTCTCACGAGTTCAGTTTTTGCGCTAAACCTTTGCAGATTTGGCTTGCATGAACTTCCAAGAAATTAATGAGTGAACAATTTACGAAAAGTAACCCGCCAAATTGGCTAGTGATTTGTAGGCTTGCTGCGATAGTGTTGGTGGTAAGCCTCAACACCGGTATGTCACTTGCCCACCGCGGCACAGATGTTTTGATTTTTTATAGTAATAAACATCATTTTGTTCAGTTAGAGAACAGACACTACAATTAAAAACTGTTTCAAACCCTGATGGTAATCCATTAAGTACAACGGCTACTACTAAGTACTTAATTAGGTAATTACTCTGTATTATGGACACCTTAAATTAGAGTCATGTAATTTGTATTAAGTGTAATTTTGGCACAACTAGCAACAAATCTACAAAAATGTTTCCTGAACATTTAAAGATTTATCAGGAATCCAATGTGTTCTACAGACTGGTGCAAGACCACTTTTGAGTGAAAAGAGCAAGATATACAAGTAAGAAAAAACAGGGTTAGGTGGTTCAAACAAACGGGAGGCCCAGAGCAGAGCCTCTTACCATATGTACCGTATTCAGCTGGACTGCTTCCAGGGTAAAAGCCTGCAGAGTACTGCTGCGTTGGCGGCATGTAAGGGGCGCGGTACTACAATAGAAAACAAAAAGTCGTTAGATGCACGAACAGCCTCACAAAAAGTGCACGACTTAGCTATTAAAAGAACAATGTGCTACCTGTCCGTGTAGGAAAATGGCATGGCCCTGAGTGTTGGCGAATTGCAACTGTTGCTGGGGAATCATCATAACCTGTGAGGTAGGTTGGTAGACGTGAGAGGGTGCAACAGACCGGGGGGTGCTGCTGGGTGGGACCCGAGGGGCACTGCCTTGCATGTTGGGCCGGTTAGGGTAGTACGGCTGTTGACGAAATAAGAGAGATTCAGAAGTCACAAAACCAAACTTCACATGTTCTGTTACTTCTATACTGTTATTACATCCACATCCATGCAAACGCGACCACATTTTCAGCTGCCATTACTCCAGTCTTCAATGTCACATGATCTTGAACAGTAGTGTAGACTATAATTTAAGATTAATATATCTGACATTAACAAGTGACGTTTATTTATTATAATCAAAAACAGAAGAGCAGAAGTGACGTATACACTTGCCACATTCATTCTTTAATATTTAACGCCTAGTGAGTAGGGGTGGCACGGTTCGTGGAAAAAAAAAATCAAACCGTACGGTTCTCCACACACGGTTCGACATGCGCTAGGACCGCGGTTCAACTTAAATCTGACAAGCGTTTGCAATATGGTTTGTTATAAATAACACTTAAAAAAAAAAAAAAAAAATACAGGGTTCGGCTAATGTATGCTTCTGTTGATGGATGCGAATTTTGGCTTCCCAATTCATTACAACAACAGCAATGGGAAAAAAAAAAAAAAAAAAAAAAAAAAAAAGTGGACAAACCATTCACTCGTTCAATGCGAGTGCCGTATGCTGGAATATGAGCATTTATTCTGTCATCACCCGGGTGCTCAAAGCGAGCGCGCACAGGTGAGACCTGAACAGCACACGGTGATATCTGTGTTTAAACTCATGTAAGCTTTGCCAGTTTAAACATTTAAGTGCCAGAGGATGCGAGCTCGTGCGCGCAGTGAGAAGATTTGTGCGCGTTCATCAGAAGTGCGCAAACCCGTGCCTCAGAACGCGCGCAAATATTAAGCTCTCTCTGAAGTATTGTGTTTGAATGGACAAATTCACACAAAAATTGTGTCAACATGCCCGTCTTTGTAAGTATCCTATAGCAGACATAGCCGGCTGAACGTACAGTATCAGTGCACTGGATCAGTGCACTCTCTTCAAGTGACAGCAATTTCTTAATATTAATCAAACAGCAACAACAAAGAAATCACTCACTGCTCTTGATTGAATCGCTTTTGTAACTTTAATAAAGATGAATCTTTAATTTATACAAATATGCAATGCTGTTTTACATTTGATTACTTTATTCAATTTCTGTACCTAAGAAACTAATGCTATAAAAAAAAAAAATGAAAATCACTGTTTATTTTATTTGTATCTTTACTCTGTTGTATTTATTTATGCTGTTGCTTGTAGTTAGATTATTCTTATTTTCTTTATTTTTATTTGACAGTATGGTTTTTCCCTAAGCATACCGAACTGTACCGAAACCGTGACTCTAAAACCATGATACAAACCGAACCGTGAAAAAGTTGAACCGTTCCACCCCTACTAGTGAGACCGCACTTTTTCCTAACATGGCATTAATTCACAGCAATTATGATGAATAAACTATTTTCCTTTGTGGTCTTTCACATAAAATCAAAATGACCCCATTTTCTTAACACAAATTTCTAGTCTTATTGTACAAACTTCATTAGAATAACTTGTAACTTGCTTTTTCTTTAAAATGTTCATGTACAATTTGACATGCATATATGACAAGAACTCTGGACAGTCTAATTACGTTGGCTGTGGACAGAGGGAGATGAGACGGCCAGTTACCTGCAGTGACCTGAATCCACCCTTCAGCCACACAAAATAGCAGAAGAAATAGTGTGGAGAGAAGGCGTGAGAGAGAAAGACAACAAGAAGCAGCAGTAAACGTTAGCCTTCAGCAGTGAAAGCAAGCTTCTAACATGCAGAGTTAAGAACAGCCTGAGAAATACAGTGCAAGTACAACAAAGGTCAGTGGCACACAGGGAACAAGCTGGCAATGTTGAAAGGATGAGACTCAAAATGGCTATTAAAACGCATGCAGTCTTTGACAGTTAGGGTTGAGAATTGACAAAAAAATCGTATTCCGAATTATATGATTTAGAAGGTTCAGTTCCGTTAACAATTCTCAAACATGCATTCTTCTGTCTACGTAGAAACCACTGCATAAAAATAGTATTTTATTATATTGTTCACAATATCACCCAATTTAAAACCTACAGATTCCAATCCAATTTCAGATTCCAAAATTTGTTAATATGAAGCCAAACCATGGCAGTCTAATTCTCATATTTGTTTACATGTATTGATAAAACTCCAGCGCACCCATAGTGCCCAGTCTATGGGTGTCCAGTCTAAGCATCGCAATAATGTCACCGGAGCTATGGCAAGTGTAACTGATTTTGCCTTGATGACATATCCAAAAAGACAGCTGAAGAAGAGTCAATGTTAGAAGTAAATATTAAATATACCAGTTTGTAATATATAAATAAACGTGCATAAGAAATTGGGAAGTGTTTATATTCCACATTTTCACATTGATCGGATTATTTCAGGTCTACACCACACCTTTCAATCCGACTGAAATTTCATTCGGCTTGAGGTGTTTATAAGAAAGCTTTTCAGTCTGAATCACCCATCAATCCAATTACTTATGGATTATTTGGTTGAATGTAAACGTAACTTGGTTGCATGCAACAAAAAAGCATTTACTACCACCAGTAACTAATGAGCCATCTATTTAAAAAAAAATTTTTTTTAAAAATCAATCAGAAAGACTGATTGGTTTGAAACTGTCTTAATGACACCGAATAAACCAAAGAGACAGTATGGGGTTCATGTCATCACTTTTATCAAGTCTAAAAACATGATAACTTAAACATATGGATTCCAAACCCTACTGACAATGGTAATGAAAACACAGAAAGACCAGTAAAAGCAGAACCTAAACGCAAGAAAACCTGCAGTTTATTTCAGACTAGTTTTGTATGTGGGGGTGTGTACAGACAGAAGACTTTGGAAATCAAGCAGGCTCCAGTTGGTTACATACATGGTTACAGTTGAAAATTGGTAGTACCTGTTGGTGTAAAGCACGAGGCCCTGGTGCAAACTGGGAGAAAAGTAAAGAGTAAAAGGTCAAAGTTGAGATGCAAAAAGAGGCGGACTTTGCCACACGTGCAGTTTTTCCTCAAACACAAGCAGGAATTAGGACATCTAGCTAAGCCACAAAATACACAGAAAGCTTTGTTGGTCATGGAGAGTTTCATAACTTGAAGATGGTGTACCTGTCTGGGTTGCGGTGCAGTGTTCATTTGTGGAGATGGCCCGGTAAAAACAACAGAGCGAGGTTGACCTGGGGGATAGGCAGCCTGTGGAACAAATGGAAACACCGATATTGTTAAACGAGACTCAAATATGCCTGATCATGATTGCAGGTTTCACCGACTCCGCTTTCACCTGTGTCAGTCCTGGCGATTGGGCGGGGTGGGGAACGTTAGGGGGTCCTGTTATAGGCTGAGGTGGTTTATTCATTTCCTGTGGTTCTGCATGAGGGGGCCTCACACTTGCCTGCCAAACTAATGAATCAGGAAAACATGATTTTATGATTTATATTCACACACAACCAACCATATTTTTTAAAGTAATATAGAAAGATTGAGCTTTATAATGCCAACTAATCAAAATTAATTTTACAGCCATGTAAGTGACATATACAATAATGTGTGTCTTACATGATTTGTGAAAATCATACCTCTAAATTAGTATTCTGAATCTCTGGGGTATCGAAAAGCCCTCAGGGTGAGTCCTTGTGTAGTGTGTTAGCAATTCACCCTGGAGAGAAATAAGAGGCAATTAGTTTAATATTGCACTGAAAAAAATTACTAGCATCAGTTAATCAGTTAACAAGGTAGGAATGCTCACGTCAAAACCAAAATCAGATCTCTTAGTCAAGTTCTGTATTGTAATGTAGGTACAACAAGAATATGATCCGTCCTGTGAATAAGTACATTGTATGCAAATACAATTCAAAAACTTGATTTAAAAAAATAAAAATTGATTTGTCAGACTAAAATAACTTTTTAAAATGTAAAGACTGTAGTCACACTGAAACCAAACCCATCCGTTTTTTTTTTTGTTTTTGTTTTTTTTTTACAGTGGGAATAAACTTACTAACAAACAATGCAATCATAGATCAGTTTCGTTCGACAAACGAAAATCAAGCTACAATCAGCCTCATAATGTACAATGTGTAATCCTTCAAATATTTGATTACGTCACAAGCTATCATTCAAACGTCACCAAGGCTTTTTGTTTTTTTACCAAAAAGACAGTAAAAAGCACAGTTTTCTGTTTTAATATATTTATCAAGCTCAAAGCTGAATCACTGAAGCTTCAGTGTCACATGTTCGAAAATCATTCTAATATAATTTGGTACTAAAGCAACATTTCTTATAAAAGTTTAAAACAGTTGTGTTGCATAATATTTTTGTGTAAACCATAACATTTTTCCAGGATTCTTTGATGAAAAGAAAGTTCCAAAGAACAGCATTTATTTAGCATAGAAATATTTTGTAACATTAGAAATGTATACGGTCACTAATCAAATTACTTCATCAGTGGTGAATAGAAGTATTGAATTTTTTTTTTAAAAAAATCCAACCCCAAACTTCTGAACAGTAGTGAAGTAACAGTAGTGACAGACTATCCACAAGGGTAGGAAACATTCCACAACTAGCACTATTCATCTTAAAACACTTCAAAGAACACAAGTTAAAGTTTCAACTGCATCAACAACAAGGAACCAAGTTCCATCAGTGACAAACATGACAGCAGCAAAGACGGGAACTATAAGACGCACCAATTACGCTGTAGCAAAGTACACTGTGTACCTGATTACGCTCGCAGAAAGGCCTGAATGAATGCTCTCTGCCAGCAAGTAAAGAACGGGTGGGGGTCTCCTAGTGTCAATTGAGATAAGACCACACCCTTAAGATCTCAAACACACAGAGCCAGACTGGGCATTTAACACAATCTCTCAGCTCAGCTGAGAAAGGATGGGGAAGCCGCAGGAGAGCAGCTGGAGAGCTCAGACCATGGGTTATAGAGATGTAGGCTCTTCATTCTGGGAGTGTCTGTCTGACCCCTGTGACCCTCACACAATAGGGCAGGACTTAAAATCCAGCTCTGTGTTTTTGATCCCGACAGATGGCAACCAATAAACACCCTCAGACACTCTCAAAAAGACCTGACTTTCTGGCAGAGGGCTGCCACGGGGTAGGTGAGCGATGCTGGGGAAGTGAAGCACGTGGGGAATGTGCTTCCTTCAGAGGGAACACGAGAGCCTTTGACAGACCACCAAAGCAAAACTACATTTATGAATTTCTTTCTCAAAAGGGAAAAAGGGGGACAACAGGTCAGAAAGGCATTGGTGTCATGGGTGTAACTAAAGTAGGACATAGAAAACCTAGAGATGAACGAGCTAAACATGGGATGTTTATGGTATGAGGGGGGAGGGTAGGCCACGCGTGTGTTAAATATAGCCCGATGCCCAGCCATCCGTGACATCCAGATGAAGTGTGTGTGGGGTGGTGGGGGGAGGGAACACCAGGCTCGAGTTATAGAGTTATGATCAATGCATTTGGGAGAACTGGTAAGACACCAGTGTTTCCCATACATTGATTTATTTGTGGTGGCCCACCACAATATCAAAACTGACCGCCACAAATAGATTTTCCAAAAGGCTTTGACTTCGTTGAATAAAAATGAGCAATGCACGTTTCAAAATCAAAACCCGGTGCAGGTGTTTTTATATCACTGTATTTCTCAAGGAAACAGACTGTCTTCATAAACTTTTGGATGTCATTTCATTTCATCTTGCATGTAATGTCTGATAAAGCAGCGTTTGTGAGCAGAGCGTTGCTTTGTGTACAGCCGTTACCGGGGAAGCCTCGATCCCTACCGCTCTAATATATGCCGCAACAAATAGATTGCAATTCTGTGGGAAACACTGGACACCCATTACAAACTTACACAATCGTAAAGTACGTCCCTAAATTTGAGGACACTTAAGTCCAAAGTTTATTTTATTTTTATACGCGTACACTATAGTCGAAAGCGTAGTCTTTCAAAGTATACTCCATTTGATGTTGTGCACAAATGCAGGCAGTCAACACATCACCTCTTAAAAGCTTCATCCATGTCCAGTGCCATTTTTCCCCATTAGTTAAGGCCGATAACAAATATTTTTAGCTCTTCTAAACCAAAGACGGGCTTTCCCATACCCTCTCACTCACAAGCGCTTGTCAATGTGTGCATCTGTTGTTGTTGCAGTTCTGTCCTTTTAGTTTTGTTTTCTACTGTGAAACAACGGGCCGGGACAGCGTTGCAACTAGGGTTGTCAAAAGTACCAACTTTGGTACCAGTCGGTAGGGCTGTGCAAATATCGTGTTGGTGTCTGTTAGATCACAACACTGGACTAGAGAGCACTATGTTCTTAACGAGCACCGTAACTGAAATTTAAAACTGTTAAAAGAAAAGGCTCAAACTATCGCACAGATTTAATACAGTACGCATTAATATCTCTTCACTTTGTGCTTTGAACCCAAGCGGAGCGCTGTGATTCAGTGTTGCTTCAAGCGCATCATTCTGCGCACAGAATGTGCATAAGTCTTTTGTGCCGCTCTGTATTTGAAGCGTTTCGTATCATAATACTTTTGCACAATGAAAGATTATTAATAGCCTCTTGTTCATCTTATCATATGTTTCTGCCTCATTACTGTGCTATACATTTAAAAGAAATGTCTTTTAATTTAACAGTACATACATACATATACATACATATATAAATATATATATATAAAAAACTTGTTTTTCATAAATGTATTTTACAACAATACAATAGCAATGTATATCATTTTACATTATCATTTTAGATTTAGTCCTACAAATCCACTTTTCTAGAGTAACTTTTGCTACTGAATTATCCACTAACCTAGTTTATATTAGTATTTTTGTCAGATTATAATTATACATGCATTCATTTGTTGTTTTTCTTTACAATAAAGTTGTCTATATTTAGTAGATTGTGTGTAACAAAAAGTCATGATCAGGTCAAAAATTCAACATCAGGTATAAAAATTCAACACTGATTAAAAAAAAACTGCCCAGGTATCGGATCGATATCGGTAGATACTCTGAATTTTTGGTATCGGATCGGTTCTGAAAAAGTGGTATCGAGCCACCCCTATTTAATACACATAATCCACGATTATGAACGCAATATTGCATAGCTTGTCAGTGAACTACGGCTCTGTGTAGTAAATGCCGCTCCATCTGAAAGCACGTGAAGAAGATGTACTACTAAATCACAGAACCAGCTTTACTGACTAGATGCGCATGATCATCGCATTCGATTATTTGCACAGCCCAACCAGTCGGTACCGAAATTTAAAAAAATGTAATGATACCAGCATTTCCCACGGGAATTTTGAGAGCTGTTGAGCGTATTCTTAAACACTGCTGATTGGCCATTGTGTGCACACGCTCAACAGATATGTCTGTGATTGGCTACAATGATCATCACTTCACACTCTTCACCGAGCGCTTACACAGATTATGCTCACAAACAGGAGCGTTTGAAAGCCACGTCTATCAGCAGATTCGTCTATAAGCAGAAATATTAGGGATCCACTGACGGATCCGCTGATAGACACGGCTTTCAATTGCTCCCATGTGTATCTGATTGTATCGGATTGTAGTGTATGACATGATTGACATTTGCTGGCTTTGGCTAGCCTCCAAGCTAACGCATACGTGCCTGTATTGAATATGATTACGCATCGCTCCAGTAGAGTTATTGTAAGCCAATTTGACATTACACAGTTTACAGAAAACTTTTCCGTTTCCTTCTAATTCAAAATAATCCCACACCTTGCTGGTCTTTCGCATGGTCATTTCTAGCTCGCTGCAACTGATATGGCGTTATTTTACTGCCAAATGTCGAGAGCACATTTTTGTAGTGCAAAAGTAGATTAATATAATGCGCGAGCGCGAATCTCCCCGCTCGCACGCGGATTTCCTTTGCTCTCGCACAAAACCGGACGCGCGCGCTCTCGGATATACGCTGCTCTCGTGCAGAGAAAGTGCGCGCACTTAAAACGTGTCTCTCCTCTCGCTCAAAGTGTGCGAGTGCGCGCTCAAACTTTGTCCTGTGCAGTCGCAAATCTCTCCGTGCTCTTGCGCTAGATATTAATTCTTTTCACACCTGGATTAAACGTCAAATGTTATCAACTAATCAGATTTTTCTACGACTGACCCGATGAAAATACTAGGCCTACGTGAAGAGGGAACTGATCTTGGAATTTCTTTACAATTTAATAATATTTAGTCATATCAAATGCATATTAGAAATGGCTAGGAATCGGGTGCTTGGATTATTTATAAAAAACAAACAAAAAAAAAAAAACCTGTTTGTCTAATCGTTTGGTCAAAGCCCTCTGAGCGATTTATCTAAACAAACAAAACAAGTATACGATTCTTAAAGTTCATGTGGCCATACATGTATTGTGTACTTGGGTGGAAATATTCTCTTCTGATTTAAGACAGAACTAGGGTCAGATGCACTATTCCCTAAATAGCCTCCTTAAGATGTGGAGACCAAATATAACACTATAATTTATCATATTTGTCATAACATCACATCATTATATTCTATGGGTTTAATGCATTTGCAGACAGTGTCATTACCTATAACTGTCATATAACTGTATATTCACTGTTTTAGAGGAGAGTGCCATTGAATGTGTTGCTAATATGAAGTGAGTTTTCATGAAAAGAAAATCTAACTAAAATCAGAACTGAAAACAAACACTGGATTTTAAAAAATAAATAAAAAAACTCCCAATAAATGTCCAAACAGCGATTCTATCAGAGCATTTAGTGTGTTATGATATCATCGTTTACAACTATTTTTGCATTTGATGTTTGATAGGAATTGTTACTTATTACTGCCAACAACTAAGAATTTATTGCAATGATTTTAATTTCAGTTGAGGTATCTGACATAATATGACATAACATTGACATTTTATATGAAGTCTTTAGAGCCATGAGCTGTTTTTAGATAAATCGAGGGGTTTGACCAACCATAGTTGGACAGAGGTTATTTATATGTTCAAATCATCCAAGCACCTAATTTCTAGCCAAATATACATTTGATTAACATTGCTAAATATTATTAAACTGTAAAGAAATTAGATCCTTCTTTGATTGTCAAAATATTTCACAGAAAAGAACAAAATACAAACATAAAAAACTAAAACAAAGTAGCCTACAATAACCAGTGTTAAAACAAAAATGCAACAATAAAAAAAATATATATATAAAAAAATCAAGGAAAGGCCCTAATGAAGAAATCTGTTTCAAGATTTTTTTTTAAAGTGCACAATGATAACTTTTGACAATGTTTGGCCACATGAACTTTAAGAATCAGCGCCGCCGTGGTTTCAGCGCCGCCAGCGGACATGCCCCCAGCGTTTGAGAGCAGAGAATAGGCTTATTTTTCATGATTTTGATACCTTATTTTATTTACTTGGCGGTTTTTGTTTAGCATTCAAATTTGGCTGGGTGGTTAATAACACATTTTTCTGTGTTGTGACAAACTCAGAACAAACATTTAATATTGACTTTACACAGACTTTAACTTATTTAAAATGTTTTAAAAGTAACGTTAAAATGATGGTAATAAAAGCATGTTTTTTTTCTCTCGTGTAATCGACTATTGTTTTCAGTGTCTACTAGCAGGAGCTGTACCGTTTAGTCGACTAGACCAGCACATCCCTAAATGCTGACAACTGATTACTGCAAAAATATTTCAATGCATGTGCGTCCTGAGTGTACAAAATAATTTTTTTTTTTTAAAAATCGGGTGGTGCACATACTATTCTGATGACGAAATTCATGTCACGCGCACTGTACACTGCCCTTGCATACGCATAAAGCTTGAGGCCCAAAGTATACTTTTTTTTAGAGGTTGAATGTTCAACCTATCAAAGTATACTCCATTTGATGGCATGTTCGAACACAGTGAACATTTCATCCTTGTCCAGTGGCTGCGCCATTTCTCTACAAAAATTATGAGCACTAAAAAATGTCTTTGTAATCATTTAAACCAGGGCTGTCCAAACTCGGTCCTGGAGGGCCAGTGTCCTGTAGAGTTTAGCTCCAACCCTAATTAAACACACCTGAAGCAGCTAATCAAGCTCTTACTACGCATACTAGAAGCTTCCTGGCAGGTGTGTTGAGGCAAGATGGAGCTAAACTCTGCAGGACACCGGCCCTCCAGGACCGAGTTTGGACAGCCCTGATTTAAACTATAATTGCAGGAATAAACTCACTGAAATAAACTGAGTTTAAACTCATTGTTTGGTTCTAAAAACAGAGGTCAATTTCAGGGTATGTAAGTAGCCATGGCAACTTATTCTCTGAACATAACCTGAACAGGTTATGTTTTAGGTTAGTTTACTAAAGAGCTATCAGCGTATGCATGACCTATTGACAAGACTCTAGTGAGGGAGGCAGATTGAGCACAATGTTATATTACAATAGTTTTATGTGTGTGTGTATATGTGTGTGTGTGTATATATATATATATATATATATATATATATATATATATATATAGAGAGAGAGAGAGAGAGAGAGAGAGTGTGTTTTGTATATATTATAAAGCACTATTATAAATGGATAATATTATACTAACATGGTTATTTATTTTTTCATATAAGAGTTATCAATATATCAATTATAAAACATTTATAACAAGGTAATGTTTTTATTGTAATATCTATAACTGTCATATCACGAATCATGTAACTGCATTTTCTACAATGTATTGTATTGTAATATCTTATATAATTAGCATCAAACAATAATAATTTTCTCAGAATTTAAATATTAAACTAGGTACATAAAGTGTTTTTTTTATTTATTTATATATTTATTTATATATTTATTTATTTGACTAATGCTCTCTGCAACAACCATTACCTTTAATGATTGTCACAGAGCCATATTTCACATTCAAAAATGAAAACTGTCATTTACTCACCCTCATCATAAATTACTTTCTTTTGCATAACTCAAAAGTAGAGGTTACACATTCACCATCCACTTCTACTGCATCTTTTTCCACACGATGAAAGTGAATGGTAACAGAAACTGTCAAACTGTATTACATTTTGTTTGTTTTTTTTTTTTTGTTTTTTGACAGAAGAAAGTGGGTGAATACACAATGAAAAAGTCCATTTTGGGGTTTAACTACACCTTTAAGCAACTAAACCGCTATGGTGGTTCATATGACAGAGTCACGAGGAAATAAATTAACCAAACAGGCTGATTCAATTATGAAATCCTTCATATACTGAAACTCCAACATCCAAATAGCTTTAAACTCATTGCAAAACACACATAGGTACAGCTTAAAAAAAAGAAACCACTAGGGTAATATTTTCCAAATGTTGAGTTGTGTGCAGAAGTGTGAGGGAAGCAGAGAGCTGCTCCTACAGACGTGTCACACCGCGGCCATGATGCGCTGCCGGTGAGGCTAACAGAGCTAGCCTCCATATGGCGCTGACACGTTCAGATACACTCCACTTTCCATACCATAACAACATCGTTTTATTCCCAAACCAAGATTTAACGACCTCAACACGCCATATGATGAAAACCCACCTCGACAACCATCTGAGAAAACTAAAATCAAGCCGGGCCCAAAGCAGATGTGAAGGGAAGTGTCGATTTCACCGCACTAGCTTATTAGCTAATATTACCCCCCTCTAAATCAATGACACGGTGAAAGCCGACGGTCAGTGAGATCCACGCTCCGGTTCGCTTACAGTATCGTATATAACACATCAGTAAAGTCGAGTTTGTGGAGAAAAACACTCGGTCAAACTTATTATAGCGTCCGCGTGCCGACATTGTTTCTACACGTCACACGAGACATTTAACGGTCACAAATGCTCCTCAAACACCAGAAAACAAGCCATCCACCGTCGACAGGCCAAATAAACCTCAACAGAACAAAACTGTGCCGAGTTTATATGCTCCCCAAATTTCAGAGGACCGATTCCCAGAAACACGAGCAATATGAATGTGTGAAACTGAAAAAAAACGCTGGAAAATAAAGCCTCAGAAACATATAACCGGGTTATCACGGAGGGAAACTAGGAAAATAATCAGTGACAAGTTAAAAGAAAAGCGTTTCACGAAGAAAATGTTTGATACGTGAGCACACATCAACATTAACCCCGTCGTGAGGATCAATGTAGGCCCGCTTGGCCCCTGCGATTATCGGTTTAAACGCGGTTAGCATAAACAGGATTAACGTTACTCACCCGGCGCCGAAGACAAATGAGAAAACTTCAGGGCAAGACTTCTTCAACGTGTTTCTTCAAAGCTTGTTTTTTGTTAGTAGCAGAGGGCGTCTTGGTTTCCACAGGGATATTTGGGTTGATCAAGTGAGAAGTGTTGGCTAGTTGCTGACACTTTAGGTTTAAATCCCATGTAGCGTGCAAAGGCGAGAAAAAGTGATAGTATGGGGGGAAAAAATAATAAATAGTTTCCAGATGTTACTACTGACAAAGTTGCTGCCCCCAGGACAAGCCTCTTGACTGGAGGTCCATGTTTAAGGCGCGGATGGTGACGGATTGCCGGTAAATTGATCACACTTCTCTATAATAAACGCGATTAGAACAGAGCCATGGTGCTTCAGCGTTTCTCCCCTTGAGCCCGCAGAACCGGACGGAGTGCTCAGTGAGCCGCGTGGGTACTTCCGGGTGAACCGAGCGCTGCGGGGTCATTCGCCAAGGGTACAAATCAGGAGCAGTAATAAAAGTCTCCTCCACTTACACAGACTTCAGATTATGAACGTTCATTTATGAATTCGCGTACGAAAAATCAGTTCAACACACACGTAGGCCTATTTATAAAATTAAATCACAGAATGTTGTAAGAGATAATAAATAGAAATAAAACGAACCGTGAGGATAAATCAATACGGCACTGAGTTTTTAATTAATAAATAAATTAATCTATCTGTCTCTATCTATCTATACATTTTTTTATTTATTTGACAAAATACTAGGCTACATATATGAAATACGGCATCCAATATGCCATATTAATTTAAGTCAAATATAAAGATTGATATGGAATACAGAATATGGATAACTCTAGCATTATGAGGTCTCAAAGCTGTATCTGCCACTTCTAAATATTCAGTGTGTGTAAAGGGAGCCAGTTTTGCCCTAGCATATTTTAGCATGGCTTTCATCATTGACCTGAGGTGTAGGCCTAGCTATAAAAATAAGGAGGAATGAAGCTAGCAAAATATGATCAAATTATAAAATGCATCATGAAATGTTACAATTAATACAATAAAATACAATTAATGAGCATAAATAGAGCACGCATTGTATTTATTTGTTTTTGTAAATTTAAAAGCATCATGAAATATATCCAAATATACATAGAAATTAGTACAACAAATGCCTGAAATGTGAACTGTTATCCTAATATCTAGCTGAATATTTCGCAGAAACACATCCAGAGGCATGTGCTTCATACCATGTGGTGAAATATTCTTCAGGTTGTAGTCAATTTACATTATTATTTCTAACTGTTATAAATTCAAATGAATGTAAGTATTTTAATTCTGAAAAACATCTGGTAAACATAGCAAGCATCTGAAAAATAAAGAATATCCCCTACATCTGATTATTTAGATCTGCAGATACTTTGGTGGTTCCGCTTGTTTCTGATAGGTTTCTGATAGTTTTGCACACACAGACTTTCAGTATGTAATATGCTATTAATTTGTATGTGACACAAAGGTAAAACTAACTACACTGTAAAAAATGACCGTGATTTTAAACGTAAAAAAACTGTGAAAATGCTACAATAAAAACCTGTTAAATGGTTAACGGTAAATTCCCCTAATATATACGGTGAAAAACTGTAATAGACATTTCAGACAATTTTACGGTGAAATACCGTTTTTGGAAGTGAAAAAGAATGTAAAATTTACAGGGAAAAACCGTAAATTGATGTTCCCAGAATTCCCTGCGTTGCATTTCAAATTTTCTTTGAATTTGATGTTTTTCTTTGAAATAACTGTTTCTTCTTAGTTTTTTCTTATCAGTTATGTTTATTAGGGTTGTATTTTGCATCTAATGTTGTTAAATTAATGTTTATTGCATATTTCAGTTCAATGAGTCTCACCATGATGGTGTTTAGTGTTTGTGTGAATGACACTGTGCACCTTCTATATATGTTATTATTTAAAAGCTGCTTGTGATGGGCTTTAACTCATCATGTGACTTTCTCATCACCATCTGCATTTGGTGGTTATCAGTGTATTTCAAAGGTACAAAACAGATTTCAGTACTTCGATAAGTTGGTATAATTAACATTATATCAGTTAATAAAATTACGGTATTTAACTGTAAATTTAAGTTAAAACCGTAAAACCTAAAATGCTGCTTTACCATTGCTTTAAATGTTTTTTACCGTAAATTTACAGATTTTTTTTTACAGTGTAGACTACCACAATTAATAATGATGAACTACATATTTTATTATAAAGGGCCAAATTACTCAAAATTAAACTTAAACAAACAAATAAAGAATTATAAAATACATCAATAAAATGGTAAATATGTCCTGTGTATTTGATTCCAGCACCAACATTGCATTATTTTTTTATCCCTTTTTTCTTCTTTTTTTTAAGTTCATTTTGGTGACATTTCTCTTCTCAGAATGACAGTCTAACATATAAAGTCTATCTATCTATCTATCTATCTATCTATCTATCTATCTGTCTTTACTTTTGGGATTGTTGCTGTTATACTGTTTTCCTCAATGCTCTGTTTATACTGTCAAGAACTGAATTATACATAAATGCTCATTGTTACTGTTATGAGTGTGCCATTTATAATGATATTATGTGCTATATTATGCAATGCAGTCTTCTATCTGTAATGTGTCAAAGAGACCAAGATTTTTTTTGGTGGTGGTGTTGGGCCAGGGCAGAGTAAATTAGTGCATGCTTTCACCAGATCTGTGAAGAAAAACATTAGAATAAATCAGTACATTGTAAGTGGACACCATTTTGTAAGCCAAAAAATCTTGTTTTTTTTTTTTTGTTTTTTTTTGACCTAGAATTTACCAGGCATTGTAGGA
The DNA here is from genome assembly GCA_039654775.1 of Spinibarbus caldwelli. Taxonomy (NCBI): domain Eukaryota; kingdom Metazoa; phylum Chordata; class Actinopteri; order Cypriniformes; family Cyprinidae; genus Spinibarbus; species Spinibarbus caldwelli. The sequence continues at coordinate 13,830,253 of CM077234.1, forward strand.
TATCATAGACACAGTGTTTACCTGGTTGACCCTGGCCAGTCTCGTAGGTCCTTTCAATCATGTCAGTGTACGTTTTAGTCAGGTATTCCTCCAGAGGTTTAGTATTCTCTTGAAGGCATTTAGTGGAATCAGTGAAAAGGAGGTTTCTTTCACCCTCTGACTTGAACAGATGAACATCTGAATTAGCCTGAAACATAGAGAAGAAGATTCAAAACAAAGACAAATTACTTTGCAGACAAAATGTAGAAAAATATTGAGGTTGAACGCTGGCTTGGTAACACAAAGCAATGAAAGAGTGAACTGGACCAGAGAGTTACTGAGATATTACCAACCTGTGCTATCAACATTGAAATAGATCAAATGCAGAATGTGTGAAAGAAAAAACTGAAAGTGACAGGAAAATCTACACAGAACTGCAGTGAACTCACCTGAGCCTGCTTCAGAACGTTCACCACATCGGCGCGTGCATCTTCCTGGGTGATCACAGCATGAGCTGGCTCCTTGGCAAGGTTACAGTTAATAAATTCAGTGTGTTTTACTGATTTGTCTGGTGATTCTGGGCAAATCAGTTCAAAATCATCAGACTTCAGATCCAGAGCCCAGTCCGGTCCTTTACCTAAGCAGATATAGATACAGAGAAGAAACCATATCAGAAAAATATAATATGTAAAAATTTGATACTATGAAAGTGTCAAGCTTTATTAATTAATGCAAACCACACTAACCATCTGTGTAATCCCCAACAATAGTGTGCCTGATAAAAGCAACTTCACCCGTTTTTTCTGCAAGACACCTATAGGAGTGAGATCAGGTTCTGCTTTAGACTATGGAGTGGAGTCAGCGTACAAATCTGATAAAGCACATTTCACTTTTAATTGCAGTGTGTGGGATATGATCCATCCACTACCTGAAAGCCCCATCATAGCCATAATAAATCTCATCAGAAGAGGCTTTGCACTTGCTCTCATCTCCTATTGCCTTCCCACTGCCTTTACACAGTTCACACAGGTTTGATTGAGGATCAGCACCAGGAGCACAGCCTTTACTGAAGAAATTGTCTGAGAAATCAAGAGAAAATGTGCTATTTTATACAATTACAACAACTTTGTGTGACTGTCCATAGAAAAAAATTCATTAACAAACTGTGAGTGCACAGTTACTAATACTCACATAGAGTACAATCAGGTGTTTTGCCACATATGAGTGAATCTGGGACTTTCCAGCCAGAATTGGTGTTCAGGTCAGTGTGGCAGGACTTCCTCCCTCGCAGAGTATTCCAGGTTACACCCGAACCCTTACGCACCACGGCCACGACATAGTAACTTGAGGCCCCTATGCACAGAAATTAACTTTAAAAGTACATTTACACAAAGCACAATAACTATAAATATAACAAGTTATAAGCATGCTCTGAAGGTTTGTTGTCTACCACAGCTCTGTAAAGTAGGGAAGATTCTGATTGGCTGTCAATGTTTTTGTAGTTCATTAGCAGGAAACGATTGTCTTGAAAGTGATTCCAACTATATCTTTTCTCTGTGCCATTATTGTTATGGTTGTGGTGTGGACACAACCATTTAAATTTAGAACAAATTTTAAAATTATACCATTATATCCTTGGTGTGAACAGTTGTGCTTTAAAGGGACAGTTCACCCAAAAATTTAAATTTTGTCATCACTCTTTTGTACTTACGCTCATGTCGTTCCATGTCCTGAATGAGTTTCTTTCTTATGTTGAACATGAAAGAAGATATTTTGAAGAATGCTGGTAATCAAACAGTTGATGGTCCCCATTGACTTCCATAGTATTTCTTTCCCTACTATGGAAGTCAATGGGGACCAACGACTGTTTGGTTCTTCAAAATTCTTCAAAATATCTTATACAAAAGAAAACTTATACAGGTTTGGAATGACATGAGTGTAAGTAAATGATGACTAAATTTTCATTTTTGGGTGAACTATTCCTTTAGGGCAGGATTACCAGTTTTGAATACAGACCAGTGCTTCACAAATGTTTTACTTACCTCCACTATCATCACAGTTTTCTGCAAGGAAAGAGTGAATAGAATTTTAGGTTTCATCAAACATGTTAATTCTGACAAACAGGTGGCTTAAGAACTGATTTATGAGATCAATGTAAAAAATAAAAGTGGTTTCAACATAAATAATTTGTTACCCGGCTGCCTTAAAATTTTAAGTTTAGTCAACACAAATATCTAAGTTATCACTTAGTACAACTTAACATTTCAAGTTGACTAAAATTATTTGAGTTGACTAAACTTAAAATTTTAAGGCAGCTGGGTAACAAATTATTTTAATTATTTTAAAGTTGACTCAACAAATTTTTTTTTACAGTGATATGAGAGTGCTCATTCTTACGTTGATTATCCTGCTCAACCATAACTGGAACTAGACCGCACTTTACAGATATATACACCTGGCCACCATCAACTGCAATGGCATCTGCTTCTCTGCGCTTTTAAAGTCAAGCAGAAAATCAAACAGAATATTAACATATACAGGTGGACAGCGCATAAAGATGATTGACATCAACCTCAGCACTCATCCATGTGACCAAACAATACCATGATTCTTTTGATGCACTCTTCCACAGATGATGCCCTCTGACACGCCATACGAGAAATCTGAGTGTTTAATTTGTCACACTTCCGTTGCTCAGCATGGCTAATGGTACACCATTCAATTGGACGGTCTTGAGGCAGAGCTGACGGGTTCCCAGCTGCGAAGATATTATACATACAATATTCAATCAAGAATCAAGAACTACATACTTCAATCAAGAACTACATACTCAAGGCCCCAAATTTTTTTCAACACACTTAAAATGTGGCATCTGCAAATACATGATGCAAAAGCATTTCTCAGAACTCACTGACTGGATGCAGTCAGTATAAAGTTCACATACAAAAATAAATACAGTTATATAGAGAGAGAGAGACCGCAAGGAATGAATGCAAAATAATTTAAATAAATGTTGTTTAATGCATGATTATTTGTGGCTTACTTGTCATAATACTTTTAATACTTCTCAGGGACCCTGTACATTCAAATGCATTCTTATCATAATTGTGTGTCACCTCTAAGGGCACGCATGGCCTCAAAGTAATCTTCTCTCAGGTAGATGAAGGAGTCTGTGCTCTTAGGGAGCTCCACCAGTTCAGATGCAGAGTCTGAGAACATCAGGTCTTTACCCCCAAAAGCAGCAGAAGAGAAAAGATCTGAATCCTGTTGAAAACAACAGATGAATATTCAAAGCTGGCTGTCTCCTTAATGTATTGTATTATATGGTTAAATATCTAGATTTAGATCAACATTTCTCCCTTTCTTAAAACAATGTAAGGGTTTTTCTTCAGTAATAATGTAGTCAAGTGAAATTAAAAGTTACTGATGCAACATTCGTTTGAATTGGCATACCGGAATCTGTTTAAGGACTTTATAAATCTGCTGTGAGTCAGCGTCCTTGCGGCCGATGACAGCACGGAGAGGCTCTTTGGCGAGGTAACAGCCCATGAACTCCTCAACGCTTTTCCTGCTGCCATCCATGCACAACAGCTGGTAGTGCTGCCTTTCACTCGCTTAAGAATTCAGATTGGACAAGAAGCTTGTAAATCAGCAGCCATGAAATCATAACCTACAGCCACAACTCTAATATCTTTAACAGTTTTAAGACAGTCCATAATATTTTAGATTTTGGTAAAAGATATCACTCACATGGGATTGCATCATGACAAACAAAGGCAACTTGTCCATGACCACTTTTCAAGCACCTGGAGAGAATGCAGGAGTTATATTGTTCATATGTCGAGAAGACAATGGAATATGAGAGTGTGTTAGTGTGAACCGTACTGTAAGGCTCCTTCATCACTGTAGTATTTTTCGTTTTGTGAGCAGCTGCAGTCACCCTGGCAAGATTAGCACAGGTTTGGGTATCGGGCTTTTGATATTCCAGGAACGCAGCTGCTTGAAAGGAACTGTGACACAGCTGGAGAACACAAAAGAGCACAACTAAAAACTTGTTATTGTATTGTGAAACTTGTTGCATCCAGCTTATCACATGGCCAAACTTTGTTAGGATAAGGTTAAAATATCTATTTATATCTATCGTTAGCACTTTTCATGTTTATTGTCTCTTTATGATGAATCATTTGTTATATTTTGAATAATAGCATCTGCTAAATAAATAAATTTTGAAAACAATCAAAAGTAGTGCCACTTTCAGTTACACGAATGAGCTGACTATATCCACCTGATTTTTCAATGCAGAAGTAAGCTATTTCCTGTATATGTGCAAGACTTCTTATTCATTAACTTCTATAGATAAACAACTAGAAGAATAACAAAATGCAGTAAAAAAAAGTACTCATGATTATGATAATATATAATGACAAATACCAGTTTGCAACATCAAGCAACATATTGGACTGTTTTAGACAAAATTGGAAGCCTTGCACATTCAAGTTAAAAATGTTCATGCCTGCTCTTATATTAAAAATAAGGTGGATGTAGAGTTGCCATGGATGTAGGTCAATATTAGCAAATCTCAGTATTCTAGAGAGCCATGTTATAATATTTTACACAATAACACTCTAGCCACATTAACCCTGCTCAAGAGTAATGTCATCAGGACCGTCCCAATGAATCTTATTTTGTGCAACCAGTCTTCCTATGGGTATATTCCAGCCTCCAGGCCTTTGATAACAACTGTGGCATGAAGTCTTTCCTTTGAGATCATTGATGGTAAAGTCAGTGTCCTTCTTTACCACAGCCACAGCATAACAGCATCCTTGAGAAGAATTAGAGAAGAAAGAAGGTGAACAGAACCAAAAACACCTGTCATCTGTCAGACACCATTGACTTATGCAATGAAAAATATTTAGCAACAGTTTCATCATGTGCCGAATGATGCATCTTCCAATATATTATTATGAGAAAAATAAGGAAACACTTACTAATTTAGTTGTTATAGCACAGAATTGAAAATCATAAAAAGGAGGCCTTCTTGCCTCACTACTGGGCTAAGAGGAACCCCCTACATGGAGAAAGAAGCCCCCCACTGCGTAAACTCATGCCACCTGTTAGCCTATCTGAGTTTTGCAGAATATGTCAAATATAATGTGACATCATTATGTATTTATTTTTATATTGGAAAAATGTGTCATTAATCTGAAAAACTAAATCAAAGATTGTCTATTTCGACAATTTATTTAACTGAATAATGAATTACAAATCAAATAACAGAACCACAGTTAAAGAGATCCATCTGTAATACACTGCATATTCTATGTAATAAATTTAATTTAATTGTCATATTAGCAATAAAATATCTATTTACATTGAATGATACCAATCATTTGTGACCCTGGACCACAAAACCAGTCTTAAGTCGCTGGGATATATTTGTAGCAATAGCCAAAAATACATTGTATGGGTCAAAATTATCCATTTTTCTTTTATGCCAAAAATCATCAGGATATTAAGTAAAGATCATGTTCCATGAAGATATTTAGTAAATTTCCTACCTTAAATATATTAAAACTTAATTTTTGATTAGTAATATGCATCGGTAAGAACACCCTCAGGTTCCAGATTTTCAAATAGTTGTATCTTGGCCAAATATTGTCCAATCATAACAAATCATACATCAATGGAAAGCTTATTTATTCAGCTTTCAGATGATGTATAAATGTCAATTTCGAAAATTTGACACTTATGACTAGTTTTGTGGTCCAGGGTCACATTTGGGCTATAGGTTATGATGTAATAATAATGAAGATGTTTGACATGTGTATCTTATACATATTATGAAATATATTCTTGTCATCAACATAACAATAAAATAAAAAAATATTTACTTTTTTTAGATTTCTCTACTATGACAGGACGGAGGTCATATAGATGTAGTCCAGCATCAGGTAAATATGTTCTCCATCTACAATCATAGCATCTACTTCACCATCCTGTGAATCATAGACAATTTAATAAAAATGTTATTTAAACTAAGCAAAACAATGTGTGTGATGTAAAGTAATAAGCCTGTTTTATTACCTTGATGCTTATCATGCACTCAGTTACAGAAGATTTGAGATGACACTCAAGCTCAGGTGATTTGGTGGCGAGGTGTTGGCATTTCTTCAGCTCATTCTGTAACTTCACACACCATTTGACTTTTTGAGCGCTGGCTGAGGGCAGTGCCACAACTGCAAAGAAAAAGATACAGTAATAGTTAATAGTCCACCTGAGCACAATAATTACATAAGAACTGAAGAAGAAAATGTCAGAAATATCAAACATGGCAATTACCAAAGCACCCCAGCAATGAGATGAGCAGGATGTTCATATTAGGCCTTCACCAGGGATTTTTGGCACGGCGAGACAGGAGAGACGAGGCTTTTTATAGGAGCTCTGGAAGCACTATTGGGTTGGGTCAAACAAACACAAGATTAGATCATCATCATCATCGTCGTCGTCGTCGTCATCGTCGTCATCATCGATTGCACATGATTTCTCAATATCTGTTTGTGCAGCCTATATGCCAGTTCACAATTTACAGAAGGAGCCATTTTCTATCATGGAAATTCCCCAGTCAAGTTAATGTTAAATTCAAACATTTATTGACGATAAACATTAGCTGTCTTTTTTATATCAATTAATAGTAGAACAGTTCAATTATACTGTATATGCACCTAGAAAATTAAGTAACACATTAGATCAGGAAACACCATTCACTAGTTGCTTATTAGCATGCATATTACTAGCATGTTACTGTTTACTTTACTTATTAAGCACATATTAATAATGCCTTATTCTGCATGACCATATTCTGGATCCCTTATACCCAATACCTAAACATAACTACTACAAACAACTACCTTACTTACTATAAATAAGCTGCAAATTAAAAGTTTATTGAGGGAAAACTCTTAGTTAATAGTGAATATGTGTTCCCTAATCTAAAATGTTACCAAAATTACATTAAAAACACGTGACAACTTGCCCTTAACATAACATTTATGGAAAATACTCTTCAACCACAGTTTAAACTTTTAGTTAAAATCTACAATCATTATACAGTGGGCACTGAATGTTAGTGTAATTTTATTGTGTGTGTGTGTGTGTGTGTGTGTTTTAATATGATGATATTGAAATTGTAATTAATGCAACTGGAATTTTAACTCAGAAACTTATAGTTAAGGTAAAGTCCCTGTGGCAATAGTCCTGATCTCTGCTGCTGTGTGCATCAGTATTAAATTGTGTTGATGTATTGCAAGCCAATCACAATCTGCATTTAAATTCCTTACATGCTCCTTAACATGACTGACTCATTTTGTGGTGGATGGCTGCATTCATGAATACATTTGTAAATAGTGTTGTCTCTGTTCAAAGACAGTTTTTGCTTGGAAATCAGTGGACTGGTCTGTATTTGATTTGTGTACATTGTAAATATTACTCAATACAAGAGCGTAAAGTACAAACTGATGAAGGTTCAGCAAAGTAACCAAAAAAGGGTAATTAGTAAAAGCATTTTTGACTGATTAAATGTTTTATTTTGCATGCGATTTGCACTATCCACATCAAGTCTTTTTAGTGACAGTTTTCGATCTAGAAAAACATTAGATAAAATATTTGGAGGAAAAACATTTTATAGATATAGACCCATAACTGAACCCTGATCCTAATTTGTATTTAGTCAATGACCAATAAAAGTGTGTTCACCTAAAGGTTTTCAACGGCCAGTGTCAGTAAATCTAGATTTAAATTTAAAGAATACAAATTATTTTTCATTGTCCAGCAGTTTCTTAGCCAATTCAAATTAAGAGAGAGAGAGAGAGAGAGAGATTATTATTTTAGACAGAATAGTATTTCTGTCCCTCTCGCTTCTGAAATGATTGCTACACCCCTGCTAATGTCAATCTAACACGTTTACATAGAAAAACAACCTTGTCATGTTTCACTCAGAATTCAGTCAGCGTCCGTGCGCACTGAACAAAACTCTGGCGTTTCAGCGATGATGACTCATCTGAACACCTCTTTGTGACTGGTCATTATGCGCAACGTTGTAAAAATGTGTAAAAAGAAATAGAAATATGGTGAGATATGAGCATATCTAAATTTAATGCCGCAATCACACTTTTCATTTAATTTTCACTTCATTCACGACAGCCATAAATTAGTTTAATTGTGCAGGGCATTTTTGTCTAATTTGGTGGCATTTTTGCCACTGTTAACTTCCGACTCGTGCAAGTCTTCATTATCATTATCCAAGTTCTTAATTATCCTTTTTGAAATGTTTTACACATGCTAGTAATTTGTATGTTCATGTATTTGAACGATTATTGTCATGCATGCAGGATTTTTCTTTCTCACGGTCACAAAAAACATTTTCTCACAGTCACACAAAATATACTTGGGTACAGTTTTTGGTAAAAGTTCACTGTAAACATGGCATGCAATAAAATGTGGGTCAAACTCAGTTCCTGGAGGGACGCAGTCTTGCAGAGTTTAGTTCCAACCCTGCTCCAACACACAAACCATGTAGTTTTCAAATAAGGCTGAAGGCCTTGATTAGCTGGATCAGGTGTGTTTAATTAGGGTTGAAGCTAAACTCTGCAGGGCTGTGGCCCTCCAGGAATTTAGTTTGACACCCCTGAGTTAGTGTATACAGTGACATATATGTCTCTCTTCCATCACTTTTATAGTTGTTGAAGTGATCTACAGTAAATTTAAAGGTGATATTATGTTGATGTTGACCTTTTCCTTTGTGTCAAATGTTTAACAGGACAGTTTCAATTAAAAAAAAATCACAAGATAACACTTTTTCTGAAAGTATAACTGAACAGAAAGTTTCATTTTGGAATAATTTTATTTTTTATTTATTTATTTTTTTTAAAGTCAGTTGTATTTAAAATATTTTATGTCATGACACCCATATCTAGTGCTAAGTAAAAGGTAGGGTACATTTCTGGTTCAGGTCAATTTACATTAAATTATTATTTCTAACTGTTAAGCATTTAAATGAATCTAAGTATTTTAATTCTGCTGCTAAAAACAGCTGGTAAACATAGCAAGCATCTGAAAAATAAAGAGTAGCCCCTACATCTGATTATCAGATTATTTGCAGATACTTTGGTGGTTCTGCTTGTTTCTGATATCAACAATTTAACTGTTGAAAGTTTAATAAACAATAGTTGTTTACAGTTTTTTTTTTCAGTTGCTAACAAGCATTTTTCAATACTGAAGCCACATTTTCAAAACTGTTCACACATTCAGCGATACAGAAGTCTGTGTGGACCAAACTGTGAATCATTTTTCATTGCTTTCAGACAAAATGCATGCAATGAGCACATTTTTCAAAATCCACAAACACTTTTGTCATTCATGCTCCACAACCTGCAAAACACTGTACATTTTCAGCACATTTTCCAGATGCTAACACACTGCTTTCAAAACTGATAAAAGCACATTCAAATCAGAACGATGGCAAACTGTCCATTTCTACAGGAATTATATTGGAATATAAAATCTTAGCATAATATTTATTATGAAATTGAATAATAATTATTCCAAACACAACTAAATGCAATTTCAGCTGAAAGCTAAACCAAATGTCCTATTTTTAGTCTTCTTTTTCTTCTTCTACTATTTCTTTCTTTCTTTCTTTCTTTCTTTTTGGATATCTTTTGATAAATGGATGGCTTTGGAATGATTTTGTTTGGAAACATGGATCAGGGAAGACACATTGGTGGGGGAAAAAAGAGTGGCAGAGAGAGAGACAACTAGAAACCTCACAGTTCTGAACATCCATCTATTTATTCCATACATTTTTCAAAGCACTTGTCCTATGGTCATGAGGAGGCTGGAGCCTTTCCTGGGTCATAGGCAGGAAACTCCCCTGGACAGATGGCCAGTCCATCACACATATTCATATTCACACTCACTTACAGTCTCCAGTTCACCTGTCCTGTACGTCTTTGGATTGTGGGAGAAACCCAGAGGAAACCATCATCAACATGGTTCATCATAAACATAAACATCATCAACATAAAACTTTATCGATTATGTAATGATCCCTGTTTTTAGTGTTTTTTTAAATCAGTGTGTTATGAATGAAATATATGTTTTTTTGAATGAGAATTGTTCCCAGTGTTATGATGAAACAAGCTTATTTTGAGACCTATATGAGGTGTTTTGTTGGTCTGAGTGAGTTTTGGTGGTGAGATCAACTATTTGGCCAAGATACGTGTAATGCAGACTGTATGAACAGTTTTGAAAATGTGGTTTCAGTATTGAACAATGCTTGTTAGCAAATTAAAAAAAACTGTAATATTTGCACACAGTCTTTCAAAACGTAATGTGCTATTAAATTGTATGTGACACAAGGTAAAAAATGGACTACTACAATTAATAATGATGACCTATCTATGTCTGTCTGTCCTCAGAAATCTTCTCACGTCACTCAGTAATCTATATGCATACTTTACTTTGTTGTTTTGTTGCTTTTTCCATTATTTTCCATTATTGTTGCTTTTTCCATTATTTTCCACAGTGCTCTGCTTATACTGTGAAGTATTTATTTGTACATAAATGCCCAGCATTACTGTTATGTGTGTGCCATTTATAATGTTATTATGTGCTATCTTATGTAATGCAGTCTTCTTTGTGTGTGTGTGCGTGCGTGCGTGCGTGCGTGCGTGTGTGTGTGTGTGTGTGTGTGTGTGTGTGTGTGGTTATTATCTGACAGGTCACACTAGTTTTATGTTACAGCAGGACCTGCAAGAGAAATGCAGTTTCATTTCTCCATGAATGACAATAACGCTTGACATGATATGAATTGCACAGCTCCACCAGAAGGGGGTGCAGACCTTCAACCAAGTTTTTATCTCTATAGTGGTTTTACTGTTGCCTTTCAGTACTCACAGACATGGTTTTGAAGGAAAAGAACATTTATTTCAACCCCTGTTGTAATATCACTGTTCCTGAGTGTGAACAGTTTGATCGTCACAAGATATGAATTTGTACCGACACTGCAGCATAACATGAACATCATGTTTCCCTCATTTTGGTAACTTGTCAGGAGAAACAGAGAGATTCAGAAATGTAGATTCTTAGTTGGGGGAAACAAATCAGGCAAAGCTCATGTGGCTTGAATTTGGTGTTTATTTCTGTTATGAACTTTTCAATGAAATTTTCTACTATGCAGTTATTCAAAGTGCAGGCCTTCGCCAGATCTGTAAAGAAAAACATTAGAATAAATCACTACATTGTAAGTGGACACAATTTTGTAAGTCAAAAGCAACAAGACATGGCTATAAAACTTCACATTTATAACAAAATATGGTTGTTTTTTGTTTTGTTTTTGTACCTAGAATTTACCAGGCATTGTAGGAAATCATAGACACAGTGTGAACTGAACCAGAGAGTAACTGAGATGTTACCAACCTGCGCTATCAACATCACAATAGATCAGATGTAGAATGTGACAGAAAAAAAAATTGAAAATGACAGGAAGATCTACACAGAACTGCAATGAACTAACTTGAGCCTGCTTCAGAACGTTCACCACATCTTCCCGGGTGATCACAGCATGAGCAGGCACCTTGGCAAGGTTACAGTTAATAAATTCAGTGCGTTTTACTGTTTTTCCTGGTGATTCTGGACAGATCAGTTCAAAATCGCCTGACTTCAGATCCTGAGCCCAGTCCGGTCCTTTACCAAAGCAGACAGATAGACATAGAGAAAGAACCATATCAGAAAAAATTCATATTTAAAAATGTGACACTAAGAAAACTGTGAATCTTTATTAATTAATGCAAACCACACTAATCATCTGTGTAATCCCCAACAATAGTGTGCTTGATAAAAGCAACATCACCAGTTTTTTCTGCAAGACACCTATAGGAGTGAGATCAGGTTCTGCTTTAGACTATGGAGTGGAGTCAGTGTACAAATCTGATAAAGCACATTTCACTTTTAATTACAGTGTGTGGGATACGATCTACTACCTGAAAGCCCCATCATAGCCATAATAAATCTCATCAGAAGAGGCTTTGCACTTGCTCTCATCTCCCAAAAAAATGTGTGTTTTTTTGTGCGATTATAACAACTTTGTGTGATTGTTCATTGAAAAAAATTGATTAACCAACTGCGAGTGCATATTTAGTAATACTCACATAGAGTACAGTTAGGTGTTTTGCCGCATATGGCTGAATCTTGGGACTTTCCAGCCAGCACGTCTGTTCAGGTCAGTGTGGCAGGACTTCTTTCCTCGCAGAGTATTCCAGATTACACCCGAACCCTCACGCACCACGGCCACGACATAGAAACATGAGGCCTCTGTGCACATCACAGAAAGTAAGCTTAAAGTTCTGTTCACACCATGAACAATAACTATAAAGATAACAATAACAGTATTAGCGCCCACACCAATGAACGATAATGTTCCATATATTGTAAGTGTGTTCTGCAGTTTTGTCGTATACCACTTTAAATAATCAAGCTCTTTAAAGCAGGATGGATTCTGATTGACTGTCAATATTTTTATAGTTCATCATCTGAAAAAAAATTGCTTTGAAAGTGATTCCAATTATATATTTCCTCTGTATTGTTATCGTTGGCACGCTATATGAGGAATCTTAGAGTTTATTGTGTCACACTTCCTTTTCTCTGAATGGCTAATGGGACACCAGTGAATTTTAAGTTCTTGAGGCGGGGCTGACGGGTCCCCAGCTGATAAGAAATTATACATACAATATGTAATCATGTTTTCAATCAAATAAATGAGAACAGAACATACAGTACATACTCAAGACCCCACACATCTTTTGACACCTTAAAACATCTGATTTATAGTGTGTCATCTATAAAAACATAATGCTAGAGCATTTTTCACTTTTTAGTGGATGTATGCAGCCAGCACCATAAAGTTCCCACAAAAAAGGCTAAAGAAGATACATATACAGTATATTAATGAATTTAGGGACCCTTTATACATTCAAATGCATTCTTAGCATAATTGTGTGTCACCTCTAAGGGCACGCATGGCCTCATAATAATCTTCTCTCAGGTAGATGAAGGAGTCTGTGCTCTTAGGGAGCTCCATCAGTTCACATGCATAGTCTGAGAACATCAGGTCTTTACCCTCAAAAGCAGCAGAAGAGAAAAGATCTGAATCCTGTTGAAAACAACAGTTGAATATTAAAAGTTGGTTTTCAGTGCTTCTTGAATGTATTATATTATATGGTTAAATATCTGGATCAATATTACTCCCTTTCTTAAAACAATGACAAACAGTGGTCTTTCATCAGCAATAATGTAGTCAAGGGAAATCAAAAGTTACTGATGCAACATTCGTTTGAATTGGCATACCGGAATCTGTTTAAGGACTTTATAAATCTGCTGTGAGTCAGTGTCCTTGCGGCCAATGACAGCACCGAGAGGCTCTTTGGCGAGGTAGCAATCCTTGTACTCCTCAACACTTTTCCTGCTGCCATCCATGCACAACAGCTGGTAGTTCTGCCTTTCAGTTGCTTAAGAATTCAGTTTGTACAAGAAGCTTGTAAATCAGCAGCCATGAAATCATAACCTCCTGCCACAGCTCTAATATCTTTAACAGTTTTAAGACAGTCCATAATTATTTGGATTTTGTCAAAGCTATAACTCACGTGGGATTGCATCCAGATAAACAAAGGCAACTTTTCCATGACCATTTTTCAAGCACTTGGAGAGAAAGCAGGAGTTATATTGTTGTTTATATGTCGAGAAGACAATGGAATACGAGAGTGTTTTAGTGTGAATCGCACTGTAAGGTTCCTTCATCACCGTAGTATTTTTCGTTTCGTGAGCAGCTGCAGTCACCCTGGCAAGATTGGCACAGGTTTGGGTATCGGGCTTTTGATATTCCAGGAATGCAGCTGCTTGAAAAGAACCATGACACAGCTGGAGAACACACACACACACACACACACTCAAAAACAAAAAAACAACTAAAAACCTGATAATGTATCCAGCTTATCACACCTCACTCTTTATGAGGGATCGCTTGTTGTATTTTGGATGAAAGCATCTGCTAAATTAATAACTGTAAATGTAAAAGTCCAAGTACAAAACAAAAGTAGTTTCATATGCACCTGATTTTTCAATGCAGAAGCTATTTTTACTGTAAATGTGTAAACCGTTAACTGTAAGCTGTAAACTGTTATAGATAAATAACCAGAGGAATAACAAAGTGCAGTAAATAAGTCCTCATTATTATGACAATAAATATTATGATAAATACCAGTTTGCAACATCAAGCAGCATTTTGGACTGAGATAAATTTGGAAGTCTTGCACATTCAAGTTAAAAATGGTAATGTCTGCTCATATTAAAAATAAAGTGGATGCAAAGTTGCAATGGATGACGGTCAATATTAAGAAATATGAGGCCTCTGTAGATCAATATTCCAGAGAGTTGTGTAATAATAATTTACACAATCGAGTTTTTCTCGATTGCTAACACACAATTCATGAAACAATTCACCATTTATTCACAACTTTAAACACAATCTCAAAACTACACACTAACTTGTGCAAACTTCAAACTTCCAGGTCAAAATCAAATACTTCAGTCAAAAACATGTTCTCATTTGTCAGACTCAAACTTTGCAGCCTCCAGGCATTTGAAAACAACTGTGGCATGAAGTCTTTCCTTTGAGATCATTGATGGTAAAGTCAGTGTCCTTCTTTACCACAGCCACAGCATAACAGCATCCTTGAGAAGAATTAGAGAAGAAAGGAGTTGAACAGAATCAAAAACACCTGTCAGACACCATTGACTTATAAATTGAAAAATATTTAGCAATATTTAGTTTCATCATGTGCCGAATGATGCATCTTCCAATATATTATTATGAGAAAAATAAGGAAACACTCACTACTGGGCTAAGAGGAACCCCCTACATGGAGAAAGAAGCCCCCCACTGCGTAACCTCATGCCACCTGTTAGCCTATCTGATTTTTGCAGAATATGTCAAATATAATGTGACATCATTTATTTATTTTCATATTAAAAAAATGTGTCATTAATCTCAAAAACTAAATCAGAAATTGTCTATTTCGACAATATAGTTAACAAATCAAATAACAGAATCACAGTTAAAGAGATCCATCTGTAATCTATGTAATAAAATTTATTTAATTGTAATATCAGCAATAAAATATCTATTCGCATTGAATGATACCAATCATTTGGTCTATATATGATGTAATAATAATGAAGATGTTTGACGTGCATCTTATACATAATATGAAATATACTCTTGTCATCAACATAACAGTTTGTTATAACAATTTGTTTCCCTTTGTTAGCTATGATTGAGCACATTACAGTGAGGGTCACCATCCATGTTAATATGTTTTTTGTTTTTTTTACTAGGCAGCTCAGATTATTTATGGGTTATGAGGCTATTGTGTAGGAAATTCCATTGCTTGTGTGTGTGTTGTTTACAAGCAAATTTAAGTTACATTATTGTTTTTTTTTTTGTTGTTGTTGTTTTTTTTTCACAGGCACACGTTTGTGTGTGAATCTGAGACTGGACATTTACACTGAGTGCAAATAGTTATAGATTCTATTTACACTATTAAAATAGCAAGATTTTCTGCTATTTATACTACTTATTGCAAATAGTGGCAATTATCTGCAACTTAGTATTGTAGTACATTATAAAACAGTACACAATAATAACGTATTGAGTGTAAATTATAGTTTTAATTCAAATGATTAAATGGATGCCACCTTATTGGGACAATAAAGCCCTCCCTACACCTACCCTAACCCTACCCGATACTTTTATTTTCAACTTTTTGATTATTTCCTTCATTTCTATTGAAATAAATGCCTTTCCGATGCGATACAAGATTTGAAAAGGCCTTTTTCAAATCTCATATCGCATCGCTTTTTGACACGATCGACCCGAGTTCGAGTCCGCCTTTTGCCGAGCTTTTTTTCTCCCTTTTCAAGTTCGGCAAAAGGCGGAATCGAACTCGGGTCGATCGCGTCAAAAAGCATGCGTATTACCAACTACGCTAGACGAATAAATGTCCCGTTTTAGTGTTGACTAACCGAATCACACGTTGGTGGGCGGAGTTAGTGTAAATAGCCTTTGCCAACAAGGCGGGCTATTTGCACTTAGTGCAAATAGACACTCCGTAAACCATATCTTAAGATAAGTCAACATTTGAACCACTTTAAAGGTTTTTTCCCCCTACATATGTGTTTTTCTCATTTTACAGGCACACGTTTGACTTTGTTAACATGCACGCCGAAAAAAAATACGCGCTGCTCACGCGCTGCTCACGCTTGCGGTGTGAAACGGGCGTGAGACTTGATGAAGGGTAAGTTTTGCATTTCTGTACTAAATAAATAATATAAACCATATCTTCTAAAGATAAGCCAATATTTGAATGACTTTTAAGTTTTTTTTTTTTTTCACCCTACATTTCTATCATTAGATCATTAGACAGCTGAGTTTGGACCGGAGAATAATGCATTGGGCAGGTAGACAAAATTTGGGCTGCTTTTAAAAAATTAAAAGCCGCCCAATCAGCTGCTTTTTTTCTTCGCTTTTATCTTTAGTCATGTTATTTTAATATGTTCGAGCTTAAAGTATCACAGTAAAATAATGTGTAGTGCAGTCATCAACTCATTTTTCCTTAACGCAACCCTTATTGGTTCAGTTTAACAGACTTGTCAATCAATTTACCATCTTTTATGTTGGTGAGATGTGATGACTCGTGGGTGACGGGGTTTTGGCGCTATAAAAGGGCAAGATTTAAATGTGCAGCTATATTCATTCATTCATTTTAGTGATTGCGATGGCAAAGTGGCCTAAATATACAGTAAGTTATACTATAGAGTGACTCAAATCTCACAACGTGGATTACATGTGGTGAGAAATTAATAGAAGACTTCTAAATATAATTGTAACTGAAATAAGAGAACAGTCGAATGATTTAATAAAAATCAAAACTGAATATGGGAATACGATGCTGTCCTGCATCAGAACATTTTTAACCGTCCAGACGCTACTCCATTAATGCCAGGTATACTTGGCATTGACAGCTGCTGGACTTGAACAGTTTTGACTGTGCAAAGTTCTGCATTATGTTCTAAAATGTGTACTTCATGAAATACCTGCTTTAGTTCTGTCTGAAGATAAAGCACAAGACAAAGGTAAGCGCATTGTTGTTAACTGTTATTATTATTTTATTTTTGCTGTCAGATCATAGTATGTATGTATCAATGAATAACACATTTTTGGCTGTCATGGGTGTGTGCATGAACGAGAGTAAATGCCAGCTAATTTACATTGCTTTCTGATCACTTTATTGTGCACTTTTTGCACAAAATTAGCTTATTATTACTGTGGACATTGAAAACGATCCATGTGTTTTTCAGAGGATTAAAGTCATCGGTTAATTTCTTGATTGCCACTTTGAAAAGATTTCTGGACATTTTAAGCATATTTTCTGACTCCCTTTAACGCATTTGCCCTGTTTTGATCAAAAAACATACTTTACCACTTTATTTTCTAAAAATATTGATCTGCAACACACGCTCACAAGAGCATCATGACGCATGTGTGTTGTGTTCATGCTAGAGTTGAGACTGTAGCATGAAGAAGCTTTGAATAATATTTTATTGTAAATAAAGTGGTAAATATTTGTTTTTGTTTTTTTTGTTTTGTTTTTTTGCACAAACAAAGCACTCGCGTTGCTTCATAAAATTAAGGTTAAATCACAGGTGTCACATGGATTACTTAAATGATGTCTTTCCTACCATTCTGGACCCTGAATGTGTAAGTTGTGTTGCTGCCAATTGAGGGTCAGAAAGCTCTCAGATTTCATCAAAAAATATCCTCATTTGTGTTCTGAAGATGAACGAAGGTCTTATGGGTTTGAAATTAAATGAGGGTGAGTAATTGATGACAAAATTTTCATTTTTGGTTGAACAAATCCTTTATAACATTGTACGTGTATTTACACACAGTTTTTGCTTTGTCTGTTGCCACCTCATCGCATTCATTTATAGTAATCAGAAAGCCAAACCTCTGTCACACCTCATCAAGAATCTACCCTGCCACTGCCTCCATCATGTTTGCAACTATTTATTAACTTGGCAAAATGTTTGCTGCCATAGCGCTTGTAAAGTGCGGTCATACAGCTTCAACAGCCCTTGTTGTTTAAAACATGTATCTTGATTTGTTTAACATCTCAATCAACTTGAATCACATATTTGCATCGATTTTCAACTGACTTTGAGTACATTGTTACATCCCTGTTACTCACAAAAGTAGCATACTACTTTAAACCAGAGGTGTCTAAACTCGGGTCTTGGATGGCCACTCTCCTGCAGAATTTAGCTACAACTTGCCTCAACTCACCTGCCTGGAAGTTTCTGGTATGCCTAGTAAGACCTTAGTTAACTGACTCAGATGTGTTTAATTAAGGATGGAGCTAAACAATGCAGGACAATGACCCTCAGAGCAGGATTTGACACCCCTGCTTTAAACCATCACTTTTTTTTTTTTGTTATTCAAAATATTGACTGTGTTTCTTAAAGTATTTGTGTGTTTTGAAGTTGGCCAGTGTGTAATGTATATAGAATAACCAATTGTTAGTAATTTTTACTCTGTTATTTTCTGATTTTAAAGGCTCATGGTGAGACACTTCATAAGGGCATGCAAGCTGGCCTCCTAATACGAAGGTGCATTGCAGGACCTTTCTCCTTTTAAATGTGCAAGAAAAAAACGGACTGTTTTGGACATTTGTGTTGTTTTTTTTTAAAGCTTGTCTTTCAGTGGTTGTTTCCCCTGAGGTATGAGTATATTTTCAGCATTGTATGACAGTTCTTTGGCAGTTTTTTTGCTACTTTTGTGTCCTTGTTGTATACATATACTGGCATTCACACATTAGCATGCACAGGCAGGTTGTGTACTGTTCTTAATATTAAAAACCTGTTTATAAACACTGCAAGAATTTTTTTTAAACGTTTCAAGCAAATGTAGTGTATTTTGTTTATCTGTATCTAAAATAAAGTTTACATTATCATAACTAGAAAATTAATGTTAAAACTTTTTTGAACTTAATTAAATGTTTAAATTGCAAATATTGTGTTTAAGTTGATTTAACTTTAAATTTTAAGGCAGCCACAAAACTTAAGTTTTCAAGTTGAAACGGGTGAATTTTTTTTTTACAGTGCATCAACTCTTTTTAGTGTCAGTTTTCGATCTAGAAAAACATGAGATAAAAAACATTTTATAGATATAGACCCATAACTGAACCCTGATCCTAATTTGAATTGGGTCAATGACAAATAAAAGTGTGTTCACCTAAGGGTTTTCAATGGCCAGTGTCAATAAATCTAGATTTAAATCTTAAGATACAAGATAGTCTATGCATGACCTGACGTTTTATTCATATCCAAAATGAGTAAATGTGATCATTATGGAGCGCTTAACACTCTCATGTATGTTTCTCTCATGCAGAATGTCCAAAACGGACTCATAACAAGAAAATAATTGTCCAAACAATATCTGTGACTGGACAAATGACCCAGTGGAATGGTAACATGAATGGTACCTGATTGAGACAGCTAATCTTAGATCAGAGTTCGGCAACCTTGTGGGCGTGAAGTGCCATTTTTAATTTTTCTAGTTTACTACTGTGCCAATTAAATGCCTACATACTCTTTTTTACATTTTATGATAAATATCTGTTTGATTATCATATCATCTGAACACCTCTGATTGGCCATTGCATTCATAAGCTCAAGAGAATCGTGTGTGATTGGTTATAATGTGCAACACTGTAAAAATGTGTAAAAAGAAATAGAAATGAGATATGAGCATATCTAAATTTAATGCCGCAATCACACTTTTCATTTAATTTTCACTTCATTCACGACAGCCATAAATTAGTTTAATTGTGCAGGGCATTTTTATCTAATTTGGTGGCATTTTTGCCACTGTTAACTTCCGACTCGTGCAAGTCGGACGACATGTTTTACATATTTTTTTACATGTTTTACACATGCTAGTAATTTGTATGTTCATGTATTTGAGCGATTATTGTCATGCATGCAGGATTTTTCTTTCTCACGGTCACAAAAAACATTTTCTCAAAGTCACAAAAAAATACTTTGTTACTGTGTAGGTACAGTTTTTAGTAAACGTTCACTGTAAACATGGCATGCAATAAGTTCTATGTATACAGTGACATTTTATGTCTCTCTTCCATCACTTTTATAGTGCTGTTGAAGTGATCTACAGTATATTTAAAGGTGATATTATGTTGATGATGACCTTTTCCTTTGTGTCAAATAGTTTAAATTAAAACAAAAAATCACAAGGCAACACTTTTTATGAAAGTATAACTGAACAGAAAGTTTCATTTTGGAATAATTAGATTTTTATTTTAATTTATTATTATTATTTTTACAAAGTCAGTCATATTTAAAATATTTGATGACATGATACCCATATCTAGTAAGTAAAAAGTGCTTTTCAGGTTCTGGTCAATTTACATTAAATTATTATTTCTAACTGTTAAGAATTCAAATGAACCTAAGTATTTATCTCTGAAAACCAGATGGTAAACATAGCAAGCATCTGAAAAATAAAGAGTAGCTCCTACAACTAATTATCTGATTATTTGCAGATACTTTAATGGTTCTGCTTGTTTCTGAATTGTTTAACTATTAAAATTCATTTTAAATCAAATTTTTATATCATTTTAAAAGTTTAAACAAAAGGCTAAAGTAAGTGCTGTGATGGTAAAGAGAATGTGGGTAAAGAAAGACAAGTGTGCTGGTTAATCAGTTGAAAGTAGGACCTCTGAGTTCTATTTGTTTTGGTTTATGATGGTCAAAGTAAGTAGGGGGTGAAGTAGTGGAATATTAAGTATTTTGGAAGGTGCGAAAGAGTTTGAACAAAGCTTGAGAATGTTTGTTTTTAAATTCCTTGTTTTTATTGTAGTGATTATTTTTTTTCATTCCTTGTTTTTATTATTATTTTTTAATGACTATTTTACTTCCTTTTATGTAAAGCACTTTGAATTACCACTGTGTATGAGATGTGCTATATAAATAAACTTGCCTTGCCTTGCCTTGTTGAATGTTTAATAAACAATAGTTGTTTAAGATTTACACACGCAGTCTTTCAATATGTAATGTGCTATTAATTTGTATGTGACACAAATGAAAAAAAAATGGACTACTACAATTAATAATGATGACCTATCTATGTCTGTCTGTCCTCAGAAATCTTCTCATGTCACTTAGGAATCCGTATGCATACTTTACAAGGATTGTTGCTTTTTCCACTATTTTCCACAGTGCTCTGTGTTTATACTGTCAATTACTGACTTATACATAAATGTTCAGTATTAATGTTATGCGTGTGTGCCATTTATAATGTTATTATGCGCTATCTTATGTAATGCAGTCCTCTGTGCGTAATGTGTGTGTGTGGTTATTGTCTGAAAGCTCACACTAGTTTTATGTTACAGCAGGACCTGCAAGAGAAATGCAGTTTCATTTCTCCATGAATGACAATAACCAAGTTTTTATCTCTATAGTGGTTATATTGTTGCCTTTCAATACTCCAACTATAATCATGAAACACTCACAGACATGGTTTTGAGGGGGGGCTTTTTTATTTCAACCCCTGTTGTAATATCACTGTTCCTGAGTGTGAACAGTTTGATCGTCACAAGATATGAATTTGTACCGACACTGCAGCATAATATGAACATCATGTTTCCCTCATTCTGGTAACTTATCAGGAGAAATAGATTGATTCAGAAATGTAGATTCTTAGTTGGGCGCAACATATCAGGTAAAGCTCATGTGGCCTGAATTTCTGTTATGAACTCAATTTTCTACTTCCAGCAGAACTTCAAAGTGCAGGCCTTCACCAGATCTGTGAAGAAAAATATTGGAGTAAATCACTACATTGTAAGTGGACACCATTTTGTAAGTTAAAAGCAACAAGACATGGCTATAAAACTTAACACTTATAACAAAATCCATTTGTTTTTTGTTTTGTTTTTGTACCTAGAATTTACCAGGCATTGTAGGAAATCATAGACATAGTGTTTACCTGGTTGACCCTGGCCAGTCTCGTAGGTCCTTTCAATCATGTCAGTGTACTTTTTATCCAGGAATTCCTCCAGAGGTTTAGTATTCTCTTGAAGGCATTTAGTGGAATCAGTGAAAAGGAGGTTTCTTTCACCCTCTGACTTGAACAGATGAACTTCTGAATTGGCCTGAAACATAGGGACGAGGTTCAAAAACAAAGACAAATTACTTTGCAGGCAAAATGTAGAAATATATTGAGGTTAAAAATCTAGTCTGGTAACACAAAGTAATGAAAGAGTGAACTGGACCAGAGAGTAACTGAGATGTTACCAACCTGCGCTATCAACATCACAATAGATCAGATGCAGAATGTGACAGAAAAAAAATCGAAAATGACAGGAAGATCTACACAGAACTGCAATGAACTAACTTGAGCCTGCTTCAGAACGTTCACCACATCGGCACGTGCATCTTCCCGGGTGACCACAGCATGAGCTGGCACTTTTGCAAGGTTACATTGAACAAAATCAGTGTGTTTTACTGATTTGTCTGGTGATTCTGGACAGATCAGTTCAAAATCGCCTGACTTCAGATCCTTAGCCCAGTCCGGTCCTTTACCTAAGCAGACATAGAGAAGGAATCATATCAGAAAAATATCGTATTTAAAAAGTGACACTATGAAAACTGTGGAGCTTTATTAATTAATGCAAACCACACTAACCATCTGTGTAATCCCCAACAATAGTGTGCTTGATAAAAGCAACTTCACCCGTTTTTTCTGCAAGACACCTATAGGAGTGAGATCAGGTTCTGCTTTAGACTATGGAGTGGAGTCAGCGTACAAATCTGATAAAGCACATTTCCCTTTTAATTACAGTGTGTGGGATACGATCTACTACCTGAAAGCCCCATCATAGCCATAATAAATCTCATCAGAAGAGGCTTTGCACTTGCTCCCCTCTCCCACCGCCTTCCCACTGCCTTTACACAGTTCACACAGGTTTGATTGAGGATCAGCACCAGGAGCACAGCCTTTACTGAAGAAATTGTCTGAGAAATAGAGAGAAAATGTGCTATTTTATGTGATTACAACAACTCTGTGTGATTGTTCATAAAAAAATGTATTAACCAGCTGTGAGTGCATATTTAGTAATACTCACATAGGGTACAGTTAGGTGTTTTGCCGCATATGGCTGAATCTGGGACTTTCCAGCCAGCATTGCGGTTCAGGCCAGTGTGACAGGACTTCTTCCCTCGCAGAGTATTCCAGGTTACACCTGAGCCCTTATGCACCACGGCCACGACATAGTAACTTGAGGCCTCTGTGCACATCACAGAAATGAAGTTGACTGACTCTGACTCAACTGACTCTGACAGCACTGTAGCATGTCTTGCACTGCATAGCTTAGAACACATGCAGCTCCATCTTCTCTTCTGCACTAACAACTACTGCACTGAACTTCACAGTAAAACACTAACAGTATACATCACTGTAAGCCAATATAAAAGCTATACATACATCTATAAGTCTCTTGAGAATACAGTTTACTATGTGTATATTATGGAAATAGGTGTATTGTATAGTGTACTATTGTCTATTGTTTATTGTATATTGTGCAAATGTGTATATTGTGTAAAGTGTGCATATTGTTGTATATTGTTGTTTATGTATATTGTAAATTTTTCATATCTTGTTGCTTGTACTGCCCATGGCACAGAGTCTTGTACCCAAGAATTTCACATGACGTGACAATAAAGAGATTTGATTTGATTTGATTTTGATTTGAAGTTTAAACATCCAAACGATGATGTTCTGTTTATAATAAGCATGCGCTAGAGTTTTGTTGTCTACCACTATATATGGACAAGCTCTTTAAAGCAGGGTGGATTCTGATTGTCTGTCAATGTTTTTATGGTTCATCAGCTGGAAAATATAGTTTTTGAAAGTGATTCCAACTATATCTTTTCTCTGTGCTGTTATAAGGTGAGTAAATGATGACAGAATTTTTATTTTTGGATGAACTATCCATTTAAGCCAGGATTAGCAGACCAATTTTCATAGAAAACAGTGACAGACCAATACAGACCAGTGCTTCACAAAAGTGGAAGTATTTTATACTTACCTCCACCAGTATCACAGCTTTCTACAAGAAAGTAGTGAATAGAATATTAGGTTTCATCAAACATGTTAATTCTGACAAACAGGTGGCTTATGAAGTGATTTATGAAATATGAGATCGTGTTCATTCTTACTTTGATCATACTGCTCAACCATAACCGGAACTAGGCCACACTTTGCAGCAATATATACCTGGCCACCATCAACTGCAATGGCATCTGCTTCTCTGCGCTTTTAAAGTCAAGCAGAAAATCAAACAGAATATTAACATATACAGGTGGACAGCGCATAAAGATGATTGACATCAACCTCAGCACTCATCCACGTGACCCAACAATACCATGATTTTCTTGAAGCACTCTTCCACAGATGATGGATTTTGGCACGCTAATTGAGGAATCTTAGAGTTTATTGTGTCACACTTCGTTTTCTCTGCATGGCTAATGGGACACCAGTGAACTTTATGTTCTTGAGGTGGTGCTGGCGGGTTCCCATCTGAAAAGAAATTATGCATACAATATTCAATTATGTTTCCAATCAAGTAAATGTCAAGAACAGCACATAATACCTATTAAGTACACTTAATATGTGGCATCTGCAAACACATAATATCATTTCTCAGTTTTAGTGGATGTACAGTATGCACTCAGTACCATAAAGTTCACACAAAAAAGGCTAAATAATATACATGTATTTTTAGCAATGGATGAATGCTAAATAATTCAAATAAATGTTGTTTGATGCATGATTATTTGTGGATTAATTGTCGTAATACTTTTTTGGGGACACTGTATACATTCACATGTGTCACCTTTAAGGGCACGCATGGCCTCAAAGTAATCTTCTCTCAGGTAGATGAAGGAGTCTGTGCTCTTAGGGAGCTCCACCAGTTCAGATGCAGAGTCTGAGAACATCAGGTCTTTACCCCCAAAAGCAGCAGAAGAGAAAAGATCCGAATCCTGTTGAGCACAACAGCTGAATATTCAAAGTTGGCTTTCAGTGTCTACTGAATGTATTGTAGGCCTATTATACGGTTAAATAATTTAGATCAATATTACTCATTTCTTAAAACAATGACAGGGTCATTCTTCAGTAATAATGTAGTCAAGAGAAAATAAAAGTAACTAATACAACATTCGTTTGAATTGGCATACCGGAATCTGTTTAAGGACTTTATAAATCTGCTGTGAGTCAGCGTCCTTGCGGCCGATGACAGCACGGAGAGGCTCTTTGGCGAGGTGGCAGTCCTTGTACTCCTCAACACTTTTCCTGCTGCCATCCATGCACAATAGCTGGTAGTGCTGCCTTTCACTCGCTTAAGAATTCAGATTGGACAAGAAGCTTGTAAATCAGCAGCCATGGAATCATAACCTCCTGCCACAGCTCTAATATCTTTAACAGTTTTAAGACAGTCAATAATTATTTCGATTTTGGCAAAAGATTTCACTCACATGGGATTGCATCCTGACAAACAAAGGCGACTTGTCCATGACCACTTTTCAAGCACCTGGAGAGAATGCATGAGTTATATTGTTGTTTATATGTCGAGAAGACAATGGACTATGAGAGTGTGTTAGTGTGAACCGTACTCTAAGGCTCCTTCATCACCGTAGTATTTTTCATTTTGTGAGCTGCTGCAGTCACCCTGGCAAGATTTGCACAGGTTTGGGTATCGGGCTTTTGATATTCCAGGAACGCAGCTGCTTGAAAAGAACTGTGACACAGCTGGAGAACACAAAATAGCACAACTAAAAACCTGTTATTGTATTGTAAAACCTATTATTGTATCCAGCTTATCACATGGATAATCATCCTTATCCTAACTTTGTATTACTAGGGC
The DNA here is from genome assembly GCA_039654775.1 of Spinibarbus caldwelli. NCBI lineage: Eukaryota > Metazoa > Chordata > Actinopteri > Cypriniformes > Cyprinidae > Spinibarbus > Spinibarbus caldwelli. The sequence goes on from CM077234.1 coordinate 13,856,340, forward strand.
TTCACATGTTTATTCCCTCTTTATGATGAATCGCTTGTTGTATTTTGGATGAAAGCGTCTGCTAAATTAATAACTGTAAATGTAAAAGTCCATGTTCCAAACAACTGAAAGCAGTGCCATATCCATGATGATTTTTCATTGCAGAAGTAAGCTATTTTTACTGTAAATGTGTAAACCATTTACTGTAAGCTGTAAACTGTTATAGATAAATTACTAGAAGAATAACAAAGTGTGTTAAAGAAGTCCTAATGATTATGATAATAAATATTATGATAAATACCAGTTTGCAACATCAAGCAGAATATTGGACTGAGATAAAACTGGAAGTCTTGCACATTCAAGTTAAAATTGGCCGTGTCTGCTCTTATAGTGAAAATAAGGTGGAAGCAAAGTTGCAATGGATGATGGTCAATATTTGGAAATATGAGACCTCTGTATATCAATATTCCAGAGAGTCGTGTAATAATAATTTACACAATAATAATCCAGCCACACTAACCCTTCTCAAGAGGCATGTCATCAGGACCATCCCAGGGAATCTTATTTTGTGCAACCAGTCTTCCTATGGGTATATTCCAGCCTCCAGGCCTTTGAAAACAACTGTGGCATGAAGTCTTTCCTTTGAGATCATTGATGGTAAAGTCAGCGTCCTTCTTTACCACAGCCACAGCATAACAGCAACCTTGAGAAGAAGTGGAGAAGAAAGAAGGTGACGAGAATCAAAAAGACATCTGTCAGAAACCACCGACTTATAAATTTAAAAATATTTAGAGACAGCTTCATCATGTGCTGTATATATTATTAGGTGAAAAAATAAGGAAACATCTGCTAATTTAGTTGTCATAGCACTAAATTCAAAATCATAAATAGAGGCAATCTTGTCTCACTGCTGGGCTAGGAGGAACCCCCTACATGGTGAATGAAGCCCCCTCTGCGTAAACTTATCCCAGTTGGAGAATATGTCAAATATATATGACATTAATCTGAAATACTAAGTGAAATCTTGTCTATTTTAACAATTTAGTTGAATAACAATCAAATAATAGAATCACAGTTCAAGCGATCCGTCTGAATTGCATTACATTGCACTACATTTAAGGTCCAATTCTCGCTATTAAAACACCATTAATTATGACTTTTGCCTCAATAAACTCCTAATTTACTGTTTATTAATAGTTATTAAGGTGGTTGTTAAGTTTAGGTATTGGGTAGGATTAGTGATGTAGAATATGCTCATGCAGAATATGTGCTTTATAAGTATTAATAAACAGCTAATATGTTAATAGGCATGCTAATAAGCAACTAGTTAATAGTGAGAATTGGTCCCTATGCTAAAGTCTTACCAATAATTTACATTTAATTGTCATATTAGCAGTAAAATATCTGTTTACATTGAACGATACCAATCATTTGATCTATAGGTTATGATGAATAATGAAAATGTTTGAAGTGTGCATCTTATTGAATTATTAAATATATTCATATTTATTCTTGTAATCAACACCACAATAAAATAACAAAATATTTACTTTTTTTAGATTTCTCAGTGATGATAGGTCGGAGGTCATATGGATGTAGTCCAGCTAGGTAAATATGTTGCCCATCTACAGTCATAGCATCTGCTTCACCTTTCTGTGAATCATAGACAATTTAATAAAAATGTTATTTAGACTAAACAAAACAGTGTGTGTGAGGTAAAATAATAAGCCTATTTTATTACCTCAATGCCTTTCAGGCATTCAGTTAGAGAAGATTTGAGAAGACACTCAAGCTCTGGTGATTTGGTGGCGAGGTGTTGGCATTTAGGCGAGCATGGAGGAGTCACACACCATTTGACTTTTTGAGCGCCGGCTGAGGGCAGTGCCACAACTGCAAAGAAAAAGACACAGTAATAGTTAATAGTCCACTTGAGCACAATGATTAAATAAGAACTGACAAAAAAAAAAAAGTAAAAAAAAATCAAACATGGCAATTACCAAAGCACCCCAGCAACGAGATGAGCAGGATGTTCATATTAGGCCTTCACCAGTGACTTTTGGCACGAGGAGTCAGGAGAGACGAGGCTTTTTATAGGAGGTCTGGAAGCACAGGTGGGTTGGGTCAAACAAACACATCCAGACAAATCATCATCATCATCGTTTGCTCAGGATTTCTCAATATCTGTTTGTGCAGGCTATATGCCAGTTCACAATTCTGCAGAAGGAGCCATTGTCTATAATGGAAATTCCCCAGTCAAGTTAATGATAAATTCAAACATTTATTATTGATAAACATTAGCTTTCTTTTTTTGTATAAATTAATAGTAGAAATGTAAAATTATACTGTACATGCACCTAGAAAATTAGGTAACACTTTAGATTATGGAACACCATTCTTTGTTATTAGCATGCATATTACTAGCACATTGGCTGTTTATTAGTACTTATAAAGCACATATTAATGCCTTATTCTGCATGACCATATTCTGGATCCCTTAAGTCTACCCAGTACCTAAACATAACTACTACAACCAACTACTTACTATCAATAAGAAACAAATTAGGGGTTTATTTAGGCAAAACTCTTAGTTAATAGTGAATACATATTCTCTCATCTAAAGTATTACCAAAAATTGCATTAAAAGTGACAACTTGCCCCAACCTGATATTTATTTTATTTTTAATTGATTTGATTTTTATTTATTTTTTTAGTAACAAAAAAATTCAATAATATTGAAATTGTATTTTATGCAAATTGAATTTTAACTCAAAATCTTATAGTTAAGATAAAGTCCCTGTGGCAATTAGTCCTGATCTCTGATGTTGTGTGCATCAGCATCAAAGTGTGTGTCGAGTTATTGCAAGCCAAACACAGTCTGAATTCAAATTCCTTACATGCTCCTTAACATGATTGAATCATTTTGTGGTGGATGGCTGCATTTGTAAAGACATTTGCTCAGAGTAAACAGTGTTATCTCTGTTCGGAGACCAGAGTTTGTGCGCTTGGCAATCAGAGGACTGGCCCATATTTGACTTGTGTCCATTGCAAATATTACTCAAGAGTGTAAAGTACAAACTGATGTAGGTTCAGCAAAGTAACCAAAAAGCCTTTTTTGGGTATGTCAGAAGTGTGATGACGTCCAGATTAAACATTGCAGGTATACCAGTATCTACTACTAAATCACAAAAAATCACACCAGTGTTTGACTGGCGTTGCACAACTCTGGGATGTCCATTGTGTGTGGGAGGGTGTCCATTTTTGACTGATTAAATACATTATTTTGCATGCCATTTGCACTATCCACATACATTTTAGTGTCAGTCTTCCATCTAGAAAAACAGGTAACACTTTAGTATAGGGACCAATTCTCACTATTAGCTAGTTGCTATTATTGCTATAGTTGCTATTAAGTTGCTATAGTTGCTATTAACATGCATATTATTAACATATTAGCTGTTTATTAGTACTTATAAAGCACATATTCTGCATGACCATATTCTACATCCCTAATCCTACCCAATACCTAAACTTAACAACTATCTTAGTAAACTCAATTTATAGAATGGCTCGTAATTGTAGTACACACTCGTTTATTGAAATGTTAACAAATTAAAATGTTAATATATATCTATATATATATATCTATATATATATATATATATATATATATATATATATATATATATATATATATATATATATATATACAGGTGCATCTCAATAAATTAGAATGTCGTGGAAAAGTCCATTTATTTCAGTAATTCAACTCAAATTGTGAAACTCGTGTATTAAATAAATTCAATGCACACAGACTGAAGTAGTTTAAGTCTTTGGTTCTTTTAATTGTGATGATTTTGGCTCACATTTAACAAAAACCCACCAATTCACTATCTCAACAAATTAGAATACTTCATAAGACCAATAAAAAAAACATTTTTAGTGAATTGTTGGCCTTCTGGAAGTATGTTCATTTACTGTATATGTACTCAATACTTGGTAGGGGCTCCTTTTGCTTTAATTACTGCCTCAATTCGGCGTGGCATGGAGGTGATCAGTCTGTGGGACTGCTGAGGTGGTATGGAAGCCCAGGTTTCTTTGAAATGGCCTTCAGCTCATCTGCATTGTTGGGTCTGGTGTCTCTCATCTTCCTCTTGACAATACCCCGTAGATTTTCTATGAGGTTCAGGTCTGGTGAGTTTGCTGGCCGGTCAAGCACACCAACACCATGGTCATTTAACCAACTTTTGGTGTTTTTGGCAGTGTGGGCAGGTGCCAAATCCTGCTGGAAAATGAAATCAGCATCTCCATAAAGCTTGTCAGCAGAAGGAAGCATGAAATGCTCTAAAATGTCCTGGTAGATGGCTGCGTTGACTCTGGACTTCAGAAAACACAATGGACCAACACCAGCAGATGAAATGGCAGCCCAATTCATCACTGACTGTGGAAACTTCACACTGGGCTTCAAGCAGCTTGGATTCTGTGCCTCTCCAGTCTCTGGGACCTTGATTTCCAAATGAAATGCAAAATTTACTTTTATCTGAAAAGAGGACTTTGGACCACTGAGCAGCAGTCCAGTTTTTTTCTCCTTAGCCCAGGTAAGATGCTTCTGACATTGTTTCTGTTTCAGAAGTGGCTTGGTAGCCCTTTTCCTGAAGACGTCTGAGCGTGGTGACTCTTGATCACTTACTCCAGCTTCAGTCCACTCTTTGTGAAGCTCTCCCAAGTGTTTGAATCAGCTTTGTTTGACAGTATTCTCAAGCTTGTGGTCATCCCTGTTGCTCGTGCATCTTTTTCTACCCCATTTCTTCCTTCCAGTCAACTTTTCACTTAATGTGCTTTGATACAGCACTCTGTGAACAGCCAACCATCCAGTAATGACCTTCTGTGACTTACCCTCTTTGTGGAGGGTGTCAATGATTGTCCTCTGGACAACTGTCAGATCAGCAGTCTTCCCCATGATTGTATAGGCTATTGTGTAACCATTTTGAAGGTTCAGGAAACCTTTGCAGGTGTTTTGAGTTGATTAGCTGATTGGCATGTCACCATATTCTAATTTGTTGAGATAGTGAATTGGTGGGTTTTGATAATGTGAGCCAAAATCATCACAATTAAAAGAACCAAAGACTTAAACTACTTCAGTCTGTGTGCATTGAATTTATTTAATACACAAGTTTCACAATTTGAGTTGAGTTAGTGAAATAAATTTTTTCTCCGTTACTATACTAGAACCATTGTACCATTGAAACTATGACTCAATGTGTCAATCCATTTTCCTTACAAGTCCCAACCGTCTATCTCATGAACTCTGACCTCGGACACTCTGCTATCTGAATGAGATAACAGGTGGGTTTCAAACAGACGCTTCATGATACATTATCCACAGCATGAGGAGATCATACGTCATTCACACAGTGATATGCTCATAAATGGCAGATCATGAAAAATATGACGTTTGGCTGAAAACTGACTAAAAGCATCTGCACATCCTTCTCTTCTCTTCTTTGTAAATTTAGGAAACTGGCATTGTAGAAGGTAAACAGAAATATTTCTGGACTCCTCTGACACTGATGTTGAACTTTGTGCAGGAAAACATGCTAATTCTGCAACAGCTAAAACGGCGGAGGACTGAATTATTGGAACATTTTGGTTCATGCAGGTTGGAGCATGTTAACTGGTTTCTGAGAATGAACAGAGGTGACTGAAGTCCAGCTCCTTTATGTAACCACCTCAGTAGCATACAGGAGCACTTTCTCTGAGCATACAGTTACAGAGCAGTGACACTAATGCCAGATACACGCTGACCGATTAATAAGAGTGAGATCTCTCTGTTTTGATGATACATTCCTAAGTATAAGTAGAGCTGGTAGTTGTCCTATGTCCAAATCCTGTGGTTGACTGACCTGACTATTTGGCCAGCTGCAACTTTTATCTTAGCCCTGGTTGCAAAAGTTTAAAGGTAGTAGTCCTATGTAAGCATTGAAGGGCACTGTGTTAAAGAGGAAAATTAACAATTAAATGTTTTAGGAAAACTGTAGATAGACATTTTACAAGTTGTCCAATGCAGATTAATAAAAAAAACATTCATAAATATTTAATTTAATATGTCATCTGCACGACCAGAGATTCAACTGCCAATTAAACATTAATCTGTGGTTTAGCGCTCAGATTTGTTGCATAATTTAGATCTTATTCATATTTTATTTCCTGGATATTGGGACATTTTATGTTTATTCAGTGCAAGTAGTAAAGCAGAACTGGTTTATTTGTTTGGTTATAGGGGTTGGTTGGGTTGGGTCAGAACTCCACACTCACCGATATTTAAAAAAAAAAAAAAAAAAAACTGAAAGGCTAAAACTGTCCGTTTTTCATTTTGTCTATACAAAAATGAATGAATTAATAATTGAACGAATTAATGAATGAATAATCCTTTATTTAAAATGATATAAAAATAATTTAAAGAAAAATTTTATATTTTAGTTCTTGAATGCCTGTGATAAATGGCACTGCGTTCTTGACATGATTTAAGAAAAGAGTGTGAGTGAGATTGGCTGGATCACTATAAAATTGTATAAAGATGGTAAAAATTGTTTTATTAATAGCTAATATTAATAGCACAAACAAATATATATATATATATATATATATATATATATATATATATATATATATATACCAAATGCAGTGATAACATGCAAACAACATGGTAACATTTAAAACTTAGAGATTTTAAATGCATTATGACAAGTAACAATTTGAATGTATCTTTATGAGCTTCAATTTGCACCTAGTTGGTGGGTTTTATTATATAGATCTCATGCGAAAATGACTTTTTGAGTGATTTTATTATTTATGCACAGTATATAATTTTTTTATGAATTTGAAAATGTAAATTTGTAAATAATGATATATATTTATATAATTTATATACATTTATTTGAATACTATATTTGTAACCTCATTCATCAGCCTTTGAACCTCATGTGACTAAATTCAGTTACAAGTTCACATTATCCCTTTCAACCCCACACACACCTTACCCCGACTTATAGTAAATATGACATTAAATAAAAAAAAAGTTGTTCAAGATCTTTAAACCACTGAAACGTTACTTAACAAAATATCTTGATGATCTCTCATTCAACTAACCACCATCAAGATTAAGATGAAGAAATTGCTCAATATTCACCATAAAAATTGTTTTAACCATGACAAAAAAAAAAAAAAAAAAAAAACAAACAAAAAAAAAAAACCCACGATCTTGCCTTCTCTTATAGTTGATGCTCTCTTGTGCTTGTTACCTTGCAGGAAAGTTTTGTCAGTACCTTCCTTAATGTGTTACTCTGAGAATCATGACCCATGTTGGGACAAATTCTGAATATTATTTTCAATTATTGGCAGACTTCAAATCATAAAATAACATGGAAATTGTGCAATAACAATTGATAGAAATATTAAATTGTACATATTTAATAGTAAATTATTGCCTCAGGTTTATCTTTTATTTTTTTTTTTTGGAGGTAGCAGTCTAACAGAGAAGCATCTGGACCAACAGTGCTAGATTGTGGATTTCTTTCACAGTAGGCTATTGATTAGTATAGGGAATGGCATTCATTGCAGTTACCGGTTCTCTAGATAAAAATCACAACCAAAATAGTCGAAAACATCATAGCAGACACATTTCTGTGATCTTTGTCTGAAAAACTGTGTTGTCAGCACATGAGTGGTGGGAGTGTAACTGGTGTTGTCTGCGTTGTCTGTTTTTGGAATAAATAGACAGACATCAACTGACAGGTCGACTCTTCATTTAATCTGACAAGAAAAAACTGTCTCTTAAAATGTGTGATTTCACCCTTTTACATTTCTCTCCCATGCAGACACAATGCAGAAAGGAAATGGAGAACATTCAAACAATACAATTAAAGATTAACACAAACGCAAAAAAAAAAAAAAAAAAAAAAAATACATACCTGAAAAGATAAAACAGTCTCTTAATCAAAGTGAAAGCATGAAAATAAAACTCATGGAAAATAATGTTATAAATATTATTTAAAAGAAAGATCTAAGTATAAAATTTTGTTTTAAAGCAAAGATGAAATTAGATTATTCAGAGCTTATTAGAAACCTACTTCTCTCATACAGACAATACAGAAAACAAAAAGGAGGAGCAAAGACAGAGGAAATTAATATTAATACTGCAGTCAAACAATTTAAAGGGAAGATGCACACATGTATAGGCAGGCACATCAAGTATACTGTCAGCACACAGAAGGAGACAACACAGGTAAATATCCACAACACAGAGCTTTATTTAGAGGCTTTGGAAGAGGAGGAAGCGATGGTTACAAGAAGTAATAGTTCAGTGGCTGGAGCTGCGACTATGCTGAGCAGTAACACTGTCCTTGATTCGCAGGTTTGTGGAGGATCTTGAACACTGAGCAGATGACAGAAGATAATAATAATAATTTGTTATATTTATATAGCGCTTTTCTGGGTACTCAAAGCACTTTACATAGAAGGGGGGAATCTCCTCATCCACCACCAGTGTGCAGCATCCACCTGGATGATGCGACGGCAGCCATACTGTGCCAGAACACCCACCACACACCAGCTTACTGGTGGAGAGGAGACAGAGTGATGAAGCCATTCAGTGTATGGGGATGATTAGGAGGCCATGATGGTCAGAGGCCAATGGGCAAATTTGGCCAGGATGCTGGGATTACACCCCTACTCTTTTTCGAAGGACATCCTGGGATTTTTAATGACCACAGAGAGTCAGGACTTTGGTTTAACGTCTCATCCAAAGAACAGTGTTTTTTACAGTATAGTGCCCCCGTCACTATACTGGGGTGTTAGGACCCACACAGACCACAGGGTGAGCACCCCTGCTGGCCTCACTAACACCTCTTCCAGCAGCAACCTAATTTTTCCAGGAGGTCTCCCATCCAGGTAATGACCAGGCTCAGCCCTGCTTAACTTCAGTGGGCAACCAGTCTTGGGCTACAGGGTGATATGGCTGCTGATGAAGGGATTATGCGGCAGGTAAGTGGATCAGGTAAGGTAGTCGGGCAAGTTGATGTACAATATAACAGCAAGACCAGACGCCGGTGAGCTGAAGGGAAGGTGACTATATACTGTGGTTGATTAGTGCAGACAGGTGATGGGAATCAGAACTGAATGATTGTGAACGAGTGGGTGGAACTGAAGGTGGAGACTCCGTGACAGTACCCCCCTGCACCATGGGTAGTTCCAGAAGCCTGCAAGGTGTGACGCGAGGACGGCCATGGCCTCTGGGTGCGGAACGATCAGGATAAAGAGTATGGAACTCTGTTAACAGGGCAGGATCAAGGATGTCATCTCATGCAACCCACAATCTTTCCTCTGGGCTACATCCCTCCCAATCAACAGATGTATTATTCCAGATGGTATTCCAGATGGCCACCTTGATTACTCTCCTACAGGCCTCCTTACATACAGTACATGGTCATAATGGTAGAATAACTTGATTACACATTACACTCTCCAGCGGGCCTCCTTAAATACAAGATACACATGATCATAATAGTAGATTACATACATTATTCACATTGATTTTACTTGTTTAATTCATATTTTGATTAATAAAAATCTTCTGCAGGCCCAGGGTAGAAAACAAATGTGTTGCTGGTCATGGCAGTAGAATCGGAGGTATCTCCCAATCTCCTGGATCTTACGCTCAGCCTGGCCATTTGTTTGGGGATGATATCCAGACGATAGACTGACAGAAACTGGACAGGAGCTGGAAGAAGGCTCGCCAGACCCTGCATATAAACTGCAGGTCTGATAAGATGTGCTCGGGTAGTAAATAATTTTCGAAAGACATATTGAAAGAGGAGCTCGGCTGTTTCGTCTTGCGATGTATGAGCTTACAGGCCTTGGAGAACATATTCAAGGCTGGAGGGAGAAGGGGTTCTGGAGGATAGCAATTTTGTCATCAAAGGTATGGATTCAGGAGAGTGCGTCTGCTTTCTGGTTCTTGGAGCCAGGATGGTAAGTGACTATAAAGTTGAACCTCTTGAAGAAAAGAGCCCAGCGGGCTTGTAGGGGATTAAGTCGTTTGGTATCGCGGAGATATTCAAAGTTGCAGTGGTCTGTGACCACTTCAAAGGGGTGATTGGCTCTCTCCAGCCAGTGTTGCCAGCGCTAGCTTGATGGCTAGAAGTTCTCTGTTGCCGATGTCATAATTCTGCTCTGCCGGAGACAGCTTTTTGGAGTAGATGGCACATGGATGGAGGACTGGAGGCTCTCTGTGACTCTGAGACAACACCGCTCCTACCCCTACTACAGAGGCATTCACTTCCATAACGAAAGGAAGTTGAGGATCTAGGTGTGCAAGGGTGGGAGCTAAGCAAATGTCTTCCCTGAGATGGTGAAAGGCGTCAGTGGCGGTAGGCGCCCAGGGCAGAGATTGGGCTTATTTCTGAGTAGTGTGGTGAGGGGTGCATAGACTTCACTGAAATTGGAGATGAACCTGCGATAGAAGCAAAGCTCAAAAATCGTTGAAGTTCTTTGATGGTGCTTGCTTGTGGCCATTCCTTGAGGACTTGTACCTTCCTCTAGTCCATGTGAATGCCTTGATGGTCACCTGCTTTACGTGATGGCAATGTTCGGCCACGTTCCGGGAGTAAGTAAGGATGTCATCAATATACACTATGACAAAGCATTGGAGGTACTACCGGAAAATCTCATTCATACATCCCTGAAAGACTGAGGGTGAGTTGGAGAGGCCATAAGGCATAACCAATTATTCATAGTGAATGAATGCTTTCTTCCAATAATCACCCTCATGGATCTGAAAGAGGTTGTACCAGAGGAGGTTGTAGGTTGAGACCAGAGGAAGTGGATAGCGGTACTTGACTGTTTGAGAATTGAGTTAATCTATGCAGGGGCGCAAGCCTCCATCCTTTTTGCCGACAAAGAAGAAACTTGATCCTGCTGATGAGGTGGAAGGGCGGATGAATCTCTGAGAGCCTCCTCGATGTATTCTTCCATGGCCTTCTGTTCCGGCAAAAACAGTGGATAGATTCGGCCTTTCTGCAGCTTTGCCCCAGGCAGCAGGTCGATGGCACAGTCCCATGGCCAGTGAGGTAGTAGCCTGCTTACTGAAAACATCCTGCATTGCCCTTTAGTCAGGAGGTTTTATTGGAGTTGGTGAAGTTTCTGGACTCTCAAATGAAGTGGAACATAGTGTTACCTTCTTAGTTATGGATGATGAAGGGGGTTCAGGTGACTTGGGAACCAACGAAACACAATTCTGAAGACAGTACTCACTCCATTGTAGGATCTCACCAGTATTCCAGTCCACCATGGGTGAATGTTGTGTTAACCACGGGCATCCCAGGATGATGTTGGCAGTTGACCCTTCCAGCACCAGAAATGCTGTTGATGTTGGAGAGAGCAGTACATGATCTTGCCTTTGCCCAGTGGTTTTCCCAGTATATTGTGAATATCCAATGGTTGTTGACAGGTATTTCTCCTTAGATTGAGTTCTCTGAGGAGATTTAACAAGATGAGGCTTGTACTAATACCGATTGGTAGGTAGAGGTTACCAGCACAGTAGTGCGTGACAAAGGTGCAATCTTGGGTTGGACTGGCATGGTGGATGGACTGGGCAGGCCATTTTCATACACTGTTGCTCCACAGTACAAGCAGAGACTGTTGGTGATTCTCCATTGATGCTCTGCTCGAGTGAGGTGGTATGAGTCAATCTGCATGGATTTTGGTGCTGGAGGAGTGGCAGATAGGGTGGCGGGTGGAGGAGATGCACCAGGAAGGTACACATTACAGGCTGTGTGTTGAGAGATGTGGATAGCCTTGTGGATGAAATTTTCCAACCCCAGAACATCATCATAGATAAACATTTGCTAGCAGATGTTGACACTGAGCCTTTGTCTGAATGCAGTAAGGAGTGCCTTTTCATTCCAGCCGCTGGTGGCTGCAAGAGTACGGAACCACAACACATAATTACTCATGGTGGAGGAGCCTTGACTGTTTGTCCAATAACTTCCTTAAAGTGAGTGACGAATATGGTGAGCGAGCTGGTGATGGGGCTGTCGGCTTCCCAGATGGATCATGCCCACTGCAGAGTGCATCCAGACAAGAGTGATATAATATATGCAATCTTGTTGCAATCTTGGTAGTCTTTTCACACCTTTTTTTGCATCTTTATTAAATCCTGACAGTACTATTTTAACGCCAAAAGACGGTTTGTGCTGGCGCAATCTGTTAGTAAATCTGGCCCATAGATTTGACAAGAAATCTGAGGTATATTTATATATACAGTGCCTTGCGAATGTATTCATACACCTTTTTCATGTTTTGTTATGTTGCTGCCTTATGTTAAACTGCTTTAAATGACTTTTTTCCCCCACATCAATCTACACTCCATGCACCATATTGACAAAGCAAAAACAGAATTGTCACAACTTCGTAAATTTATTAAAAATAAAAAATTCAAATAAGTACATTACATAAGTATTTATACCCTTTACTAAATATTTAGCTGAAGTAACCTTTACAGTTTGGATGGGGGCAGACACACATTTTCAGGTTTCTCCAGAAATATTTGATTGGGTTCAATCCTAGGCTCTGGCTGGGCCACTCAAAGACATTCACAGCACTGTGTATAAGCCACTCTTGCTGTGTGCTTAGGGTCACTGTCCAGGTGGAAGGTGCATTGAGCTTTTCTTCTATTCTAATGAGTCCGTCAGTCTCTGCTGCTGAAAAACAGCCCCACAGCATGAGGCTGCTACCAGCACACTTTACTTTTGGGATGGTACTCTGCAGGTGATGAGCAGAGCTGGTTTACTTCAAACATGATGCTTGGAATTGAGGTTCATCAGACCAGAGAATCTTGTTTCTCAGAGTCTGAGGGTCCTTTAGGTGCTTTTTTTGTGAATTCCAAGTGTGTTTCTTTTGTCTTCACTGAGGAGAGGATTGAGTTTGGCCACACTGCCATAAAGCCCAGATTGATGGAGTGTTGCTGTGATGTTTTTTCCTTCTGTAGATTTCTCCTGTCTCCGCATATGATCATGGAGTTCAACTAGAGTGACCATCAGGCTCTTTGTCACCACTCTAACCAAAGCCCTTCTCCATCAATTGCTAAGTTTGGCCAGGAGGCCAGCTCTAAGAAGAATCCTGGTTGTTTCAAACTTCTTCCATTAAGGGTAACAAAGACTACATGCTTCTGTGACCCTTCATTGAAGCAGAATTTTTTTTTCTGAACTCTTCCCCAGATGTGTGGCTTGATGCAAACCTGTTTCTGAGCTCTACAGACTGTTCTTTTGACCCCAGGGCTTGGTTTTTGCTCTGATGTGCATTATCAGCAGTTGGACATTTTATTAAGACGTGTGCCTTTCCAAATCATACCCATTCAATTGAATTTGCCACAGGTTACCTTCACTCAAAGTCTAGTAACACCTACAAGCAGTATGAATGCTCCTGAGCTAAATTCCAACTGTCCCAGATAAGGGTAAGAGTACTTATGCGATGGAATCAGTTAAGTTTTTTATTTTTAATAAATTTGCAAAGATGTTAAAAACCTTTTTTTTTTTTTTGCTTTACCATTATAGTGTATGGAGTGTAGACTGATGTGGAAAAAAGTAATTTAAAGCAGTTTAACATAAGGCAGTAACACAACGTGAAAAAAATTAAGGGGTATGAACACTTTTGCAAGGCACAGTATATATAAGCTACAGAAAAGAGAAGCAAATGGATCCCTGCAATTCAAAGAAACAAATCGACTCCAGGCAGCAAAACACGGATTTGCAGTTATCATTTTATGTTAATATGTTGAATTTTGCAGTAAAATCATACGCTGTATATTGTATTGACAACTCATCAATTAAATATTTACCATGGTACTATTAGTGACTTCCTGGCTCTTTGAAACAAATTTCGGCCTCTTTTAATCGTGCGGCGATGTTCCCGATGCAGTAATTCATAATTTCTTTTAAGTGTTTTTTTCCAATCGGAAAAATTTTATAAAGAAAAAGAAAATAACTGTCAATACCACAGAAGCTAACATTGTGACAAACCGTCCAGCGCACAATACACTGTAGCACATGCAGGAAATTTATTTCGTCTTTTACATTATTTGTTTTTTTTTATATTTGTTATTTAGTTTTATAGCATTTGTTTTTGCTAAAACTAATTTTAAAATTGTTATTTTAAAAGGTATGTTTTCCACAATTTAAATTCCTGTGTAAATGCATTTATGCTGCTTCAGAACAGCATTAAACGGTCTGTGTAAATGCACATTTTCGTGGTTTTATGCCGCTGTAGATTTGGTTTCTGTGCCGCCTTTGAGTAAAGATGCCGCATAACTGGATGTTTTTAAATAAACACTTGACAAAAACTTTGGGCTGAATGATATAATGATGATATAATATAACATTGATCACCCGGAATTAGACCAAGCTATTTTGTATTTACAAAATGCGTTCACAGGCAAATAGATATTGCAGGAATAGATATTCTTTCATTTGAATAACTAGGTTTTACCAGCTGCTATTGTGGTATCTACATATAGATATCTATGAGAAAAATGCTTCAGCTACTTTGAATATTTGTCTGCCCCCCAGTGGCCACGTTCTTGCACTCAAACTGTTCATAATATTGGTGCACTACTAAGCTAAACCTGAGAATCTGTGTCACTTTGAATCACTTAAGATTCTGTATGCAAAAATAAAAAGTTGCATAAAAAGACAACCAGATCCTTCTACTGAGGCATATGAGGCATATAAGCTCCCATCTGGAGGATTCTACTCAAAACCGCATATTCTTGATAAAAATCATGTCACTAAACAGGAGAAATCGAATAAGTTGTTGAAGAAATACTCAAGAGGACCAGCTGTCCCTTTTGTTTCAATGATTATATTTGAGAATCAGTTTTTTGTGGAAATGATGCAGTATATAAAAAAGGAGATAGAAACTTACTAAAGCTAAATGTCACTCTACTTCTTCCGTCCCTGCACATTGCAGATGAGATATGAGAGGGTTTACCTCTAAATAATAAACATTCATCCCAATTCATCACCTGAGCCCATGTTCAATTGGATCCCAACCTGCTCAGATGATTTTAACAGGAACTGTAGTCACTTTGGAACTGATGTTCAATCCTTAGAAACTTTGCATATACATGATACACAATGTTTTCCCTCCATCAACGCCATCTGTAAAACCCTTTTAATTTCCATATCAATATGAGCATAACTCATGGACACGTACTGTCTTGAAGAATTAGACCCAGATAGGATGGGATGTGCCAAGTTGTTTGTAAATAAATACGTTGACAAATGCAGCTCAAGGGACGGTCCCTATGAACTACCAAATGTTCTGAGTATCCTGGACTTATTATAAAAAAAAGAAAAAGAAAAAAAGACAAGTGGTAACAGGGCACAGTCAATTCTGTCTTTCAAGGGCACAAATGACAGGACAGGAGGGGGTGTAATTTATCTACAAGGGGAGGGGCTAATTCCTCTCCTGCACAAACACAGTCTCCTGCGGACACAGTCCTGCTTCCTGCAGTGTGATGTCATAGTCCAAGTGAGCAAGTCTTCGGCGGGGGAAGTTGGTGACAAGTTCGAAGCGTTCATTGGGGAATCCCTTAGACTGAACGTGTCTCACCAGTGCCTACAAACAAGAACAGAGGACGAAAATGAAGGCTACATCTCCAAAATCAAAAAAAATAAAAAATAAATAAAAATTCAGAATTCACACACATTTGAAAATGTTTCTGTATTAGACATCTCCTGCTGCAATCTTTTTTCCTTTTTAACAGAAATAAGGTTTTCATAAATTGGTAGGGGCTAGACATATTTTGGTATTACGTTTTAGCTGAATTGTGCAGCCCTACAAACAAGCACAGCAAACCTGGATTTTTAAATTCCAAATATCTAAATAATTTATATCTGAAAAAAAAAAAAAAAAAAAAATATTATATATATATATATATATACACACACACACACACAGTGGGTACGGAAAGTATTCAGACCCACATAAATTTTTCACTCTTTGTTATATTGCAGCCATTTGCTAAAATCATTTAAGTTCATTTTTTTCCTCAATGTACACACAGCACCCCATATTGACAGAAAAACACAGAATTGTTGACATTTTTGCAGATTTATTAAAAAAGAAAAACTGAAATATCACATGGTCCTAAGTATTCAGACCCTTTGCTCAGTATTTAGTAGAAGCACCCTTTTGATCTAATACAGCCATGAGTCTTTTTGGGAAAGCTGCAACAAGTTTTTCACACCTGGATTTGGGGATCCTCTGCCATTCCTCCTTGCAGATCCTCTCCAGTTCTGTCAGGTTGGATGGTAAACGTTGGTGGACAGCCATTTTTAGGTCTCTCCAGAGATGCTCAATTGGGTTTAAGTCAGGGCTCTGGCTGGGCCATTCAAGAACAGTCACGGAGTTGTTGTGAAGCCACTCCTTCGTTATTTTAGCTGTGTGCTTAGGGTCATTGTCTTGTTGGAAGGTAAACCTTCGGCCCAGTCTGAGGTCCTGAGCACTCTGGAGAAGGTTTTCGTCCAGGATATCCCTGTACTTGGCCGCATTCATCTTTCCCTCGATTGCAAACAGTCGTCCCGTCCCTGCAGCTGAAAAACACCCCCACAGCATGATGCTGCCACCACCATGCTTCATTGTTGGGACTGTATTGGACAGGTGATGAGCAGTGCCTGGTTTTCTCCACACATACCGCTTAGAATTAAGGCCAAAAAGTTCTATCTTGGTCTCATCAGACCAGAGAATCTTATTTCTCACCATCTTGGAGTCCTTCAGGTGTTTTTTAGCAAACTCCATGCAGGCTTTCATGTGTCTTGCACTGATGAGAGGCTTCCGTCGGGCCACTCTGCCATAAAGCCCCGACTGGTGGAGGGCTGCAGTGATGGTTGACTTTCTACAACTTTCTCCCACCTCCCGACTGCATCACTGGAGCTCAGCCACAGTGATCTTTGGGTTCTTCTTTACCTCTCTCACCAAGGCTCTTCTCCCCCGATAGCTCAGTTTGGCCGGACGGCCAGCTCTAGGAAGGGTTCTGGTCGTCCCAAACGTCTTCCATTTAAGGATTATGGAGGCCACTGTGCTCTTAGGAACCTTAAGTGCAGCAGAAATTTTTTTGTAACCTTGGCCAGATCTGTGCCTTGCCACAATTCTGTCTCTGAGCTCTTCAGGCAGTTCCTTTGACCTCATGATTCTCATTTGCTCTGACATGCACTGTGAGCTGTAAGGTCTTATATAGAAAGGTGTGTGGCTTTCTTAATCAAGTCCAATCAGTATAATCAAACACAGCTGGACTCAAATGAAGGTGTAGAACCATCTCAAGGATGATCAGAAGAAATGGACAGCACCCGAGTTAAATATATGAGTGTCACAGCAAAGCGTCTGAATACTTAGGACCATGTGATATTTCAGTTTTTCTTTTTTAATAAATCTGCAAAAATGTCAACAATTCTGTGTTTTTCTGTCAATATTGGGGTGCTGTGTGTACATTAATGAGGAAAAAAATGAACTTAAATGATTTTAGCAAATGGCTGCAATATAACAAAGAGTGAAAAATTTAAGGGGGTCTGAATACTTTCCGTACCCACTGTATGTATGTATGTATGTATGTATGTATGTATATATATATATATATATATATATATATATATATATTCCAGCCTTAAAGCGCTGTATTGTTATTGTGAACCCTTTATAATACCATGAATAATTCTAGATACCTTATTCAAACTGTTTCGATTTTTAGAAATGTGTATTCTAGGCTCTTAACTTCTAAAATGTACCAGATTTTTGACAGTAGGTGGCGCATGAGAAAGAGCAGAAATGCCCGAATACACAAAAGTAATACTGGACAACTTCTGACACCAGCTTTTTATGGAGAAGAAATTACTGACAAACAGTATTTACATATTTTAAAACAGTCAAATTTTTGTATTCACTTTGTATTTGCTTTTTGAATGGTCCGTTTTATTCTTGTATGTTCTTTTTGTTATTTAAAAATAAGGTCTTAAAATTTGCTTATCTTGTCAACCTTTTACCACAGTAAAAGTTTCAGCAATTATCATGATATGATAATAATTCATACGTTCACATGCCTAACAGCGACAAAGTCGGCAATGGCAAAAACTAAACAATCATCATGAAACGTTCTACCCACCATGAGTTTAGCTTTAGCAGACAGTGCTATCTGTTCTCTCTGGCCATCTGGGTATCGAAGCATTAAGCGTGCCTTTGGACCTGTGGACAGTCATTTTAGTATATTGATTCATTCTTACTGAATATTATTAGCATGTATAAATGTTCAAATCCTTTAAAGGGACAGTCACTAAAAAGCTGCCATTATTTACCTCACCTACAGTTCATTCTAAACCATTCTAAATCTTTTCTGCAGAACACAAAAGGTCAATGTTTAAAGATAAGCATGTTTCCATATGACAGTTTCAAAAATGACAAAACAAAACAAAACTGACCGTAGCATGTGAGAAAGTGGGATCTACAGAGAACGGTCAAAGCGATGCAAATACGCGTACATATTAGATGTGTTCATTCGTTAGTTCATTCAACTTGAAGTGCGCTGTGCAGACTGATCGTTGTAAGACAAAGTACTGCGAGAGCTATTTGAAAGCACAAGGAGCCGTCCATTCTCTGTAACTCTCACAGATGTCATACAAAAATCTGTCTGCACAGCGCAAACAGCCAAATCCATGATATTTTAGGCAATATAGATATCCTGGCCAGGACGTGTCCCATAAAAATGGCACGTATGATCAACCTACATCTGAGGAACAGACTGAAATTTAAGTCATTATTAACTGATATTCTTTCATTCCAGCTGTTAGCACACAAACTCCTTATGATTGGATCACTGAATCAGGGCTCTACAGTGCAACCATTTCAGTCGCATTTGCGACTGAAAACTACTGCATGCGACTATGAAAAAATATTTAGGAGCACCTGTGCGACTGACCCGATCAGCATATTTGTGTTTGCGCTGAGGTGTTTTTGCAGCGTTGAGTAATGTATCACAGACGTATTCTCTCAATATAACAAACAAAGTGTAGACAGAGTGTAAATAAGAGATTAACTGCAGTGTAGAGAGCTGCGTTGATTATAATGGAGTTTTGTGAGATTGCGATGAACTAAGGAGAGTGACAGCTTGCAAATGTGATATGGATTTAATACAACAGTTCATTAAACAAGAAGTTAATATTAAGTGACTTATATTGTCTGACTACAACACTATTGCCTTATTTTGCTCTATTTCGTCAATGAAAATAGTTTCAGACAAAGTCACATCTGAGCCGCTGCACATCTCCATTCAAACACAGCAGTGTTTCATTTATGAATGACCTGCGTTTTTAAATGAATCTAGTGAGTCAATGATTCAATTACCCATTCATAAAGACAGTCAGATGCTTCGTTCCTGAATGAATCGGCCGTTCGAACGAATCAATTAAATTAATGATTCAGTGATAAAATCAGTGACTTGACGCCACCTACTGGCAGTTTTAATTTAACTTTTAAAGTATCTTTTCTGTTATTTAACTCATTTAATATTTCTATATTCAAAATTGTATATTTAAAACATTAACCTCAACATGAATTTATGAATTGCACTCATGCAACCTCTGAGCCTCATTAAATGTCTGAAAATACACCTACAAGCCACTTTTGTGTTCTTCTGTGCCACCTCTATAGTACAAATTTATTTCTTAAATACTGATTTAATTTTATTGGTAACTTATTCTTATTCTACTTCTTATTCTATGGTTTTAATTAAAAATGTTAAAAAGCTTATAAATACAAGTGCATCTCAATAAATTAGAATGTCATGGAAAAGTTCATTTCAGTAATTCAACTCAAATTGTGAAACTCGTGTATTAAATAAATTTAATGCACACAGATTGAAGTAGTTTAAGTCTTTGGTTCTTTTAATTGTGATGATTTTGGTTCACATTTAACAAAAACCCACCAATTCACTATCTCAACAAATTAGAATAGGGTGACATGCCAATCAGCTAATCAACTCAAAACACCTGCAAAGGTTTCCTGAGCCTTCAAAATGGTCTCTCAGTTTGATTCACTAGGCTACACAATCATGGGGAAGACTGCTGATCTGACAGTTGTCCAGAAGACAATCATTGACACCCTTCACAAGGAGGGTAAGCCACAAACATTCATTGCCAAAGAAGCTGGCTGTTCACAGAGTGCTGTATCCAAGCATGCTAGCAGAAAGTTGAGTGGAAGGAAAAAGTGTGGAAGAAAAAGATGCACAACCAACCGAGAGAACCGCAGCCTTATGAGGATTGTCAAGCAAAATCGATTCAAGAATTTGGGTGACCTTCACAAGGAATGGACTGAGGCTGGGGTCAAGGCATCAAGAGCCACCACACACAGACGTGTCAAGGAATTTGGCTACAGTTGTCGTATTCCTCTTGTTAAGCCACAGCCATATCACCCTGCAGCCCAAGACTGCTTGCCCACTGAAGCTAAGCAGAGTTGAGCCTGGTCAGTACCTGGATGGGAGACCTCCTGGGAAAACTAGGTTTCTGTTGGTAGAGGTGTTAGTGAGGCCAGCAGGGGGTGCTCACCTTGCAGTCTGTGTGGGTCCTAATGCCCCAGTATAGTGACGGGGACACTATATTGTCAAAAAGCACCGTCTTTCGGATGACACGTCAAACTGAGGTCCTGACTCTCTGTGGTCATTAAAAATCCCATGGCACTTCTCGTAAAGAGTAGGGGTGTAACCCCGGTGTCCTGGCCAGATTCCCTCCACTGGCCCTCGTCAATCATGGCCTCCTAATAATCCTCATCCACTGAATTGGCTCTATGTCTCTCTCTCCTCTCCACATGTAGCTGGTGTGTGGTGAGCGCACTGGCGCCGTTGTCCTGTGGCTGCCGTCGCACCATCCAGGTGGATGCTGCACACTGGTGGTGGTGGAGGAGAGACCCCCCACATGATTGTAAAGCGTTTTGGGTGTACAACAATACACAATAAAGCGCTATATAAAAGCATCATTCATTCATTCATTCATTCAAGCCACTCCTGAACCACAGACAACGTCAGAGGCGTCTTACCTGGGCTAATGAGAAGAAGAACTGGACTGTTGCCCAGTGGTCCAAAGTCCTCTTTTCAGATGAGAGCAAGTTTTGTATTTCATTTGGAAACCAAGGTCCTAGAGTCTGGAGGAAGGGTGGAGAAGCTCATAGCCCAAGTTGCTTGAAGTCCAGTGTTAAGTTTGCACAGTCTGTGATGATTTGGGGTGCAATGTCATCTGCTGGTGTTGGTCCATTGTGTTTTTTGAAAACCAAAATCACTGCACCCGTTTACCAAGAAATTTTGGAGCACATCATGCTTCCTTCTGCTGACCAGCTTTTTAAAGATGCTGATTTCATTTTCCAGCAGGATTTGGCACCTGCCCACACTGCCAAAAGCACCAAAAGTTGGTTAAATGACCATGGTGTTGGTGTGCTTGACTGGCCAGCAAACTCACCAGACCTGAACCCCATAGAGAATCTATGGTGTATTGTCAAGAGGAAAATGAGAAACAAGAGACCAAAAAATGCAGATGAGCTGAAGGCCACTGTCAAAGAAACCTGGGCTTCCATACCACCTCAGCAGTGCCACGAACTTATCACCTCCATGCCACGCCGAATTGAGGCAGTAATTAAAGCAAAAGAAGCCCCTACCAAGTATTGAGTACATATACAGTAAATAAACATACTTTCCAGAAGGTCAACAATTCACTAAAAATGTTTTTTTTTTTTTTTTTATTGGTCTTATGAAGTATTCTAATTTGTTGAGATAGTGAATTGGTGGGTTTTTGTTAAATGTGAGCCAAAATCATCACAATTAAAAGAACCAAAGACTTAAACTACTTCAGTCTGTGTGCACTGAATTTATTTAAGACACGAGTTTCACAATTTGAGTTGAATTACTGAAATAAATGAACTTTTTCACGACATTCTAATTTATTGAGATACACCTGTATATATTTTTTTGAATTTGACAAAAGATGACATACTTTTAATAAAGTTAGAAAAATGCCATTACAAAGGTAAAAACAAAATTCTCTGTAAATCACTGAGTCAAATATCACCTCATAATAAGAAGGTTAATTTTTTTATCAGAATTTTTGATTATTGATTAGAAGGTGCTCCTAAATTTTTGACCGTGCTCCTAAATTTTTTAAATTAGGAGCACAAGCGCTCCTAAAAGAAAAAGTAAGCATAGAGCCCTGTGAATTAATGCACTGAATTTGCAAAGATTCTTCTTTTGCTCAAAATAATGATTCATTCACAAATGGGTTTGCTTTGGTTCTGACTTCATCTGGACACAATGATTCTTAAATTAACAGCTCTTTGGAGGGAAAGATCATCAGAGAATACTTCAGTCTGTTTCTCACACACCGATGTTATTTTAATTCAGTTGAGTTGGAATATAATCCACAAGTCGGATACGGACTACCTTTGCTGTGCTTTTATAGTGCTTTTTTGGACTTTGACAGACAAGGTCACTATGAACTGTGTGAAGTAGGGCTGCATGATTAATCAAAATGAAATCACATTCACGATTAGGCAAAAACTGCAATTTTCATGTGCAGCTTGTCAGTGAAGCACGGTTCTGTGATCAGTGGTAAATCTCTATCTGAAGGCCAGAGGGCACTCTTGCGCTGAAACTCCAAATATTCCCCCTCAGAAGAAAGGTAATGCATGTTGTTCCAGTTAACAGAAGATTGAACTGCTTTCATTGATTCAACATGACTGACTCACAACTACGACAATATATGGTTTATCTGAGTTCTTATTATAATTTTCATTATAATAAAGTATATTTATTTACTTTGTTATAAGCGACTCAAACTCGCCGTGCTTTCAGATGGAGCAGCATTTACTATACAGAGCTGTAGTTCACTGACAAGCTACACAAAACCGCTTTCATAATCGCAGACCGATTTCTTCGATTTCATAATCGTGCGACTGTGTAGTAAATGCTGCTCCATCTGAAAGCACAGCGTGTTTGAGTCGCTTATAACATAAGGTAAATATATTTTATTATAATGAAAATAAACCATATATTGTCGTAGTTGTGTGTTAGTCACGCTGAATCAATGAAAGCAGCTCAATCTTCTGTTTCCTGGAAAGACATGGATTACCTTTCTTCTACAGGCATATTTGGAGTTTCAACGAGGGAGCGCCCTCTGGCCTTCGGATGGAGATTTACTACTGATCACAGAAGTGTGCTTCACTGAGAAGTTGCGCATGAAATCGCGTTTGATTAATCATGCAGCCCTAATGTGAAGATTTTTCCTCTTATCTTCAGTGAAAAAAACAAAATAAAACAGCAATCAGGTTTTAAATGACATGAGGGTAAGCAAATAATGACAGTATTTTCTCTTTGGGTGAACTATTCCTTTGGACAACTGACATAAGAGAAATGGTGTATACCGTTGTCGTCTGGATCTACTGTGCTGGTGCCGGCAGGTTCTGAGGGCTGGTGTGATGTGGATCTGTGGTTTTCTCCCAGCCACTGTTGGGACTCTGTTTGTCCTGTCTGACTGTGACTATGACTGAGCCCGACCGGCTCTAGGTGGTTCTTCTTACTCTCCTCTTTCCTGTGGCATAACTCTTTGTGTGGGGACTTCCTGTGATGGCCTGGGCTGTCCGGCCTGGTGGAAGGAGTTACCTCTGCAGAGACGTGTCCATCTAAAGAATCCTCCCCTCCGCCGGCTTCATTATCTGAACCATCCACTGAGATCAGGCCTTCGCTGTCAGAGAAAGGTTCGGCATCTGAATCATCATCTGAGCGGGACTCTGTCTTGTCCTGGGTGGACTCGTAGTGTGTTTCTTGAAGAGAGGCCCGGATAGCGGCCTCTAACTGACTGTCCTCACTGGCATCTATCAAACTCTCCTGTATAGATGGATAAAATACTGCGATGTGAAGCAAAGACACATAAATGCTTTTTCAGGAACCTCCAGAACCTTAAATGTGAACACTTACAGAACGAGCCCGTTTGGCCGGAGGTTGACTGGACTGCCCATCCAGCTGCCCGTGCTCTGATAGGAAGCCTGTGACCTGATCCAGGAATGAGGTCACATCTAACTGGTTCCACTCAACCATCTTTTGTCCTGTATTTGTCAAAGGTAAAAAAAATAAAAATAAAAATAAAATAAAGCTAAAATATTTTTTTTTTAGGTTTTAACTATTCCCTGATAATGCATACAAATGTTTTAATAAAGCCATAAGGTACATTATAAATAACTTCATTAATGATTGAATGTGCAAATATTTTCATGGTATCATGTTATTACCATACTTTTACTAGTCTTACTACTTTATCAATTAAAAAAAGAAATTCTATATTATACATGAATATACATGAACTATAGCAAAACCAGTGTAATGCAATTTAAAAAATAAAAAAAAAACATTTTCATTCAGATTTTGAGAAACTGCATTTGTATATACTGTTTAAATTTATAAAAACATTAATGACAAGCACCAGTATTAACTGTTTGAAATCAATGAATTTAATAAAAATGTAGTTCAAAATGCATGTGCCAGGTTTTTAGTAATGTACTCTCTGAATTTGTTGGTTTTATATAGTTGAAACAATTGTTTACATTTCCATTTTCAAGATGTTTAAAATGACATCTTTTTCCAAGATTAAAAAAAAAATATTCATAAATATTGTTTTAGACCCTCAACTTGCATTGACATATAAATATTTTCTTATAAATGTATTCATTTTATGAGGCTTTTTTTAACCCCCCAGATATTTTTTACATTTCCATTTAAAGACATTTAAATTTAATGACGTAAATTTATTTAATGTAAATGCCATTTAAAAAAAATATATATATACAAAAAACATTGACATAAAAATTTATATATATTTATAAATGTATTCATTTTATGAGGCATTTTTTGATTCCAATTTTTTTTTTTTATTTTATCAAAAACATGCTCATTATAGAAAAAACACATTAGTCATTTTATGTTTGACTTGGCATGGGCATCTGAAATAAATTGATCCAAACTCATTTTTCATAAAATTTAACAAATCAGTTCAACACTGCCTTGGGTCTCTCACCTGTACGAGGGTCCAAGATAGATATATAGGGGAATTTGTTAAGCTTGTAAAACTGAATGTACCTCTGCCCTTCCTCGCTGTCATGGTACACCTATAAGCAAAAACAGCTTACATGAACAACTCAAAAGCTCACATTCACAATTCAAGTAATGTCATGGAAGATAAAGAATCAGAAGACATTTATGTCTGTGTAAATGTACCTGCCAGAATATGAAGTGCTCTCTGATTAAGTTTTTCACAGCATCATTGCTCCACACGTCTCGGTTTAGACACTGACAGGCAAAATCCTGGACATTCTGAATGTTGATCATCAGCCATTTGTTCTCAAGCTGACCGGAGTCTTTCGCCTGAGGTGATAAAATACATTGTGGGAATGTGTTAAATCACATAGTGAGAGATAATGACTTGACTTACAGGAATATTCTAAAATTAAAACAAATTAAAAGCATAAACAAGCTTGTATTTTTGTTGTGCTGAAATCATTTAGTCACTTACATAAACAGTCTACAGTACAGGTTTCTATGAAACCTACAAATTCTTTTTTTTTAATAACATCAATGTTGCTCTGAAATGTTACCTGGGGCCTGTTTCATAAAACAAGTTTACCAAATAAGCCAGGTTTATTTCAGTTAGTCTGACTTATTGTCAGTTGATCTGGTTCAAAATAAGTCAGACTAACTGAAATAAGCCTGGCTTATTTGGTAAACTTGTTTTATGAAACAGGCCCGTTATTTTCAAAAAAATATATACTGATTTTACTTGAATAAAGTTTCACTTTCAGATTAAAAAGATGATCTATTTTTCATTCTGCAATGGTTCATCAATAGATGTGCATATTCATGTTTAAAAACAAAATTCAGTCCAGAAAGTGTGAATGAGGTATAAGCAAAAGCCTAAATATATTTTACAATGTATTTTTGAGACAAATCCAACATACAGAGGCAAAAAAGTTGATACCCAGTCAAAATGGACCCAAAAACTAAACTTTTTAAAAAGATTATTTCTTAAAAAACATAAATAAAACAAATAAACAATGTTTCTTTTGATTGTCTTGGCTCATTTGTAAAGTCTGGTTTGCATTCTCATTTTTTTCTTTTTAATTTTTCTTTTTCTCTTCTGGGTCAAACCAGACCTGAATGCATATTTTCTTCTGCAATCATTTGACCCCTACACTTTTTACAAGTGCAATTCTGTAAAAGTGATTTTTGATTGTTTTCATATTATTTTCTGCAGTATCTAACTGCACATCAGTCACAGATGCTGTCAAAAGGGCTGAAGCAGGAACATTTCTTTAAGAACTGATGCCACCCTGCCTGATTTCTGTTCTTTCCTTTTGTAAGGCTCACAACAGCCTGAAACTGTGTTTGGACACTGCCTGATTTGCAGGGCTTGACTTGTTCTTGGCCAGGAACAAAACACATTATTACGCTGACAAATTTTGTACTTAATGAGACAGAGGACTGAAGCACACAAATTAGCCGATCACTGGATGCGTTACTGGTAATACTAATGGGTTTACTAAAGCAGTCGTAGAGCTTACCGTCTCAAAGCTGCCTTTGTGCATGAGTTCAATGGGGGGACGGAACAGATCGGCTAGAGTGCTCAGCTTCTTGTCCACTGCACTTCCGTTTCTCAACTCCTGCTCCTGTCGCACTAAAGATTCACATCACAACAGCAGGGTTTCAGACAAAGCACTAGACCATGTCTGCCATCAGAATGCCTCACATGTACTTACTGGTTTCTGTCTGAAAATCCCGAAATCCATCAAAGATTGATCGTGCTGGTCTACGCCTCTTTGGTACTGTGAAAGTGAGATATTATTTATGTATGTAACCAGGGTTTCCCAAATTGGGGTTTGAGAGTTAATGAAAAGCTAATAAATAATTATATTGAATGTAAAATTTAAATACATAAATGAGGCTGTATGATAATTGCGGAATAGCTTATCGTTTGATTATCAAATGTTTGGATTTAATTAAATATCTGTATAGTCTGATGTGCTGCGTGTTTCATAGTGAAGCGCACATAAACCTGATCATCTCTTCCTCTTTACTACTACATACTAGGGCTGTCAAATCGATTAATCACCAAAATAAAAGTTTTTGTTTGCATAATATATGTGACCCTGCCTGGAGCACAAAACCAGTCATAAGTAGCACTGGTATATTTGTAGCAATAGCCAACAATAAATTGTATGGGTAAAAATTAGCGAGTTTTCTTTTATGCCAAAAATCATTAGGATAAGTAAAAAAGTAAAGTGTTCCATGAAGATATTTTGTAAATTTCCTACTGTAAATATATCAAAACTTAATTTTTGATTAGTAATATGCTTGGCAAGAACTTCATTTGGACAACTTAAAGGCAATTTTCTCAGTATTTTGATTTTTTTGCACCCTCAGATTCCAGATTTTCAAATAGTTGTATCCCAGCCAATATTGTCCGATCCTAACAAACCATACATCAGTGGAAAACTTATTTATTCAGCTTACAGAGGATGTATAAATCTCAATTTCAAAAAAAATTACCCTTATGACTGGTTTTGTGGTCCAGGGTCACATATATTTGTGTACTGTGTATATAAATACACACACACATATACAGGTGCATCTCAATAAATTAGAATGTCATGTAAAAGTCCATTTATTTCAGTAATTCAACTCAAATTGTGAAACTCGTGTATTAAATAAATTCAATGCACACAGACTGAAGTAGTTTAAGTCTTTGGTTCTTTTTATTGTGATTATTTTGGCTCACATTTAACAAAAACCCACCAATTCACTATCTCAACAAATTAGAATACTTCATAAGACCAATAAAAAAAACATTTTTAGTGAAATGTTGTCCTTCTGGAAAGTATGTTCATTTACTGTATATGTACTCAATACTTGGTAGGGGCTCCTTTTGCTTTAATTACTGCCTCAATTCGGCGTGGCATGGAGGTGATCAGTTTGTGGCACTACTGAGGTGGTATGGAAGCCCAGGTTTCTTTGACAGTGGCCTTCAGCTCATCTGCATTTTTTGTTCTCTTGTTTCTCATTTTCCTCTTGACAACACCCCATAGATTCTCTATGGAGTTCAGGTCTGGTGAGTTTGCTGGCCAGTCAAGCACACCAACACCATGGTCATTTAACCAACTTTTGGTGCTTTTGGCAGTGTGGAAAATGAAATCAGCATCTTTAAAAAGCTGGTCAGCAGAAGGAAGCATGAAGTGCTCCAAAATTTCTTGGTAAACGGGTGCAGTGACTTTGGTTTTCACAAAACACAATGGGCCAACGCCAGCAGATGACATTGCACCCCAAATCATCACAGACTGTGGAAACTTAACATTGGACTTCAAGCAACTTTGGCTATGAGCTTCTCCACCCTTCCTCCAGACTCTAGCACCTTGGTTTCCAAATGAAATACAAAACTTGCTCTCATCTGAAAAGAGGACTTTGGACCACTGGGCAACAGTCCAGTTCTTCTTCTCCTTAGCCCAGGTAAGACGCCTCTGACGTTGTCTGTGGTTCAGGAGTGGCTTAACAAGAGGAATACGACTGTAGCCAAATTCCTTGACACGTCTGTGTGTGGTGGCTCTTGATGCCTTGACCCCAGCCTCATTCCATTCCTTGTGAAGTTCACCCAAATTCTTGAATCGATTTTGCTTGACAGTCCTCATAAGGCTGCGGTTCTCTCGGTTGGTTGTGCATCTTTTTCTTCCACACTTTTTCCTTCCACTCAACTTTCTGTTAACATGCTTGGATACAGCACTCTGTGAACAGCCAGCTTCTTTGGCAATGAATGTTTGTGGCTTACCCTCCTTGTGAAGGGTGTCAATGATTGTCTTCTGGACAACTGTCAGATCAGCAGTCTTCCCCATGATTGTGTAGCCTAGTGAACCATGAGAGACCATTTTGAAGGCTCAGGAAACCTTTGCAGGTGTTTTGAGTTGATTAGCTGATTGGCATGCCACCATATTCTAATTTGTTGAGATAGTGAATTGGTGGGTTTTTGTTAAATGTGAGCCAAAATCATCACAATTAAAAGAACCAAAGACTTAAACTAACTACTTCAGTCTGTGTGCATTGAATTGATTTAATACATGAGTTTCACAATTTGAGTTGAATTACTGAAATAAATGAACTTTTCCAAGAGATTCCAATTTATTGAGATGTACCTGTATATATTTAAGAAATATATGCAATATATATATATACATACACATACATCCAAACATGTAAATATTTCTTTACATGTAAATATACGTGTGTGTATGTATGTATATATATATATATATACACACACACACATATAGTGGGGCAAAAAAGTATTTAGTCAGCCACCAATTGTGCAAGTTCTCCCACTTAAAAAGATGAGAGAGGCCTGTAATTTTCATCATAGGTATACCTCAACTATGAGAGACAAAATGAGAAAAAAAAAAATCCTGAAAAATCACACTGTAGGATTTTTAAAGAATTTATCTGGAAATTATGGTGGAAAATAAGTATTTGGTCAATAACAAAATTTCATCTCAATACTTTGTTATATACCCTTTGTTGGCAATGACAGAGGTCAAACGTTTTCTGTAAGTCTTCACAAGGTTTTCACACACTGTTTGCTGGTATTTTGGCCCATTCCTCCATGCAGATCTCCTCTAGAGCAGTAATGTTTTGGGGCTGTCGCTGGGCAACACGGACTTTCAACTCCCTCCAAAGATTTTCGATGGGGTTGAGATCTGGAGACTGGCTAGGCCACTCCAGGACCTTGAAATGCTTCTTACGAAGCCACTCCTTCGTTGTCCGGGCGGTGTGTTTGGGATCATTGTCATGCTGAAAGACCCAGCCACGTTTCATCTTCAGTGCCCTTGCTGATGGAAGGAGGTTTTCACTCAAAATCTCACGATACATGGCCCCATTCATTCTTTCGTTTACACGGATCAGTCGTCCTGGTCCCTTTGCAGAAAAACAGCCCCAAAGCATGATGTTTCCACCCCCATGCTTCACAGTAGGTATGGTGTTCTTTGGATGCAACTCAGCATTCTTTCTCCTCCAAACATGACAAGTTGAGTTTTTACCAAAAAGTTCTATTTTGGTTTCATCTGACCATATGACATTCTCCCAATCCTCTTCTGGATCATCCAAATGCTCTCTAGCAAACTTCAGTCGGGCCCGGACATGTACTGGCTTAAGCAGGGGGACACGTCTGGCACTGCAGGATTTGAGTCCCTGGCGGTGCAGTGTGTTACTGATGGTAGCCTTTGTTACTTTGGTCCCAGCTCTCTGCAGGTCATTCACTAGGTCCCCCCGTGTGGTTCTGGGATTTTTGCTCACAGTTCTTGTGATCATTTTGACCCCACGGGGTGAGATCTTGCGTGGAGCCCCAGATCGAGGGAGATTATCAGTGGTCTTGTATGTCTTCCATTTTCTAATAATTGCTCCCACAGTTGATTTCTTCACACCAAGCTGCTTACCTATTGCAGATTCAGTCTTCCCAGCCTGGTGCAGGTCTACAATTTTGTTTCTGGTGTCCTTTGACAGCTCTTTGGTCTTGGCCATGGTGGAGTTTGGAGTTGGACTTAGACTGTTTGAGGTTGTGGACAGGTGTCTTTTATACTGATAACGAGTTCAAACAGATGCCATTAATACAGGTAACGAGTGGAGGACAGAGGAGCCTCTTAAAGAAGTTGTTACAGGTCTGTGAGAGCCAGAAATCTTGCTTGTTTGTAGGTGACCAAATACTTATTTTACCGAGGAATTTACCAATTAATTCTTTAAAAATCCTACAATGTGATTTTCTGGATTTTTTTTCTCATTTTGTCTCTCATAGTTGAGGTATACCTATGATGAAAATTACAGGCCTCTCTCATCTTTTTAAGTGGGAGAACTTGCACAATTGGTGGCTGACTAAATACTTTTTTGCCCCACTGTGTATATATATATATATATATATATATATATATATATATAATGTATGTATGTATGTATGTATTCTATATGTATATGTATATATATGTATTCATATATTCACAGACTTTTTCATTAACTGTTCCCACCTGGTGGAATGACCTGCCCAACTCAATCCGAGCAGCTGAATCCTTAGCCATCTTCAAGAAACGGCTAAAAACACATCTCTTCTATCTTTATTTGACCCTCTAACTCCAGCACTCTCTATTCTAATTCTATTTTATCTATCTGTCTTCATTTTATTTAAAAAACCACACACACTTGACCCTCTATCAATTGCATATTTATTCTCTAACGGCTAGCTTTTCTTGAAAAACTAACACTAGATTTCTTTTCTCTATATTTTATCTACTTGTTTTCTTTAAAAAAAAAAAAAAAAAAAAACACTTGCTATGTGTTAGGCTAACCGAGACTTGTCATAGCACTTGCATATTGTTGCTCTTTTGTTGGTTTTGATTGCTTCTATTGTCCTCATTTGTAAGTCGCTTTGGATAAAAGTGTCTGCTAAATGACTAAAGGTAAATGTAAATATATATGCATTTCTATACATGTAAATATATATTTATGTGTGTCTATTTTAAATATGCATATAAATATACACAATACACACACATATCATGCAAACAAACTTTTAATCAATTTGACAGCCTTACTACATACTCTTACTCTTTGCTACTGCAATTTAAATCTTTACATATGATTCAAGTTTTGATTTGAGTGTTGATTATTAAATAAAATTTTTGTGCAATTTTCTTTTTTGTGTTTTGGCTAAATGAAAACTTAAATTTTGGTTTGGTTTTTCAGTAAACAAAAATCATTTCGGTGCATCACTAGTTAAAAGCTTAACAGTTTGAACTTTTAAAAGTGAACATTTGTTTAATAAATTATTATAATTATCAAATTGTACACTTCTAATTTACAACAGTAATATACTTCTGTCCTCATTTTTATAATTAAGTGTTAAAACTTAGTAGTAGTAATAATAATAATAATAACAACTTATTATTTTTGTTTTATGATGATGGTGTTGATTTTTATTATTCAATTTGATTGGTTTTCTAAAAAAAAAAAGAAAATGTAAATGTAATGTGGACTGAGACACTTTCACAACTAAAACGTTTCCATGTTAAAGTCTAGCTACAAAGTTAGAATGAAACACTTACACTTAGATTAAATATTTTATATATGTACTTGCATGTCATATGACCATTAACTGGAAACAGAAATCCGTGAACATGCAAATAGGTTAATAAATTATTGAAATAAAGTCAAATCTCAGGGGTGTACTTCAAGTAAATATTTTACACCTAAGGGGATGGGTGACAAAAAAAAAAAAAAATCAGGAACCAATATGTATAATATGTATGGGAACTGTACCTCCAAACAAGGGCTCAGGCTCCACCAATATGTCCTGCTTCTGAGGAATGGGTGCTCGCACATCATCTCTGCCAGAGAGGAGAACACAACATTCAAACTCAAAGCACAGAGCATACAGTGACTTCAAAAAAACAATACAGCAGCTTGAGACCAAGAGTTTTTGGTGTGTCATATGAAGTCACTCACTCTCCAGGGGGATGTCTGCTGCTGGACGCCCCGGCTGAACTGGCACTTGTGCTGGGTTCCTCTGCGATGCCCCCTCCGTCTAGAAACATGGTGACGGCCATCTCTAGGTTATTGTTACACGCTTCCAACATATGCTTCCCTACACTCTCTGTGGCTCCTGCAAACAAACACACACATGCAAAGATATCAACAGCATATATTATGCGAGGTGAAACATAAACAGATGCACTTCAAGAGGTGAATATGTAACTTAACACGTTACTGGTACGGTGGTTACAAAAGTCTTCAAATAACAGTGTCAGACACTAAATAACAAGGATTACCTTTGACTATATGGTGACATGTGTTTTAAACACAATTAATGCAGTGCTGTTTCACCAAATAGTGACACGGCACTACAATGTGGTATATTTGAATTGTAAATAACTTTTTGTTCATATTTTGTTAACATTAGCTTTCTTTTTCCATTTTAAAAATATCTTTGCGATCCATCTAGTGAGAAAGTTCAACATAGATTTTTTTCTGTAATATAATCATCAGGCAGTACATGTATTAGTGGCTGAGAGTTTCTGGCTTGAAAAAGACCCATGTTATAATTTTCATGATGGTATGCCAAATAAAACTTATAAATAGATAAAAATGCAATAATTAAGGTATAATTATGGTCTTTTAATATAATTGTGGTATGGAAACCATGGTAAACATTGGTAAGGCAGTCTGTATTAAGATATAACATTGTTCAGTACTTATACAAATACCTCGTTTGTTCAAACCCTTATAGTTTTATAACAATGCAGTAAGTTTTAAACAAAATGCGCTGGAAAAAATCTGTAATGTTACGTTGAGGACGCACAGAAGCAGCGCTCGCTCGTTTCAGTTCTTAACACCCGCCCCTTCACCGAGCGCGCATGCGCACAACCCGCGCATCTTTCACCTTTACGAAAAAGTAGCGAGCTGCGAAACATGGCTTGTGTTTTCTGACCAACAGAAACGAAACTATCAAATGATGCACACCATCATGCGATGCACAAAAGCAGCCTTTGCGCACACTTCCAATGACAGTTAACCTAAACGGTCTGAGTGCTTTAATAACATCACAGTTATGTGTGTATCTTTGACTTAGATGTGAGTTGTGAGAAGCACACAGAGAAACGGATAACTGATTGAGAATCAGCCTACACACACCGCCATGTTGTGGACTGTGGCTCATATCCACACACACACTTGTCGAAGTTGTTAAACACACTCGCGGTGGCTGGAAACATTCAAACACACACAATCAACCTGTAGCATTTCAATTTAGCAGTGGGAATAATAATCGTAGAGTGAAAATCAGTGCAGCACTAGTCAGTTTTGAATTTAAAGGTGTTACACATGTAGCGATGGTGAAATAACAGAAGTAACGTTAGAATCACATGCTCAAAGTTCAGTTTGAGAGAGTTTTACATTACCATCAGCATACTTTAGAAATTAGTCTATATTAGATCGCCCCCTTTCTGTTCGGATTTCTTTTCTTTTGGATGTAGATCCATATTAAAGCAAGTGCAGATAGCAGCTAGCCGAAGCTTTCGTTAGTCTCTTTCCTTTGCATGACAGAGGGGGCAGTAATGATGATGCCCTCTTCCCTACATACAGTATTTCTAAAGACCCCGTGTTTTACTCAAGCGAGATGGCCAGTACAAAAATTCCCGCAAATGCAAAA
The DNA here is from genome assembly GCA_039654775.1 of Spinibarbus caldwelli. Classification (NCBI taxonomy): domain Eukaryota; kingdom Metazoa; phylum Chordata; class Actinopteri; order Cypriniformes; family Cyprinidae; genus Spinibarbus; species Spinibarbus caldwelli. Next base: position 13,890,671 of record CM077234.1, read on the forward strand.
TGCCAATATTTACCAGTTATGGCTGTGAACTGTTGTATTAACCCATTAACCCCCGGGGCTGATGCGTCTCCGAGAGTCGCCATCTTGCCGCCACTGACAACAACACGACTGCACGCATGCACGGCGTCGACCAATAGGATCTCTCTCTACATCTGCCGCCGTGCGTCACCCCGTGGGTCTCTGGGTAATGTAGTTCTTTCCACTGTGCGCTGAATAAACGGCTTTGTTTGTATGAAAAAATGAACTATCTGGGTCCTAATCTTCAACGTGTCTCTCAACAGACATTCACTTCGTTAAAAAAAGTGTTTTTGCTGTGAGTTTATTATTATTATTATTATTTGTCGTAGAATTTTTATTGCAAAGTTGCACTTTTACATTTTATAACATTCACATCCTACCCAACCCAATGATCCCAAACGAAAACAGAAGGACATATGAAAAAGGTTCAACTACATAATTAATAGGGGAAATAAATAAAGAAAAAGAGAAATAGAAAAGAAAGAAATGATAAATTAAAATATAATAATAACAATAACAATAATAATGCAAAACTACTCCTCAAGGTAGTAAAGGAGAAAAAAGAATTATATCTCCCCTCAACCCACCTCCAGAATATGTATATCATTAAAGTAAAGGTTACTATTTTTCTAAAGATCCGTTTCTTCATTTGGAATGACAGGAGAGACTTCTTAAAATAAAATTTAATACCATGTATTTATATTTTGCTAAATATACTATATTTAGAATATTTGACATTTTGATTTGTAATTAATTGTAGTCAATACCAGTGTTTATGATTATAAAAATTGTGCTATAACCACCATGTCTCTCAAGAGAGACAGTAAGAGAGACAGTAACAGTAACACAAATCCAGACTTTTTAAAAAAGGGGGTCATTTTGAAGAAGACATGATATTTTGAAAATAACAAGACTATATTTATTAAAATTTAGATTAAATGATGTAAAATATGTAAGCAATGATCATAACACCACATAAAGTGTGACACATGAAGTTGTCAGAAATTTTGCAAAATGTCTAAAATTAATTCTTATTAAATCAATAAGATGAACTCACCATGCATGCACCTTTCAGATCAGTCAACATCTGCAATGAAAGTAGTCTAAAGAAAATCGCTTTTCATCCGCTGTTCTGACACCACATAGATAAATTCATTCTTAAAATATAATAAAATATGTATTGTTTTATATTTATATTTACAATATAACCACTTTATTTGAGTTAAAAAAATATATTTTTGTAGTTAGATAGCTCTTTGATGTATGGTAGGAACATGCACATTTTGTTACACATGGAATCTCTTAAATTCGATTAAATATTTATTTTTAACATTTCACAAATTGCTTTATTCTAAGGAATACAAAATACGCAAAAATTGTATAATTTATTGATAAAGTTTACTGAAACCGTTACTAAGTAGAGAGACACGGTTTACCAGTTGTAATCTTTGCTAACAGTTACTCTGTTGCAAAACCTGATTCATGAATAATCTAATGTAAATTTTGCATACTGCAATTATTTGTGCGTAAATGAAATACAAGCTCAATTTAAGGTTATACAGGCTAGAAGTAATAAATGGTACAATAGATATGCATGTAAAATATATTGTGCTGTAATAATATTTGTATACTGATGAATAAACAAACGACTGCTGTTATATAACATGACTTAATGACAAATATTTGATTTGAATATGACTCATGCACGACTTTTTCTGTTCAGCCCATTTCATAGTGCCAGTTTTTATTAGAAGCTCAGAATTCTCTGTCGATCAATATCACATACAAGATTGTCTGATATTTATGAATACTCTTGCAAAATTATTGTTGATCTAAGACCGACAGAATCTGTCAACACACTTTCATGTGTTAATGGGAATATACTTTCTTTAATTTCCATTAGGATCTTTTCCAACATTGCTGTATTTAGCAACATCCACTAATGCGGTATTTACGTATTAATCTTTATGTGAAATGAGTTGCATTGTGAAATCAGAGGTAACCTGCAGGTCTTAAATACAAAACAAACATCATAAGGGTGAGCATTGTTCAAATTCAGTTTATTTATAGTACATTCAATTCCGAAACAGTCAACCAAGCTTGTAAAACAAAGTGAAAATTCAAGCAAATTAAAAGCAATCCTATGCAGTTGTTCTTTAACCCTTTTAAACCCTTTTTTTTTTTACTGGGCTCATGCCATAAAGAATCAGCTGAGTGAAACCCCTCACACCCCCCTCCCTCCAGGCAAATGGGAGTGGCCAATCACAGTCACCACACTGTGGCCTCTTCCATTCTCCTCCTATTGCGGGGGAGGAAACAACTCCGCAGATCATACAATAATACGAGGTGTTTCTGTGTGAATATTTTGAGTGCATGTGATATTTAATTTTTCACAAAAAAAGTAATTAAAAAAATACTTATCACCTGACATCACCTTGCTCTGTTGAATCCCTAAAATCACTTAAGATTGTGTGGCATAACCTTAGTTTATAATGAAATTAATCTCTAATAATATTCAGTATTAATGAAGAGTGAACAATATGCATCATGCCATTTCATCCAGCCATACTGCTACAACCAGAAACAGAACTGATATGCAAAAAGAATCCATAAGAGCATAACACTCACGGAAATAGTCCCTGATCACATCAAAGAATAAGAAGTTCCTCATAGCCATCTTTAGTACCTGAATGCAACGTGAATTCTGACCTTTCTACCACCTCGTATAGTAAATAAGCCTGATGTAAATCATACAGGGTGGAAATTTCTGATTTGAAATTGATGAAAGAGAGAAGGTATAATGAAATGATTTCCTAACCAAAATGCTAAGGGCAGCAAGATTTAGCGCTGATATATTTTCCGAGCAACAGGCGTCAGCTCCTTTGAGTTCAGACTGATCAGGTCCTAAACTGAAAATAAATTAACAAGCATTCACACTTTAATGTAAGTCAGAGCATAGGTATATAGTCTCTATGTGAGTAAAAGGTGCCAGCACATGGAATGGCAACACTGGGAGTGTGAGTGTCTTCTTTTTTGTTGTTAAAAAGTAAATAAAAGAGATAAATAGGGCAGACGGTGTCCATGAGGGTAATATGGTAGTGGTGCGTTTATAATATGTGGTGGATGGTTTGGGTGAGGGAGGGCACAATGAGGTGGATGATCAGAAACGGATGAAGGTAGCATCTATCTGCCTGACACTGGGAAGAGCCAACATGATCTTGCGTCTGTATTGAGGGTCCTTCTGCAGAGGGTTTCTCTCCAGATAGACAGTCTCTAGACCTTTGGCGTTCTTGAGTTCATCCAAGTCTGCCCAGTTATCAATTTGGTTGTCATTCATCTGTATAAGGATGAATAAAAAATAGCTTTTTAACAATGCTTTGTCAACTTTAGATGTTATTAAAATATTTTTTTTTTTTTAAAAAAAAGCATTGATACTCCAAAGTATGATTTTTACATATACTGCCATTCAAAAGTTTGGTGTTGTTAAGGGAAGAAAAAAAAAAAAAAAAAAAAAAAAAAAAAAAAATTTATTCAGCAAACATGAATTAAATTAGTAAAGATTAAGTATTTCCATTTCTAATAAATGCTGTTTTTAACATTGATGATAAATGTTTATTGTTCAGCAAATCAGCATATTAGAATGATCATGTGACATTGGAGTAATGATGCTGAAAATTAAGCTTTGCGATCACAGGAATAAATAATATTTTAAGATATATTAAAGGGGTCATGAAATGCAGTTGGCAGATACCGAGCCAGAAGAAACTTCAGTTGCTAAGACAAGTCATTAAAAAGAAATTTCAACCATGCATTTCTAATTATCGAATCTTTAGGGAAGGCTATGCAAAGTTTTGGAAGTGCAGTTTCTTTACATCCACTGACAGAACAACGTTTGACTTTGTCGTTGTACTCAACATCGTTATCCAACAGTAGAATTGATCTTGTGATTGATGGACAGACATGAGCTTTTAAGATCACACCTCCTTGATTTTATATGGCGATCATGACGTCACAATTCTCCCCATTTCAAATCTGAGCTTCAGAAGGGCAGAAAAGGTTTATATAATTTAAACTGGGGAGTTAGTTTTAAGTTCTCAAACTTGCAGTATGTTTTTATTGTAGAGTGCCCTCTTATGTGTGTAAATATCAAGAAATATTGAATGTTTTTAACTGTATTTTTGATCAAATAAATGTAGCCTTGTTGAGCATAAGAGACTTATAAGATTAAAAAAAAAACCTTACTGACTCCATGTAGCGTGCCATAAAATGTAAAAAAAAAAAAAAAAAAAAAAAAAAAAAAGTTAACCTGTCTTTTTTTTTCTTACCCAAAATTCTTTTAATTCAGTCAAATGACTGATATTTTCAATCTTTTTTATCCTGTTTGCAGCGATATCCAAAGTTGTCAGCTTTTTCTAAAAAAGAAAGGGAAGAAAGATGAAAGATATGTATATTCAAGAACTAAAATATTCTGGGGCAGATAAAAATAAAACCACTAATGTGACGACAGATCAGAACACAGACATCCCCTGTGGAGTAAAGGTGCAGTGGAGAGGCAGAGAACTTCAGAATAGAAATGTGAATATTAAACATAAAACTACCAGATTTCAGCCTGACAGCTTCTTAACATGCATTTTATAATGGTTTCTTTATCTTGCAATTTGCTACAGATATTTAACAAGATTTAAGGCACAAATATTTTGTGCAAACATTCTGTGCATAAATTTAGAATTGACAGGAAAAAGTATTGCATCTGTGGGCAACCATGGTAGATCTTACATTGTTCTCCAGGCCCTCAATGACCTCAATGCCATTATGACTCAAGTACAGCTCTCGCAGGCTCACAAGATTCTGGAGTCCTTCCAACTTCGTGATGCGGTTACTCTGTCAGACAGGAACAGATGTTAACACCAACAGAGAAGGCAAATTTGGCTTAAAAAAAAAAAAAAACCTTTCTAGCAAAAACGCACCTGGATACTGAGAACCGTCAGACTGTGCAATCCATCAAGGTTCTGTAGCTGAGTGATTTTATTCGTGCCAAGGAACAAACTCTCCAAAGTAGTAAGAGAATCCAGATTCTCAATAACCTAAAATTTACATAACAACCTAAGCATTTGCATACCGAAAATTAAATCCAGGACACAGAGAAATGTTAAACAGTAAGCAAAGAAGAATATGTAACACATAAAGAGCAGATGTGGTCTCGGATGTCTCACCCTGATGCGGTTAGAGCCCAGCTCGAGCATCTGGAGGCTCGTCAGTTGATCGAGGTTGGCAATGCTTGTAATCTTATTATGAAGCAGGAAGAGCTTCTTGATTTTTGTGAGACACTCCAATCCCTCAATCTTCCTCAGTAAGTTGAACGATACATCTAGCTGCCTGCAAATCACAATCACAAATGAGGAAACTGCATGTTTTTCAAGTACAAGAGATGATACAAATTTTTAGAGAACATTAATGTATTCATGTTGGTTTTGTACGGTTTTGAAAAACTTTTATACCACTTTCCTCTCTGTGCTGGTTTTTTTTTTTTAAATGATATTTAGTTTTTTCCTGCATGCCAGTTGCACCACTTGACTGATTTTGAGGATCAATTTTTTTTAGCAGCTTCTTTTTCACCCCCGGAAAACAATCATGCTAAATTACACTTTCCTTTCAAGATTTTTATTTAACAAAGCTTCTTTCATTATGATATTAGGGCAGTTATCCTGACATCTGTGTCCCCCAAAAATGTCTCAATGAATTTGAATAGAAAATCAAAAACTTGCATATCATAAAAGTGGTCTGGGGTTGGTAGTCTCTTACGCTCACAAAGTTTGCATTTATTTGATTAAATACACAGTAAAAATAGTAATATTGAGAAATATTATTACAATTAAAACTTACTGTTTTCTATTTTAAAATGTCATTTATTCCTTTGATGGCAAAGCTGAATTTTCTGCAGCTGTTACTCCAGTCTTCTCTGTCACAAGATCATTCAGAAATCACTGTAATATGATGATTTGGTGCTCAAGAACCATTTATTATTATCAATGTTGAAAACAGTGCTCCCTAATATTTTTGTGGAAACCGTGTCACTTTTTTCCTGTATTCTTTGATTAAAAGAAAGTTACTTTTGAGAAACTGAACGCATTAATATTAAAATGGTAAAATAAAATAAAAATACTGACCGCAAACTGTTGAATAGCAGTGTATAAATAACATTTTTTTAATGCATTTTTGAAGAAAAGAAATCTGACTTACTCAAGCTCTGTTAGGGCCTGAAGATTCTCTAGTTTGCGGATCTGGTTGTCATAAAGATCGAGTTCCCTCAATGAGACGAGGCTGTCCAAGTTCTCAATGCGTTTGATGAGGTTTTGCCTAAGAGAAATTGTCTGATGATAGAAACAAAGAAAATGACTCAATTTAAGATCTGTAATTGGGCATAATTAATTGATACTCCAAATAAGCAAATCTATACAAATCTTTATCCAGTAACTAGACAACCCTACTATTATTATTATTATTATAAAAAAACAATACTCTCACCTTTGCCTTCCGAAGAACCTCTAGACCCTCAATCTTCCCAATGCGACAGTGGACCAGATCCACATCCTAAATAAAATAATTAAGACACAATAAATCATAGAGCTAATAACATCCATCCATCTAACCTCTCAAAAACAAAGTTTCACCTCCTCATCCGGGTCTAAGGTTATGGTGTCCATGTCAACAGGTGACTCCTCAGGTACTAAAAAAGAGAAGTGAGAGACACGGTAAGGAAACGGATCATAAAGATCATGGTTTTAATTGTTTTCCTCACGCCAAGGTGGTCTCACCAGTCGAAGGAGCTTGCAAGGAGTCGACCTCTCCATTGAAACTCTTCCTCTTGGTCTCATCATCACCAGATTCCTCAGACTCACCCCTCCTGTCCACTTTAAATCAGTTTTTATGAATAACAATGAATAATTAGGAACCACCAACAATACTAACCTGTTTACAAAATGCCACTGCTGCTATCTGGGCCACATAATCGTGATAGCACGTACTTTAATACAAAAGCCTCCATCTATTATGAACCCATCCCATGCTAGCAAACTGTGCTGATACAGCAGCTGGAAACAAATGAGAAAAGCTCGATTTGTCACGTCTGATAGCTCACATTCAGCTTCTCCTACACTTTATCCATCCGAACAGGTGAGACTTTGACAGGTAACTTAATGTGAGCTGGTGGGCTACATTAGCTAACCAGCAAGGTGTGCTGGTTTTGACGCCCTGTCCACTACTAAACACACAGATGAACAGAGGTCTGGCATTTAAATACACTCAAAAGAGAAACCAAGAAATGAAGCAGCTTTTATCGCCATTTCATGCGTGCAGACTATAAGAGTAGCTTTAGTTATCTGTGTGATAAACGTAAACAATCACACATTGCAGTCTGAATACATGGTAAGAGCACACGAATATATTAACTGATTAAAAATAAAAACTCAGCTTGGTTATAAAGAGTGAGAGCAAAAAGAATAATCGCTGTTCTTTAGAGGCTTCGTTGAAAATAAATCATTAAAAATACACAAATCAGCTCACCTTCCATCTCTTGCGGCTCTCCGACAGATAAAGTCGCCATTTTCCTTTAATCCCGCCCACTTTACTAGATGATTGACACCTGGATTGACCAATAGCAAACCTGAAATCCGTTTCCTACACCCGTTGAAATGATCTATAAATAATTTACGATTATATAATAAATTTAATACACGACAAAACCAAACGCAAAAAATGCTCCGAGATTGTTTTTTTTTTTTTTAGATGTTATAAATAAATTTATTATTTCTCGTTCATACCAATTTATCCTCATAGAATCCTTTAAATATACAATATTTAAATGAATAAATATAATGAATCCTTATTTTGTTTAGCCTTTTATTGTGAGCCCCAGCACTTCAGCCACCTAATTTCATTAAAACATTACTTTTACCATTTTTAGACCCATGAATTATGTTTATCAGGTCATAGTTAATGTTTAAATTAGGTAGTCATGTTTTATAATGTTTAATTAGAAATTACGTTTTGTATGTCCATTAACCTCAGATTGAAAACTGTTGCTTTATTAGCATGACAACGCACACAATTTGACACTGAAATGGCATAATGAAAATTTATTAAAACTAATTTCACATACTGACATGAAACATGGCACAATGAGTTCTTTGACAATCTATTAATACATTTATCTTTACAAATATTCTCTGTCTTTTCTTTAAGATCCTGATAAAAGCCTAAGATATTACTCATTTTTGCTACAGTTGAATGTACGCTATTATTAGCCACTGTTGATAGTATGAAGAGACAATCTGTGACACTGCTACAGTTTTGTATACAAACAAGTATAGCAGGTTGGATGCTTAAAGCTGAAGAAAAAACACATTAGGAAATATAGTCCTTCAGGTATCAAGTTTTCCATGTTTGCAGCATTCTCTTTGTATTATGAGGTACATTTGATTCAAAAATAACCTACATAACGCCAAGACTATATATGCAATTAGAAAATGTTAACTAAAATTACATGAAAATTACAACAGTGTTAATGAATGCTTGTATAATTTACCATACACTAAAATGGATTCACTATGTGTTTACTCAGTGTATGATAAAAATAAAGAGCAGTAAGTGTCACTTACTCCCATCTATGTAAACAACACAAATTACATATAATTACAATACTCCTCTAGGGTGAGATGTCATCCTTTGGGAGATGAGTAACCGAGGCATCTCTTGTACAAAAGCACCTCATTAAGGCACTTAGCGAGTTAAATAAATTAATTTGTTCATATAAAAAAAAAAAAAAAAAAAAAACACAGTAGTTGGATTAAGGCTCTGATTGATTTTAGTGCCTAATGACAATTATTGATTGGCAAAATCATAATACTACGAGCAGTAATTGTGCTGCAGCCTGCCGCTTCATCTTCATAATACCACTGGATTCACAACAGGGTGATTTGGATTTACACAAACAAGTTGTAAATCTGTAAAATCCCCCATGATTTGGCAAAACTGTAACTAACCTTTGATATGCGGGTTTCCAAATCCAGATTGTAAATCATTCTGTTCAAGTGTTTTTCTCAGTGACAGAGAGAACTGCCCTAAACCTGTTCACGTGAACATGGTGTTTACAGAAGGAACTTGTATTCTGGTAAATCAGGGCTGGCTGTACCAGTGCATAGAGCGCTGAAGAGCCCTCTCCCAGCTCTGCAGCACACCTCTGTATGGGCCGCCCTTGTCCCAATCTGCTTTACTCCTCCGAGGAAGGAAATGTTGGTCTGTGGTCAAAAGCTTCTTCAGCTCTTCTTGGTTCCTCCAGTAGCCTAAAGGACAGTTCAAAATAAAATGGGCAGATTAACCCTTTAAATCCTGACATATGAAATACATTTATTTTTTAATGATTTATTGAACCTTTAGGAAAAAATCAGGAAAAAAAAAAGTACTTGTGATTTTGAGTATTATATTTGATGCATCAGGTTTTATGGCTTATTTAGTATGATAGATGAAAATATGGAGCTCATAAAAAACACAATTGCAAAAATATGCAATTGCTGATATAAGTCCTGATTCTAATAATTTAAATCAGAGATCTTTAAAACAGTAGAGCAGACTACTTACTTAAAATGCATATAAATAAATAAATATCAGTTGTAACTCTATATCTCCCAATAATGTGTCATAGGAAGATGATAGATGCTTAGGGCCAGATTTACTAAACAGGGCAAATTAGCACGAGAATGCAATTCCAAAACAGCAACAATGGGTGTGGAAATTTCTGCGGGTGATTTACTGACAACATGCAAATTAAAGAACACAGACGGAACATCTCATTTACATATCGACCAACGCAATATACCAAGCGCAGCACAAATTAGCATAGTCACAAATAAGCAGAGCCGATGCTCATCAGGTGTGGGTGATCTGCTTATGACACAGGCGCAAAATACTTTGACTTATTTTGGGCATTAAATAATGGCGCAAATACCAGTAATCTGACGAGCGCAAACGTTAGTAAATCGCGTGGTGTGCTTCATTTTAATACTCTCCTCCCATAAATTTTGCGTCTGAAAGGGAAACTCCTACAAATGCATATTCAATAAGGTCAGGCGCAAAAATAACTGTCCACGCCTTTTCAGTGCTAATTCTTCACTGCGTGTCTTTAGTAAATCCAGACAGTACTATTTTAACACCCAAGATGGTTTGCGCTGGTGCAAGCTGTTAGTAAATCTGGCCCTTAGTTTTATGATCAAAGCTATGTAGATTTTATTGTGGGGGGCAAAATATATAATGCAATGCAAAACAATGATAGAGAGATGTACAAATAAACTTTCCTCAAAAGTCTGAAGTATCATGTTTGTTACTCGGATTTTAACAAGATTTTTTTTCTAGAAATGATATATGGATAATCAAGTAAACCAGTAAAAGACACATGTACCTTGTTTTGAAAATTATACTAAAAGGCTTGCTAAGCAAGTATAGACTATCAATCAGACAGCAGAAGGCATGTAGTAGATTGTGCACAACAGGTTTTTCAGCAAAGTTCTGATCATGTTGATAATTTGGAGGCTTTAGAAATTTGTTTACCAAGTATGATACAGCGTTAAGACGAATTAAGCCTATAATAGGAATAGTTTTTTGCTGCACTCAAATGTGGCTGGTTCCTTACCTGTTCCTAGTCCTGCAACAAACGCAGCTCCAAGGCAGGACATGTCAAAGTGGCTTGGACGTTCTATCTTACGCCCCAAAAGATCAGCTGTGAGTTGCATGATGAAATTATTTGTGCAAACACCTCCATCTGCCCTGTAAATGTGTAGCAAAATGTGTACACAAAAGTTCAGACAGGCAGGATCAAGCTCATTGCAATACGACAGACAAACAGCCAAGACCCTCACCTGATTTTAGTGATAGGAATACGGGTTTCTCTAAGCATGACTTCAAAGAGCTGCTTGTTCCTGAAAATCAGAATTGCTGTTGAATTGTGGCATGAGAATTACAGGAATCACACAAGGTGTTATGACTAGGAATGCACTGGTTGATACCGATCCGAGTCCAACACAATCCCGTAAAAAATTTAACTATTTTGCAGGGGGTTTTTTGGTGGAAAATTTGAGTTAGGTTTGTAGGGGTCAACCTTCATGCTTAGTTAAAATGAACGTTTTTGTGTGAATCATACTAAATTGCTAATACAAAATCATACTAAATGCGAATACAAATCATTCAAATACAAAATCATACTAAATTGTTTAAAAAAAAAAAAAAAAAAAAAAAAAAAAAAAAAAACCCTTGCATATTCTTCTGAGATGGGGTTGGAAATGTCAAATTTTCACATTATAATGTACAGTATGAAAAATGGATATTCATTTTGATATTTGCTAGATTACATTTAACAATGTTATTAAATTAGTGTTTTAAAAGACTAATTTTGAGTGAGACAACAATCCAAAAAAAAATCCAATATCCATGCTAACCATTATATCATGCATCCCTATTTATGACATACATTTACAGTGCAAACATGAAGAAACAGAAACACAATTCTACAGTATATATATAGTGGAGTTGGAACAGCAGAACATGAGAAGAAAACTATCCTGGGCTATTGACTTTGGCCTTTATTTCTCTGCTGGGGGAACTTTTGAAACGATGAGAAAGTTGGAAAGAGTCTCTATTTTGAAGCCAAGTGATAGTGGTTTGTATCCAGTCACCTTCTCATTTCTGTTTTCTGATTGTGCACCAAAGCAGATGATAATTGACATTTTCGTTCCTGCAAACACTGTTTGAGACAAAATGGCCTAAGAATTTGAAGGTGTTCTGGGGATAAATTTGGTCTTTTCTACAAATTTCATAGTGTGACCATTCCTTGCAGTAAAGAACTGTAGTAATAATTTAGCATTAGAGAATTCATTGAGGATTACTTGGATAATTTTTAGATTACATTAATAAAAATTAATTTAAATACAATAAATTTATAAAATATTGTGTAAAATAAAATAAACTAAATTCTACAAACAGAATTGTATATGCTTCAAAACATACGGATGAGGACAAAGTCTATTTACATTGTCCTGCAGTGTTCTGATGCTCAAATATTTTCATTTCCACCGGTGTTAATCATTTATTTAGGTTATCTTGCATTTTATCAGAACAAGAACAATAACAGATGATTTGAAGCAATCCAGCACTATGTATGAGAACTGATTGATTAATTTTGCTTGCACAGTGTTTTAGTGTAGATGGTCATATACTAGTGTCAGAAATGAACTTTTGTTTTTATTAGGGGCTGATAATCGCCCATTTTTCCCAAAGCCCTGGTTATTTTCTGACCTTGACACAATAAGTGCCTTTTGACTTTTTATAGCTTTAACATAGCACATTCTTTGATTCATGAGGCATCTTATGTTGATGATACAGTCAGATCTTGCAAGCTCACCTGAACGCTATAGACTCCAGAATGGCTCGAACAAGATGTCTCTTGGTTGTGGAAGGTTTCAAGCCCATGAAAGAGGCACAAGCTTTAGGATCATTCAGAGGGGCCTGTAGCACATCAACAGAGAACGTCTTGAAATGACACGACACTGTATAAAATTCTCTTGTATTTACAACAAATTCTTGAGATGAACAGCAACTTAAAAACACTATGATGGATACACACAAACACACCTGTAAGCCACTGAAAGAAGGCACAAAATACACTCCGTCTGAGTCTTCCACACTAGTGGCTATAACCTCAGTCTCCTTCACATCAGAAAAGAGCTCTGTAAGACAGGCATCAAAGAAATTATGCTACAATAATAAAATAATTTTTTATTTACTTAATCCAAGTGAAATAAATTCTCATAATGGAGTGGTACGTGCATCTACTATCTGGAATTAGCGATATTGACAAAAAAATAATATCTCGATATTTTCTGGGATTTTATCAATAACGATAATTAGACAATATTTTGTTATTGTGCTGGTATCTTATTATTGTGTTAATAGTGTGTTATTGTGCTGGTATCTTAAAGCTGCAGTCCGTAACTTTTTTTGGTTAAAAATTATCCAAAATCAATATTTGAGCAAGTACAACCAGCCAGTGTTCAAAACTATCGCCTTACTTTAGCCCGATTCACAATAGTTAGCTTATAATAATGTTTTCTAATTTGAGTGGTACGAGTAGGTTTTCACGGGAAATTCAAGCATGGCACTGCGTCATTACGTCACGTCTGTAAACATAAAGAAGTTGTCCCGGCTACTAGGCTATAGCACGTGCGGATGCTGCAGGTGGCGGATCGTTTAGCCTTTTCTCACAACAGCTAGAATAATTAAATGTATCATTTTGATGAAGGATTGTAATACAGAAAGTATTATGTGTTTATGAAACACGTGAATGAAATGAAATTATATTCCAGTTTTAAATGTGCTTCTGATTACAGATAGCCTGAGTTTACACAAGATTTGTATCTTAAAGAAAACCAGTTCGAAGGGAGCATAGTTTGTTTTTTGGGTTAAAATAATTCCTTAATATGAAATTCAAATGGTATGACTATTAGATTAAACTGTACAGAAATTGAAATCTACATGCTAATACACTATACTCAGTGACGCAATGCTGATGTTGTTAATTTGAGAATAAAGTATAACAATAATAATAATTTGCACGGTTTGATGTGACATGAGCTAATCGATCATTAGATTAAATCACCATTGGAAGCGCGATTTATTGTAATGCTTTTTTCCTCAGTTGGTCAGAACAAACGTGGCAGACTTGTTAATTACTTGTTCAGATGACAATATCTGGTGAAAATTCTTATTTGGGTCATATATTCCAAGATGTAGACTGATCTGTGATTGCGAAGAACAGTAAATATCCACACCGGCGCGGTAACTGACAGCTACATATACTCCTCAAAACATTAGATTCATCCGCGCTGGAGCTGTGCCAGAGTACAACCCCATGCAAGCAAGATAATTCCGCAAGTAACTGCAATTCCAGGTTTTCAAACATAGATGGCGACAAAGAGGCAAAACTTACGGACTGCAGCTTTAAGGACTGCCGTGGACAGCTGACTCCTAAAATTTTTGATATCCTTCATATTCTGTGGTGGTCAGGTCACACTGATAGAAATGAATCTTTTCCAATAAGTTTAAACTGATTTTTACATTTTATGGGCATTTTTACCTTTATAAAGCCATTTTTTTTCCATTTCCAAGTGTCCATTATCTTTTGAGTCACATACTTACATTTAATTAGTGAATTAAAATAAGACATTTGGGCTGTTACTAAGCAAATGAAATCAGTATCAACAAAATTCATCTTTGCAATGCAGAGGAAACACAGAAGCTGCATCTGAAGTGGCATTTAGATGCATTTACACACTGTTTAATGCAGGACAGCAACGCATTTAACCTGCAATTACAAATGCATAAATTATGTTTTGATATATTAAACATAAAACGTTGAATACTGATATTTGAAATTATTTAAAACAAGAAAAAAAAAAAAAAAGTTGAAATGTGACATTAAAACCGCCAGTAGGTGGCAGCAAGTCACTGTTAATAAGTGACTCATTGCGATTGAACCAAATCATTTAAACGGTTGAATCATTCAGGAACTAAACACCATAATGTTGCTCAGAGACGCAAAACAGTGCTGTGGCTGTGTTTGGAATTATTTTTGTTGGCAAAATAGAGTAAAAATAGGCAATATGGTGTCTAAAACGTAAGTCTTTTTAACTTCTTGTTTATTGAGCTGTTGTAAAAAAATCAATATCACATTTGTAATCATGGTAATTTTTGGAGAAAAACGGCACTCTTCATGTGAAATTGATTAACTATATGAAGTGGTATAAATATATACATTTTCTGCCCCCATGTCTTGAATTTGTGATCATTGTAAATGCATTTTATTAGACTGAATCATGCAGTGAAAAAACACTCTAAATGCGCACTCTAGATTTCACGTAATGCAAGCATGCACTCTGTAGGGGTGTTTTGAATGGTTTTTGCAAAATACTCAATGTCAAATCGCACAGCGTTAAAACAACAATTACGATATTATCGCAGACGATATATATCGCACACCCCTGGAATGGCTTTTTTTTGGTAGTGAAAAAATACATATTCAAGTTAAGAAATGTGTGTGGGCTTGTAAATGCACATTAGTCCTCCTCCTCACCTAGATCCTGGGCCCATTTAATGGCAGCACCTGTTCCAGCAGCATTACCTTCGGCCACATACACAACATCAGCACCGATCTTCCAGCCCACCAGCGGATAAAGGCCTACTCAGAAAACAGATGAAAAAAAGAGAGATATAATGAGGAACCAACAAATGGACGCATTATGAGTAATGAGTCACATTGTGTCCTAACCTGCTGTTTCCCGTCATGTACACTACCATTTGAAAGTCTGAGGTTGGAAAGATTTTTTAATCTTTATGAAAGTCTCTTATGTTCACTGAGGCTGCAATTATTTGATCAAAAATATAGTAAAAACAGTAACATTGTCAAACATTATTACAACTTAAAAGAACTTTTTTCTGTTTTAATATATTTTAAAAAGTATTTTATTTCTGTGCTAACAAACCTGAATTTTTAGCAGCCATTACTCAAGTCTTCAGTGTCACATGATCATTCAGAAATCATTCTAATATGCTGATTTGGAGCTAAAAACATTTTGTATTATCAGTGTTGAAAACGGTTGTGTTGCTTAATATTTTGTGGAAACCATGATACATTGTTTCAGGATTCTTTAATGAATAAAACAAAAGAACAGCATTTATTTGAAAGAGAAATCTTTTGTAACAATATAAAAGTCTTCACTGTCACCTTTGATAATTTTAATGCATCATTGTTGAATAAAATATACTTCTTTTGAAAAAAAAAAGGTCACTTTGAATGTTAGTGGATACTAAAAAGCCACAAAACTTTTGATTTTATGCAGTCTAAAATGCAGTTTAGTTGGCTGTGTAGATGGTTTAGCAGTATTTCTTTAATTTGAGTTGAATTCCAAATGAATACTGTGAAAAGCTTAACCGATAAGGTAAGATCAGCACTGGAATGATATACCAGCTACAGACGTGTGTGGTTTGTTTCCTGTATTGATGTCCATGAAGGTCCCTGTGCCCATAGTAATTTTCACATCACCAATGTTAAAACAGCATTCTCCGAACATGGCGGCTTGTTGGTCCGCCATCTGTTTAAAAAAAATAAATAAATAAAAAATAAAAAAGACATGAAAGGTAGGGTTGTGGCACTAAAGACAAAATCAAGCACACACATATTATTAAAACTGCATGACAACATTTATACTCACAACAGACATGATTGGGATGGGCACCCCGAATATGGATGGATCACATGTGCCAAATTTATGACTAAATATGAGAAAAGACAGCATTAATTGTTTAGTCAAAAGTGATCTAGAAGGTATTCTAGAAATATCAGAGCAATTCAGGGTGCATGAGTACCTGGTGTTCTGCACACTGGGGAGGATGGACAGAGGTATAGAGAGGAGTGAGCAAACAAATCCACTCCAGCACATCTGATGATCACACAACACACACACACACTATGAGCACAGACAACATCCTACGAACAAGCACCACTTACAGAAGCACTATCTAAGACACTATATGGACAAAAGATAAAAGAAAAAAGAAAGAAAGAAAAAAAACACCACCACAAAAAGATAATTCACCCCCAAAAATTATAGAACAATAAAAACTCTTTTTTTGTGATTTGGAGCAAGTTAATATATTTTTTCGATAATAAAGAAAACCATTTTTGGAATACTGTGCACCAAGCATGTGCATTCATTTTTGAGGTACATTTTGATTTGCTTTAAACTGTTATGTGCTATGACAAAGGGGAACAAGTTTCACCCTGTTCCTCAAACAAAGCAACTGTATATTAAAGAGCAGCACATATTCTCTTTTTGTGTCCCATGTTTGAATAGTTATACAGGTTTGAAACAACATGAGAGTGAGCAAATGATAGCCTCCATTTTTGGGTGAACTACCTCTTTAACGAAATGTTTTTAAATGTCGGATGCACGTGTTTGTACTGAAGTCCACAATCCAAAGGTAATGGTCAGATAACAGCAATCACACAAATATAGTAATTGGACAGTTGTAACTGACCTGATAGGAATCAAATATTGCGGTTGCGCTGGCATTAGAGTAATCAGTAGCATGAACCAGGCCTGCAAAAAAACAAACAAATAATAAAATGGGGCTGTCAAACGATTAATCACATCCAAAATAAAAGTCTGTGTTTGTATGCTGTGTATATAAATAAACACATACATGTATATTTAAAAAAAAAAAATAATAATATATATATACACACATACATAGACTTATTTTGGGTGCAATTAATTGTTTGACAGCCCTACAATAAAATTATACATTTAAAAAAAAATGCAAATGGATTTCAGATTGACTCACCATTATTATTGCTAATAATAATAATAATAATAATAATAATAATAATAATAATAAACAACAACAACGAGCACCAAATCATAATATTAGAATAATTTCTGAATGATCATGTGACACTGAAGACTTTGCCATCACATGAGAATAAATTACATTTTAAAATATATTAAAATAGAAAACATCTTTTAAATATATATTAAAAAAAATATCTTTTAATAATATTTCAAAAGATTACAATTTTTAATTTTTGATCAAATAAATGCAGCATTGGTGAGCATAAGCAACTTCTTATAACATCATTAAAACCAACCAACCTGAACCGTTCTGGGGTGCGTTTCCCAAAGCAACTATGGTTGCAAGTTCCGTCGTTACCAATAGAGTTCAATGGAACTAACGACCATAGTTAGCTAACCATGTTTTTGGGAAACGCACCCCTGAACGGTAGTTTATGTGATTAATGAATGCAAAATACAATTAAATAGCTTGAAATACTACACACTGGCTCCTGGCCATCTTTATCAACAATGTATCAAGTTGGAAATTTGACAATGATAAGTACTGTAAAATCATCACTGTATATGTGACTGCGTATGATTAAAGGGATAGTTCACCCAAAAATGAAAATTCTGTCATTAATTACTCACCCTCATGTCGTTCCAAACCCATAAGACCTTCATTCATCTTCGGAACACAAATTAAGATATTTTAGTTTGAATCTGAGAGCTCTCTGACCCTCCCATAGACAGCAAGGGTCCTTACACGATCAAGGTCCAGAAAAGTACCAAGATGATCGATAAATTAGTCCATGTGACATCAGTCTGTCAACTGTCTATGGAGGGTCAGAGAGCTCTCAGATTCAAATAAAAATATCTTAATTTGTGTTCCGAAGATGAACGGAGGTCTTATGGGTTTGGAACGACATGAGGGTGAGTAATTAATGACAGAATTTTCATTTTTGGGTGAACTATTCCTTTAACTACTCATAACACTGGTATGTGACATTCATTCACCTTTGCCGAGGGTTGTGGGCAAATTGCTTTCTAAGAATAGTGTCAGTCAGTGATGTAAGATATCAGATCTGTGGCACGCTTTCATTGAACAGATCACTCTGAAGAGCCTCTTACAGATTGAACTGGTTTTATTTCAGCAACCTCTCAAAAGAATCCAGCCTGAATACTTTGCACTCAGCTATCTGATTTTCACTGTTGAAATGACTTCTATACAACAGGACAATATTTCTATTTCATAATGAAATACCCACCTTTAGTCAGTTTGTACAGCAGCCAGGTGTCTATGGTCCCAAAATAACAGGAGCCGTCTTCGACTGCCTGCCGCAACTGAGGAGAGAGAAGGTCAGGATAAATATACTAGTCCTAGAGAAGACAAATGTTGAATGCCATATTTTAACTACTCTTGGTTTACCTGAGGGATATTGTTCAAGGCCCAGACAAGACGAAGTGACACATGCTGGGTGGTAAAAACTACCAGGCTGGCTGCAAGGAACCGCTTCTGTCTGGTGAGGAAGTGCAGCATCTTCATCACTCCATGTACAGTCTGCCATAAAACATACATGCAAATAAATGTTTTTAAGCAATAATAATAAAAAAATAATAATACATGAAAACTTGCCCTCTTGGACCATCCAAGATATAGATGAGTTTCTCAGAAAAGATTTTAATAAACTTAGCATTCAATCACTTGCTCACCATATTTGTTTAGAAGTGTTTTGGACTGCATTTGCTTGTATTTGGTGGTTAAACTGTGCATATTTCTCTCCTGATTCAGACAAGCTGATGTTTTTACTAGAAAAAGCAATATTATTGATAGAGGACTCTTATATTAATTGGAAGCAACAGTTTTAAGTTTAAAAAGTCTAAATGATGCATTTGTTTCTTACAAACACACTGTTTGAACTTTCATTCTGACGGCACCCATTCACTGCAGAGGATCCAAATGATGTAATGCTAATTTTTTCCAAATTGATTACTATGACAAAAACAACAACAAAAAACATTCACTTTTAATCAAAAAGCTTATAGACTTGACAAGAAAATGCTCTAAGAATAACTTGAAAAAATAAAAATAAAACAGTAGACCACCACCTTCAAGCTTGACCTCTGCCCTCAGTGATAAGATACTGAAAACATTTCCATTTTGTTGAAATTTGTTCAAGTATAACCAGTTTTATCTGCGACTACATACACATGGATGTTTGCTCTGCAATTACATGGGTTGTAAGTTCTCACACATTCAAAAATGTCTTGTACAACTGACATGGTTTTGTCTCTGCAATGATAGGACAAAACTAATTAATGTGAATGCTGTAGGACCAGTTACATGACCACACTGGGTTTCAAACATGAAACTCAAACCTGCCACTAAGGAGTGCATTCTGCTGACTCAAACATGAGCACTTTTAACATGTGTACCAAAGATCCTCACAGGCCATATATTCCCATCCACATTCACTGTAAGCAAATACATCAGCAATCCGCGTTCAAGCAGTCAGAGGGGTTCTTGTTTCACTGCTGTATTGCTCCTTTAGCTTACAGGACTTGGAATGAAACACTCATTCATTGACATACACAATGAACAACAAACACTATGATCTGTCACTGTCCAAACAATACACACATTGTTTGCAGTGATAAACTGTTGTAAACTGGTATTTATTAACTGTTATTAAATTATATATGCAATTATTTAGCCATTTGGAGATTATTAGCAACTGTACCTACTCCTAAAAAGTACCAATAGCTTGTCAACAAATACAGAGTTATTTTTTGTGGTTTTAAATATTGTATGGGTTAGTAGAACAATTTTGTGAACATTTTATTTGCGGTAATATAATTACACTACTGTTCACTAAGGAGTTTGTAAGTTTTTGAAAAGTCTCTTATGCTCATGAAGTCAGAATTTATTTGATCAAAAACAGTAAAAACAGTAATACTGTTAAAAAAAATATTAAAATATTTTACAATACTTCAGAAATCATTCTAATATGTTGATTTGATGCTCCAGAAACATTCCTTAATATCATCCATTTTTAAAAATGATATGTATTATATATATAAAAAGTTCAAAAGAACAGCATTTATTTGAAATGGAAATCTTTTGTATTATTAAAACTTTTGAACCGTAATAATGTACGAATTGTGAATGTCAAGCCAGGATTTGGATTATGTTGAATGATCTGTTCCAGTGATTGTTTGGATCATGTCTAGACATAATACACTCCCTAATACAACAGTGTTAATCACAGGGAGAGTCCGAAATGAACAAATATATCCCAAGATGACATTATGCACAGCAGCCTCACCTTCATTGTGCAGGACCTGTTCCACGATTTCACCAACTCGGCTGCCCTCAAGTCCTGCCAGGTGATGAAATTATGAAACGGTTTTCCTGTGTTTCTGGAGATGATAAAAGAATATATGCCACCTCAGTCAGTTTACTCAGCAAAACAATCACGGGATTTAATGTATACGAACCTGTCCCATGTTATGAACGTTGCCCTCTGAGTTGAGATGCCAAGACTTTCCATTTGGCACATCTGTAAGCCTGAGTCTAAACCAAAGAGATAGAAGAGGAGAGGAGTCTTGTCATTATTGTAAACTCATGGACCTACATTTATCAGAGGTTCTCAACCTTTTGGACTCCAAGGACTCCCTTTGTCCAAGGCAATATTTAAAGGCCCTTCTACCTAAACTGATATGTACCTCTGTTGCAGTAAATATAATAAAGATGATGTGAGTTTAATGAATTTAACATCCTTATTTATAGAGTTTTTAGCATTTCAATTAAGATAATGTTCATATAATAAAATTTAAATAATTGGATCCAGATGTTTGCTAAGCACCTCTAGTAGGCCTCAACCACTAATATTGCACATTAAAATGATTTACAGTAGTCCTGAAAAGTACATTAACACTTTTTCATATCAAACATCCAATATGCTGGATTCATTTATTTTAGATTCTCTTTCCACACTGATTATTTGTATGCATATGTATGTATTTATTTATTGGTAAACATAAAACTAAATTAATAAAAGGCAGCATGTCAAAGTAATGCTCAGTTTTTTAAAATGCTATTATATTGTCATATAACAATTTTTGTAAGCTGCTCCAGGATGCAATTACAAAAATGCTGCTCGTTAGTTTCACTCACTGTTTACTCAAAAAACAAACAAAATATTATGCAATATTCGTTTAACATAATTTGATTGCAAGCATGCTAGGTTTGATATTCTGAAATCTGATGCAATGGCATTTATAATTTTTTTTTTTTTAAGTAATTTAAGTGTTTGGGGGCGCTGTATGCTTGTGTGATAATAGAGCCAAAATAAAGATGTCTGACCTTGAACTGCTCCTTTGACTACAGTCACAAACCCTTTCCACAGATCCTCAGGGTCAATCTCTACCCATCCAGGCTGAGGATAAAGTAGGGACACCTGTAACAAGGAAGCTGGTATCAGATCACACACAATCCTGTAAGTCAGTCAACCTGCTGTCATTTACCTTCGTGGAGCAGGATCCCCTGACACTGGCGCTCTTATCGTACACATGGCACCTGATGGAGGTCGTTCCCACATCAACAGAGAGAATGAAAGCCTCTCGTTTGCTGAAACCGTTTCTCTGAGTCCCCATCACACAATGAGTTCATTCAGAAAGCCGCAAACCTACTTCAGTCACCATGGCTGAGTTTGTCAGGGAGGATCCAAACGATCCCGTTTTCAACTTTGCTCCGTAGACCTTTGAGTTTCACTCCTCCATAGACTTGGCAGATTTTTAATCCGTTAAGAAAGCAGATTTACTGTGTTCATATCGTTCTGAAGGGGTGTTTTGACTGGATAAATAATAATCGAAAGCTTATGTGGGTCCCCAAACTTTCCACAACTTGATCTCGCGCCCTATTTTAAAAAACCGTCAAACGAACTATCAACAGTTTCGATTTAAGCCAAAAGACAGACGTTTGCTTTCATCAGTAAGTGATAAAAGTTACCGAAACTAGAAATGGACGCATTAACCTCCGTAAAGACCTCAAAATATAGCAGTCAGGCGGTCGATTAAGTACAATGTACAAATCAGCACGTCACACATCAGTCGATAGGTGTGGAGAGTTCTTAAAGAGACAGAGCACCGTTTTTAGAAGACAAGCCTCTTCTGAAAACTCATGCGCACTCGCTGCTAAATACCGGAAATACGTCAATGGAGCTGTTCGGAAATGGACCCTTTTCACATTCCAGTGTTCTTCTCACAAGAGATAATCGTCATAGTTGAGTGAACTTCTATAGTGGGGAAAGGAAACTACAACAAATAGCATTTTTGCAAACCCATTTGTTCCAACAGCAAAAAAAAAATAAAATAGAATAAATAAATAAATAGATAGATAAATTACAGGACCATAGGACTTTATAGAACAGCGTTTATAGGACTTTACAGAAGAGGAAAAAATATTGAGAGATTAAGGCGATCAGAAGAGAGAAAGATGTCAAATTAGCATCACTCCCTTAAACATTGTGTACAGACAGAAGTGGTAACTAGGTTTTTCTAATTTAATGCTAAAGTAATATTATATACAGTAATTGATTTAAAAATGAAAATACAAAACAAAAACACCTTTAAATTTATGGGATAAATAACTGTGGGAATAAATAGCAGTCTGTGAATAGGGTCTATATAAACTGGGATCCAATACACAAGAAGAATTCATAAGGATTCAAGCCCAAGTTTTCTTTTCCAGGTATTAGAGCACCTGTTTAGAGAAAACTGGCAATAAAAAGTAAATGCGTGTAATGTATTTCATTAAATTTTTTGAATGGTTCTTATGTACACTAGCATTTTTGTGTATTTATTTGTATATTACTTTGATCTTAATAGAACTATTTAATTATTAGCATTTATGAGCCATGTGCTCTCTCAGGAATTTTAGAATGTTTGTCTTTTGGAGTCTATGATTAACATTACTGGAAGAGACTTTTACATGTTGATTCATGAGTAACAATCATGTTTCAAACATGAATTTAGAAGCTCCAGTGTTTTTGCTAACAAGCTGCTCAGACAATCATTGCATATCTTATAGCAACTTAACAGATTTTCTGGGTTGGCCTTGAAATTGAGGTCATAACTGAACAGCTTTATAAGCCAGGCCATTACAGGCCAATTATTTTTGTTTGTGTTGGACTTTTGAGGAAATAAAACATTTCAACATATAAAAGAGTTTCAAAAGAGAGTTCAAAATAAACCCTAATAACGATCACAAGATCAGAGGCATTATGATAGCAAAATGTTTATTATGATAACAAAATGTCTATTTACAGCACACCATCCTGTTAGGAGGTGCACTCATTTTTTTGTCATTCTGGTTTTTAAGTCATTAAATAAACAACTCAAATGTCATTAAAAAATAAAAGGGTTTAGTTGCGATCTTTTAAAACTTGGACAAAAGAGATCTGGTAGGATACAAATACGCAGAGAAGATGAAAACAAAAAGGGCGCCGGCATAGAAATATTAACAATTGTTATTTATCCATTTGTAAAATGGTGCATATAAAATCCATAAATCTAAATACACAAAATTCATTTTAAAACCACAGAACTTAAACATCTCCCCTGGAAATAAAGATAGACTAATACAAAAATAAAACCAATTTGAAATGTTCACAATTCGAGCAACATCTTATTAGAAAGGCATCTTATTATCATTTTTAAGTTTGCATCCCCTGCCCGACCATGTTTAGTTTTTTGTGTGTGTGTGTGTGTATATATATATATATATATATATATACACACACACAGACACATACATACAATAAATCCACAGAGATTACATTTGCTTAAATCAGTGTGCTTCCTGGCTTGGTGAACATAATGAGCTGGTTTTAACGCCTGCTTTAGGGCTATGAAATATTTCATAGAATGCTTCCAACAAATCTTTGAGCATAGAACTGGTCTTAATTTGAACCTCTGAAACTAGATCCAAGGGTTCAGTCTGACAGCTTTACTGATTTCCGAGTAACACCGTGCCATAATATTATCTCTATCCTTCTGTTCTGGACTGCAACACTGCGCAATAGAGAAAAAATGAAATGCGAGTACAGATGTTGTATTGCAGCAGCTTGTGCCACATCGTATCACTTCCTTGTGCATAACGTCTTGTCTGCAAAACTAATTATTGCATTTTGAATATTAAAATCCAGCATCACAAAATAACCAGTGAACATGATAAAAGCTTAAAGGTCTGATCTGGGTCAAAAAAAAAGGAAAGGAAAAGAAAGGAAAAAGCTGAGGTAAATGTAAAACCCATTTCATGATTCTATGATCATTTTGGTGCAGTAATCAATAAAAAAAAGTTTTCCACCACTACCTTCACTCAAAACATGCCAACTATAACGAATACAAAACAAATTCGATGCCAGTGACAAATACATTGTCTCACCAAACGATCAAATCATGAAGACGGACAACTGCATCTTGTTTCTTGCTATGATATGTCGGGGTTCTCCTTCAAGAGAGATGGACAGTGTGAGAAAATGATTTCAGTCCGTCACTTTAGCAGCCTCGAAGTTGACTGCCAGTTTCCGGTGTTTCCGCTTGGAGGCCGAGCCGGGCGTGTGAGGATTGGCGTTCTGCCTGGGTGTCTTGGGTGTGGTGGGCTTATCTGCAGGCTCATGGGTGCTAATGTGTGGAGGGGTCTTGGGGTCAGAAGCAGCCAGTCCACCGTCTGGGGTCTGACCAGCATAGGCAGAGCTTCCTGACACTTGATTTGCCTCTTGGTTTTTGGTTCTGCCTGAAACTCGCTTCTTAGTCACCTAAAGACACAAAGGCATGTTACAGCTACAGTGATATTTCAGGATAAAGGGGTCTTGTGATACCCTTTGTATTCTGAAAAAAATATTCAGAATTTGTATTCTGGGGAGTTCCACCACATGACTTTTTACAACCTGAACTAACCTTGACTGCTCATAAACAGATCAAACTACCTAACATTTTAAAAGACATTTTGACCTTGATGCACAGTCATGAGGGTCATATAATTACATGATATTCATATTTTTTCTTTGCATGTCGGTTGCACCACATGATTTTGCTAATTATGTTTAAAATTTGAGAATTTGTTTAATATCTTTACATTTATTTGTGGCTCAATATCTGGAAAATTACTGAACCGCTTTGAGATGCTGAAAACACTGGATCATGAGCTGCACGTGTGTAAATGATCGCAGTGTCACGCTTCACTCTGAAACATGCAGAGCAATTGACTTTCTTTAAAAGTTATATCTTTTTGGGCTTCTGTATTCCTTTATTCAGACAGGACAGTGAAGAGATGACAGGAAAGTATTAGGTAGAGAGAGGGGAGAGGGATTGCCATAGGACCTCAAAACGGGAATCAAACTCGGGTCGCCATGAGCGCAGTTGTGCTGTATATGTCGGCGCACCAACCATAAGGCTATCGGAGCTGACATATGGACTATATTCTTAATTTATAAAAATGCACATTACTGTGTGTATCAACTTGATGTCGAAAATGTGCAGCTAGTACCAATGTATCGATAACTATTGAAAAGGAGTACTGATATGGTTTCAAATATTCAGAATGTATATTCAGATATTAAAAAAAATCTATATTTGACAATATTAAGTTGTTCTCACCTGGAGGGGAACAAACTGGTTGTGGGATCCGCTGCCTGCTGATGGCACAGGGGCCCGTGCTCCAGGGAAAGTTCCTCCATAGAACGGCTGGCCCTGGTGGGGAAACTGCATCCCCCAGTGAAGAGGTCCGTAGCCTTGTGGCGGCATCAGAAGACCACCTGTGTAAACAAAACATCAGATCAAGTGTAAATGTAAAGAACATCTGCATTAGAAGAACAGGATTTAACAGAAATCAGACAATTTGACTCAGACCTGCTGGCTGACCAAACATGGAGGGATGAGGCGCAAGTGGCCTCATCTGCTGGACTCCGGGGAATATGGGAGGAGGAGGCAGTGGGAACGAACCCAACGAGTTCTGCAGAAGTCAAGATGATTTCATTCAGCAGTCAACAAGGTCTTAACATGTACTAAAATTATTGCAGACTATACTACATTCCAAATCATTCATTATATAATGAGAAAAGTTGTTGAATTCATCATTGGTTTTTCGAGTTGATAATACAAATTGATAATTTCTGCACTGATAGTTACCAATCGTTGAAGGGCAAAGAGAGCAGCTTTCTCTTTAGCTTCAGTTTCAGATTGACACTGAGGACCGTGAACCAGCAGGCCATTAGACAACTTCACCTGACACACTGTGAGGCTCTACAGAACAAGAAAAAGAACAAATGAGATGGAAAGAGGAGGCGGAAAACATTAGGTCTCATTCACTGAACTACATACAAATTTGGGCTTGAAATCTGCATATGAACTTTCAATATTCATTCATCAATAAATTTTGCACAAAAATGTATTCTAAATTTTTTAAGTAGGGGGAAAAAAAATCTGTCGCACTGAAAGCATGCAAATGTGTGTGTGTTCTGAACGGACACATTAACTGCTGTTCATTCAAATTAAAATGTTTACTGCACCTAATTTTCACACCAACCACTTGGTCTTGGTGTGAACAGGCTTTTATACAGAAAATGTTTTGTCAGAAGTTAAGTGTCAGAAATAATCCACACAATTATTAGTGAATCAGACCCATTGTTTTATGTCAATTATGACAGTACATGGCTTGGGTATTGAGCTTTTTTTATATTCTTCCTCCAACTTTCTGGTCAGAGTCCTTGTAAAGATCTAACCAAATTAAAAAACATGTAAAACTCAAATTATGATTGGCTTTTTTTAAATATCTATTTTTATATGGACTTATGGATGTTTTTTTCTTTCTTAGACAGCACACTTTATCAAATTATCTACATTGCACATTATTATAAATCTATATTTTGGTTTAACCTCATTTGTTTAGTTTAGTTGTGGGCATTTCATAAATCCCTGTGCTTTATTGTCCATTGAAAACCACATTACTCTAGATTACACAGATCTAGGTGGAATTTCTGAGATGGACCGACCTGTCTGTTGCGGAGGAAGGCGAACTCTGGAGGTCCCATCCCAAGCCCCATGCATACCCGCCCAAGTTCAGTGGCCATGCTGGGGAGGAGGAGTGGCTGGCCAGCCAGAGGAGCCGCTGCTGGCGCATCAGTCTGAGGAGTATTTATCCGAGCAGCTGGGAGACAGAGAACATTCACTTATTATTATTATTATTCAAAAGTAAAGTTCCACAGCCTGAAATCTTACAAGACTGATTCTGGTTCTGATTGGACACAATGCTGTACCTAGTTTTTTGCTGGAGCGTCTCTTGCTCTGCTGTTGGGCATTGGGGTTTGCTGAATCCTGGCCACCAGTGAAATCAGGGGCAGAGGAACTTGGTCCAGAGCTGTCAATCTTCAACATTTCTTTCAATACCAGAGTTCCCTTCTGCTCGAACAAAGAAAAAAAATAACTTGAAACATTCAAAGACATCTAAATAACCATACTTTTTCACTCTTTTGTGCTGCAGATATGAGAACCATGGATTACACACCATGGCAAAGGACTGAGGGGAAAGAGGCTCTCCTGATTGGTTTTTGGACTCTGTAGGTGGCTCAGGATCCTTTGAGATCTTCAGATTGGCTATAAGCTCCTCAAATTCTGTAGATGCCTGTAAATATATAAATACTTTAAGTAAAAAATGTATTATACTAATTATATAAAAAAAATTAAAAAAAACTTAGCAATTTTTTTGGCAATGAGTCATATTCACAATCATTTCCACATGACTCATGCACAATAGTGAAAGTGGAATGTGTATTGTAGATTGGCACCTGTATATTAATCTACCTCTTGACTTGCAGTAATCCGCATAGTCACGCAGTCGGTTTTATTTAGATATGAATTGAATGGGAAGCCAAGAACAGATAGTGATTGCCCTGGCGGCTGTTTGTTCAGGTTTATTCGTAGCTTTTATCTTTCCAAAACACTGTTTGAAATGATGATATGTTTTCAACAAAGTATACAAGGTCCTTAAAGGGATAGATCACCCAAAAAAGAAAAATCTGTCATCATTTACTCATCCCTAAGTTGTTCCAAACATATATGAGTTTCTTTTATCTGTTAAATCTGTCTTTTGTGTTTGGCATTGGACCCCAATGATAATCATCTTATTTTGTGTTTCACAGAAGAAAGAAAGACAGTCATACAGTTATGGAATGACACGAGGAACAGTAAATTAGGACAATATTCATTTTTGGGTAAACGATCCCCACAAACCACAAACCTTATTTGAAGGGCCTTGTACGAGAGCCATATTCACATCCTCATTTCTCTTCAGAAGTCTAATATTGCCACCTGAAGCCTGCAAAATAAATAAAAAAGTTATTAAGCATTTAGTACAACATGTAAAAGAGAAAGCTAATAAAGAAAACCTGATATTAGAATATAAGCTACTGTATAAATGTGAAATGTATAAGGTCATCATATTGTATAACTATTGACAGTGATCAAATGATAGGGCTTGACAGCTGATTTATACAGTGCAGTGGTATATGAAATATGAAAACATACAAGTTTGCTGGATGGGTCATTGCCTTGGCTTTGTTTACTTTGTCCCTCCAGCTGGTGCTGATGTGGCATCGGTCCACTGCTTTTTCCAGCCTGTCAAAAATAACACCAGGTAAACGTCATATACTACATATGATAACCAGTACTATTTTAGTATGATTACTGTATTCTCTTAGTATTTATTAATATTTTGAATTAATTTTTATTTTTACATTTTAATTTTAAAAAGCTATTTTGTTTTTTAGTCTTCTGTTAGCCTCGTCCTAAGTCTTTTTTTATTTTATTTTATTTTTTTAAATGTTTATTTAGGTTTTTGTTTTCACTTTTACTGATTTTAGTACTTCAACTTTAAACAAAAATGAGAATTTTTCCATTTGAACCTAAATGAAAGAAAATAATCATTTCTTTCTGTTCTAATTTATTTTTGTAAACAAAAAGGTTTTTTTTTTTTTTTTTTTTAGTTAATGATAATAACAGTGATCACAAGCACACAGAGTAAGAGAGAGTACTTACATTATTTTGCCAGTGAGCTGGTGGTTTCTGGGGCATTCCTGAACTCTGAAGAAACTGCCATACATTACTGAACTCTTTCTCATTACTTGAGCCCTAGAGGAACACAAAGAAAAGTGTTCTAATGGATCATGAACAATCCCCAGAGCAGTAAGGCCTATACCTCACACAATTCATACCTTGTGTTGGTTTTTCTGGTTGAGGGCTTTGTGAGGCGAGTTTCTGTTGCCCTGAGTGTCAGCCCTGAGATTAAAACTCGGTCGGCCATTCTGCTGCTGTCAATAGGAAATTCAACACAGTCAGATCTTCACATGGAACAACATACTTCCCTTTGCATTACTGAAAGGGAACCTGTTGGCACTTCACAGATTTCTACTTAATAATTACACTTTAATATTAAGACCTAACAGATTTAGCGCACAAGTACTAATGTTTGAGTTGTGGTGCTCATGCAGTTCCGGTTCATATAATTTCCTGAATCTCCCTTCATTTTAAAATAATACATTTCGCTCTGGATCACATATTCACCAGCTGAATACTACTTGATTTTTTCCAGTAACCTTCCTGTTATTATATATTTAGGTCAAAGACAAAAAAGGGTTTTCAAGCATCAAAACAATCAAATGTTAATACAGTTTTGAATGTTTTTTTTACCCCCCCTCCATTCATTCACCTCCCATATACTGTATATAATAAAAATGTATATAAAAATCTAAAAGTAAATCTGCCGTTATGTCATTAAAAATCTATTCATATGAATCAACTGAAAAGTACAGAGTCCTAGACAAGTTAAATCATCACAGTCCTGTGCTAAAGTCCAAAATCTCTGCTTCAGAGATATTGGACTCTAGCACAAGGAGCATAAAGGAGGATCTTTATGACCTATTTGCTAGTGGGGTATCAGTAGAGTCATCAAGGGCCTGATTATGAGGGATGAATGTGCGCCCATTACCTGCGTAGGTATGAACGGTGAGCATGGCGAGTGGTTAAGGCTGCCCAGCTGGCTCTTGTGTGTGAGATGGGATGAAGACGAGGGCTGGGGCTTGACGATGGCAGTGAGTTTGTGAGAGCCAAGCTCCTTTCTGCTGCCATGGCTCAGGTTGATTAAGGCACTGGGGGGCAGTCGATAGCCACGCCCAGGAGAGCACCTGTACACACAACAGATGCATATAAAACACTGCCTAACACTCACACACATTACCGTTTAAAGTCTGGTGTCGGTAAGAATTGTTAATGGTTTTAAAAGAAGTCTCTTTTTTATTTGATCAAAAATACAGTAAAAACTGTAATACTGTGCAATATTACTACAATTTAAAAGTTAGTTAATTTTTAAAATATATTTTAAAATCAAATTTATTTCTGTGATGCCAAAGCTGGCATTATAAATGTCTTTACTGTCACTTTTTAACAATTTAATGTGTCCATACTGAATAAAAATATTATTTCTAAATTTGCATCATCCATTGAGAGAAATAACTTCTGTACCTGACAGTGAGTCCTCCGGCAAACTCTTCATCAAACAGCACTTCATACAGAACTTCAGCCTCACGTTCAGCTGATGGAACAGGAAAGACAAAGAATGAAGGACAAAACGAGATGCAGAAGGACGCCAGAGAGTTTGCACTGGGTTTACACTTTTACCTCCTTTGATACCAATGATGGTTCCACGAAGGCCGAGAGGAACAGAGAAGCTTTCTCTCACATTGACAACACGGTCAAACAGATGATACTCTGCGTCAGGATCTGGAACAACACCGTGCTGCTGCTCCAAAGGCTGCAAACACACATGCATATTTTCTCTCTCTGTCTATATTTTAATAAATAAAATAAATACTTATAATATATAAACACTGACAAACACATACCCTAAAAAGCAGGTGGGGCTTCACTGTGACCCTTACTTTCTTGTTCATCTTCTTTGCCTGTGACCCACACATGATCAACACATCATCCACAGAAAAACAGGAACAACTATTGTGACTGTTGAGGTTTGTATGTGATAATCACCTTTGTTTTCTCCAGCTCCTCTTCAATCTTCTCCACAATGCCAGCATCAAGGATCTGCAGATCACATGAAGCTCGGGAAGAGGAACTGACTGGATGGTTTTTCAACCAGCCCTGGATCTCCTGGATCTTTTCAGTACTATTTAAAGCATCACAAAGATAAACAGTCATTATTATCAAGTCTGGCATACTGAAAATGCACTGCATTCGGAACAATAATTAATTATCGGTAATAAAGTAATATTACAAGAGGATTTGCATTCTATGTACTACTGCTTGTCTAAAACAGATTCAAAACACACCCATTCTCATCTTCTCCTGGCCAGATGTCATCTTCGTAAAAGACGTCATCGTAACTGTTTCGTGCTATATAGTCAAACAGCTCTGAAAATCTGAGAGAAGGACAAAAAAATTGTTCAATTATTTGCAAAACCACAGGTAAGCGCACACACACACACACAACCTCCAATACACATACACACCTCTCTAAGTATTCAGCTAAAAGTTCCTCTACAGCAGCAGAGTAGAGCCACTCTTTCTCTGTTCTCTTGGTGTAGCCAGGAACTTCCTCATTCTTCTTGTTGAACTTGAGATTAAGGCCCACATTGGCTTTCTGCTCTCCGTGCGGACTGTACAGAGTAACATTAATTCAAAAGCCATTCATTTTTAGGGAAATAAAAAGAATATTGTTCATTAAATAGTCAAAGCCAAATCCTGTGGATGGACTATCATGATGAAAATGATGGCCTATACCAATATTTTTTTTAATATTATGACAGGTAATGCCTTTATTGTCTGAATAAATAAAAAAATAATAATAATAAAAAAAAAAAAATCAAACACTAAAAACTTAAATTCTGCAAGTGAATTTAAGCATCAAACATTATAAATGTGCAGTATGAAGAAAGGATATTCTCCTTAAATTTCTTACATAAAACTGTTGTGGATATAAATACAGTGCTTTAAAATTAAAATATCACAGAGATTAAATGTGACCTTAGACTACAAAACCAGTCATAAGGGTAAATAAGCTTTCCACTGATGTATGTTTCGTTAGGATATGACAATATTTGGCCGAGATACAACTATTTGAAAATCTGGAATCTGAGGGTGCAAAAAAATCTCAATATTGAGAAAATCGCCTTTAAAGTTGTCCAAATTAAATCTTTACCAACACATATTACTAATCAAAAATTACGTTTTGATATATTTACGGTAGGAAATTTACAAAATAACTTCATGGAACATGATCTTTACTTAATATCCTAATGATTTTTGACATAAAAGAAAAATCGATAATTTTGACCCATACAATGTATTGTTGGCTATTGCTACAAATATACCCGTGCTACTTATGCCTGGTTTTGTGCTCCAGGGTCACAAATGTAAACCTTGGATCTATAATAGGTTAAAGGTCTGAATACTTTTGAAACTCAATGTACTGAGAGTACATTAAAAAATGAAAAAATTCAAAGACAGAAAACAAAGTATGCATTGTTTTATTCACTGACTTTTTCCTGGATCCTCTTCCGATGAAGATGCTACCGGAGAACCTTGAGACAAGGTAGCTGGTGATACCAAGGCGGGATGCGAGCACATACCCAGGACTGTACTTCACAGAGTATTTCTGAACAAAAACAAAAGATTATTAGTAAAATCTGAAAACACAAGCAGACCAAGGTCAAATGTACAGTGGTAAATATAAATAAGTAAAGTAAACTGAAGAAAAAAAAAAAAAAAAAACGCCAAACGTAGTATAGTACAAAGTATACTGGGCACAGACTTCTTGACAGACCCAAGACTTACATGCTGGTTCAGTATTAAGGCATCAAGTTGAGGTTCACATGGTACGGAGAAGACCACTCTAACCCGTCCCTCATTGATGACATCACTAGAATCTTGCACCTAAGCAAACAGAAAAAAATCCTACATAACTGGCTTTT
The DNA here is from genome assembly GCA_039654775.1 of Spinibarbus caldwelli. Lineage (NCBI taxonomy): Eukaryota > Metazoa > Chordata > Actinopteri > Cypriniformes > Cyprinidae > Spinibarbus > Spinibarbus caldwelli. Next base: position 13,924,161 of record CM077234.1, read on the forward strand.
AAAAGCGTCTGCTAAATGGCTAAATGCAAATGTAACGTAAATGTCTGGAGAGAACAAAAATCAGTACATACATCTCCCATTGCGCCGTAATATGGGTTTCCAACCATAAAGACAACGGTTCCTGGGGGAAACAGCTCCTCCAGTGTCTTGAAGCGTGCCAATGATGAATCAAAGGCTTTGATATCCTGAAGTGAAAAAAACAGCATACTTAAAACATCCAAACAACTTTTATATTTTTCCCAAGAAGCAGGTTCTTGGTTAGAATTCCTGTTTAATTTTGGGCTGGTGTGAATATTTACCTTCACAATGGTCTGGTAGGGATAGGGAAGGACCTGTTTGGCAAACTGCTTTTCCAAATGGACCTTTCCGTTCTCACCAACGACATACTTCCTGCCTGTCAGCAGCTGGGCGTATACCACCACATCCGTCTCATTGATCACAATGCCTTTGCGCTTGCTGAAGCTGAAAAACAGATAATGTAATATTTTACATATGGACAATCATACATACACACTTAACATGATAGAATTCAAAAATATGCAAAGCTTTCTACAACTCTGAACATGCATAGCTAAGATTAAGGATTGCTTTTAAAAAATCAGTTCATACTGTATAGATACCAGAGCCTATAGGGATGAAGTATGGTCTAAATTGCAGCTGAACAAAAAGCACAGTGACCATTAATACACCACAATGAAAAAAACTCATTCAAATACTGCCACACTGAATAAAACCTCACTCATGCAAGTCAGGTATCAGCCAGATAATAACATTGCATCTTACGGTTAGACAAGTGCCAATAGCATGAATAAAAAGGGCAGCATACTGCTCTGAAAGGCCTTGCACTTCTTTGACCCACTCCTTCTGCTCTTTATCAGTCAGATGGGTGACTTTAGTAGGTGGTAGAGTGTTATCCAGATACAACACCTGTGATGCTGAGGGTTCATCTAAAGAAAACCTGCAGAATAGGAGTGAGACACTATTAACAGTCTAAAAGACAGTGCTTGAGTGAGCTACATGACAGCAACTCATTTAGAAATGTCAACACAACAAACAAACTTACTTTGTTTCTCCATCTGAAACAGCTACAACTCGAGCTTCCATCAAATGGGGCCAGTTCACAAACAAACACTTTCCAAGAACCAGCGCTGAGACATCTTCCACCTGCAATGCAGAGAAACACACATAATACCACATTACCATAAATCAACATACATTGAAAAGAGGGTTTCAGCAGGTTTTAAGCAGGATCTTTTCATTTTAAATTGAATAAATTGGGAATCAATTAAAGGAAATTTAATAAATTGAAGGAAACACTGTCCATGTCAATATGGTCCCCACTCCCAACCAATAGAAAATAGAAAATAACTTTTACTGCAAAAAAGCCACACTGGCTTTCCAATGCAAATGTCTAAATATTCTCAAAATCAAGATACATTTACTTGAGAAGCAAAATGAAGCAACATATGACAATGGGATCAGAAAAATCAACTTAATTCAGAGGGAAAACAAGTGTTCATACCCCATTGACACATTTGGTCTTGTTTTAAGCATAAACTCACTTAACTGTGTTCAGTTTCTCAGAAAACAAGACTTCGTTATGTTCAATTTGCATGTCAATTAAATGTTTCTTGATTTAAGGATGCTTAGTTAGTTGAACTGGAAAGCAAAAATACAGAGGAAGATTTCCTTTTTTCTTTTTTTTTTCTTTTTTTGCAACGTGGCAATTAATGCCATGATCTTATGAATTAACAAATTCCCTTTTTAGGGCTTAATTTGTGGAAGAGTGATTTAGGACTTTTCTTTTTAAGAAACCCTGCAAAATGTATATTAGCGTCTGAGATAGTCCTAAAAAAAAGTCATTAAGACTACAAGTCAAGCGGGCTTTAGTGTGAGGGGACAAACTGCCCACCTGTTCCATCTCCTGGCTGGCTAAAATCTCCAGTATCACGTTCTCCCCTCTGCTACTTTGTTGAAACACCATCACTCCACTTTTCTTCTTATAAAACTGTGTGAGAGTTACAGCAGGAAAATCAGCATTAGTCCTGTGATGATCAGATGCTGATCCCCATTAATAAGATAATAAGCGATAATCTGCAGACAGGCAGGTTGAGGATTGTTTACTTTATGACGGATGTGCTGTAAGGTGGGGAAGCCACAGAAATAAAGAGCTCCTCTGTCAATCCTATGCGCTACATGATCCAGTGATACACGCCAGGCATCCATCGGGATCGGTGTTTGCCTAAACACATAAACACGGTGGATGTTATTTCCAAAAGACAACAAATAAATAAATCAAGCCCTGACACTGTTCAGAGTGTATTGATGTGACGTGTATAAATGTAAATACATAAGTGACAACATATTAAAATGAAAACATTACAAATTATAAATATCAACAAAATTATAAATAAATAATTAAGGGTTTGTTAATTGTAAAGTGACAAGTGTAAAAGTAAATACAGAAATGTGACACCATATCAAAATGAAGGTAAGAAATGATTAAGATATTGTTGTTGTTATATTATTGTTATTATTATTATTATTATTATTATTAATAAATAAATAGTTATATTAATTTACCTCTTAATTATAAAGTGCCAAGTGTAAAGTTAAATACAGAATTGCGACACCATATTAAAATGAAGGCAAGATATTCTTACAATTAATATTAAATAATAAGAAGGAGAAGAACAATAATTAGTAATATTAATTAGAATTCCTGTCAATTATAAAGTGCCAAGTGTAAAGGTAAATATACGGTCCCACTTTATATTAAGTGGCCTTAACGACTATGTACTTACATTTAAATTAATCATTTAGTACAATGCACTTATTGTGTACATACATTTACATTGTACTTATATATTAAAAATACCTTCATGTAATTACATCTGTAATTAATTTCTGTAATCACATTTATAATTACACCGTTGACCTATCCCTTACATCTTAACCTACCCTTAAACCTACCCATACCACCAAACCTGTCCCTAACCTTACCCATATCCCACCTCAATACCAGCAAAAGTGTTTTGCAATACAATATGAACACAGTAAGTACATTGTACTTATTTTTTTTGATGTAAGTACATAGTTGTTAAGGCCACTTAATATAAAGTGGGACCAAAAATATACTTCTAATATTAAATAATAAGAAGAAGAAATAATTAGTGACATTATTTAGAATTTATCTGTTTATTATAAACTGCCAGGTGTGAAGGTAAATACAGAAATGTTACACCATATTAAATTGAAGGCAAGATAATAATATTATTATTATTAATATAAATAAATATTAATATTAATATTAAATAAGAATAATTAATTAGTAATATTAACTAGAATTTATCTTAATTATAAAGTGCAAAGTGTAAAGGTAAATACAGAAATGTGACACCATATTAAAATGAAGGTACAACAATAAAAAAAAATAACTAGAAATTATAATAATTACATTTATCTGTAACTATAAAGTGAAAAATGTTAATGTAAATACAAAAGTATGACACTATATTAAAATGAGCGCATGATTTATTATCGTTATCATCAGGTTTGATCATGTTAACATGTGAGTGGGTGAAATATACTGTGGCATGCAGATTCAGCAACAGAAAGCACATACCTGACATGGCAGTGGACAATGTTGGGGAAGAGCTGGGGGAGGGGGGAGTTGTAGACATAGTCCAACTCTTTATCGAAGCAGTAGACCGCACACTCGGTATGTCTGTTCCTGGCCTTCTCTGATGGAGCCAGTTTATGAGTGTAGGTCTCCATAGCAGCTAACAAGCATTTCTGAATGCATGAATCATATCATGAAACTGCACTTCCATCACAGCTATTATGGTGAGATACACAGTGAATGCAGATGTTTAAAGCACCTCGTCGATAAACGGGATGAGCACCACGGCTTCCCACTCCTGCTGCTTGCCGTTCAGGTCCGTTTTGAAGTCTTGTGGGTAATACTCAACAATGGGTGAGCCCGGTGACGTCATCAGATGCTGTGAAGGACAGCGAGTCAATAAATGAGGGACAGTTTCTAAGGAACATTGACATGATGGGGACATGTGTGTGTGTGTGTCACCTGGTAACACTGTGGAAGAAGTTCTTTGCTGGCTGAAGGCAGGACGGCCAAGAGCTGCTCGAACGGCATGAAGGGTTTGCCCAGATCAAATGTCAACGTAAGACTAGACACATTTCTCACATCAGAAAGGAAGGGGGCGTAGTGGTACGGATAATACCTGTAGTGATTTCAGAGGAGAGCAAGATCCTTTGAAACCAACATTACACAAAACCAACCCATTTTACTTTCTTGTTCCTGGTACTTTTAAGTAGGACGCAAAATAGGCCAATCATCTTCCCATACTTGAAATAATAAACGCTTGTCAACAAAAGAAGCAACTTTAAGAGCTTAAGGGTGGTTTCCTGTCATAACAAACTTTAGAAATTAAGATTATTATAAATATTAGCATTGTAATTTTACTGTTGTAATGTAAAATAACATTCTATTGTTCCTAAAAAAAAAATATTTTACAGTGAAATATAAAAACTACTAAAAAACACAATAAAAATATTTATATTTTATTTAATAATAACAATAATTATTATTATTATTATTATTATTATTATTAATAAACAAACACAGCAAACCTGGATTTTGCTATTTTTTAAACAAAACAAAACTATTTCCCAAATCACGCAGCCCTATTTTTAAGCATAATTCACTCATTTTTTTTCCACTCTGTCTCTCAGCTTACCAGCTCCAAGACTGAACTCCATGGTAGTAGTAATGTAAGATCCACTGGATCCCCTCCACGTAACATTTAGCCTGATTGGCCAAAAACTCACTGCAAGATGAAACAGAGAAAATTAGTCTTCACAAAATTATTCATTGTCAGATGCAGACAAAACATGCTTCCATCCTTTCCAAAATTAAAATGAATAGAGACTTACTCTGAGACGACGTCAACGTCCATCTTGGTCATGTAGTATGTGCGCTTATACTGTCGAAACTCTGTTTCAAACATGTCATCATCCTCACCATCTTCCTCTGCGCCTTCTAGTGCATTGTGAAAAATATTAAGCTTTATTTAGAAGCTGAATGCTTTAAAATGTGCGTTATTGTCTGGCTGCACTTCATTTTACTTATGTATTACTTGGACTTAATAAGGATAGGTGTAGGGTTAGGTTCAAGGTTGGTACCCAGTCATTATAGTAAGTACATAGTACATGCACAGGATTCTAAAGTAAAGTGCTAGCCAATGTCTAGAACAATTATCAACATTAATGGACTTGAGGTTTGGGTTTATGTACCTCTTCCTGGAGTGCTGTGAGAGTCCCTAACTCCATCAAGAGCGGCGAGACACAGAGAGTCATCTGAAGACTGAAAAAAATAAAAGGATCACTTAAAAAATTGCTTTTTGTTTTGCATGAACCTTTCTTTCTTGTGTGAAATGGATAAATAAATAAATCCAGAGTTTTCACATTGATCTTTACCATACAATGAGTTCTTGGTGATCAGAAGCACAAAAAAAAAGGCCAAAATATAAAAATCACAGTAAAAGTTGTTCATCAGTGAATAATGACTGAAACATCAGTCTGTTTGTCACTCACTAATATATCATAAAGCCTAAAATATAGCACATTAGTTGTATGAACTGCATTTATTGTGCTATTTACGTACTGTTATGTATCTATTTTTTTTTTTTAAACAAAACACAAACTAAAGTTTTCATTAAGCCAAAAACTAAAAACAAAGTTTCAGTAATTAAATTTGGGTAATTCTCTATGCTGTTAAGGGTGTTGTGTTCACCCAGGTCAAAGTAAAGTTTTTTAGCACTGAGTTGTTGTTTCAAACCTGTATGAGTTTGTTTCTTCGGTTAAGCACAAAAGAAACCAAACAGTTGACGGTAGCCATTGACTTGCAAATCAATGGCTACCGTCAACTGTCTGGTTACCAACATTCTTTAAAATATCTTCTTTCGTGCTCAGCAGAAAAAAATAATTAATACAGGTTTGGAACGAAATTATGGTGCGCAAATGAATTTTAATTGTTGGGTGAGCTTATCCCTTTAAACAACACTGTTTCAGTCAATGATTACGGCTGATTTTTTTTTCAGTTGCTGTAAATTTGGTGCATCACTAGTTCTTATAATTTTTTATTGAAAAATTATAAATAAATTATTTTTAAAAATTAAATCATTTCTTTTAAATGCTTATTATAGACCAGCTAGAGAACTACACAACGCAGCCAGCATTGCTATTGCTCATTCATCAAAGCCTTATTCATGAAGAGACAAAAGAGGTGAAAGCAGGAACAGTGGCACATTCATTTAGAAAACAGGAACCTGGTAACTAAAACTGAACCGGACTCACATGAGAAAATGGCAGCAGCACATGGTTACTTCTAACACCCCCTCTTTGAAACAAGTATAGGCTGCTCATTGTTTGTGATGATTTTAAATGCAAATAGGATAAATACATGTGTGCTTTTGTATATCACCCGTCTGGCTGCATACTGCTAATATTCACCTTACTCTTCATCATGTCTTTGGCACCAGCCTCTTCGGCTGCCAGCCCAGCTGCTTCGTTCAGGTATTTGTTCCCCACCTTACTCTCAAACCACTTCAGATCTACAAACACCTCGCTGAAGTGCTCCCGGTCAAACTGAAAACAGAGAAGAGAGTGATGGCATGCACTAAGAGCTGAATGGGGTGGATTTACCTCCTCTTGCAGTATATAATGAATTGGGAATCATAGTTTTTTAGGATTTAATGTTCAAGGTGTTGTCTGTATTTGGCATATCAGAGGTGGCTGAGGATCTATCCCATGTCAGGAATGCAGTAACAGTGTTTTTAGTCATTTAGCCCAGATCCAAAGAATAAATATGCATTTGTTTTGTAATTAATTCATTTGATCATTATACAATAAAAATGAATCTTAAGTTCTATTTTT